>BDMV01000005.1:11677267-12277267 GCA_008326285.1 Oryza officinalis
GACTTTTTTGTATTTTTAGAATTTTTTTTTTAATATTTACAGAAATATTATAGCGCCCAAAAAAATTGCAAAACTAGACCCTGCCGCCCTTTGAAAGGGCGGCAAGCCGACGTGGCACACGCCGCAGTGGACGGCGCGGGACGGCCGTCCTCCTGCCCTCTTGCCGCCCTCCTGCCCTCTTGCCGCCCTGGCAAAGGGCGGCAGGACCCTCTTGCCGCCCTCTGTAAGGGCGGCAGGCCTGGCCGCCTATAAAAGCCCAGCCGGCTCCTTTGAGGAGCCCATTCCCTCCTAACCTCTCCACTCAAAAAAAAAAAAGGAGAAGGGGAGGAGAAGAAAAGAAGAGGCGAAGCCCTGCCGGTTTCAAACTTCGACGGTTTCAAACTTCGATTTCAGGTAATATTCGTAGATTATATACGTGACTAAATATATGATGTTAACTAGGATATCAGTTGTATTTTTGTAGAACTTTGGTTGGATAAATGCATTGTATGAAATAGGGTTTTACCTGTGGTACTATATAAATATATATTGTTAGATGTAGGCAGGGTTTAAAAAACCGCCGGGGGCCCGGTTACCGCCACCCGGCGGTACGGCGGTTACCGGCGGTAACCGCGCAAAACCGCGACAAATTTACAAATCGAAATTAGAATTCAAAAATTCGGGCAAACCGCGCGGTTTGGCGCGGTTACCGCGCGGTTTGATGCGGTAACCGCGCGGTTTGGCGCGGTTACCGCGCGATGTGTAATGGGTCGCACAGTAACGGGCCGGCCCATTTTTTTTTTCTTTTTCCAATTTTCAAATTTATTCTCCGTTTTGCTCTCAAATTTGAATAAATATTACTCTTTTTTGAGAAATTTCTTCACCATAAAACACTATAAATCAAGCACTACCTTCACCATTTTATTTGATTTTTTTTTAAAAAATTTTTGAATTTGGACGAATTTTATTAAACCGTACCGCGCGGTACGGGTTACCGTACCCCCGCGGTACGGGCGGTAACCGCGGTAACCGCGCGGTTACCGGCGGTTTTAGTAACCCTGGATGTAGGTAACTTAGTAGATCTGTAGTATTTGTAGTTATTAGGTTTGTAGTTTTAAATGTTGTTGAGTAACATTGCAATAGAATATATTAAAATTTAGGTACGTTGCAAAGAAGATATTACACTGTAGTCGTTTATTATGTAAAATAACGGCCTAGTAATTAACTTTGCAGATATGTCCAGTAAACTTATATTTCAACTATACCATGGTCAAGGAAACGTCCGTTATGGGCCAACTGGGGTAGATCTGTCAGAATTTATTGTAACAGCAAGGGGAATTGATAGGCCAGCCGAGAGGAGTGTACCTTCTATAAAAAAATGGTTGATGCGGGGCTTGGGAGTTGATCCACAGACTAGTGACATTACAATCTATGTTGTAGTAAGTCGGGCAACAGAGGGTTTTTATTGGGAACTAATGCCGGTTCAAAACTCTGGGATGTGGAGATGGTATGTGGAGAATGCATTGCAACGTGGGTGGCCTCTAGCTATGGTTCCGTATGTTCATCCGAAGGATCCAAGTGTACAGATGAACATGGATGATGGCGAGGGGCCAAGTGCAGAAGTGAATGAGATTGAAGTGGATCAGGTCAACGCACCAGAGGAAGATGGAGTAGCTCCAGTAGTAGCTCCAGTAGGCATGCAACCTGGTGGAGTGGCTGACGAGGGGGAGACTGTGGGTGCCATTGTGGACGAAATGGAAAAAGAGGATCGTGACAACGAGCGTGTCGAGGAAGATGATTCGTCAGATGATGACGAGAACAATATTAATCCAGCTGAATGGGCTAGTGATGATTTTTCTGGTTTGGTCATCTCTGAAGGGGAAAATGTGAGATGGGAGTACAAGGAAAACGAGATTATCGAGGGAGCGAGGTATGGTAATGGAGAAGACATGAAGGAGGCGGTGAAGCATTATGCAGTGTCACTTCATAGGGAGTTTTGGGTTGCCAAGTCTAACCGGACACAATATGAAGTTAGGTGTGTTAATGAAAAAGATGGGTGTCCGTGGAGAGTGCACGCCTATAAGGGGAAATGGAAGGACTACTGGACAGTGTCGGTCGTTACGAAACATACTTGTTATCTACCTGGTGTTCAAAAATACCACAGGAACATTACATGTGCATTTGTTGCATCTGAGATGTATGCGCATGTCGTGGACAATCTGGCATATGAACCGAAGTCAATAATCCGACATATCGAACAGACTTTCAAGTATACAATTAGCTATGCCAAGGCGTGGAGGGCCAAACAGAAAATAATAGAGATGAGATTTGGAACTTATGAAGCCTCATATGACAATTTGCCACGTCTGCTATCTGTTATCCAACAAAGAAACCCTGGGACCTCTTGTGCACTCAAGACATTCCCCTCAATTGAACATCCTGGCAAGACTGTGCTGCAAAGAGCGTTCTTAGCTCTACATGCATGCAAGATGGCATTCGTGCACTGTCGTCCAGTTCTTTGTATTGATGGCACATTTTTGACCGGGAAGTATCGGGGCCAGATACTAACGGCAATTGGGGTAGATGGGAACAATCAGGTATTGCCGTTGGCATTTGCTTTTGTCGAGAGCGAGAACACCGACAGCTGGTACTGGTTCCTCCATCTGGTTAAGACAGAAGTTGTTGGTATGAGGCCCAATGTGTGTCTAATACATGACAGGCACGCCGGTATGCTTCGAGCGATAGAAGAGTTAAAGTTTGGGAGTATGGAAAGAGGATACCCTGGCCAGTGGGAAGATGTACAAAGCAGGTGGTGCATGCGTCACATGGGAGCTAATTTCTTCAAGCAATTTAAGAACAAGGAGTTGATGAACATGTTCAAGAGGCTATGCAATCAGAACCAGGAGAAAAAATTTAATGAGCTTTGGAAGAGATTAGATGAGTTGACAGGCAAATGTAGTGACCAGCGTGCAACAAGACCATGCCACGTCGGCTTGCCGCCCTTTGAAAGGGCGGCAGGGTCTAGTTTTGCAAATTTTTTCGGCGCTATAATATTTCTGTAAATATTAAAAAAAAAAAATCTAAAAACAAAAAAAATTCGTGTTTGGTCGAAATTCCTAATGGGCAATCGCTCGCAAGGATAAAAGCCCAGCGATCGGTTTCCTCCCTTTCATTTCTGGCCCAACCACCGGTTTCCCTTTACCATTTCTATCCTAGGCTTTTTTCTGTCGAATTGGGGCTTGGCCCGTTCACAATTTTTTCAGGCCACCTCGTTTATGGGTTGCCTTTTTATTTTTTTTATCGCCCTTATCAGACGTGAAAGCGAAAAAGTATCAAAAATAGTCCGTTGCGTTTTTGAACAGTGCGCATTTCGCTTTTCTCTTTCGTCCTCGCATCTCTATCCACGATTCGGTCCCAAATCCTCTTCTCCCTTTTCGGTGATTTTGATTTCTCCGGCGATTCAACGACTATTTTTGTCCAACACAACAAGTGCCGAAGTGCGTCTTCTTATCTCCTCGAGCATCCCTGTTATTCCTTGGTCATTGTGGTTAGGGTTTTAATTTTGGAAGTGATTTCTGTTCCCCCGAGCTAGCTCGATTTGATTGGCGTTTTTGTTTTAGTTTCATGGCATTTTGGGTTTAGATCCATGGCGTTTACGTTTTAGTTCCACACTGTCCCCCATCTCACCTGGCACCGACGAGGCAGGAGGCGGCCGGGAGTGGGCGAACCGGCGGAGGACCAAGAGATAGTGCAATAGCTCCTGGCGATGGCCGACGGCATGCTTTCGTTGGAGTGATGAGGTCGCCGTTGGTGGAGCAGGGGAAGGGGGCGGTGGCGGCAGATCGGACGACGGAACCCCAAATCAGCGGCAACGACGAGCGGAGAAGGTGCCAGGTCGTCGGTCAGTGCTGGCACCACCATTGCCTCCCGATCTACCGCTGCACCTTGCCTCTCTCATTCATCTTCAGTGAGAGCTCAAGGATTTGTATTTTCCTAACCCCGGCTTGGTTTGTTTGCCTTTTAGTTTTTCTAGTTCCAACGATCTGCAGTTTCATCATGTATCGAGTAGTTTTGCGTGCTCTACCTTTATGATGAATGCTGAATCGATTCGTGTGTTTCTTTGGTCTATAGAAATTATTTTCAGGAACTGTTTGATTCCATGCAACATTGCAGCTGTGATTTTTAGGCGATTTGGTCGATTTTTAGATTAAGTCAAATGAGTGAGATTTTTCTCTAAGCCCACGTGGATTTCTAATCATACTTTTTTTTCTGATTGCAATTTTTGGGTCTCTGTCGAACAACATTTTATGGCCAGAACAAGCGCCTTCGATTTTTTTTTCTAGATGTAATGTTCAGATATCAGGAGTACATACTTTGGTGTTCACAACTGGTTATAGTTAAGTATGCCTGTGAGAATGTGGTCATGAAAAAACAGTTCTGTGGTTTTTCTAGATCCATGGCGTTTTGTAATGCTTTGGTTTTCATGGCGGCTGGATTTTATGTTTGCATGTGTAAACTCTAGTTTGGGCAGGGGTTTCATCCTTGAGAATAACAGATTCAGGAATCTGTTCTGTGGCTTAGTTTTAACTTCTACCAATTTTGTGGCTTAGTTTTGCTGCGGTGGTGTGTATACTAACCTCAAATAGCACATACGGTACTTTAACTCTTAATTCTCATTCACGAGCCTTGGAGTAACCCTTGACCACCAAATCCGCACTGCAGCGGTACTAGTGTGTATACATTTCATATGCATGGTGCGTTGTACCATCGCCTGGACAATTTGGTTCCAGTTTCTCAAGGGCCTCGCCATATGCAATTTTACTTTTATGATACAGAAGATGCTGATGCACTGGCTCGTAGGGTTCAACGGTCTCCTGACCTTGATATCAACCTTGTCCGACTCATTCTAGGTATTTTGGCACAGAACCCATACATACAGACCTTTAACAAAGTCGGATCCATGTCTAATCTAGATGACTACATGATTGAGCTCAACACTAATGTAACGCTTGACCAACAAAGATATAATGCCCCCATGGTCTCACAAGTTGCTGCTATCTAGTTAGAAGGGGATGATCCAATGAGAACTTTTGATAGACATGTTGTCAGTGTCAAGGATAAGGTATATTTCTATACATGGATTAATGAAGTACGATAAAACCATATACCTGATAGTATACGAGAAGGTATCCTTTAATTAAAGAAATACGGCCAAAAGAGAAGGAAAGTATCTTTCCGGAATAGGAGATGTCAGAGTCCTAGTCGGAAAAGATAAGGTTTCCTCAGGACCGTGTTCTATTCTATCTCTTCGAGTTCTACTTGGAGAAGGAGAAAATCTCTACTATTTAAGGAGGTCCTTATGTTCAGATCGAGGCATCGAGTTACAAGCCACAGCCAAACTTACGCTCAGAAGTAATCCGAAGGAAGTCGGCATCGTATTCGTCGAATAGATCTCGACGAGGCGTTCTCGGTGGTCTCTACTCGACGGATTCATCTAGTCTTTCTACCTTCCCATTGTACTCTGAGCTACAATCCAATCTATAATCCATATAAACTGGAATAGGGTTATTACTCATCTTGAGAGCCCGAACCAGTATATGTCTTTGTCCCCTGTCTGCTTAACCAATTCTCGCGAATACCCTGGTTCCGATGATCCCCATACTATCCAAATACCGTAGTCAGCGTATAGCCCGCCAAAGGTGAGAAGCCCATCTATATCAAAGCATACCATGGTTGTTATGATCCATTGGCGTATCCTTTATTTAACCCTAATGGGAAGACTGGGTGGAACCTAAAAATGTCGTACGAGGATCCCAACAAGAATTCTTGTGATCTGGAAATGGATGAAACATGTGAGCCGCCAACTTCTGCTAATGTACGTTCCAATGAAGAAAGCACTTTTGATGATCCTCCGGGTATGTACACTCATGACTTTTATCGAATAATTTTTAAAGTTTATACCCTTATGTATCGTATATGTATATTAATATGTAAGTTTTGATGCAGAGAATGAGACTGTTGACAATTATGTAGACAATGAAGATGATAATGGCATTAATAGCAGATCTGGCAATGGGAAAAAGGAAAGATTTGTCACAGCGAAGGAGTACTATTGCTTCAGACTACAGTTAGAAGGGGACTTCTAAACATAATTTTGTTCGGAGGACTTTTCCAGCAGTAGGCCATTGACATGTACATCAAAATTGAGTCTATGAGACTCAATTGATACTCAAACCCTGAGAACCAAAAAAAGATACCGGCCGAGCTATACCAGGTAAATGGCATAACATATTTCCATAACTATTGACACTATCGCCCATCTAGTTATCAACGGACAAGTTATTTGATCATGTTGTTATTTAACGATTGCAGGGCGTGGTTGACGTGCTTTCTTTTGGAGAGACAAGTGGTTCATCGGTCATCAAGAGGGTTGTGCTACCTCACTCTTTTCCTGGAGGTGATTGCGACATGCAACGAAGATTTCTCAATGCTGTGGCTCTTGTCCAGCGTTTTGGTAGGCCAGATTATTTTATCACAATGACCTGCAACCCATACTGGGATGAGATAACAGAAAATCTAGAACCTAGCCAGTTACCACAGGATCGACCTGACCTTGTTGCAAGAGTATTCAGGGCTAAGCTACGAGACATGCTAGATCTATTTGTGAAGAAAAAATATTTTGAGGAGATTCAAGCGTATGTGCACGTTACTGAATTTCAAAAGAGGGGGACTACCATATGAACATATCCTGTTAATCATGAAGTCAGACAGTAAATTGATAAACCCAAATGAGTACGACAAAGTGATTTGTACGGAGATACCAGACAAGGCCAAATACCCTATGCTGCATCGTCTTGTCATCAAGCATATACTGCACGGACCATGTGGTGCATTGAATAAAAATTGTGGTTGCATGGTGGATGGAGAGTGTCGCTTCAACTATCATCGACAGTTCAACCAGGCAACACAACAAGGGAATGGCTCGTTCCCTTTGTACAGGAGGAGAAATGATGGATGGCGTGTCAAGATTAGAGGTGCGGAGTTAGACAAAAGGTGGGTGGTCCCATATAACCCAAAACTGCTTATGCGGTAAAACTGTCACATCAATATTGAAGCTTGTGCAAGTATCAAATCTATGAAGTACCTATATAAGTACGTGTATAAAGGACATGACTGTGCATCTTTCTCGGTTGATCCATCTGGGGAAATAAATGAGATTCAACGGTACAGGGATGCTAGATACGTATCACCACCAGAGGCTATATGTAGGATTCTTGGTTTCCAACTGTTCGGTATCTATCCAGTTGTTTTGCAGCTCCAACGTCATCTTCTTAACATACAGTATGTCATGTATGATGAGGATGGTAATCTCGAGGATGTTGTCAATCGTCCATCTTCTTCTATGACAACTCTTACCGAATATTTCAAAAATGAATTACGTAGACCCGGATGCAAGGAAATTGCTATAAAAGGAGTTCCCTGAACACTATCACTAGATAGCGGGACAGAATGTATGGCAAAAGGAGTTCCCTGAACACTATCGCTGGATAGCGAGACACAATGTATGGCAAAAAAGAAAAACGAAGAGAGGCCAGGTTGGACGGGTTATGTATGCTCACCCTGCAGAGGGGGAGAGATTACTTGAGAGTGCTTCTCAACCATGTGCGAGATGCAACCTCATTTGAAGATTTGAGGACAATGTGTGGTACCACATACTCTACTTTTAGAGAGGCATGCGAGAAGAGTGGGCTTATGGAGATGGACAAGTCACATGACAACTGCTTGAATGAGGCATCCACTTTCCAAATGCCATATGCTCTACACCGGTTATTTGCAACCATAATGGTATTTTGCGAAGTCACCAATATTTGTGCACTATGGGACAATCACAAGACTTCAATGTCTGAAGATTACAGCCGGGGAAACAATAACCCTGCAGCAATAGAACAGATGGTGCTATGAAACATACGTGATTTGCTTCATTCCATGGGAAAGGATATCATGGATTATGGTCTTCCCGAGATTAATGATATAGGTAATGTTTATTATACAGGCATGTTTTATTTTTTATTAATTTACATTTGCATCACCCATTGATAGTTTTATGACGCATCTATTTATTTTCACCAATCAGGTGAACATTACAATGACGTATTGATATAGATTAGAGAGGAACTTAATGTGCCAGTGGACCAAGACCATTTAGACATATACACATCCCTTAATAATGAGCAGTGTGCAGGATTTGATGAGATCATTGATCATGTAACTAATAAGAAGAGTCAGATATTTTTCATCGATGGTCCAGGTGGAACTGGAAAAACATTTCTTTATAAGGTGCTTCTTGCTAGAGTGTGATCCGAGGGGTTAATAGCCATTGCAACTACGACGTCTCGTATAGCAGCGTCGATATTGCCCGGAGGACGTACTATGCACTCGAGATTCAAAATCCCCATTAAGATTGCTCACAACAGCATGTGCAACTTCACAAAGCAAATTGGCACCACGGAATTGCTTCGCATGGCATCCTTAATTATTTGGGATGAAGCTGCAATGACAAAGTGCCAAGCTGTTGAGACACTTGATAGGTCTCTTCAAGACATTATGGATTGTTCATTTCCATTTGGAGGAAAGGTTATTGTCTCTGGCAGTGATTTCAGACAGGTTCTTCCCGTGGTGACACGTGGGACAAGGGCACAAATAACTAATGCTACATTGCAGAGAACGTATTTATGGGAAAATATTAGGAAAATATGGTTGTCACGTAACATGAGGGCTCAATCTGATCTATGGTTTTCGGATTATCTCTTTAGGATTGGAAATGGCACTGAAAACACTATTAGAGATGATTACGTTTGCTTGCCTGATGAGATTGTGATTGCTTATGGAGACAGCGAGGATTCAGTAAACAAATTAATTAATCATATGTTTCCCTCGCTTCATGATGAAAAAAATGCAAGCTCTCCAACTTATACGAGCACACGGGCCATTCTATCTACTAAAAATGATTATGTGGATAAGTTGAACGCAAATATGATCGACAGATTTCTAGGGCAAGCCAAGATTTATCACAGCTTTGACTCTGTTGATGATGACCCTCACAATAGCTATCCTATGGACTTTCTTAACTCCATCACTCTAAAGGGGATGGTCTCCCACCTCATGACCTCATAGTAAAAATCAATTGTCCCGTGATTCTTTTTCATAATCTCGATTCTAATAATGGGTTCTGCAATGGAACTAGACTGATGGTAAGAGCATTTCAAGATAATACAATTGATGCTGAGATTGTTGGTGGATAGCATGCTAGCAAAAGGGTGTTCATCCCACGGATCTCTTTGTCTCCCTCCGACAATATATCTCTTCCTTTCAAATTCAAGAGAAAACAATTTCCAATACGTCTTAGTTTCGCAATAACCATTAATAAATCACAAGGATAAACCATCCCAAATGTTGGGATCTATCTTCCAGAGCCCGTTTTTTCACATGGTCAACTATATGTCGCATTGTCAACGGATGTGTCAAGGCAAACAACAAGGATTTTGGCCAAGCCAAAGAAAGAAGTAGACCTTACAGGGAAGAACACTAGGAATATCGTGTATAAAGACGTTCTTGACTGGTGAGCAAAGGTAGGTTTGCATGATCGAAATTAATTCGAAAACATAATCTAGAAGATAGTAAATTACTGATCGAAATGTTACTCATCAACGTACTCTTGTTTTGTACAGCACATCATCACCATTCAGGTGGAATATTGTGTGATTATCTTCTCCATACCATCTCGTGCTACATGCGTTAGTTTGCACCGGACTGATAACAGGACTATATGTTAACACGTGTGTCTCTCTAAAAAAATATGTACTTTTGCCATCAGCAAATTTTAATAGTCATGCCATGTAGATCTTGAAAGAAGACGTTCACAAAATGACTAACAATTGTTAACTTGTTATACATGGTGAAACTATTAATTTGACATCTGCTTCATGTCAAACTATTATTTGGGTTTATATTCACACCCTCATGCTATGTGCTCGACGGGAAACGGCGGGCATGTGCCTTATGTGACGAATAGAAAAATCAAGATTTTTTTTAAGTACATAAGCCAAACGAAAAATGAATGAAATTGACCTAAGGGAACATTCAAATGCTAAACATTAGGGTAGTTATTTCCATGCAAGGTATATTCTATATATGTATCAAATGCTTTATTTTTATACTTGTTTAAGCCCACAACAAATTAATGAAATAACTCTCTACTTTTTTAACATATTTTTTAAACGTATATTGGATAGTTAAGTTATTATATATATTAATTTTGGTCAAGATTTATTATGCGCATATAATATTTTATTATTGTACTTTGTGTCAAATATATTTGATATACGACATGAATTAAATTAAAGCTCAATTGTACTGTTCATAGAAAAATATTTTTTTACTAACATGAAATTTTAAAAGTTATTAAAGACAATAGAATTACATCGTAACGTTTAACACAGGCATATTACTAGTACCAATAAATCATTGGAGCTCCATCACAAGATTGGTTGAATATCCATCTTATCAGTTAAATCGATTTATGCTAACATGGTTCTAATACTTCCATTGTCATGTTTTTCTGAATTTGCGATTATGTTGATAATATTTGAATAAATCATTGTACTCCTATATTATACTCCTCCGTTTAATATTATAAGATAGTCAAACTTTTTTAGGTGTGATCAAGTTTATATAATGTTTTTAATATTAAACACATATACTATCAAAATATATTCAATGTTAGATTTTGTGAAACTAATTTGGTTTTATAAGAGTTGTTATATTTCTCTATAAATTTAGTTAAACTCATAGAAGTTTGACTTAGAAAAAACTTAAAATGACTTAAAATGACGAAGGAGTATGAAAGATGAAATTTTAAAATACTATAATTTAATCTATAATCTACATATCCAATATCCAATCTATACCTTCTATGTAGCTACAACCGACTAAGTCTAAAACTCAAAATACATACAGACATACCACATCATCATCCACTAGCACTTCTACAACCCACTAAGTCTAAACCTCAACATACAAATATGTCACATCATTATCCACTAACAATAATTATATATTAAAACTCATGCAAGCATGCGATATCATCTATAATTAATGAATTCTAGAAATCAACATACAAATATATCCAATCATCACACCTCATATTATTTTCATAATATTTTAACATATCTATCCATCATTTTTATAATACGTAACATATGTTCATTTATATATTCCACATCAAAGCATGAGAATCAATTAGTTTATTAATTAGTACTGATAAATCGTGATTTTTCATTAATTTTTTCCTACCTTTCGCTTATTGCGATATAAAATTTGCCCGAGAACCTAATTTTTCATTTACAATCTTCTACAAAATCTACTAAATTTATATTTTTTTTCAAACATGGTTTTGGCAATTCAGTTTTATTCGTTGTTAATAACTAATACTCCCTCCGTCCCAAAATATAAAAGATTTTGGTTGTATATGACATATTCTAGTCTTACAAATCTGGACAAGTAGGATATGCTACATTCAAACAAAATCATTATATTTTGAAACGAAGAAAGTATCTTTTTACTCTTAGCTTGATAGTCGACAACAAAAATATATAATACTAAAGTTACTTAGTAATTCTCGTAAAGACACGCGGGAATCACCGCCTACTAAAATTAATTTAAGATCAGGACTTCATATAGCTGCGCCGAAAAGGGCCATAGACGCTACAGTACTATTCCTGTCCCGTCCCGATCTCTTCTCTCGGCAAAGCCAGCCGGCGTACGTGTGCGCGGATCTAGCCGTCCAAGCCGATCACGACTCCAAAGTCCAAAACACCCAAACAAATTCCCAACACCAAGTCCTCACCCCAACAAACAAATCTCTAGACGACTCGAACCCCGCCGCCGCTGCCACAGATCGGAGGAGAGCTCTCATCCCGAAACCCCTTCCGCCCCTCGGCGATGGCGCCGCCGCCGCGCCATCTCCTCCTCCTCCTCCTCGGCTTCCTCGCCGCCGCCTCCCTCGCCACGCTCGCCGCCGCTGTGTACGAGGACCAGGTCGGCCTCGCGGACTGGTACGTTCTCGCGCCCTCCGATCTCTGTGTAGTCTGGATCTGATCCGCGCCTCCCGTGCCTGGATCTGGTTCGGCCGGGCGACGAGATGTGGCGGCTCCTCGATTTTCTAGTTCTGATCGCGAATCGAATTCGATTTGTAGTCTCGCGGAGTTTTTGTGTGTAGTGTAGGGTGGGATTCATCTCTGGTAGTAGTGGTGTTCACTGGTTGGTAGCATATATGCGATTTTTTGGACTAAGGAAGAGGGGAATTCTTTAGCTACCAAGTGATTATCAGTAGTAATTTTAGTACGGCCGCATCTAGTTCCAACGTTTTACCTTCCCTTTTTCCCCCTTGGGGATTATGTGCTGGGGCAAGATGAGTGTGTTGCAATGGCAAAAGACAGGCTGAATTGGCCTTAAGTTATTAATTTATGCTTTCTGCAGATTAGATCAGATCAGATTATTTTCTATGTTGAATTTTAACTGTACAATCGTGTAGTGCAAAATGCTCTGAGGCTTTGTTGTTGGTGACATGCCTCTTGTTTAATTATGACTTTGGTACGAAGGATGTAAATTTTGGTGTTTGAATGTATTTGTCTCATGTCCATGATTCGTGTTTATGGTTAGGACTTTGTTTTGTGTGTGTGGATTAACTTTGCTAAGAAGTTTTTGCACTGTTTCCAGTTGTAGCTTCTCACTGATCTGTGTTGTTGTTCGATCATAGTTTTCCTTGTATAGATTTATTTGGTACTGATGATCAATGGGTACACAATTTAAGACTTGATCGTCATGGTAACTTAGTTGCTCATTGCCTTCCACATTTTGCTTCATTGTGCACAATTCTCCTGAGCGAGGTCACAATGAACCATGTTTGATTGGTTCTAGGGATGGTAAACCTGTCAAAATCTATGGTAGGGAATACCTCTTCAAGACGATGGTTTGGGACGTGGGACGTGAACCTAACCATGGTTGTTGCGGCATCGACATGGTGTTGTGTAGACGGTGCCATGGCGTCCAGGCAGCGCAGGGAGGATGCCACAGAGGCTCACTTCACATTTGACATCTGGCAGGGGCTGCACGAGGGAGAAAAAGCCATGCCTCTGGTGGTTGAGGAGTTGGAAGAAGGGGAGATGGAAGTGGAGAAGAGGGAAGGCACGGAGGTGCTGTCGAGGCCTTGAGGGAGTGGCGGCACAGTGGCTATGCGTGACGCATAGGGGAAAGGAGATGGTAGGGTTGCAGCCTGAAGTGATACACTGATAATGAACCAGGCCAGCCCATCTGGCCCAGTCAACAACATAAAGAGATAGGAAAGTAGGGTTCCTGACTTCAGTCCAACGCTACCTCTTCCATGTGTTGTCACTTAAGCTTGATCCTATCCATGTCACATCGGCAGCGGCGCCCCCCGTGTGCGCTTCCTACGGCTCCAAGCTGCTTCTCCAATATCCTCTCTATGAAGTTTCCTCCGTCCAAGTGCTTGTGTATCAATCTTCTTCTGTTTCCTGCTCTGCACTCTACCTCGCCTTTGCTTGCCATGGCGTCCAGGTGCCCCACTGGCACCATGGTCGCCTTACTCACCCTGACAACCTTGAACCTGACAAATCCAGGTTGATGACCTAGGTTGATAACTCAATGCATTGGGTTTATGGTTACTTTAATTTGCAGCTCTCTAGATTGCTGGCATTTCACACTAATGAATTTGAGGAATCGTTCTTAGTGATGCTGCTATACTACTTTACAAAAACCTATTAGGTGGTAATTTGCCCCCCTTTTGTGCATATTGTACATGTTAACTTTTGATGGTCATGCCTTCTATTAAAAGGGAGTTTATTACTGATGGATTTTTTTCAATCTTATCCACTGTTGTGGCATGTTGTTTCTGTTTCTAAAATTTTCTCAGTAGTATTGCTATTTTGATTTACTATTGTGCGCTGCTTGTCCGGTGCACTTTTAGGCACATGGAGATTTCGTACTAACAGTATGTAATTTTGGAGATTTACAATCTATTGACTGTTTTAAGATTCTGATATTCTTTGTAGGCATCAGAAGTACATCGGCAAAGTAAAGCAGGCAGTCTACCACAGTCAGAAAAGTGGAAGGAGGCGTGTTGTGGTGTTGACAGAGGAAAATGTGATTGCTTCTCTTGATCTTCGTTCAGGAGATATATGTGAGTTTTTTTCCTCTTAAGGAAGATGTAGTTCTGCTAAATATTTTTTGTAGACATTTCTGTCCTTTCCCTTATATGCGTTGATTTTGTACAATGCAGTTTGGAGGCATGTCATTGAGAAGAATGATCCTGTTGATGAGCTTAGTTTATCACTTGGAAAATGTGAGTCTAAATTTCTGTTTCCATTTGGAGGGATGTTCTTAATAAGAACAATGATGTTGGTGGTGTTTGTGTTTCTTATTAGTTTTTAATCCATTCTTGATAGGATTTTATATTTGCTTTATATTACAGTTGTTAGGCCTATTTATCCAAAGCTCGGTTTAGTTTTCCCAAAAATGTATTTTTGTACCGATAACTACATATATGTCCACTGGTAATGGCGGCCAGTTTTTAGTTTAGTAATAAATTTACTAGTTTACATGGTTTTATGGAATGTTGTTTTGACCAACATTGGATAGTTGCACTACTGGACCCATGTTTATTCAAAACCCAGTGTACATAGGATCGCACACAATCTGACTCATGAATCCATTGTATATCAGTTATGTAATGGTATCAATTAAAGGAGGAGCAACATTATATGCATATTTCAGAGGTTCAAGGTCCATATTTTCATTCTATCTGTGAGAACATGCTAGTGGACAATATTTATTTCTTATCTTATCTAACTTCTTAAAAGAGGGAGTTGGGGGTGATGGTAGGTTCTACGGCCAACTCTATATATTTTGCTACGGCAAATATGTACTGTACACATGTGCATATTATTGCAAGATCCTTATCGAAAAAATATTGCATCTTTGCATAGAAGCATATGTAGGCAATCAATTGGTCTCATATGAGACCATATTTATATGTTTATATTTGAGAATAATTCTTAATTATTGCATTTAATATTTTAGACTTATAACATATTTAGCTGGGAATGAGATCCACTGCAATGCACAGATATGCTTGTATTATACAAATATTTTAGACATATTTTCTCCTAAGAAAAGAATATTGTGATACTTTATTACTTACAACTGAGCAATGAGCACAAGAAAACAGGATGCTATCAAACCATGTTTCTAAACTTAGAAAGTGTCACCTTCACATCTGTTTGTCCCCAAACCTATGCATGCATTTACTGCATGCTTTTATCTTCTTTACCATTCTAAGCAAACAAAATCTGATTTTGAACTTGTCTTTTTCAGATGTTGTAACTCTTTCTTCGGGAGGTAGTATATTGAGGGCATGGAATCTTCCTGATGGCCAGATGATCTGGGAAACTAATCTTCAAGTTTCCAAATCATCAAAACCTCTGCTGCATGTTTTGGTCTGTATGGACTGTATTTTCCACCATCTAATAATTATCACATGTGGATAATATAATAAATATGTCTTTAGATATAAATCCTTTCCTTGAGTGATCAGTTTTTGTTGTTTGCAGTCAAACAACAAAGTGGCAAAGGATAATGTGGTTTTTGTGTCGGTTGGACGATGGATTTATGCCGTATCAAGCATTGATGGGGTAATTTCTTGGGGAAAGGAGTTCTCCCTTGATGGGTATGCTCTATGCATAATTTCTCCCCACTTTTTACTTGTTTACAACATCAGAATACACAGCTAACTTGTTCTCCAATGTCTATGCAGCCTAGATATCAAGCAGATTATTCAATCACCTGAGAATGATATTGTATATGCTGTAGGACTTGCTGGTTCCTCGAAGCTAAACTTGTATCAGTTGAATGCTAAAACTGGAGAAATAGTAAAGCATATACAAGAGTCATTCCCTAGTGCATTATGTGGTGAAACAATACTTGGTTCTCATAATGTGTTGGTAGCTTTGGATGAGACCAGGTCAGATCTATTTCTTATTGAGTTCAAGGGTGAGAGCATCAGCTATAACAAGGTCCATATTTCAGATCTTGTTCAAGACTTATCTGGAATAGTCAAACTTCTACCTTTAATGTCCAATGGTGTCATAGCTTTGCAAGCATCTTCGACTGTTTCCCTTCTGAAACTTAAAGGAATCAATGGGTTAGAAATAATTCAGAGCTTTGAACAACCAGCTGCTGTGAGTGATGCTTTGACAATCACAGAAAAAGATGAAGCTTTTGCCGTTGTGCAGCATACAGGTTCTGAAATCGAATTTGTCGTCAAATTTACAAGTGATGTCACCAATGAAGTTATTAGAGAAAAAATTAATATAGATCAACATAGAGGCAATATTCAAAAGGTCTTCTTGAATAACTATATCCGAACAGATAAATCACATGGTTTTCGGGCTTTGGTTGTAATGGAAGATCATTCACTCTTGTTAGTCCAACAAGGTGAGGTTGTTTGGAGCAGAGAGGATGGACTTGCATCAATTGTTGATGTAACTACTTCTGAATTGCCTGTTGAGAAGGATGGTGTCTCAGTTGCTAATGTGGAACATAATCTCTTTGAATGGCTGAAGGTAATCCTGGATAAATAATCTGTTTTAAACTAGCTTAAGAAATAAGTTCTTTCAGAACGTTTGTTAGTGAAGCTTAATGACATAATATTTTATGCCAAATTTTATATTCTTTTGATATTTCTCTAGAATTCATTAAAATGGTATCGTTTGCTGTACAAGCTTCTTCAGTTAATGTTTAAACCGTGTTAAGTAATAGTATCTGCTCATCCTGTGATTCTTTTTCCAATATGTGTGACACATCTTTTTACATAGGGACACATGCTGAAACTTAAGGGAACTCTAATGCTTGCCAGTGCTGATGAACTTGCTGCAATTCAAGCAATGAGACTGAAAAGCTCTGAGAAAAATAAGATGACAAGAGACCATAATGGATTTAGGAAACTTCTTATTGTATTGACAAAGGCTGGAAAAGTGATAGCCCTGCACACTGGAGATGGACGTATTATCTGGTCAAACTTGTTGCAGTCCCTTCGTGCCTCCAAGTCTGGTGAAATGCCTTCTGCCTTAAGAATATGTCAATGGCAGGTTCCCCATCACCGTGTGATGCATGAGAACCCATCCATACTTATTATTGGTAGATCTGGAGCAGATAGTGCTGCTCCTGGTGTCCTATCTTTTCTTGATTCATATTCTGGAGAAGAACTTAACTCTCTGAGGTTAGACCACTCTGTTGTTCAAATTATCCCATTGACAGTGAAGGATTCATCTGAACATCGGCTTCAACTTATTGTTGATTCTCACTCCCGTGCTCACCTCTATCCAAGATCTCCAGATGCCATGAATGTGTTTCTTCATGAAATGCCAAATACATATTTATACACTGTAGATATTGAGACAAATGTTATCAGGGGGCATTCATTACATAAGTCATGTGACAATTCAGATGATGACTACTGCTTTAGCACAAAGGAGTTGTGGTCTATTGTTTTTCCTTCTGATACAGAAAGAATTGCTATCTCGGAAACACGAAAGATGAATGAGGTTTGTTTGTTTGTTCCTTTTGCTTTATTAATCCAAAAAGTACTCCCAAGATTTTTATTCAAAATAAATATAACATGATATTTGCTTGTTTATTTTATTCTGAATGAAGGTTGTTCATGCACAAGCAAAGATCATAGCTGATCAAGATGTGATGTACAAGTACTTATCGAAGAATTTGGTTTTTGTTGCTACTGTCTCTCCTAAAGCTGCTGGTGAAATCGGATCTGCGGCACCTGAAGAAGCTTGGCTTGTGGCTTATCTGATTGATGCTGTCACTGGACGTATATTGCACCGTGTGACTCATCATGGTGCTCAAGGCCCTGTACATGCAGTAAGTATAAATAGACTTGTATTATTTTTCCATTGCCCCTTCCAGTCACTATTTCTGTTATTCTGTATGACAATTTCACACTGGTAATCCCTTTTGTGATATTTTTCTCTTGCTTGAATCTGAGACATGGTGCTCAAGGCCCTGTACATGCAGTAAGTATAAGTAGACTTGTATTATTTTTCCATTGCCCCTTCCAGTCACTATTTCTGTTATTCTATATGACAATTTCACACTGGTAATCCCTTTTGTGATATTTTTCTCTTGCTTGAATCTGAGACAGTTACATTCTATTTTTACCTCTTTCATGTTCAATATATCATGGAACGTCCTTTGTACTTTGCATTTCCGAAAGTTATATTTAATGAAATAACGTGGTTATTTCTTTCATGTTTCAAGGTTATTAGTGAGAATTGGGTTGTCTATCATTATTTCAATCTCCGAGCCCACAGATTTGAAATGGCAGTGATTGAGATATATGATCAATCTAGAGCGGTATGACTTCTGCAAAATTTTGATTACATGAACTGATTTATACTTTATTCTGGGGATAGTATTAATTTCACTAAATTTTCTTACAGGACAATAAAGATGTTATGAAGCTGATACTTGGGAAGCATAATCTGTCAGCACCAATTACTTCTTATACTCGTCCAGAAGTAATGGTGAAATCTCAGTCGTACTTCTTTACCTTTTCAGTCAAAGCAATTGCAGCTACACAAACAGCTAAGGGGATAACTTCCAAGCAGCTTCTTATTGGCACGGTCGGTGACCAGGTGTGTTTTCCTCGACAATGTGATGCCAACATTATGTGTTTAATCTATATAAGAAATAGTTTAACAATTAACCTATATAAGATATAATTTAACAATTACCATTTGTTTTCTTCTTTTTTGCTGGTTTACACATCAACATGGGCTGTTTTAATTTTCTCTCAGAAAATATGTGGACAAATATAATTGTCGGTATTTAAGTTACCATTGCATCTGGATTCATTTCAAAACAAATGAACTTGCCTTGCATTTATAAGTATAACTGAAAGTATTCAATGCTTAATTTTCTTTGGATGCTGTAGAGTTGGTTATAGAGTTAGAAAAGGAACATGCTTGTTTTAGCTGCCCATTGTTTTGGTATGTAGCTATTAATTTAAGGACATTACAACCATTGGAACTTTGTTGCCGTTGTTGCATTGCAGACACGGTTTCAAACTTTCAACTGAGATATTGGCTAATAAGCACTACAAATGTTTTGTGTCATGTAAATTAAATTCTAAATCTAGTGATGGTACAAGTTTCTTTGTGTCATGTATTTTTTTCTGAATCTAGTGATGAGAAAAGTTCTGTTGAATCTGTTGCAAGTTAGATATCTGATGTTCAATATTGGATACGGAAAGCATGCATTTCCCAGTTGATGTAATTTCAAATTGTTGTGTGCCTCCTTTGGGCCTGTCTGGCAGTTGTTCCAGCTCATATAATTTTGCCAGGAGTTACCCAATATATCTTCCGGGTTGTAGAAATCCCATCTACTTGGCTTTGAATGTCCTCTTGTTAGAAACTTGCTGCCTATTACAATCTGCTCAGTTTTTAAATGACATTTTGTGAAACATATGGCAGGTTCTGGCACTTGACAAGCGTTTTGTTGACCCACGTCGTTCAGTAAATCCCACCCAACAAGAGAAAGAAGAGGGCATTATACCATTAACAGATGCTTTGCCTATTATTCCAACGGTAGGTTCTCTTTTATATAGATGAAAATTTAGTTTTTGTAATTCTCTGTAAATTTTGTTGGACAGTTCTTGTACGTATATTCCCTAAACTACTATTAATATATATTGATGATAGGAGTATCTCCTACATTTCATTTTAAAAACTTAAGGTTCCTTCAAAAAATGTATCGGCGAAAGTGCCTGTAGCCTAGTGGTTACAGTGCTCAAATAGCACCTCTAGGTCCTGGGTTTGACTCCATGGGAGCGATTTTCAGGACTAGTTAAAAAAGAGTCACTCGCCACGTGTTAAGAATGGACCTATGGAGGGTGGGCCCTTGTGTAGGGGGCAGGGGCCTCAGCCATAGGGACGGTCAATCCCCTGCCAATCGAGTTTTTTTTAAAAAAAATTACCTTTAGCTGTTACATTCTTGTCACAACCAAGTTGTGATCTGGCACAAATGTTTGCTAATATCATGTTAGATTGATGACAGAGAGTAGAATGAATTGTGCATTGCTTATAAGTTAAAAATCATTGGTTTGTTTATTCTTGTATTTGGTGATGCAATGGTGTAGCCTAAATTCAAGATGCACATCCATTTATCATGAGTGCATTTCTGCATTACCATTGAATATGATCAAAGTAACATGATATGTTTTCAAATGTCAATACACTTGGGACATCATCAAATTGATTGAATTCTTCACATATGGTATTTCTCTCAAGTACAAGAGTACTTTGATGATATATATTAAGAAGTTAACAAATTTCTTTACTGTAGAACTCCGTTGTTAGCTTGCCTTGTACACAGCAGAACTGCTTTAGCACTTTCTTCGTGTATATCTGTTAAGTTTGACTTTTGTAAGTTCACAGAACTAGTTTGTACAGAGAACAAGAAACAATTTTCCTTTCTTAAAAATGTACAAATCTATCTGAATTAGTTCCATTGAGACTTGAGAGCTGATTTTATTCTTTGAGTTCCATTTGTATTTGCTTAATTTAGTGCATGCATTTTGCTAACAGACTTCATTCTGCTCACTTCACTATTTTTCTCTCGCAGTCCTATGTGACACACTCTCTTCAAGTGGAAGCTCTGCGAGGAATTGTTTCTATTCCTTCAAAGTTGGAGTCAACTACTCTTGTTTTCACATATGGTGTAGATCTTTTCTATACTCAGCTTGCTCCGTCAAGAACCTATGACTCACTAACTGACGAGTTCAGCTACGCACTTCTACTCATCACAATTGCTGCACTGGTTGCTGCCATTGTTGTTACTTGGATTTGGTCTGAGAAAAAGGAGTTAAGAGATAAGTGGAGGTAAGTGAGGCTTCGACACGATGCAGATGAATTTCGGGCCCTAGTCAGCATCCCTTTTCTTTTGCCATTTTTGTTTGTAGTGGTAGCCTCTGCTAGGGTCCGTTTCACTTTTGACTAGGCCTTTCTTTGTGTAACCATCTTCTGGGATGACACACTGTTTTAAGTCTTGTAGAAAGCCACCTGTGCTATTAGAAATGCTCGGAATGGCATTGAAAAACTGGTAGAGCGCCAAAATTTACCGCAGCAACTAAACTGTTTAGCAGAATGTTGTTGTTGTCCATAGAAGATCTATCTCTTGTAACTTATTTCAACTTGGCATGTTCCGTCATTATACCTTTTCTGAATGGGTGATCTCCTGTGGCAACCTCTTTGTTGGACTTCGATACTCTTGCATAGAAGATCCTCACTACTGTGGTTTGTGCCACAATGCTAGTACTAGTATCTCTGAAGGCAGTGCTGTAGCAACCCTACCAGTGAACCAATCATCTGTTGCTACATCATGATCCACTGCTTTGGTATCAGTGTACCTGATATGGCAGCTAGTGAATGTGAAGTAAGCTGCTTTTCTGAAGATTTGCAGTGTTGCAAGCCCTTCCCAGGTGTTCCTTTTTTTTTATAATATCGGGAAGCTGAACCCTTGCACATTATTGGCTGCCTAGCTCTGGATCTGTGTGCTTCAAAGCAGGGTTTCAGACCGTCCAAAACATAGCCCAATTGGTGATTTTCTCTGTTGTCAAGGTAGAGTGAGTGATCTTTCATCAGCCGGCTTCCTCCAATGATTGGGGGACACGTGAGTGGCATGCGTGCTCTCACACAGGAGAGGAGAGGCTTGGCACATGGCTGCAGAAGCCAGATGTGAGATGTCTGCCATGATCGGTAAAGGAGAGCAAAAGGGTGAGGCTTTTTTTCCCTGGCCAAAGCAGTTTAGCAGCAGCATGAGATGGAGATTTTCGAGTTCTCAGCTCTTGCAGTTGCAGGAGGGGTCATGTCCATCTTTCGGACGTTTTACCTTTCTTTCCTTCATTTTCCTTCAGGTGCTTGATCCTTTTGTTTTGTGCAATGCAAACTTGTTCGATGATGCGCCTTTCGCTCGTCGGGAGCGTGATGGATCCTACCAAAGCATACTCCAAAGCGCATCTCGCGATCGTAAGGGCTTGTTTTGGAGTCAATAATCAGGTGGACGATCAACGGTATTCGATCGCTTTACCACTAAAAATGGAACTTTTTACTAGCATCAGTCTGTAAATCTGTCAAATCAGGGTCAAAATCTTTGCAACTTTTGCTTTTTGGCTCAGCTGTGCCATGGCCCCTGACAGAGTTCTAGCTGCATCAGCTCATCAGCTAGATGCCCCCTTTATTACTGGCTCTCTGTCAAGTGCCCCGCCCCAGGTGCTGGGTGCACTAGCAAAGTGCTGATGTACGATGTGAAGTGAAGCTCCGTTTTTACTAGCCTTGATATACTTTGGACCACCACTGTAGAATTGCCAGCCCATGGGTAGACAAGCATGATGTGGTTTGCATGAGCTCACCTGCCTGAATTGTGTCAACCATTTGCAGTAGCAGATGGTGCATTGCATGATCTGCACCCTGTAGTAGTTGTTGTAGTAGTAGTCAGAGTAGTACACCCAACCCAACCATGACTAGTATGATCAGCAACTATGTATGATGGAGACAAGCCAGAATAAATGTCATCTTTTCTCTAACGAGCTAAACCTGAATGGAAGCTCAAAAATGCTTTGTTCATGGCGCCACCGGCACGCAACGCGAGGTTCGCCGTGGACAAGCGGAAAACAGCAGCTTCCTTGGATGAGCTAGGCTCTGGCTAAGCTGTTTGTGCTTGGGCTGATTGGAGAAGATCACGATGGAGATGCAATTGATACTGCAGTGTCAAAGAGCATGTGGTTTCAACCCTAAACTTTCGTGTTTAATTTTTAATACGCTCATAATTTTTTCTAATTATTTGATAACCAAATTTCTACTTGGTTATTATCTCTTTTTTTAATTATTGGAGAAGATCATGATGCTATTGGTGTTGCTGGGTTTCTCTATCAGTTGAGCCTCCCTGCAAGTTTCGAAATCAAGCAGGCAAATTTTCTTCGTAGGGTCCTTTGAGTTGGTAACCTCGCTGTCAGCTCCTGTCTCTTCGTCTGGCATGATTCATTTCGACGAGTCCTATTCTGTAATTAGCCTTTAATTAGAGGCTAAGAAAGCCTGTGTTTTACTAGTTCATGGATGGGTTAATTGAGTATGAAAAAGTTCATGGTCTTTCTGAATCAAAAGGGAATCTGGTCTACAAATATGCATGACATGACAATCGTGGTCGGTTTTTACCCTACCATTTACACTGCAGAAAAATCTTCCTCTTGACTCTTCACACTATCTCAAAACAAATTCCTTCGTCAAATGCAAATAAATCTAAAAAATTCTCACACACTCTCCTCAGTAACCATGAAAGAATTCAAGGCTAGATGCTTGTCTATGCATCGTAGAAGATGTGCCTGCCTCATCACCTGTCATATATATATATGTTGTCCATGTCTTAACGGGGGACCTATATAAGTTTGTTGGAACCCTAGGGTGGGCACAACACTGCGGTGCAAAATTAGTTGCTTGTCAATCACATATTCGCAGTACACGTACTATAAGATAATTGGATCTTTTCTCTCTTAGTGATCACTTTGTCATTTGTTTTTCTTTTTTTTGCTTTTCTAAATGTGTAACCTGTTGTTCAGTGCTTTCCTACCCATGGAAAACTGCTTCATGGCATGTAAAACCTCGCTAGCTAACTTTTGTCATAGCAAGAAGATGGTCCACATAAATCTGAATCCCATCACAATAGTTATCTCCTTTTATTTTAGTGGTTAGAATTTCGTTCAGTATAGCCCAGATTCTCTGCTCAACTGAGTCCGAGGTCACGTTTGGTGAGCTGGAGATTCTATGAAATAACTAGTGAATATCTGGCAAGTGAAAATCTAGATAGGTTAAAGTCTCACAACCCTTGGCTAATAGTTTATTTTTGGATTCTATAGCTAATAAGTTTCACACTATATTTCTGGATTCTTGTAAACATGGCCTAACTAATCTCTTAGGCTATGTTCTTCTCCCACCTTCCCAACTCATTTCCCTCGTTTTTCATATGCACGCTTCTCAAACTGTTAAACATTGTGTTTTTTTTAAAAAATTTTCTATACGAAAGTTGTTTTAAAACATCATATTAATTCATTTTTCAAAAAAATAGATTAATATTTAATTAATCATGCGTTAATGAGTCGTTCCATTTTACTTGCACGGAGATTAGTTTCCAACAACAAGTGTTGAACATAGCCTTGTAAAGGAATTTAAGCTTTTTAACAGCTTTAAACTAAAGCAATGTGCTTAACTGCACAATGCAAGGCTTCCAAATTTACTAGCTATTAGCCCTCCTATTATTATGAACTCCCTCTAATCATAAATATTTAATATTTAGGATAAGATTTAATTAGTCAAACTTTTAAAATTTTGGTAATAAATAATTTCTCAAATGTTTAGTTTTAGAAAAACGGCATGCATAGATTTCTATTAAAAAAGTATTACCATATATAGTATCATAAACGATATTATTGGACAGCCATATTCTAATTCAAAATTGATTAAGAAAGTTTAAAAATTTTGATCGAATGTTGTCCTAAATGTCAAATATTTTTAGGTAGCATTTAATTTGTTATATATATATATATATATATAAATCCTGTGTTAGTAAAATTAGAAAAACAAAACAAATATTACAAAGTTTTCACTTCTTGCCAAACTACAACCGCCTCATAACCAAATCCATGTATTTTTGCTTAATTTTTACCGTAAAATTTACTCATAAATATGATAAGTACGTATTACAGTCTTACAGAGTGTTCACTTCTTGCCAAACCACCACAACCTCAGCAAATCCATATTTTTGCCAAGTTTTTACCCTAACACTGAACTTTTCATAGTTTTTTTTTTGAAAGGCTTGTCCATGGTCGTTTCTCTCTCGTGTGTTCCGGAAAGACTGACACATATATAATTATTTTCTAAATTCATGACTGGCAAAACGTATGGTAATTGTAACCGTTGCTGGTTTTAATTGCAGCTTCAATTAAACTGAGATATATAAATTGAAATTTTTGAAGTAGCATTTTATGATGAGTTGGGCATTACTTTCTCTTTTAGTAGATCTTGACTAGCAAAGATGTTCGTGCATTACAACGAGATATTTAAACAATGGCTAAAGTGTACGTACGTGATATATTTGTAATCACACTACATGATTAATTAACAACTGTGGAAATGGAAACAAAGGCTGCACATGCTACAAATGTTTTGACTCACATGCATAAATATATAACTTAATTTGTTACCGATATGGGTATTAGATATAGATAGAAACAGTAAATGATAGGATATCGTCGTACCACTCTCACTCTGGTGTTTCAACCTGTCTCAAAACCGTGCAGTCGAGTTCTGTTGGATTATATGTAACGATGTCGGCGTTGGGATCTTGAGGACGATGTCGGTGTTCGGGTCTTGAGTTTTCGACAGTTGCAATATTGAACGAACTCGGAGCTGGGGATGATATGATGTCGGCTGCGTGTTTCCGTCGCTTGTAGCGTTATCATCGGCAGTAGCATTCTGATCATCCTCGTCTTTCGCATCAGTTCCTCAAACCATAGCAAACACCAGCATGGGTATCGTCTTCAGCCAACTGGAATCATCTTCCACCGACGGTATCAGCGGATCGCCTGTGCAAACGCGTAGACGTCGTCGGCGGAGCAGCAGCAGGAGGCCAGCCTAGGCATGTCGTTGTTACCGATAGCAGCAGTTGTTGCAGTAGTGGAACCGACACGGCCATGTCTCATGAGGCGATCGATCGAGCAGTGTAGGGAATCCTTCGAGCCTTTGAGCAGCAAGCACACGCACGGTGGTGACGACGACTTTCAGGAGCATGCAAGCTCCGATCATGCATGCGTGCGTACGCGTGTGGCCGTTCGGGCTAGCAAGCTATATACACTCCCGATACCATCGCGAGCTTCGATGCGTTGGTTCGTTCTCCTTCTCCGTCCTGTATGCGCGAGGGCGTCGCGGGCCCAATCACGGCGCACGGCAACGGGGCGCGTGAAAAACGGATTCGCCTCGGACGAGTGACAAACGCGCGGACTCGTAGCTGTGAAACAAACTGCAGCTGATGTGATGATGACGCCCGACATACCAAGGGTTCGACGGAAAACAAACTAAAAATCAACTAAAATAAAATACAAATGACATATCAAAATTTCAATAAAAACATCTTTACTTTTTATAATAGTAAAGATAAAGATAGATATATTTAGATACATGTCTGCGTGTCTATAGGGATTAAACATATGGAAACCACATATTTTAATTAAAAGCACGGTAAACGTCACTACTAGAAAAACCAAAAAAAGACAGCCCTATGGGTATCGGTATGGGTATCGGAAAGTCTACAGACAGCATCTATAGTACTTTTTCGGTCGAAGCGAGCACCCGCGAGACGCCAGTTTTTAGGACATCATCAATGTATATGGCAAAAGTGATTCATATAGATGAGGCCCACGTACATGGACTTTAATTATAGCAATATCCATAGTGTATAGATACAATATAGCATTAGGAGAAAATAGAGAGATAGAGATGGATAATATTATTTATTCTATATAGGTAGTCCATATGCATATGGATACTTTTTGTTATTTTTTTTATATGGACTGCTTGCACAATAATACTAGATAGCTATGGACTACTTTTACACCGCATTGTGGAAGCCCTTAGAACACCTATAAGATAGCCAAGTTATATGTGTCGGTTTTTTAGAAAAACAAGCATATATAATATATTTATGTGTCGTTTTTTTTCAAAAAATGACACATAGGTGCTGAGCCGAGCCCAGTCATCCCCATCCTTATCCACTCTGACGGAGCGTGAAGCTCCTCACCGGGAGACCGCGCAGGTCCCCCTTTGTCGGTTCGGGCGGGGGCGCAAGGTGAAATTCTTCGCCCCTGATCTGTGGGATCCCAGCGAGAAAAACGCGTGGACGTAGGCGATTTAGACAGGTTCGGGCCGCTAAGGAGCGTAATACCCTATTCCTGTGTTCTGGTAGATCTGAGAGTATGATGGAATCCAGAGAGAGTCCCATATCTCCTAGGCCTGGGCCTCCTTTTATATGGTAAGGGGCTACCACATGGGCCACGAGCTGCCTAAGAAAAAAAACATTCTTTTACATTTAGGGCTATCCTACCGTCGGAAGCAGCCTCTGACAGACGCCGCAGCACGTCTTTGCTCGGTCAGCCGACCCATCCGGGGGACGCCCATTTCAGCCTTCATTAAATGGCGGATGACTTCCGTGTCCCGCTCACATTGGGAACGGTAAACATCTGACCGGAGCTGGGGTACCAACTCCGGCTGAGAGATGAGAGACAGAAGGCTCTCATCATTCTGATGGGACGGGGCGAGGCGTGCAGTAGGCCGCCTGGCGCGCGTGCGGTGCACAGGCATCCTGGCACCACCTAACCCGCGATCTGACCGGTCTGCGACCGGTCACTCACCGTGACCGGTCACGGACCGAATATGCACGCGCCATGCCGCATTAAATGTGACGTAGTGCGCCCGTCTGAACCGCTATAAATGCGGTTAGGTGAGTTCTGCCGCGCTTACCTAACCCGCGCACGTGGCATCCAAGCCGCAGGGGGTCGGGGCGTCCCAGGTCTCGGGGGAGAAACGGGAGCGGCCCGACCCCGGGGGAAACCGGGAGGGCAGCCGCCACGTCACCCTCGGGCCCGACCCCTCCGGGGGAACGGGCCACGTGGATCCCTGTGGCCGCCCTTCCCTTTGGTCTCGATACCCCCGGGCCCGTGTCACCGTCACACTCCCTCCATCCCCCGACCTTATCCACTCCCGCCGTCCTTCTCCTCCCTCTCTCTCTCTCCCTCTCTCTCTCTTTCTCCCTCTCTCTGTCGCTTCTTTCTCCCGACACGCGGCAACGCTTGCCCTTCGACGACGACAGCAGCTCGAGCGCGCATCCGGCGGCGACTACTCCCTTCTCCCTGTCATGGCGGCTGCTCCCTCCTCCCCAACGTAGTGCCTGCTGCTCCCTTAGCAATGGCAGCGGCTACTCCCATCTTCCCAGCGTGGCGACATCGGCGACAGCTGCTCCACTCTACTCGGCGGATGCCCCTGCATTCACCACCGCACCTTCTCTCCTCATTCTCCGCCTCCACTATCTCTGGCTACGGTGCACAGCCACCTCCTCAGGGCCTCATCAAGAGCTCAAGGCCGCCAGATCCGGCCTTCATGAGCTCCAGGGCTGACGGATCCAATGGCCACTGAGCTCGTGACGGCTGGATCCATCGGCACGCAAGGTCTAGGTATTCTCCATGGCAACATGGAGTGAAGGCAGCAACGGCCTTCTCACCTCCCTCGGCAACGGGCTCCCCTCACCTCAGGGGATGCCACAAGGTCGGGCACGGCGAGAACGGCGGTGTGGGGGCGGGTGTGGCCGATGATGGTTTGATTGTGTGTGTTCTTGATTTCTTCCCGAGTTGTAGATGTTCTTGATTCGTAGATGTTGTTTATGTGATGTTCTTCACCTATGGAATGGTTGTTTTTGAGATTCAGTTTTTGGCTCGAAGCATTGGCTCGATTCAAGCCAATGCATTTGAGCCACTTTTTTTATTCCTGAAATCTCAAAGATGCTGGTTCCTAAACTGACATGTTTGATCCACATCAGTGCCACTTGTGGGGTATCGATTGGAAAACCCGAAACCTAATTGGGTTTTTCAACCAGCACCAATCCGATTTTCTATAATAGTGCGTGGTGCTTTTCAATCAAAACTTCAGATACTTTTTTTTGGAAACACGCCACAGACGTAGGTGCTCTTATAAACACGCGTACACTCATATATATGAATGCGCATGTGTACACCCTATTCCTATAAAACGATAGTGTTGTATAAATATATTATTTTTCTCGTAGCTAACAAGAAATGATCCGTATGTGTTTTGTAGGCAAAGACTTAAGCTACAATTATTCTAAATATTTTTTACCATTATCCTTTTAATTAGTTCAAGGCCTACAAATTAAGCACACAGTGCCATCCAAATTAAATTAAAGTCAGTTATCATCCTGAAATAAAGCTTGAAAATGTGTGATTTGTGTGGGCACACTGATTTGATATAGGATATATAGATAGGATACTTCCTATTGTTAGATGCTCTCTCACCGACATTTGCTGCTGAGGAGGAATGGACGTGCATGCTGCAAAAGCTAGTTGTATTTAGTTGCAAATTGAGCATGTACTATTCTTCACTCGCATGGCATTGCTATACTCCTATATGCATGTGAGTAGAATTTTATAACCCAACTTTCTATGGAATCAACACGTTTCTACGACCGGAGGGCATGACTGAAGATCTAGTTCATGATTGTGTGTTCAACAAAATTATAAGTTGTATAATTAGTCATAATTTTGAAGATCTCTGTTCGCTCCGTTTTAAAATATAAGCCATAATTTTGAAGATCTCTGATCCCTCAGTTTTAAAATATAAGCCATATGCTTGCTGATCAAAGAAGAAGCAATATTTTGTGTTTAAATCCGGGGTCTTACATCTTATATATGTTTAAAAAAAGGGAGTAGCTGTATTTTTAAAAAACAGTCAAATCATCTTTACATTTTAAATACATTATAATTATACTGTAAATTTTAAAACCTATGCATAATTATATTGTAAGTTTTAATATTTACATTTTAATTTTTGAATTAGGATTAAAAGTAATTTATTATCTACTTAAAGAGATCAAGAGAAGACAAGAGAGGTAGAAGTATACTTATCTATAGAAGAGAGAGCAATCACATAGATAAAAAAAAAATGGTGACTGAAATTATATAAGTGAAAATGTGGCGTCATATTTTTACTGAACCCGAAAAGGAAAATCTTCAAATACGGTCCAGTATCTAGCTTTACCTTCAAAGAAATGTAGATACCTACCATCATTATTGTAGTTTCAATTTGGTAATAAGAGATTAAAACATCGCACGAGATAAGATACTTATTTTCTCCTTCTCAACTCGATCGGTAGGAGTAGCTGTACGTAGAAGACGAGCAGTACAAGTACACCCCGTTGCCGTACGACAATAATACAAGTAGAGGAGTAGTAGTAATACCAGTAGTCTGTAGTGAAAGCGTGACCGGAGGCAGGCAGCACGGATAGCAGTAAACCGAATTGGAAGGAGGAGGGATATCGGTGTGAGAGCTAGCGTGTGTCGCGGTCGGAAGGATCCGGCGGTCGGGGCCGTGTCGCCGGCGCGCCCAACATCCCCCACCTACGCTTTCTCCCTCTCTTTACTGCACTCTCGATATCATGCCCTTGTACCCATCCTTTTCCCGCCAATATAGTCCACCATTTGATATTTATTTCCCTTTCCTTTTTTTCATTTGGTCTTCCGGAACCCTGCAACAGAACAAGAATACGTGTGTGTTTAGTTTAGGGATAAAATAAGATGGGTTAGGTCTATCCTACTTTTTTGAGATGAGATGATTCTATCTATGTGTTTGATATAAGGGTTGAAATAGTCCTGTTTTTTATGGGTTGAGAGGGTGTACGTGGTCCACTTGTCAATGAGAGAGAAAGTTGATCGTCAGTTTTTAAGGGATGAAGCTGACCTAGATCTGAAGGAAATATTCTTTTTTTAGGGATCATCACAACCATTTCATCCCCAAACCAAACACCGTGAAAAATGGGTTTGCTTCAACTCGATCCATCCCATCCCTCCAACCAAACACATGCTAAAAGGTTATGGATGAAGAGTAGTAGTCTGATCATGTTGGGAGTATTACTCGTCAAAATATATATCACAAAATTTCAAGTACAGATATAGGGGCACATGTAAGAAACCACCCTAAACCCCAAGCTTCGACGAGCTTGCGCCCACCGCCATCTGAGCTTCATGTTTGATCAGTGTCATCATTGAGTTTCATGCACCATCTCACTGCAATCAAGCTCCTTGTCGTCGCGAGGAGGAGGAGGAGGATGGGAACCTCATGGCCACATCCAAGCAGGGGAACTCGATCCGCATGTCACCGATCTACCTCCTCCTTGACCTCCATAGCCAGCACCACGATTTACCTCCTCAACCGCCATGTGGGTGCCTTGCCGTCCACCTCGACTGTCACACGAGTGCCCTCGTCATTGTCGGAGATCTTTTCACCTAAGCTTCCTAGCTAGTTACTACCAAGTTCTTTGTGACCACTGCTGAGGCCTCCACGCCCACAGCCCACCTTAACTTCTCCGTCTGTGTCAGGTAGTGGGCTGGAGATGGAGGGAAAGGAGAAGCTAAGCGGGTGGTAGCGGGCCGGCCGGTGGTCAGCGGTGACGGGAATCCAATCAATGAGAGCTAGCTAGTAGCGCTTCGTTTTTTAGAAGTGCTCCTCGTTCCCCTCAATGCTGCAATTTTGAAAAGTGAAAGGAAAGGGGGTTGTTTATATTTTTTTTATTTTTGGGGTGTTTAGTGTAAATTGTTGAGCTTCTTTGTGTGAAAAAGATATGAGGAATAAAATAGAAAAAATCAAGGACTGATATAAAATATTAAAGTTACACTTGAAGCCACTTGTATTGTGAGGGAAAAACTTAGGTCTGACCTCAGCTTATGTGAAAAACGCATGATGTCTAAGGTCGCTACTAGGAGTGGCTTGTATTGTTCATCCCCTTAGGAATTGAGTGGTAACAATATGTATGGGACTTGGCGGTGGTGGATAAACATGCAAAGTGAGAATAAGGGAGGAGAGATGCTTTTGGCTGATGGGTAGAAGTAGTACAAAGGATCGAATTTGTAATGTCTTTTTCTATCCCACGGAAACACAAAGTAGATATATAAGTTATTAGATACTACTATTATAGTTGGAAAAATATGATTAGTGGATAAAAACCAGTCACTTAACAAATAACACGTCCTTTTCATATGGTGTAGCCTAGATCCATGGTTACCATATTAAAAGTTTTTTTAAAGATCCCAAAATAAATTGGATACATATAAAGAAAAAACAATTAATCATCTTGGAATAAGGGCAATCCCACTGCTCCAACTATAAAATGGTGCTCAAAATAATCTTCTTGTTGCTCTCTGGTTGTACAATAAACAACTATTGGATGGACAAAACATATAACAAAACTAATTAACGGGAGATCGATCGAGATTGGGTGAGAACAAAAAAGATGGTAAATGGATTAATTGTGTTAAGAGTTAGAACCTATTACTAGCTAGTATAATCGAGCAGCATTTGATTATATGTACTATATATAGAAGCTTGGACGGCCAGACTTAACTGTTGAACATGCATGCACCTCAGTTTTCCAATAGATCAACAGCTTGAATTGATAAACTGGACAGCAACAACTCGAGTAGAACAGCAGGCGCGAACAGATTAATTAACTATAAATACGATGGACAAAGATCTAAATAGCAAAAACTATTGCGACGACCTACAACTTGTTGTAACGCAAATTGTGACTACAAAACAGCAAATTAATAGATATATGGTCGATGTGACCTGAAGGCTGAAGCAAACTGCCGTGGTAGGGAAAACAATCAGTCGAACAGTGGTGAAGGTAAAGGATCGTATCTTATATCCACCAAGATAGTTGGGTGTGCTTTTAATATGATTTTAATGAGATCAAATATTTATCATTAGATTATAATTCTTTTAACAATTAATCTAGATTTACTTTTATACTTATATGATCATAATTTTTTCTATGCCAGTGAGAATAAACAATAAAATACATTTGTAAAAGGTTAGAATTATCATTTGTTTCACACCTGGAAGGGGAAAAAACATAAAGTATGAAATATCGTGAATTGATCAAATTAATGGTTAAACAAAAAAAGAGATTGATAGATACTCACTTCGTTTTATAATTTTATATTATAAGTCGCATTGATATTTTTTCTAATCTAATTTTTGTAAGTTTGACTAAATCTATAGAAAAATATAGAAAAATTTTTAACATTAAACAAACATATTATCAAAATATATTATAAGTTAGTTTTAATAAAATTAATTTGGTGCTGTAAATGTTGCTAATTTTTTCTATAAACTTCATTATATTTAAATCAAAACAACTTATAATATGAAACGGAAAAAAAGTAAGAAAAAAATCCAGCAATCAACAAATAGATGTGTTTATTCGGATTGCTTACTGGTTCATTACATATATTTGCTATTTTAACTCCTGAAAAGTTAAGATCAATTTTTAAAAGATTAATAGAAATATAATACCAAACGAAACTAGCTTAATCAGGTTGCAGCTTGGTTGCATGTCACTCTTTGCAGCAGATGGAAGGCATTGATTATTCAGGTTGGCTGGCCTGAACAACAAAGGAACTTTGGGAAGCAGAGAAACGACCCAAGAGAGAAGGCAAAAGGTGATGGGTAACGGTTGAGACATGGAAAATGACGTGTCTGGAAAGGAACATATGAGTATTTCTATATGGTATTAAAGCTGCACGTACCGTATCATAAAAATTCAGTGGTATATAGCTGATTCTTGGGAAATTTGAGTGTCATGGAACTATTTTTCTCAAAATAAAATGCTTACAACACAGAAGGTCTATAGTGAAATATCTAGATTTATGCTATACCATGAGCAGTATCTGAAAGTTTTTAGCTTCAGCGCTTACTCTAAAATTTTAATTTATACTTAAAATTTTAATTTATACTTGCTTAGGGGGAAGTATGTATAAACGTTCCATTTCAATATAACTGAAGATTGTGTAGCACACGTTATAGATAATAAATATAGTGCTCTCTTTGTACATGCTTATTCCCTTCCCCATCCCGAGCTCGCTTATAGCATTTGTAATGGAAGCCACTCCTAGAAATAGCCATAGTAGAAAAGGCTTCAAATGGATCATAGATGATATCAAGGCACTACCGTAGAATCAAGGCACTAGTTCAAGGATCTGGGTACAAACTTACCGTTTGACCTCTACATGGCAGCATTGGCATCTCAGTGGTATGGTAAACACTGTATGAGAGCGTACGTATAGTTATATGAGGCCTTCATGTATGGTGGACTGTCGCAAACTCTCTTAGAAAAATAGTTGAAGTAAGTGTTTTTCTTTTTTTCCTACTGTAAAATGGAGGAAATTGGTGAAAATGGAACTAACACACATGCATGCAAAGATCCTATAAAATTTTTATGTTCAGGAGCCATTAATCGTTATAGTCCCGTAATTTTGCATTGTTCCTCGAGAGCATTATATACTTCACATTTTTTTCATCGTTCCTCTGGAGCTAAAGTTGAAATTGAGCTAAAGTTGAAATAAATTGAACCGCACAACACAACATATCAATAGAATTATCACAAAACCAAAATGTTAAGCCATGATATCACAACACTGCATGCATATCGAACTTATAGAAAATACATCGCAAGTAATCTTATCATAAAATTTCAATTTTAATCATTTTAAATATATACTTTTAGAGGTTCCAAAAATAATAATAGCTACAAGGATTAAATGTTCAATATACATAGTATTTTAAGCTAAACATGGCCTTTTATAATATTATACGTTAAAATAGGACAATTATTTAGCATAGTTTTACCACAACCATATCTATCATTTTTGTTGTTGTTTTCTTCCCTATCCACTATGCTGCAGACCGTGTTCTAAACTTCAACTCCAAACTATAATTCCCTCATTTATCATGAGCACATTTCTTAAATCGCTAAATGGTATGTTCTTTTGAAAAAAATATTTTACATAAAAGTTTCTTTAAATAATCAAACAAACCCATTTTTACATGTATAACTGTTAATACTTAATTAATTATACGCTAATTATATTTCTCTTTTTATGTGTGATAAAAAAGCAAAAGCTAAATAAAATCTCACAAGTAGGCATCTATGCCCTATTTAGGAGAGCTTAAAATTATAAGAAACAGCTGGTTGATATCCAGCTTATGAAAATCTGAAGAAGTTGAGAAACCCATCTAAATTTTATATCTATAGCTTTTTAGACTGGATAAAAAACAGAATTGTTTGAAAAGCTTTTGATTCTAGGAGAAAATATAGCTGTCAAAAGCTCTCTAAACAGGCCATATGTGACAGTATCCAAATTGGAGCAACCCAACCCAGTTTCGAGAATATGAAAAAGCTGAAAAACCCAACTTCTAGTTTCTTGTTTATTTTTTTGAATTTGTAACTATAATTTCTTAAAATCTGAATGATAAATTGATAAGTTTTTAATTAGAAGAAAAGTTACCGCTGTGAGAAGCTTTTCTAAACAGACCATATGTCACCTTAACCAAATTAGAGCAACCCAACCCAGCTCAGCTCAGCTCAGCTCAGCCAAGCCAGCCCAGGGAAAGAAGAAGAAGAAGCTTCACCACCTCAGCTCAAACAACCCCTCTCTCTCTCTTCCCCACTCTCTCTCTGGCTGGACACACAGCACACACCCACTCCCCCACTCTCTCTCTCCGGTTCATGTCCCGCTGCTCCCCATGTCGCCCCCACTCGAGCTCGACTACATAGGCCTCTCGCCGCCGGTGGCCGCCGCCGCCGCCGCCGATGCCACAGCCGCCGACAACGACCTGAAGGGCACCGAGCTCCGCCTCGGCCTGCCCGGCTCCCACTCGCCGGACCGTTCCCCAGCCGCCGCGGCTGCCACCACACTCGAGCTTCTCCCCGCTGCCAAGGGCGCCAAGCGCGGGTTCTCCGACGAGGCGCGTCCGCTGCCGACGTCCGCCGCCGCCGGTGCCGCTGCCGGGAAGGGCAAGAAGGCGGCGGCCGGCGAGGAGGCTGACGATGAGGAGGAGGAAGAGGACAAGAAGGTCGCCGCCGCGCCGCAGGCGCCTGCTGCCAAGTATGTTCGGAATTGCGGATTTTGGCAAGAAAAATTGGGGCTTTGGTTTCCTTGTTTGGGGTTCCTCTTGGTTCTTGGAAAAAAAAATGGTGATTTTGTAAATTGTGTACCTCTGGGTTGCTATAAGGAGAATTTTGGTGAAAAGTTGTTTTTGTTTGCTAGGATGAAACATTTTCAGTTTTGTAGAAATATTTTTTTCCCAGGCTAATATGTTTGATATGATGTTTTTTCTTGATTTTTTGGAAACAAAAATAGTGAGTTCAATTTAATTTTGCATTTCTTTTTGTGTCAACACATCCTTTCCTGGATTCTTGGTTTCAGTTTGATTTTGCATTTTTTACGCCCATGTGAATTTGGCTTCACTACCGTTAATTAGAGGAGGGAAGGAAAAAGTTTTGAGTTGCTGTGTAATTCTTCCTGAATTTCTACTTTTTCTCTTTTCTTCAAATTTCTCACTTTACAAAGTTACCTCCTTTTTCTTTTAACTTGAGCTTTCTTGCAACTTTTTTTTCCTCAAACCCTTGTATTACCAACTTTTATCATCTTTAAGGTGTTCGTTTCTGCTACATTTTCTTGGCAGCCTTTTGATCTGACATTACTTTGCATGAATTCTTTTGCTCTTGAGCCTAATTGGTTTCTGTATTTTCTCCCTGCACATGAGTAGAACTAGAACATGTAGTGATCTAACTCCTCCTTGTGTGTGATGTGTTGTTCTGCAGGGCTCAGGTGGTTGGATGGCCACCAATTCGCAGCTACCGCAAGAACACGATGGCTACTAACCAGCTGAAGAGCAGCAAGGAGGATGCTGAAGCGAAGCAGGGCCAGGGGTTCCTGTACGTCAAGGTCAGCATGGATGGTGCACCGTACCTCAGGAAGGTGGACCTCAAGACCTACAAGAACTACAAGGACCTGTCAACTGCGCTCGAGAAGATGTTCATAGGCTTCACAACTGGTGAGATGTCTCGGGTTACCCTTGCTTCTGCGAGCGCGAATTTCGCTTTGTAATTGCATTTCCTGTTGATGTGGATGGTCTGAGAATTACATCGTCTAGGATGCCTGTGACTTGTAGGAATTGATATACGCATGATCTGAAGAAGGAACTGTTATCCTTGGCATGGATTTGTTCCTAGTAGTTTTAAGATCACAAAAAGCGAGTTATGGTTCACTTAGTAGTTCTAAGATCACAAAAGGCAATTTATGATTCACTATTTATTACAAGAAAGTGAAAGGAGCCTTATTTATTATGTGCTGATTGTATTTGTACTATGCATTTTCCAAAAAGATTGTATTTTGAAAGATAAATTAAAATTGGCTCTAATTCTAATTTTGTGATCATCATACAGGCTTTTTTTAGTTCTGAATATTGCTCAATGTAGCTCATCTTTATTTATAAATATTAGTCATGGTCAATTTGGATGGCATATTATTTTAATTGCCTTGTCCGAATTTATTTCAATTATTTCTTGCTGTTTTGATTATTTTTATTTCAGACATTACGTAGGAATTGTACTTACATTATACTAGTAGTTATACCGCCTTTTCTTGATAATTAGTAGACACATTGCATAGTACAAAACTTTGTAAAATTCTACAAAGTGAGAACAAGCGCAAATTTTTGCAATAGAAATTTTAGTACAAGGAGAGATTCTCTTCTGTTTGTTTTATTTGGCCTTACAGGTTAGTGTGGATGTATTGCCATATCAGGCAAGGATGGCTTATCTGAGAGCCGCAAGGATGGCGAATATGTGCTGACTTATGAAGACAAAGATGGAGACTGGATGCTTGTTGGCGATGTTCCATGGGAGTAAGTACACTAGTTCTTACCTAGTTATCATCTCAAAGAAAGAAGTACTAACACCAATGAGAGGGAAGAAATAAAAATGAACTCATATTTATGTTACTGAAGAACTTTTGACTGAAATTGCAGGATGTTTGCCAACTCTTGTCGCAGACTCAGGATCATGAAAGGTTCAGATGCAATTGGACTTGGTAAGTTTGTATGTTTACTATGTTTAATTGCACGTTCTGCTGATCTCATATTTTCTTTCCCTTTAAATTGCACTCGTAGACATGTGTTTTTGACACAGAGTTTAAATGTATCATGTGACATACCTGCTCAGTCTCAAAATACAAGCATTTCTGGAATATATTTTGGAACAGAGGGAGTATTAGTTTAGGAATATTGGTTTTCTTGTGCTTTCTTTCAAATTCAACATAGCAGTTCATACTATAGTTCATACTTCATGCTGTAGGGCATGTTGAACCAGGGCTGAGGACATAACTCAAAATACTCTAAATCAAGTTAACCATAACTCATTATGCTATATCAATATGTTGGGTGCCTGTATTTAAGAGGTAGATGTGCAATTACGGTTGAAGGTCTCATGCATATATCTAACCAGCACTATAAAAAAACTAACTGATTGAGATCTGGGTTTTACTATTGATGTTCTTGTTCTTGCTTCCCCATGATTCCTTTGTGCACTAATCATGGAATGATTATTGGATGTCAAACTTATAATGCTTTGAATGGCATTATGTGGTTGTTAGATGTTATCATTCAATGACTTCACCTTCTTTTAGTTGTTAGTTTGCATTTTTTACGCATGGCTCGGTAATTTACGTGTCTTGTTTCTTTCTTATGCAGCTCCAAGGGCAGTTGATAAGTCCAAAAACCGCAACTAGAATGGTTTCTGCCCCACAGTCAAAAGCAAGATGGAGATCAAATGGCTGTAGGGAATTTTCTGAAAACCAAGAAGTCTAACAGTTTTAAGATGGAGTCTGCCTTATGGTCTGTACTACATGGTTTGCTATTGTGAAAGTAAAAAAAAATGGTGTCTTATTATGTTAGCTTCGCCAAAATCTCCTAGGGACATAAACTCTATTTGATTGTGCCCAAGTCTTTGTACGTGTGTTAATGCTATTCGTGTAAATGGTTTGGTACACCATGTGCTACTGCTATGATTGAGCACCCCTACCTACTTTGCAAAATGTTGTCAATGAACTGTTTGTTCGCTACATAAATGTTCAATGAAGCTTGCAAATGTATTGTCCACCAAAGCATCAACTGTTCATGCTCTGTTCCATACATCTCATCTGTTTTGGAGTCTGATGAAGCAAACCTCTTTTAAGGCTGTAACTTTCTACAGTTGTGTTCTTTCAATTTCATGTCCATGCTTTTTCATGGTGAAACTGTGCTTCCTAGCCAGCTTTAGTGTGTAGTTGCTAAGTGGGGGCATGTAGTGTATGCAGTTATTATTTTCCAAGGTAATGATGGTTGTCTCTCTAGTGTCATTTTAAAAGGCTTCCATCTCAACCATCATTCAGGTTGGATATAATATTATCATTTCTAGAGAGATGGCAATGGCTTATGATCCCTTAGAATCAGGCTTTTCTTTGCCTTGGTGTGTATCTTCCTCCTTAGAAATGATGCTCCACTCTGCTTACTTTTTGCTGCCTTTTTCTCCTTACTAGTGTCTGTTAGTTAGTATGCATGTGGGGTGGTGTCTATTTGTTCCCATGAACACATAAAAATTCTGATTCTGTTCTTGTTTCAACTCAAAAGGCATCTTTCACTAACCCAAATGAGCCTTCATCTGCATTTGTTTATCTCTTGTAGCTTGCAGGCTGTCGCATCTCGAGCGCTGAATTTATTCGACTACGCTGAGGCGCGCATCGGCTGAAAGTGACTGATGGAGTTCACCATTCCTGCTGATTGGCAGTGCATGAAGCAATCCTGGATCATCTGGTTTAGTTTTCTAACACTTCTTCATCTTCCTTTGTTACCTCCTGTTGTTTTCCAACTCTGAACTTGCAATATATATTTAATACCAGCAGCATCCAGTACCTTATAGGCTCTGGATTCCTTTGTTCCCTGGTGGTCCTGCCATGCCACCAAGTTGCTGATATTTTAATTAAACCTTTGCTTGATCCCTTTAATTAACAGATAAAGTTACTCATTAGGATGGTAGTTTAATGCATTGTCATTCTCTTTAGGTTCTGTGAGTGGTTGTTTGCTCCATATTTCACTGTGTTTCATGACCTGCAGATAATTGTGAATGTCTGGGCTGCAGCATTGCTTTCACTTTCATCTTTTTGGGAAGCATGACTATGAATATGTTCCCTCTAGGTTATTAGATATAGCATGCATTGTGTCATTTTTATTTAAGAGATAAATCTTGCATGTCAAGGAAGGAAGGTGAGCATCTTTCCACAGCAGCTTCTCCTTGTGAATGAAATCAAAATTCCGTTTTTCTAACACACCCTTTCAGTCCTTTTAGTTCATGTCCTATGGATTTTGTTGGTTATGTGTACGAATGGAATTTCGACAAATTGTCGCAGATAGTGATTTGCACTAGACATGATTGATCTCTTTTTTTATTAAACTAAAACCCCCGTTCGTCGGTGGTTTTAGTTCTTCTCTCACTATATTTGTGAGCAATTATTCGTGCAATTTTTACAGTTCAATGTTAACTTTGTACTACATTTTACAGACATTGCTGTTCACTCTCATAATTCTGCATTTCTCATTAGCATGATCAGCAAAATTTTCAGCATTTTTATCAGCCTCATTGTTTTGCTTATTCATACGCTTATTTGAATTGCTTATTAGCAAATAAAAAATTATTTGCGAGTAAAACTTTTATATACATGTTCTTGGCGATTTAAAAGAAAATGCTATAAAATAAGTTACGATGAAAAAACCAAAAAATCAAATTCAAAATCAAGTTCTAAAATTTAAATTTTGGCTTAGCATAAGCATAAACCAAACAATAATAAGACCATATATCTGTATAGTTGACAAAAGAGGCCATGGGTGGTATGAGACACTGTCAGGCTTTCTTTGTCAGGTGTAAAAACAACATTTGTGCAGCAATGCTGAGCATAGCTGTTCTTCTCAATGAAGCGTTTATCCCCAAACTGCTGCCTTTGTGGTAGCTCCAGATCTTTTTTTTTTCTTTAAAAAAAAGGGGAAACTAGTTGCAGTTGCAAATTGACAGCACTGATTTGTCAACTGAAAAATTCCGAGCCAAATTCCAACGACGTCACATGATCTTTGTCTCTTCTAGCAGCATAACTCATCTGTTTGTCTCTGTGAAGTTGGAAACATTATCTCTTTGTTTTAACCGAGTGTGAAGTAGACAGTGTTTCTTTACACGCAAATATTATAGCCCGGATAAAAATTGCTATAGCCTAAACATAAGATGTTAAAGTTGTGTCCAACTTTTTGGCAAACAAGATTCATATTTATGCATCACAGCATCTTCTTTAAGACCATTGGGTTTCAAAGGAATTTCAGAGGATTTTCTTAGGAACTAAACTATCTTGTAAAAATTACCGTGTTTCAAAAATAGCCTCGATTTTCATAGGGAATTAGTTTAATTTCCATAAATTTCCTGCAATATCTTTCTGTTCAAAAGAGAGGGTAAATTCACAAAATTATTATCTACACCCTTCGTTCCTAAAAAAAACTAACTTCTGACTACGAATATAAAAAAAGTTAATTTTTTAAACGTAGTTTTTATCTAGAACAGTACCCTATACTACAGATGTTCTATGTGCCTCACTTGCGACATCTGAACTGAACTTATATCCATGATTCATGCACCGGAGGAGATCATCAAAGTATGAAGAAATCATGTGCATTGCCAACACAGGTCGCTGCTGGCCCTATTAATTAGAAAAAAAATGGGACCATATAAGCTTATTAACATAAAGATCCCACCAACACAATTTTTTTCTTCAGTCTAATTAATTAAAGCCATGAATTTCTGCCGGTCAAAAAGGGCAAACGAAAACAAAAAAAAAGGGAAAAAAGAGTGCAGAAATTATGAGAGGGGCCGGGCCCACCATTGGGCTGGACTGAGAGACACAATTATGGCGGGCACGGACGCAAAAATAAAAAAGAAAAAAATTACAATGCGCCCCAACACCCGCTGCCCCACGCGAAAGCGACAGCGACGCGCCACGGAAACACTCGCGGAGCTAATCCAACACCCAGACGCTGACGGTGGGCCCTAGAGTGTCTCACGGGCCCACACGTCGGTGGGTAGGGCCGCTCGTGTGCAGTGGGCCCCACCGTGAAGTGGAGCGTGGCTGTGGGTAGGGGGACAGCCGGGCCCACCACCCCCGTCGCGAGCACCGTGGGCCCCACCGCCCCCAAATAATGCGCCGCGCGTGTCCGGGCCCACCTGGCTCGAGCGGGATGGAGTTCCGTGGTGGGGATGACAGGTGGGGCCATCGATGCAGTGGGGCCGGGGTGTCATTGGGTGTTATGGGTGAGGTTGCGGGGGAAAGAGAAAAAGGGAGGGGGGGGGGGGTGAGTGGCAGCTGGGATGGGCAAGTGAACATGGCGCGGGTGTGTGCGGAGGGCGACGCGGTTGGGGAGGTGCAGTGCAGGCGATGCGTACGCGGGAACGAGATCTCTCGCTGTCGGGTGGGGCCACGCACGTGACACTTCGGCGTTGGCACGGGTCGGGTGCGTTGTGCTTTTGGTGAGCGAGTCCGGTGTTGGGGAGGGAGGGGAGCAAGGAGCAGCGTCTCGTGTGTACTCTGTACCCCTGTCAAGTTTGACGGTGTGTTTTTTTTTATATTCGTAGTATTCAGACATATTATATTTTATACTAATTTTGTTTTTATATTACAGAAGAAGTAGTATATACTAGTTGAATTCTAATATTAAGGTCTATTTGAATCGTAGGAATAAAAAAGGAAAAAAAACATAGGATTCTGACATTATGAATACAATTGTAAAACAGAGGATTGCAAAACAATAAAATAATACAAAAATGATCGTTTGATTGGGCCAAAAAAAACATAGAAATCGGATGAAAGAGATGGACCATACTTTTCAAGAGGATGGACCTCTTGCTAATGTTTCCTCCAAGACCTACATGTAATGAGTCATTTCATAGAAATTTTATAGGATTTGAAGAAACTTTAATTCTTTGAATCAAAGGACTATATAGAAAAATTTTCTATAGGATTTCAATCCTATGAAATTCCTTTATATAAATCCTTTGATTCAAAGGAGCCCTTAGAATATGTTATATTGCATACTAAATTTATTTATGTGAGACATAAGTCAGAGGAAGTATGCTTTGCAGGGTTTACCAAATTGTTTTGGGTAGGGTTACCGTCATCTCACGGTTTGGCGGTTATCATGAAAACTGTACGGTTACCGCGAGGTATACCGTGATTTTAAAAACTGAGAAGGTTACCACACGCGATAACTGCGATAACCATACGGTTTTGTAAACTCTGATACTTTGTTTAGGGAGATTGCTTATGTATTTGTGTTTGGTAGTACGTGTTGGAACTTCTTCTCCGCAAAGAAAACATGATAGCTCATTAGAGTATGATCAATTAAATGTTAACTAAAAAACTTAAAAAATAAATTAATATGATTTTTTAAATAACTTTTTTATTAAATTTTTTTAAAAGAAAACACATTGTTTAACCGTTCAGGAAATGTAAAAAATGAAAGGGTAGAAGTTAATAAAGGCAAGAAACGAAACCAACCTACCATTACGAAATACTTAATATTCATCCATTTCAAAATATAATTATTTCTACAATTTAAAATTTATATTAAAATATAAGATTTTTTGACACTATCTCCAATTCACAGAAATCCTTGTATTTTCAGAGAATTAGGGCTTAGGAAGGGAATTTAAATAATTTAAAATTTTAAATTGAACACGGATATGACTTGAAAAAGAATATTTTCTCATAACCTTTTGGTAACCAAACTAAATGCTTACTAGTACATTGCGAGTTAGGAGAGCCTCTATGGTATTTTCTAAAGTAAATTAATTTCAGTGATGATTAGTACGTAGTAGTACATTACGAGTGAGGTATACTAACGGAAATTGCCTCTTACCACACTTATTTTCGTATCAGGCATGCATGCATATATCTTTCGCGTCAGCTGCAGCAGATGTACAGAGCTCAACCAAGATGGAGTGCGACGAGCTTTCTGAATCCTCATTGGTCTTTGCGTTACACTACTTCTAGATCACCCATATAACTGTGAGTTTAAGGGACTATGTTCCTCTAAATGTTGGCCTACTGTTAATTAGGGTTGTTATTGTATGAGTCCACCAATCAGATAGTAAATCGTGTATCTAGGTGAACAACTCTAGAGTGCCAACATGAGTCAACCTAGCCATTTCTTTTTCAAATAATTGTGAATAAAGTGTTCAACCGTCTCGAGGTTGCGCATTCAGAGCAAGAAAAAATAGTTATTTGACTAACCCAGCCTTTTAAGTCTCTGTTTTTTAATTATTCACCGAATTATTTATCCTACAGTATGAAATATATGTTTTCTTCAAAAACTTTTTCTATCGCTTTTTAGACTATTTTTTAAAGCTATTTACCAAATTTATTTTCTTAAAATATTTAATTAATTCTTATAGTTAAGTAGTTAATCCGTAACGATAATCTACTTAATTATCTAAATCAAACGAGGCCCTTAAGTTTGTCTGCTGTGAGATCCTCTCCATTGTGGCAACTGGCAAGCCGAGTAAAGAAAATTTCATTTTAAGTGGTGCCCATTGCTTAGCTTTTTGAAAAAAAGGCGAATTAGTTGTTCCTTGTCATCGCATCTTGTGCAAACTGACGGAGTAATAAGTTCCATCGCTCAATACGTGCCTGCTAGGTTGAAGTTGTTTACTAGCAGAGACCATAGCAGCACAAATTCATCAACGAAATGTCACCACTAAGCAATTTCGAAAATTCCTAGTTCAATTTTGGTCGGATAAGGCCTATGTGGTTGTTCAATTTCCTAGTTTGTAGAATTGGGAGATATAGATCAAAATTAAATTTAAAGTGCATGTTCCCATACTTGTAGTAGCCATCTCATGGGTTTTATATACGGGGCCCCGCCTATGTGGATTATGACATGCAAATTGTCAGTGTCTTTCTTTCTCCTCTCCCTTTCCTTGTTTTCTTCTTATCTTTATTCCCCTCTTATCTAAATCACATCAACAAAAATCTATGACTGTCAACACAGGAAATAACAATGTTGTATCGTCGCCAACAAAACCACAATGTAGAACTACATTAGTGTTAATCTGGTTTTGAATATTTCAGTCTCAATACTTGCATGATTAAGATATGCGGCTAAGTTGATTAAGTGGGCTTTCTGCATAGTTGAACGGCCTGAAATGTTGTTATAAGTGCTACCATATGTAATTCGCATAAAGTGTTGTATCTCAACGCACACCAACACATTTGAGCACCCAGGAATTCAGCATAGTTATCGCAAGAAAATGCAGTCACGTGTTAATAAAATGTCCCAGAACCATGCATACAATTATACAAATCTGGATGAAAAATACAACTTTGCCAAAATTATTGTCATTAAAACTAGGTCAAACTCAACTTACACTGATGCTGGTATTCATAGTACCTTTTGCTATATAATATACCTTCATATGTTAACAGTGATGAACACTGTCGCCATCTCGCTCCATGTCAAATGGGCACCATATCCATGTAAAAGATTACATATGGCATCAATCTGATTTAACCATAGTGAAAACTAGAAATTTCTGACTGTTGATTGACCAAAAGTGTAACTTTTCTCCTTTCTTCCAGGGCGCCCATGGATAAAGCACAAAAAACTTTTCAGTTCTCAGCGTTTGTGCTCCTCACTCGCTGACTCCTTACCACCGATCACAAAGCCATCATTCATATTGCATGTCATAGAATACAAATGACAAGAAAGTCCTACAAAAGGAATGCTACCGTTTGAATGTAAAATGGATTGATTAAGAACAATATTTGACTTGGAAAACAAAATTTGTACATATGATTTGACTTCGCTAACAAAATGGATTGCACATCTACATCACTTGGAATGTTGTAATCTAATGCTCTATTAAACTACCAACTGTGGCATGGTAGATTTGGATGGCCTATCTACAAACCTCAGTCAGTTCGAGGTGGTGTGGCTTTTACAAGATTTCAAGGGCGCAAGATGTCAAATCAAGGGGAAAAACCTCTGAATCCTGTACCAAGATGAGATTATTGGCAAAATCTCATTCTCCCAACTCCTTGAGAAAATCTACATTATCAACGAATACCTGCAATTATGGCAATAATGTATTAGATGGAAGAAACTGCAGGTTCATGAAAATAGAGGAATGGCACAAAATATGTAATGCAACAGACTCATAATGCATATGCATATACCTTTTTCTGACAAATGTTCTTATTATTTATTCCGAAGAACATCATCATAAAACTGAACACAAGACGTGTTAGGACTACTTACATACTTGTTTCAAGATGGGGAATATCAGAACATGGCAAGTCAGCAGAACAGTTGACCTGGTCTAATTCATCATTATTTTATTTGACATTTATACAGTACAATAAAAAAATTACTACTATTTCTGTTCTCAAATTACACAAAGAATAATGTTGTTTCTCTTAAACATGCCTTTACTGTAACATGGTAATAAACTATTTGGAAATCTTCTTTTCTAGGACGGTGAAAATCACCAAAGATTCTATGGTGTGTATGTATTATTCAAGACACACCAACGAAATAGCGACAAATTTCTTCCAAGTTTGGTTACTATGTAAAGTTTATTGCCGTAAAGTGTAAATGGCCCAGAAAAAGCTCATATGGAGCAGTCAGAAACAGCCAAGAACAAACAACCTTTAGCAAAAATTATAACTTCCTTACCTACACACACGCACAAGAGAGCTGTAATACCCAAACAAAAAGAAATAGTACATACTGTTTTCCAGCCATCTGGATCTGTGCAAGCAGTTATTTTTGTATTAATTCCAGGTAATGGGCCAGGTTCACGAGTTATTTGTCCACCATTTTGTTTAATGACTTCCGCAGTCTTGTAGACATCATCTGTGCTAATAGCAATCTGGAAGGGTAAAAAAAAAAACTCCACAACTGTAATGTAAATACGAGGGATGAACCCTCATGAAATGATACTTCTATTATACTCATAGTTGACCCAAACCCTTTTCGGATGCTTCTAGTAACCAACGAATGGAAAGTGTTCCCCATTGTTTAGATCATATTCAATCAGAAATTTCCACATAGGTCCTTTTTTACTACTAACAGTACAGAAGAGCAACTTCCATCAATCTAAACACTCAAATGTAATATACCTGTGCATAAGCATTTCCTTTATCATATTCCTTGACACCATAGTTGTATGTCAACTCCAATACAGCATTTTTGTCTTCAGGACCATATCCCATCATTGCAATAGTATACTAGAGAAAAGATACAATTAGATTTCTAATAGTTATGAATCACATAAGTCATAGGCTATGGCCAAAAGGGTTAGGTATATGCAGATTTGGTTGCAAAATATTAACAAATAAAATTGTAAGCACCTAGATATAACTAAAATAATACTCCCTCCATTCCCAATTAATCATCATATTACAGGAGGGCACCAAGACTAAGGAAGCTAATAACTCTCCCATACTACATTTACTCTAGTAACAAACTCGATGTATGCATCATCCCCACTAATTCTTAGCCAATAACAAACCAAGACATTACATGTTGGTTGTAAAGGCTTGTGCGCATGGATAAATGCACCAATGCCCATTTACTCCCATGCACAGATAATGAATAGATTCAGGGAATGAATACTAATATGATGATCATTTAGGAATAACCTCAAAAAAATTGTATGATGATCAATTGGGAATGGAGGAAGTATATATCAAGATCATTCAAGACAAACAAAACCTGTTGTGGTGAAAACCAGTAACAGATAATACTTTGAAGTCTCATTTTTTGTCATGCAGGCATCAATTTGATATGACTAAAGCGAAGCAGCTGTAGCATATTGTAAACCCTGTGTGAACTGTCATGAAAAAAAAATGAAAATATTTTTGTAACATAGGTTAGATTGTCATATATGCTTCTATGAAATTGCAAGGATATGTTGTCATAAATGCTTATATGAAATTGCAACTTAACACATGTTTTGTATAAGGAGAAACAAAATAGAGAAACATTGGTAAGGAGTAAAGTAGGTCAATTTTAGTAGTTCAGGAGGTAAAATGAGTAAAAAAATACTTCAGGGGATTAAATGCTCCGGTGAAATAGTTTGAGGGAGTAAAATGGACTTTTTCCCCCTTTTTTTTTGTTAAGGATTGCATCATTTGTAACTGTTGTTGTCTATCCGATGTACATTATGCATCAGAGTTTCTAGATTAAAAGATAACCACTTTTACATTTGTAAGTTTAGAACTTAAGATATACTCCCTCCACAAATATAAGAGATTTTGCCAAGTTTAGCAGAAATCAAGGTAGAAACAAAAAGACACATGTACCCCTAAAAAGGTGGGGGACAAGTTTGGATTGTCACATTTCAGGAGAAAAAAGTGCAAAAAGGTAGGGGGATTGAATGCAAAGTTGAGTTTGTCTGCTGTAGTTCACTCGGGATCTCAAAACCCCTTATATTTGCGGACAAATGAACAGGGCCAAAATCCCTTATATTTGTGGAAATTTGAGATTTGTTGCAATGCATATGCATGATGCTAGTAATATAGGAAAAGAAGTAATCTGAAACTTTGATTCACAAATGAGTGGCATAATAACTCATCAGAAGAAAGTTAACAAGCATTTGGACTGCAATAATATCAGATCACACTATCACAGGGTTCTAGTCCTTTTGACAGTGACCCTTATCCATAGTTTGGATAGCAATTGTGCTAGAGAAGTATATTTTGTTTCCAGATTCATGAGTGTGAGCCATATAGTGAATACAAAGAATGAGACAAACATGACAAACGATAAATCCTGATAGAGAATAGACATAAAGTTTGTGATCATCAACCCTACGCACAAGGTACCAGAAAAACCAGATGGCACAACATGCTTGAGACTACGATTTCTAAAGAAAAGAAAAAGGCTTGTCAACACCAGAAAATGATTCCTAGAAACAAAGAAGTTCCCATCTCTAGAAAGAAATATAAGAAACAATGGCATGTATAATGAAACTGCCAGTAAATGCACATGCGGAACTTGCTATCACTTCAGTTTTATCAATACCATGCCTACTGCCCAAGTCTGAAGTCTGAATCCAGTGTATGAATGTAGAAAAAATCAGGATACAACTATAATAGCTACATTTAACATGTATAAGATATGGAACTAAGAAAATAGTTTACAAACAAAAAGTACATCTACATTTAACATGTTCTCAATTTTTTTTTCGAAATATAACACGTTCTCATATTTGGAGGTAGTAGTGCATGTTGTTCCTTATCTCACTTAAGCAAGAATCAGATTAAAGTCATAGCAATGGAGGTGACAAGGTACATTGATGGGAAGCTCTGTTGAATGTTTTTCTAGTACTTTGTAGCAGAGCATAACATTAGAAAGCATCAGTGAAACCAGAAGCCATGAGGATCACGAGGTGAATCCATGCAATGGTTTTGAAAAGTACCAACCTTGTACTGGGGATTGTCTCGCTTCCGAAGAAGTTCCATGCCAAATGCCTTATGATGAAAATATAGTATAGATTAGTAGCTGAATGAGTAATCATGATAAATACCAAATACAAGTTAAAGACAGTAAGTTTACCTTCTCATAGAAATTGATAGCACGATCAAGATCTCCCACTCGAAGCATTACCTGGCATAAAGGCTCAGGTGTAGCACTTCTTTCTATAAGCTCAAATTTGTAACCATCAGGATCTTCAATAAAAGCAATTACTGACTTTCCACCTTTTACAGGTCCTGGTTCTCTTGTTACTGTTCCTCCCTTGGCTTTAATGAGATCTACTGTTTTTGCAACCTACAATTTTTTAGTAATGAAACTTATCAATCAACCAAGCACATTTCCATCTTTGCAAAGGCAAAATATTAAAACCTAAATAATCAGATACATCACTAACTGATGGCATGTTTAAAACTGTAGTCTTATCCAGTGCACAAAAGTAGAGTTAAATTATTCTTGGATGTTTGCATGAGCAGAGTAACATTTTTTACCACTATTAATGAAAAAGGGAAGACTATCCCTCAATGTTTGAACTGAAAACAAGAGTAAGCAATCCATGATTACTTTACTAATTTTTTGTTACGTTACGAAAAATCTTTTACACCATCTCCATGGAAGAAAGTGAAGGCAATCTATGGGGCTTGGCATGATGAGATTAATCATGCTAAAATCTAGCATCCTAAAAAGGTTATTTGTTTTCAACTAGTTCCCTACAACATGGTTCAATGAAAATCTGGACAAAACAATTTAAGCCAGATCCCCTGGCTTAAGGTTTTGTGGCACTCAAGAATTACAATAACCCCTATGTAACTAAGCAAACCAATTAGTTGTAGGCATCAAAATATAAGGAAAAAACGTGTATTACTAAGTAACAACCCCTGAGAGAAATCTTATCTGGATGATACATGGATATGTCTGGTCAACATTTAAGCCTAAAAACCAATGGGAACTAGCTTGAAATTCTATAAGCAAAAGGGACTCGTATCTTTCTGAGTAGCCAAAAAAAAAACTAGCATGCCCAGTTATGTTGCCTAGAACTGAACTTATGTTGCATTTTCACCTATAAAATTAAACCACATCCATTCTGAGAAAGCTCTAAACAAAATATCCGTACACAATTACCGCATGCCCAGTTGAAAAAAGTGGCAGTTATAAACACAGGACTGAATGTAAACAACTCAATTAATCAAGCAAAGAACCAAGATAAGTAGTAGAATCATACGTCCTCGACAGCAATCCCGAAATGACCAAAAGCAGTCCCGATATCATAACTTTCCACACCATAATCTGCCAATAGATGTACATCAGGGGTCTTGCACGGATACAACAGATAACGCACACTATGTGAGGTATAAACATATGACAACGGCATTTGGACTGTAGAAGCTTACTGTAAGTGAGCTCCACAACGAAATGCGAGTCCTCAGGCCCATACCCGAGAAAAGCATTGGTATACCTCTCCTCCGGAATATCACGCTTGCGCAACAGCTTCATCCCCAAGCACTCGGTGTAAAACCTGCAGAACAGCAAACCAATTCAAGGCTGACAATATGGTAGGCGCCAGAGCAAATTTTAATCAGAGTAAATTTCACTTTGTACCACCCTTTTAACCAAAGTGCCACAGAGGAAAGATTACCCGGCCCAAAGTGAAACATCGGTAATAAAAAGTGGCCCAAAGTGAAATTCACTCTTTTAATTAACAACTACAGGTTGTAGTGTTTTTTTTGTTTTCTGTACTTGATCGTCTTGTCGAGGTCGCCGACGCGGTAGACGACGTGGAGCATGCGCCTCCGGTCCTTCTTGACCCACTCCATCGCCTCCTCCTGGCCGATCACCTGCGCCGCCGCCGCGGCCGACGACGACCCGCCCGCCTCCGCCCCGCCGCTCACCCCTCTCCTCGCCAGCCTCACCGGCGCCCTCGCCGCCACCTCCCCCCCGAAGAACAGCGCCTCACGCCGCGCCACTGCAAACCAATCAAAACAAACAAACAAACCAACCCATCAAACCCGTCACCCAAAAGCCGGCGAGAGAGGAGGCACGCGTACCAGAGGAGGAGAGGACGGGGAGGCGGAGGCGGGAGGAGGCGGCGGCGGCGGCGATGGGGAGGGGGAGGAGGAGGCGAGCCATGGCGGTGGCGGTGGCGGTGGCGGAGAGGGGATTTGGGGAGCGAGAGGCTATCTCCTTTCCTCGCGGGTTTGGATCTGTGCGGGGATGTCAGTGAGACTGGCAGGTGGGGCCACTCACGTGGGGGCGACGAGATGGGGGTGGGCCTGCGAGGTGAAAGCGGAGGCTGTTTGATTTGATTTGATTTCGGAGGTTTTTGGGCCGTCCGTCCGTGTGCTGTCGAAATTTGGAATAATAAAGGAATGAATGGAATTCCTGTGTCTTTTCTCTCATGTCATGTCTTCCTTGTGTCTTCAACTTCTTTTGCTTTTCCTACGGTGTAGTACAATCAAACAACATTTTTTTCTTAGAAATTCATGTAAATTCGTTTCTTGCACAGTAAGATTTTATTTCTATGTTGTTTTAAATTCTGTGTTTTAAAGGAGTATGTAAATTGTCCTAATTGATCCATGTAAACAATTTTTTTCATGTTATTATTTCATTTTTAGGAAAAATTCCAACAAAAAAATGTTTATATGCATGCATTTTAGGGCTTATATGAATTAATATTAGATTTTAGGTACTTGCAAATTGAAGATTCCACTTCTGGTTCTTCCGATGATCTGATGCAGGCATATAGAAGGTCCAAAAAATTACCTTTACTAGTTGACACCCCGTGCCTTTGTCGCATGATTTGTTATTTTTATCGTCAAATAAAATCAAAGTTTTAAATGATTAGATGACTCTTTATGTACATACAAAATAGTAATGTGGCTTACCTCTGTTAGTACAATACAATGCATGCTTTATTTTTTAAAATGTTATTGTGTATTGTTATGATATATGAATGTTATTTTTATGCACAATTTGGATATTATCAGTGTTATAGATAAGACATATCCAATAGTTTTGGGTTAGGTTTGGCGAGCCCCACCATATACCAAGCCTTATACGGAATCATACCTCATATACAGAAGGTGTTCCTGATAAGAAAGGAGAAGCAGAGTTTTAATTGGACACTACAAGAACTATTCAGATCATATCCATACTTGTCTCCCTAGTTCTACTTGGACAAGAGGACATCCGAGAGTATAAATACAAGACCCTCTAAAAAGAGAGAAAGGGAAGCCAAGAGAGGACAAGTCAGAATACAAGCCTAGACAGACCCAATCTAGAGCCACAAAGGCCAACATGAGAGTTTTAGAGATACCTCCAATTTTGTCGAGTTCATATTCGAGGAAGAAGACTACGCTAGCCGTCGACTACATGTTCGAGCTCCATGTCGCCAAGCCGACGTCGACTAGATTAGATCATCCCAAATATTGTACTAGTGCGATACTGATTTATAAAGGCAACACCGGTTTCGGCCAACAGGAGTAGGATTATTACCTGTCAGTTAAGGGGCCCGAACGTATATAAAAATCCCTGGCTCCCGTCTTTTTGCCTTAATCTCGCATATACCCTATTTCCAATGATCTCCAGACTCTACAAATACAGTGGTCGGCATATAGCCCGTCGACAGATATTGTCACAATTAGTTAGTTTGCACCTCTGTCGACGGGTTATACGCCGACTACGATGGTATGGGAATCGTGTATTCGCGAGAATCGGTCAAGCAAATAGGAGACAGAGATTTATACTGGTTCGGACCCTCGAGATGAGTAATAACCCTACTCCAATTTATATGGATTATAGATTGGATTGTCGCTCAGAGTACAATGAGAAAGTAGAAAGACTAGATGAATTCGCCGAGTAGAGACCAACGAGAACGGCTCGACAAATCCATTCAGTGAATATGGTGCTGATTTCCTTCGGATTACTTCTGGGCTTGGGTTTGGCTGTGGCTTGTAACTCGATGCCCCAATCTGAACACAAGGACCTCCTCAAATAGTAGAGATTCCTTCCTTCTCCAAGTAGAACTCGAAGAGATAGAATATAACATGGTCTTAAGGAGACCTTATCTTTCCCGATTAGGACTCTGACACCTTCTATTCTGGGAAGATAATTTTGTTCTTTTTCGGCTATATTTATTTGATTAAAGGATACCTTCTCGTATACTATCAGGTATATGGTTTTATCGTATTTCATTAACAAGTGTATAAGAGGTATGCCTTATCCTTGACACTGACAGTAGCCGCCGACTTCAATGCAAATGATTTTACCGACATCTCTCTCCCACTCTTCTGAGAACAACCATTTTCGAACTCATCAAACCGTTCTCTGACATTCGAAAGGTATAGAGCATGCTACAATGTTGTCCCAAATTCAAGAACTTGACGTAGGCCCTCATTTGGATTGAAGTCAGAAAACTTTAACGGTTATAAACAAAACCAGCAAAAATCCCAACGTTGATATCTTCGTCTTTCTTAGAATTCGAACTATCAGACGTGGCTTACAAATTACACTTTTGAGATCCATTTGGGTTTCGGTTGCCCAAACAGAAACCCTAACCTTCTCTCCTGCGCCTTCGATCTCCTTCGCCTTAGCTCCCAAAAACCCTAAACCACAGCCTCCCTCAACCCCTTTTGTCGATTCTCCATAGATCTCCTAGAGTCTAACGTCGACCAGGCTAAGATAAAGGAGCTACAACAGGATGACGCTTTGCCGAGCGCTAAGGTAGTGGCGCGTTCAGAAGGAGGTACTGATACTCTGATCAATCTTGGCCAAATGATCACTCTTGCATCATTTGTCCAATGTGGTTTTCTCGTTCCTCTTTTCGAGTTTCTGTCTTTGCTTCCTGATTTCTACGAGATTCACCATCTTCATGTCAACCCCAACTCCATTGCCTTTTTAAGCATCTTTACCCATCCATGCGAGGTGTACCTTGGGGTACAGACTTTGTCCGTCGTTGGATCCAACCTCTCTAGGCCCGTTCTCACCCCGCGTACTTGTACTCGGGGGAACATGACAAGATGCGGCTATTGCATCAGGGTACAATTTATAGTTCTTTTATTATTGATATAAAGAATCACAATTGTCTTCAGTTGATAATCTTGTCACTTTTGTGTCGATTGCAGAGATGCTATCATTTCTAGACCTTGGACGTTCTCTTGCAGAGATGGAAGGATGTGCAGAGTACTAGAAGACAATGTACGAGAAAGAAGAACTGGAGAGAGCCACCGACAACATCAGGAAAGATCAAAGCATAGAGCTTCTGAGGGGACGAGAGATATGGATCTCGGCACACCTCGAGAACTGCTGCTCCACACTACAGCAACTATGCAAAGAGTTGTGTGTGGCACATCCTCCCCCTGAGAAGTCAGTCTCCGGGTACCTGGGGCAGATCTAGGATACATGCAGTACGCTTCTTGGCACTGATCAACGGATCGACAATAGCTTGAAGCAGGAATGTCGTCGAGCCAGCCGATATGCTAGTGGTCATGTGCTCGCATGCATCTGCGAATCTCGTCCCCAGATGGACCTGAACTTCCTTCGAGAAGGATTTACACGTTCTCAGAGGAGTGCCGCCGAGATCAACCAACCAGCACAATCCCTTGCTCCCCTGGCTGTAGATGTCTTCTCCACGATGGATTGGTAATGACCCTCCTGATAAATTTAGTCGTCATGCTACCCTGTAAAGTAATCTAGACAAGACATCAGTAGAAACTGAAATTTGATCATTTTTGTAAACTATTAAAGCACATTGTATGCAGGGCAATAAGAGAGGACTTCTAGCCCCCAGCTAGTTTTATGGAAAGGAAAATATTTCTATAAAAGTAGCTTAAATTTTTATATGTGACCGAGTTGAAGCAACGAATTCCCAGCCCCTAGCCGTGAAGTTGGGAAAACCAATTCCCGAGTGTACGACTAGTTAATATGTTACAGTGGGTACTCTGACATGGCCAAATCTGACATGGCCGTTTGACCCTTAGCGTTCGATTAGCTCAATTGTGTCAGACGTCCTCGGCCAAGGTGCTGAGACCCGGTAACTAGCCAGACTTAATGTAATAGATCAATAGAAAATGACTTTGATTTGTGGCATTATGAAGCAAAAGGGGTTCAATGGACAAAATACTGTAATAAACAACACAAACACACACACACACACACATAAACTGATACAAATCAACTTACAGATTAGCCGTTGATCTTACACATAGAATTTTCATAGTTGATCGATGTTCCAAGAATTGAATAACTCGCAGCCTTTGTCGTCGGCGATTTTGTACGTACCTGGTCATAACACTTGTACCACCGTGTATGGTCCTTCCCACTTTGGTGAGAGTTTATTGTGCTCTGCCTGGTTTTGTACTCGTCGGAGGACGTAATCGCCGATGTCAAGTGTATGAGCTCGAATGCGTTTCTCGTCATAGTGACGTAGGGCTTGTTGATATCCGGCTGCACGGATGACAACTCGTTCTCAGTGTTCTTATAGTAGGTTGACGTCGTCTGCTCGCTTGTCGTCCTAGTCCTCGTCTGAGTACTCCCGAACTCATGTTGATCGATAGCTTAGCTCGGTGGGGAGCATAGGTTTAGATCCGTACACAAGGAAAAACGAGGTCTCTTTGGTTGGTGTAGTCGGAGTAGTATGGACAACCCATAGAACAGAAGAGAGCTCCTCAGCCCATTGTGAGTCGTACGCCAAAAGCCTTGTGTATACACGTGTTTTGATCCCTTGGAGTTCGATCCAGTTTGCTCGCTCGACTTGTCCATTGCTCTGAGGATGGGACACTGACGCGAAACAGATCTTGACTCCGTATTCCAAGCAGTAGTCCTGGAAGGCATCGTTAGTGAACTAGGAGCCGTTGTCTGTCAATATCCAATTTGGAAGCCTTTATCGACAAAATATCCCTTTGATGAACTTGATTGCGTGCCCGGCTTTGATTTCTCTTGTTGGCTTCGCTTCAATCCACTTAATGAATTTATCAATAGCCACGAACAAGAATTTGTAGCCGCATTATCCTCTTGGGAAGGGTTCGAGGATGTCTAGCCCCTAGCACGAGAACGCCCAGGACATAGGGATGGTTTGGAGGGCTTGAGCTGGTAACTTAGTGTGCTTGCTGTGGAACTGACAAGCCTCACACCGTTGAACCATGTCGGAGGCATCTTGAAGAGCCGATGGCCAGTAAAAACCTTGTCGGAAGGCTTTGCTGACCAGGGTTCTCGCTTCGGTGTGTGATCCACAGATTCCTTCGTGGATGTCGAGCAGTAGCTATTTGTTGTCATCGAACGTGATGCACCGCAACAGTACTCCGTTGGCTGCTTTCCTGTATAGATCGTCCCCAATTATACAATAGGCCTTGGATTGTCAGGAGAGCTTCTCTGCTTCCATGTTGTCGTTCGGCAGCTTCTCGGCGTTGAGGAATTCGGTGAGCGATGTGTGCCAATTCGTAGTCGTCTCGATGTCTGCGACGAGCTTGTCGTTCTGAGTAATAGTCCCCGAGCCAATGTCGTTGGTGCTATCGATGTCGTTGTTTAGCGAGCTCTTGACTAAGGGATTGGTTAGCACTTCAAGGAACGTACCAGGTTTCATTGGTTCTCTTCTGGAAGCTCAGCGGGCAAGGTTGTTAGCATCGACATTGTCTTTACAATAGACGTGGTGTACCTCAAATCTGTCGAACCTTCGTTCCAGTTTTCTGACTTCGGTGAGATACTTGGACAACTCAGAGTTAGAGCACTTGTAGTCCTTATGCACTTGATTAGCGACTATTTCTGAGTCCCCTTTCACAATTAGTCGCTTGACCCTAAGTGATACGACAGCTCTTAGACCAGCGGGAAGTCCTTCGTACTCGACAATGTTGTTGGTTGCCTTGAAATTTAGTTGCATGGCGTGTCGGGACTAATCTTTGGTCGGTGAAGTTAGAACAAATCCAGCTCTTACTCCTTGGCTGTTGAAAGCTCCGTTGAAAGCTATTGTCCATGACTCGTTGTCTGTTCGGTCAACTTTGCCGTCCTCGGGGGCGGTCTAATCGGCGATGAAATATGCGAGTACCTGGGACTTGATGGTTGTTCACGGTACGAAGTGGACATTGGATTGGTTGAGCTTGATGACTCATTTGGTAATGCATCTTACAACTTCTTTGTTTCTGACAACCTCACCAAGGGGGTACGAGAAGACGACTATGACCTTGTGGGCTTGAAAGTAGTGGCGTAGCTTTCGGGATGTCATGACCACGGCGTATAGCACCTTTTGGATCTGGGGATATCTGGTCTCGGTGCTGCACCTTCTCTCATTCGATAATGATGACGGTGCTTAGGGAGTACGGTGTTGCAGCGATGTAGAGGAAGAGCTACTCCTGTGGTTGTGGGGCGACAAGGACAAATGGATTAGCGAGGTAATGCTTGAGTGCGGAGAATGCCTCCTCGGCCTCATATGTCCACTCGAACTTGTCTTGTTTCTTCATAAGATTGAAGAAGGGTAATCCTCATTCTCCCATCCTTGTCATGAATCTACTAAGGGCTATCATACATCCTGTAAGCTTCTGAACTTTCTTGAGGCTTGTCGACGACTTTATGTTCTCGATGGCCTTGATTTTGTTCGAGTTTTCTTCGATACCTCACCCAGAGACAGTTTGCCCAATGGTACTCCGAACGTACACTTCTCCGAGTTCAACTTGAGCCGGTGTCGTCGGAGATTGTTGAACGTTTCCCGTAGGCCATCGAGGAGGTGATCTCGTGTCTTTGTTTTGACTACGATGTCGTCAACGTAGGCTTGAATGTTGTTGATGAGTTGAGATTGAAGAGCCCCCTGAATCTCGCGCTGGTACGTGGACCCGATGCTGATTAGGCCGAATGGCATCTTGACATAGCAGAATACACTGAAGGGCATGATGAAGGCCGTCTTCTCCTCATCTTCCTTGGCCATGCTGATTTGATGGTACCCAGAATAGGTGTCAAGAGAACTCAATAACTCACATCCGGCGGTAGAATCTATCAGTTGGTCAATGCATGGAAAGGGGAAGTAGTCTTTCGGGCATGCCTTGTCGAGATCAGTAAAGTCTACACACATTCTCCACTTGCCGTTGGCCTTGCGCACCATGACTGGATTTGTGAGCCACTCTAGATGGACTTCTTTGATGAAATCGGCTTTGAGAAGTTTGTCGAGTTCTTCTCGTATAGCCTCTTTGCGGTTTGGAGCGAAACAACACAATTTTCGCTTGACGGGTTTTGCATCGGGACGAATCATCAGTTTGTGCTCAATCACCTCCCTGGGGACCCCCGGCAAGTCAGACAGTTGCCAAGCGAACACATCTGCATTATCACGGAGGATGGTGACTAGCTCAAGTTCCTATTTGCCGCCGAGCTCGGCCCCGATCTTGACCATCTTGTTGAGGTTGCTACCGAACAGCGGGATTATCTTTATAGCTCAATCTGGTTTGGGTGCCAAATTGGGTTTGGTCACTTTCCGAGGAGGTTCCGTTGGGACGGGCATGGTGCGAGCTTGCCTGATCATGTTGAGGCTCCTTTTGTCGTACTGCACAACCATCTTCATGTTCCCCAGTATCGTTATTATCCCTTTAGCTGGCATCTTGATCAGCTGATAGGCATAGTGCGATGCTATCATGAACTTGGTGAGTGTTGTCCTTTCAAGAATAGCGTTGTAGGCGATGTCGAACTTGGTTACGTCGAATGTGATCTACTCTGTTCGGAAGTTGTCGGCTTTGCCAAATGTTACCGACAGCGTAATCTTTCCTAGAGACCTTGACGATGACTGTGGGGTAATCCTGTGGAAGGTCTGCTCTAAGGGGATGAGCTCGCTTCTCGGGATCCTCATTGCGTCGAGCGTGCTGGCGAAGAGGAGATCGATGGAGCTACCACCATCGATGAGGACTCGACAACTTTAATGTTCTGAATAGTAGGTTCGATTACTATCGGATATCATCCAGGGGCTATCGTTAAGGTTGGATGGTCGGTGTCGGAGAACTCGATTTTTTGGTCTGACCACATTATTTTAGACACTGTCCCCTGGGTTGTGGAGCACACCTCGCGTTCTACCTTCTTATATTCCCTTTTCAAAGAATAAGAGGTTGAGCCGCCGAAGATGTGGGCCACGTACTGGCCAATGTTGATGAAGTCAGGGAAGTCTGATTCGTTGTCGGATAGAGGGTTATGGTCATCCTTCTCTACCACGCGAACCCTCTTTCCCTTGTCTTGGGGATCTTCCTAGCCATCACCTTCTGGAATACCTTGCACTCCTCGAACGTGTGAGCGTTGGTCAAGTAGGCAGTAGCTAAATGTTTAACACTCGATTGAATGAAAGATTTGATTGACAATATCACACATGTAATGCCTACTTTAATGTATAGTTTTGATTGAATGTATGATCTCACTCTAAAGAAAAAAAATGCACAACGGGGACATGAATATTTACGTATAGTTTTGATTGAATGAATGATCTCACTGTAAAAAAAAAGATGCACAATGGAAACATGAATATTTACATGAAAAACCCTTGCAGGAAAATCCATGGACGCCAACCAGCAATGATCATTATAGACTATTTGGTTACATATGTAAGGAATACATTGACTAGAAGGCTAATAAGATAAGGCTAGAAGTCCTACTAGAAAACTAATCTAACCAATTGAAAACTAATCCAAACATATTACATGCTGAAATTCGGATAACATATTTAACAATCTTCACCTTGAGATGAATTTCCCTTGTAGCATAAGAATCTTCATCTCCAAACAACCTCATGTAGATAAAACCATTGTGCGCCAATTAGTCACTTGGACTATAAAACCGTAACACCCTCGATTCAGAAGAGGTAGATCATACTTCGAACTTGCCATTGGGAATAAAACCTGAATCTGTGGGTATAAACTTGTGTGTGAACTAAGCAGAGACGCGAAACCTGGTGCACAAACTTCAAACTCGCCTTGGGAATAAAATCCTGAATCTGCTATGCGAAACTCTTGTACTCAAAACAAAGTATTTAGATCTCCTGATAAAACCTCTTGGTATGCTGGGTTTGATGGTAACAAAATCCGCCAAAAATTTGATCACCTTGTGATCTAGACAGGAACAATGCCCATCAGCGACTTGAATATGATGCTTCTTTTTTGCCTCTCGGGTGCACGACATTACTAGTTTCTCCTCGGTAGATCTGCCATCTCTCATCTTCACTTGCCGTAACGATAATTTTGTGTCAACCCAAGAGTGGTAGATCAAACTTCAAAGTCGTCAGGAGCTTTTCCTCCTTCGTTTGAAGTTGATGATGTCAGGACGCCCGATTGTGAATCCAAAACATGCAGAACTTCATCTCTTGCCTTTTATGGACCAAAAGTGACGTTGTGATGTAGGAGTAGACTTGAGAAAGGCTTTGGTTTTGTCCCCAATGAACTTCTTTGATCATCCATGTATTTCTTGCGCCCGGTCTCTTTTCCTTCACCTAAGTAAGTACCTCTGCAAATGAGAACACACAAAACTCATGGTGCAGTAATGTTTGCTCAAATATATAGCATGTAAATCCTACATAGAAAGAATGAACCTTTGGTTGATTAGTACATAAGGTAACCATGGCCATATCTGAACTAATGTTATCCTCATCACACGATGAATCCAGAAACCAATCAGCTCGTAAACCGGGGCCAACCCAACTCCATCACGCGTACCCTCGCCTCGGTGCCTACAAGAGGAATGAGCTATACTACAAGACCAGCCATTGACCACACCGGCTTGTGGTAAGTACGATAAGTCTATTTGGGGTTTCCCACGAACTGTTCCTTACATTATAAAAAACTGGATTGGTTTTGGTTGGGAACTGGCTATAGGTGCCAGATATCTGAACCGGCACCTAGTAGGCGGCCATAGGTGAGTAGATGTTGGCGGCGTCGCGAGGCAAATGAGTCTGCGGCTAGCAAACACTAGCACGGAACAGCTCATCTGTGTCAGGCAGGAACCCTCATCCGTGTCGGCAAGGGGCTCTATCACGAGCTAAAGGTCAGTGATGTGAAAAGTCATATTTGTCGGGCCGGCCGCCGTCACTGATGACAGTTATCTTTGTCAGGCCAATATTAAACCTCGTCACGATAGGTTTGACCCAGCAGAGGAGTCAAACTAGGACCCGCCATCGATGAGTCATCTGTGACGAGCCCTAACTATGAACCGACAAAGATGACTAGGTCACCTTTATTGGTATGGCTGGGGACGGTCACGGACGACTCATCCGTGATGGGTCCTATGTTGGACCCGACATCTGTTATGCATATCAACATCGGTTATTTATTTAGCCCGTCACCGATGAGTAATTTATAAACAAAATAAATTTTATTTTTTGGCTAGCCTCATGCCTTTGCTAGCCATACCCGCTGCAAAATAATAGAAACATATATATATATATATATATATATATATATATATATATATATATATATATATATATATATATATATTCCCTTTCTCAACAACCCCATTCACACAGCCATTCACAGCAAACCCAATATTCACACATCCATTCATATATGCCATCAATCTATACATTGACAATCACATCAACATTCACAATCACCAAACCGCCGATATGTATGTTCAAGAGTGAACCATCAAAACCTGCAAAACCGAGTTATAATTTGGAAAAAAAATATGTAATTAGCATTGCAAATGTATACATTAACATAAGAGATTGTATTACATATAATATTATACATAAATCTTACATAATCACATGTTTTTGACAAGCATTCAAAACTGTTCAACAAATTTTGGCTGAGCTACTTCATTGTGAAGCATCCTTTTGGAGATACGAGTTCCACAAGAAGGCAACTAGTTCCTTTCTAATATATTTGAAGTTGTCCAACAGAATTTTGCTAATTTTTTCCTACAAGTGAGCACAAAGTTAGTATATACATACATACATATATATATATATATACATATATATGTATATATATATACATACATACATACATATATGTACACAATTGAACAATTTTTTTTTGGTGTGAGCACAAACCTCAAGATCTAGCAATGTCACCTTATCCAGCAAAATATTCATGTTATGGCACACGTGGAAACCACAAGTTTCACCAACTTGTTGATGGCATGGGAAGTCTTTGTGATGATAGAGGTCGGGACGTCCTTCCTTATGCTTGCTGCCTTTTTTCACATTCTAGGCCCACACGTCGTTTAATGTAGCTTCAAGTGTGTCAAAATTGTATTTATCATTAATTCGGGAGTTAAGGTAGTAGACCTTACTCCACTTTGGCACTATGACCAGGAGAATCCAATGGAACCTGCCGCATTAATATATTGCAAGTTAAATACTAAAGTTATACGCGTCGTGGATTTTCATTGAATTAGGTAACACACTTACTGTTGATTATGGGCTAATAGAATGAAATCTTTGTCCTAGCGGGCCCACAAGCAGTCCTTGACATAAGTTGTCAATGATTCTAATGTATTCTTGAGAGTTGTCTTATTGATTTAGGTTGTATCTAGGAAGCCAAATTGGATTATGTTTCTTTGTGCCTTCTGCCAACTTAACCTACAAGTCAACGAAATAACCCTTATAAGCATTTTATATGGATGATTATTAGCATATTTTGTACTTATCAATACTTACAACGTGTAATACTTCAGGAGATTGGTGTCCATTGCTCGCATCCTGAATAGGTCAAAGAGATCCACGAAGTCTACCACAATATCGGAAGCTGGCCCAAGAAATGGCTCTACACCGTGATGGCCCATTATAGCCGTCTCTTTGTTCTTTCTCCTTGAGTTCGACCTCTCCATGTAGTATCCGTGCAACTCTCGGGAAGCTGGACCCATCTTGGCTAGCTCATGGTCTTCAACCAATGGCATGCCTAATTGGAGGTTGTCAGAGCTAGGCTCTTAGGACGAACTGATATGTCCTTACCGAGATCTAGCTTCTTGGGAGCCAGGAGCAAGGTCTGCAACTTTCCTTTTCCTTTCCCCTTCCACGAGCTTTTTTGCTAGATATAACTAGTGGAGAAGAATGTGCCTTGCTTTTCTTAGAAGGAGGGGGGATATTAGCCATGTCGTCAGCCTCCATAGGATCAAATCCAAAATCTGTATCATCTTGTAAAGGGATTGTGGAGATTATGGGTACCATATACCCACACGGCTAGCTTATCCGACTGATTATAGGGGATAGGTTATAGATGATAATCATGTAATAGGCTTAGGACTTAAGTATTACAATACCTTGTGTATTAAGGAACGACTTATAGTTCTAAGTCGGGAGTATTATGGATAATGCTTAGGAGTCCTATACCGTATGTGGGTTGGTCTCCGACTTGTGAGCCTGCTCTCTAAAGCTATATAAAGAGGGCAGGACGCTCTTTGAGGGGCAGATAGGCAATAGCAATTAGCTAAGCTTTTCTTCATACACAACTTGATCACGAGATCAATATATAACTCGGTGGATACAACCCTCGAAACAAGAGTTGGGTATTACTTATTTATAGAAGGGCTGAACCTGTCTAAATCCCTTTGTCTACTAACCCATCGTGTTTGGCACTTGTGCGCTACCCCCTTTTCTCATTGTCGAAATCAGGTTTCGACAGGTGGCGCGCCAGGTAGGGGTGCGTCAAGTATTTTTGGCGACAAGCGCGATGGGATCTACATCAGGCATCGACGACTTCGCCTTTCCTCCAGGACAGGCGTACCGCTTCGGCAGCCTCGACTTCATCACCGATAGGTTTGGCAAGATTTCTCTCCTTGACTCGGATTCGAACCAGTCAGGAGGAGAAAATCACTCGGCGCCGTTTGGGTTATGTTAACGACAAAATTTGGTAAATCATGCATTGGATTCAGAGTTAAAGCCGAAGCCGATTGGAGGAGATAAGCGATTACAGAAAACGGAGTATGAATCGGCTGCAAGCCAAATCGGCTACGGTGTGCATCGGCTGAAGCAGAATTGGACAAGGATAGCCGATGTAGCCGATTCCGATAAAGGAGATGGCAGGATCATTGTCGGGTTCGGTTGGTGTGTTTCATAAGGATTGCCACGTGCGGATTGAGTCCGAAGAAGGCAATTGTATCTATTAATTAGAATATTTGTTAGTTTCCTTTTATCTTTAGGAAAGTGTGTTTAGTGTCCCTTAAGGACTTTATGTTTTTCTTTTATCTTTACGAAGGTTTCTTTCTTGTCCTACAAGGACTAGTATCTTCCCATGGGTATAAATATGTACACCCGGGGTTATTGTAATCTATCAACTCTCGATCAATATAATTCGGCGCATCGCCACCTTTTACTCTGTTACGGTTTATTTATCAACCGGCGGAATTTGGCACCTGACGCGGGGCTGCATCGGCTGTCGATCTCCGGCGAAGGTGTAAGTCCAATGTTCCGTCGGTTCAGGCAATTGTATCATCTACGTCGGCGTCGTTCAAGGCTGCATCAGTACATTCGACCTCTTGGATTGCTCTGGTTTGGATAATATATTTGCCTGGCTATTTATCATATGTCTTATGTTAATCTAGTATTAGCATCTCGATTTAGTTTTATCGGCTGCTTCTCGTTTTAGGGTTTCTGCCGGTATTGACTAAATCGTCTTGCTAGATTAGATTAGCCTAGGCATCTACCACCCTGAAAATCAGTCAAGGGCTTGATCATCTAGATACCGTGTTTCTTTACATACTTAGTGCTGCATCAGTTGAGTTTGACCTACTAAGTCGTGCTTAGAATCATGGATCTCTAGCCTGCTTTTTGATTGCCGATAAGGGTTTCATCGGGGTTTCAGCCGATGAGTTATCTGGACGTTGCATCGGCTTATAAGGATTGTATATAAGTTGAATTTAGCCGATGACAATAAAGGTTTCACTATTTAATCTAATCTTGTGGATTTTATGGCATTGGATCTATGTTAGATTCACTTCATCGGCTATGCTATGAATATATATAATCTCTCTCTTGAGGTGTTTTTAGACATAAGTGATTTATACTATCTCGACGCCCTATCCGATCTATCCCAATCACTTGGTTTAAATATATTTTGAGATTTAGATTATGTATCATTGATATCTACAGCCGATCGAGTATGTCTAACTTTCGTTTCACTTTATCAAGTCATTGCCGATCTAATGCATATTATCATCAGCCGATTGGCTCTTTGTCAAGTGTCAGAATCTACATTGAACACATAGCCGATAGCTCAAAACCCTATCGCTATCGGCTGTTATCAGGATCGGCTGGAATTACTACATCGGCTATGTTGGCCGATCGGTTCTTTGATCTGTCGTCTGTATATCTTGTCAGTTGCAGGATCAAACTGACTGGCACGCCTGCATCTCACCAAGATTTGGACCTGCACTGGAGCTAAGCAGATCTCCCAGGCCAGTGTGTGTTTTTTGCATCAACAGGTTACCAAACGCTGTTGAGACCTACCTCAACCATCTCTCTCCCAAGTCGGATCCAAACCATTTGGAAGAGCTTTTTGCATCTGCGCCACGCTGCGGCATCCTTAAGAAGACACTGGGTCCAAGCTCCAGGGAGATCGGCATCATGATCCAACCTCTCGGATCTTGCTCATCCACCGAGATTGCCGACTACATCAGTTCTTCAGACTTTGATGACTATTACGACATCTCCACCAAGAACATCGATAGTTTCGACTTCGACGACAACTACACCCTGCTACTTTTCGGCGTCTTCATGGACGACGCAGTAGAAACTGACTCAGCCGTCGCCCGTAGAGCTGCGAAAGAGGAATGAGCCAAGTTCGAAGAGGAGCGCAAACGCAAGGAGGAGGAACTCAAACGTAAAGAAGATAACGACAAGAGAAAGTGAGACCTGAGGGCAGCCGGGCGCTTCACCCACGACGCCATACTTCAGACCCGAGTTGACAACACCAACGTCTTCCTAACGTCCCAGCAGAACGTGGTCGCTGCACTCAGCCTCATCGACACCGTCATGGACGTAGCTCCCCCCAACGTGATTCCAATTCTAGACAAAGTCAAGACAATGGTTGCTGCTACAGCCCCACTCGGTGTTGCCACTGGCACTGCTTGGGGAGTTACCGAGTCCAGCGCCGAAACACCCGATGGTAGTCATCTACCACCGCTGCGATCCAAGGATTATCGAAGACCCGAGCACAACAAGACCCTTGGCAAATCTAACGACGCCCGTCGTCATGCAGCCTGGAAGCGTTGAGACCAGTCGGCTGACTCTCGTGAGAGGTGTCAAGACCGACCACCCGTCCATGACCGAATTTGCTATGACAATAGCTCCAGTTACCAGAGTGGTTCTCGAAAGCCCGCGCCGAGTGATTTGAGGGAGGTACTCGACCGGCGTTAAGCCTCACTATGAAGATCGAAGAATTCCCCTGACAATTGCGATGAAGTACCCGCGTTCACTCGGGACCTGCGTCGAGTGAATTGGCCAAGTGGTTTCAAGCCCACTGGGATTGAGAAATATGATAGCAAAACCGACCCCGAGTCATGGTTAACTGTCTACACCCTCGCAATTTGCACAACAGGAGGAGATAGCAAGGCCATGGCAAATTACCTGCCCGTCGCTCTCGCCGACTCAGCCAGAAACTGGCTCGCAAGTTTACCAAGGGGTTCAATCGGTTCTTGGAGCGAGCTTCGGGATTACTTTATTGCCAATTTCCAGGGCACCTTTGAAAGGCCTGGGACTCACTTCGACCTCTACAACGTAATCCAGAAGCCCGATGAATCCTTGAAAGACTGCATTCGGCATTTTTCGGAGAAGCGAAATAAGAATCCTGACATCACCGACGACGTTATCATAGCCGCTTTTCAGAAGGGTGTTCGCAACGAGTTGTTAATCAGCAAATTTGGGCGTAAACCTCCAAGGATAGTCAAGAAGATGTTCGAGACGGTCAATTCCTACGCCAAGTCGGATGACGCTATTAAAGCATCACGACAAGACAAGCAATCGGGGAGTAGTTGGCGCCCCAAGAAGGACAAGGCAACGACAACGGTGGCCCAAAAGATCACAAGCGTAAGCTTGAGGATCTGGTCGCCACAACATCGAACTACCAACAACAACGCCCACGCGTCAGTGCCTATGACAAGATCATGAACGCTCAATGCAGTCATCACCCGAATCATAAACATGCGGCCAAGGACTGCTTCATCTACAAATAGTTCACCGAGCATTATGCAGCCCAACTTCAGAAACCAACTGACGGAGCCGGAACCTCAGGGACTAAGAAGGACGATGCAATCGGTGGCTCAGAGCCCTTCCAAGACCACAGGACCGAGTTAAACCACATTTTCGGAGGGCCACTCGCAAACGAATCAAAATGGAAGCAGAAATTGACTGACAGAAATCAATGCAATTCAACCTGAGGTGCCACGTTACCTATGATGGTCGGAGGTGGCTATTACGTTTAACCGCTCGGATCATCCCGACCGAGTGGTTCACCCGACGCGGTATCCCCTGGTACTAGATCCGGTGGTCCGCAACGTCAAGCTCAAGCGTATCCTCATTGATGGCGGCAGTGCCCTCAATATCTTCTTCGCCAAAACATTGGACGAGATGCAAATTCTTAGATCCAAATTAAAACCAAGTTCAGCCCCTTTTCACGAAGTCATCCCAGGGCTATCATCTACACCACTCGGGCAAATCACTCTTCTAGTCACCTTCGGCACTCGGGAGAATTTCCGTACAGAGAACGTCAACTTTGAAGTCGCCGACTTTGAAGCAGCTTACCACGCTATCCTTGGAAGACCTGCACTCGCGAAATTCATGGCAGTCCCACACTACACCTATCTGATGATGAAGATGCCCGGATCTCATGGAGTTATCTCCCTGCGCAGTGACGTCAAGCAAGCCTTTACCTGCGACAAAGAAAGCTACGACATGGCCCAATCTCACGAGAGATTACTCGGCTAACAGGAGGTTCGACTAGCCGCATCAACATCGGAAGAAGGTGAAATTGCAGCAAAGAAGTTGGCCAAGTCGGGAGAAGGTGATGCCAAGACTAAAAACATTCCACTCGATCCTTCGGATCCCTCCAAGACTGCTATAATAGGCGCCGAGCTAGATTGTAAATAGGAAAGCGCGCTCATCACCTTTCTACAAAATAATAAAGATATATTTGCTTGGAAACCATCCGATAAGCCTGGTATTCCTGGAGAGGTGATTGAGCACTCATTAAATGTTAAAGAGGATGCAAAACCTATCAAATAAAGGCTTCGCCGCTTTGCGTAAGATCGAAGAGATGCTGGATTCATCAAGCTTTTGACGGCTGGATTCATCAAGGAAGTTTATCACCCTGACTGGTTAGCCAACCCAGTTCTAGTTTGGAAGAAGACGGGACAATGGCACATGTGTGTCGATTACACCGACCTCAATAAATCTTGCCCCAAGGATCCCTTTGGTTTGCCCCGTATTGATCAAGTCGTCGACTCAACCGCTGGTTGCGAGCTTCTAAGCTTCCTTGATTATTATTGGATACCATCAAATCAACTTGAAGGAGTCCGACTGCTTGAAGACGTCATTTATCACCCCGTTTGGAGCCTATTGTTACATCACGATGCCGTTTGGTCTTAAAAACGCTAGTGCTACACATCAGCTCATGATCCAGAGATGTCTTCAGACTCAACTCAGGAGGAACATAGAAACTTACGTCGATGACGTTGTCATTAAAACCAAGCAAAAGAAGGATTTGATTACTGACTTAGAAGAAACTTTTTCAAATATTCGAGCCTTCAGAATGAAATTGAATCCATAGAAGTGTACTTTCGGAGTACCGTCAGGGTAGCTACTTGGTTTTATGGTGTCTCACCGTGGTATTGAAGCCAACCCAGAGAAGATCAACGCCATTTAGAACATGAAGCCGCCGAGTACCCAGAAGGATGTCCAGAAACTTATTGGATGCATGGCAGCTTTAAGCCTGTTTGTTTCTAAACTCGGGGAACAAGGCATGCCTTTCTTCAAGTTGCTCAAGAAGACAGACGAGTTCCAGTGGACCCCGGAAGCCCAGAAAGCTTTGAAAGACTTCAAGAATTTCCTCACAACACCACCTGTGTTAGCCGCACCATATCCTCAAGAGCCATTGCTACTCTATGTGTCTGCAACTTTTCAGGTGGTCAGCACGGTCCTGGTCATAGAGCGAGAAGAGGAAGGATGAATCCAAAAAGTTCAAATGCCAATTTATTTCGTTAGCGAGGTGTTGATTGGATACAAAACACGCTATCTCCAGGTACAAAAATTATTATATGGAGTTTTAATTACCGTCAAGAAGTTAGCTCATTATTTCCAAGGTCACTCGGTTACTGTGGTTACATCATTTCCACTCGGCGATATCCTTCATAATCGAGAGGCTACTGGGCGTATTGCGAAGTGGGCTTTGGAATTGATGCCGTTAGATATTGCTTTCAAAGCAAGGACATCCATTAAGTCCCAGATTTTGGCCGATTTCGTGGCCGAGTGGACCGAGTATCAAGGGTACGTACCTAGGAAGGAGCCACAATACTGGACTATGTATTTTGATGTGTCTAAGCGAGTTACCGGTACGGGAGCTGGAGTTGTCTTAATCGCCCCGACTGGTGAAAGACTGCGGTATATTCTTCAGATACATTTTGCGGCTTCACACAATGTAGCTGAGTACGAAGCATTACTTCATGGACTGCGACTTGCTGTATCTCTCAGTATACGGCGTATGATTGTACGAGGAGATTCCCAGTTGGTTGTGAGCCAGGTGATGAAGGATTGGTCTTGCTTAAACGACAATATGGCTACTTATCGTCAAGAAGTTCGTAAGCTAGAAGACAAGTTTGATGGCTTGGAGTTATCACATGTCTTAAGGCATAACAATGAAACGACACATCAATTGGCTCAGTTTCCAACTAGACGAGAGGCTGCTCCGACAGATGTTTTCGTAGAGCATCTTCACGACCTGACTATTGCTAAAAAGTGAGCCACCAAAGAGGAGGTTACAAACTAGGTTTCCATGCTTGATGCCGACTGGAGGACACCCTTTATCAATTTTTTGACTTGGCTAGTGCTACTCGAATATTAAGATGACGCAGAGCGAGTCCGACGTCGTAGTCAGAATTATGTCATGGTTGCTTCAGAGTTGTATAGGAGAAGCCCGTCCGGAGTTTTGTTAAGATGTGTTACACCTGAGGAAGGTCGACAATTGTTGCAGGATATTCACTCGAGAATTTGTGGCAGTCATGCTGCAGCACGTACTTTGGTAGGCAAAGCTTACCGACAAGGTTTTTTCTGGCTTATGGTGGTTACCGATGCAGATAAAGTGGTTCAAACTTGTGAAGGCTGTCAATTTTTTGCTCGATAGAGTCATGTTCCAGCCCTAGAGTTGCAAACGATTTCGCTTTCATGGCCCTTTGCAGTTTAGGGTCTGGATATGGTTGGTCCTTTTAAAAAGTCCCCAGGAGGTTTTACACATTTGTTCGTTGCAATTGATAAGTTCTCTAAGTGGATTGAAGCTAGGCCGGTTGCTACAATTACTGTAGATAAGACACAAGATTTTGTCCTAAATATTGTGCATCGGTTTGGTGTTCCAAACAGGATTATTACCGACAATGGGACTCAGTTCACAGGAGGAGTTTTCAAAGAATTTTGTGAAGATTTTAGAATCAAGATTTGTTATGTGTCAGTAGCACATCCTAGAAGCAATGGACAGGTCGAACGTGCTAATGGTATGGTTTTTCAGGGTATTAAGGCCCGAGTCTTCGATAGATTGCGCCCTTTTGCTGGTAGATGGGTTCAAGAGTTGCCTTCAGTTTTGTGGTCATTACGGACTACGCCCAGTCGGGCTACGGGTCAGTCGCCTTTCTTTTTAGAAGCCATGCTACCGAGTGAGATGGAATTCGAATCTCTTTGAGTTCGTAATTTCAATTATGAGCGTTATGATGAAGACCGTGTAGATGATTTGACTCGACTGGAAGAAGTTCGTGAAGCTGCACTTGTTCAGTCGGCGAGGTATCTCCAAGGACTTCGGCATTATGATAATCGTAATGTTCGATCACGAGCGTTTATTGTTGGTGATATGGTTTTGAGAAAGATTCAGACGACGAAGGATAGACACAAATTATCTCCGTTATGGGAAGGACCTTTCATAATCGCTAAAGTTACTCGGACAGGAGCGTATCGTTTAAAGCATGAAGACGGATCAATTATGGAGAAATCATGGAATATTGAACACCTTCATCGATATTATACTTAACTTTATGTATTATGTTCTTCTCGACTGCCGACTTCATTTAAATTGCCTTCTTGAGTTGTCAGTCGGGGGCTATTCATATTAATAAAGTATGAGGTTTGTTTTGAATATAACTTGTTTATATTTGGTTTATCATTGTTTTTTGTTCTGATTTGAGTCATGTGAATAAGGACTAAATTTTTTTTGATGATTTAATCAAGTTTTAGGCTTGGTGACAATCAGACGAAAATTTTTAAGAAATTAAACACAAGATTCAACTCAGGGCATAAGCATAAAGAAACTGATAAATTACAAGTTGGATGATAAGAGTTTTTTACATCAAGAATTTATCCCTGGAAGTTTTCAACTACATCAGCAGCTATTTTCTTGGCAGACTCCTGAGCTTCATTTATCAGTTCTAAAGCTTGCTCATCAGAAGTGCCGTCTGCAAAGCCATCTCCTAGAGAATTTATATCTACTCGGGGATAGAGTGATTTCGTCATCGCCAGAGTTTGACTTGCACTCATGGTAGCAGATCTCGTTCTTCATTAAGGCTGGCAACAAGCAGATCTCGTTCTTCAGTTTTTTTTTGCTTGTTGAGTATGATGCCTTGTTTTTTCGCTTCCGCATCACGCCACTCGATCTTGACTGGAGGCAATGAGTCTTCTGAAGATTTTAGCCAGAGGATTTCTTCATCTTCTCCAGTCGTTTGTTCTAAGGAAGACGAGAATGATAGAACTCAGGAAGCATGTTCAAGACAAAAGATTTAATGATTAACTAATTTAACTGTTGTTGCTTCTGGATGGGTTTCTTGAGTGGCAGCATTTCCAGTTGTTTGATCCTTGCTGGTTTCTTCAGTAGTCGATGATGGATTTTCAATTGGAGTTCCTTGGCTGATTGGAACTTGTTTCTCCCTATCCGACTGGTTTCCAGTCGGGAGTCCTTGTGCTGATGTTTGCTCAGAAGAACCCGACTAGTTTCCAGTCGGGAGATCTTGACTGACAGTCGGGGGCTCCTGGCTAGGATCTGTTTCACTCAAGAGCGGGTTCTGGGACCCTTGATCTGTGGTTTCTTGGTTTCCTGACCCTGCAGCTTGAGTTGGTTTTTTGGTCTAGCCGGTGGGATCAATGTCTTGAGGTTTTCTACAAAAGATGATACATGGTGTTCAGAATGATGTCAAATAAGTTTTCAATAAAAAGACAATACAAGTCATGCGAAGGATACCTGTTGGATTTTTTGATTTTTGGAGCGGATCTGGTGGATGGCCTAGGCGAGCTGATACTATCTTTAGGAGTTTGGACTTCGTCAGATTCTTCGTCTGAATTATCGATGATTAATTTCCTCTACTTGCTTGCACGTTTGCTGGTTTCTTCAACTGCGGCTAAAGTTCTCTTGTTTTTCATTTGGGGCTTGATCTTTGGACCGCCAGTTAGTTTCTTGATAGTCAGCTGGGCTGACACATCATCATGATATACCTTGTATGGTCGAGAGATGATTAGAGCATTTGCCTGCAAACAATATCCTTTTTAAGAGACATTGATGAGTATGGCAAGATTAAAGTCATTAAAGTTGCAGAGTTTACATACCGGAGGAGGTGGTCGATGAATATTGTAAGGAAGAACTGGTAGTTTATTGTTGTAGTCAACTACGAACCCGGTGGAAAAGATTTTGTACATGCGAGAGCACAAGACCTGGAAGTTCAATGATTCCCAATCTTCCTGGTTGGGGTCACCCTTTCCTTCATATTCAAAAGTTGGTTTGGATCTTTCTTTGATAGGAGCCAGTCAGGATTTGATGAAGTGCTGAGTGATTTGTTCTTCTTGGAGTCCCTTATTCTTCATTTCAAGAATTTTTGCTAAAAGATCATTTGCTTCTATCCAGTTTTGACCCTTGGGTAAGGCATTCCAATTGGCTCGTTGGATTGGTGGAAGGCCGATAAAGTCAGGTAAGCTGGGAGCAGGGTTGAAAATATAGAACCAATTTGCGTGCCAACCCTTGTTGGAGGTTTTCAAGGGAAAAGGGAAGTAGTCTTTGCAGAGAGTACCGCAGAGTTGGAATCCCGCACCGCCGACAACATAGGGATTATCTTTGGTCGAATGGGCTTTGAGAGAAAACATGTGGCGAAAAAGATTGAAGTGGGGATAGATTCCAAGAAAGGCTTCACAAACATGGATAAAGATGGCAATGTGTAGTATAAAGTTTGGATTTAGATGATAAATTTTGATGCCGTAGTAATCAAGAGTGCCGCAGAAGAATTCAGAGGTTGGTAGACGAAATCCACAGTAAAAGAAGTGGGTGAAGACGACAATCTCACCAGTGTCTGGAGTTGGGAATTCCTCGCCGTATGCCGGACGCCAGCCGATGATCTCTTTTGCTGGGAGAACTCCATCCTTCACCATTTCCTTTAACGTCGATTCCTTTACATCAGAAGCTACCCATTGGTTGAAGGGGATTTCTCTCTCTTCTGCCATGAGCAAGATTTGGGGTGGATCGAGTTTAGAGTTGGAGGATAAGGTTTTTGGAGAATACGAAAAGAACAGGATGAGGGTAGTAGATTTTGATGAGATGTAGAGTGGCTGGATGAATGGATTTGGTAGATTTCATGTTCTAGGTTTTTTCGGAGGAGCTTGTGAATAGGAGAACAAAAGGGGAATTTTTCACAAGTTGAAGCGGCGGGGAAGACAACGGCGCTTCAATGGTTATTTTATTAGGGTATCGGTAGGTTTTCCCTTGTTTGGGCCGAAGCCCATGGGGAGCTTACAGCCCATGTCTGAGGTGTGGCTTGTCACGTGTCTCTAGGGACTTAAGCAAATTTGCCTTTGTAATATGCACGTGCTCTATTGCCCAATACCTTCAAAATCCTTTCATATAGCAGTTACACAACTTTTTTAGAGTTGGTACGATGCAATTTGGAAGGTGACAAACAGTAAAGTTTTTTATAACTGTCCTGGTAACTTTTTCATAGGTTGCAGGAGCTGTTTGGTTTTGAAAAAGCAATTGATTATATCAATGCTATTTTGCCATCTTAGTGTGCTTTTTTGATTAAGACCAATGTTATGGCTTAGGCTGATTATATTTGGGTCATATTCTCCAGGTGGTTGGTAAATCTATTTATGGGTTTTATTAACTCGGATTTTATACCACAAATGCCATATATTCCTGAGGATGATGAAGTTGTGTCACACCCCGAAATTTGCTGTCCAGGTTAAAATTCGTGAAATAAATCGCGTAAAATAAATTTTCCTTTAAATCAAGTGGAAATACATTTAATTTAAAAATATATTTAATCAAGTGGAAATGGCATGGTGGGATTTTTCTTGAGTTCCCCATGTTAAAATACATTAACAGGATTTTTAGTGAAATTTTCAGAGCCTTAGAAATATTTTTAATCAATTAAAAACCTCAAGCGCAATAAATAAATCCCTAGAAAAATTCTTTTTTCCTTTTTCTTTATTTTTCCTTTTTGGGCCGTCAGCTCACTTCCTTCTTCTTCCCGGGCCGGCCCAAGCCGCCACGCCGCCCGCCGCTCCCTCCTCCCTTCCTGGGCCGGCCCGAGCCGCCCGGAAGTCGCGCCGCCTCCCTCGCCCGCTCGGCGCTGACCGGGTGGGGCCAGCGCCCGAGTCGTCTCCGACTCGGCCGGCCGCCGTGCCTGCGCCGCCGCGTTTTCCGTCTGGGATCTCGCAACCGCCGCTCGAACCCTAGCCGGCCCCTTATATTTTCTCCGCCCCGCGATCTCCTCTCCCGTTTCCCCAAGCGCCGCCGCCTGTCCCAAACCCTAGCGCCGCCGCCGCCGTCACCCCTTCGCCTCCGGTGAGCACCGCCGCTGCCTTCTCTCTCTCCCTCTCCCGGCCGCCGCTCTGCCGCCGCATCCGGCCGTTGCCGCGCCATCGCTTCCCGAGCCACGTGGCCACCGCATGGCTGCCGCGTCGGCGCCACGCGTGCGCCACGTGGTGCGCCGCCACCACCGGTCGGTCGACTTGGTCCACTGTGGACCGGGATCCCCGTGCCACCGACAGGTGGGGCCCGCCTGTGGACCCGCCGTCGCCCGCTGACATCAGCACGACGTCAGCCCTAGCCCACTGACGTCAGCCCTGGCGTCAGTGACGTCAGCCCTAGGGTTTGTTGCGCAATAATTGAATAAGGACTTTTTTGTTTATAGTAAAAACACAGTTAATCTTCTAAAATTCATAACTAATTCATCCGGATTCCGTTTGAGTCCATTCAAGTTGCAGAAAATTCATAAAAATGTGTAGAATCCATTAAAAATAGTTTTGTTCTTTGTTTCAGTAGACTTATAGTTTGTTTGCTTGTGTGCTTTGTTTGTCGCTTAGATTCCGGTAATTCCGACTCTCCGGTTTACTTAGAGGTCGTTGCTGAGGTCGACCCAGCGCAGGAGCAAGGCAAGTCATACTTATTCATTTGAACATATTGTACCTAAATTGCGAAATGTCTTATTTTTCTATAAATATTGCATTGTTTTATAATATCATTTATGGGTTTAGTTACCTATTGTACTCGGCTATATGTTTCAATTATTGTATTTCTTTGATAGCCTGGGAAATAACTTGAGTAGTCGCTGGAATAGAACATGCTTAGCCCTGCTTAGAAACATTAGTTCACTAATGGGATAACTAAAGCCTCATTATTACTTAACGATGGTTATTTCATGTTAGTTCACGATGGTTAATTGTGAATGTTTAAATAATTGTTTCAACTAAAATATTGAATAATGGTGGGTTGTGAGCACATGGTTTTGATGGTCGTGCTCATGACAATTAAGGACCGGTTCACGGGAAACCCTGGAAGAAGTATCGTACTTTCCACAAGCCAGCGTGGGTAATGGCTGGATTTGTAGTATGGCTTTTTCCTAGCCGACGTACCCAGGCGACGGTGGGCGTGATGGAGTTGGGTCGGCGGGGGCTTTACCCGTTGATCGGCTACCGGATTCACCTAGGCATGAGAGGGGGCTGCCTACCTTGGTGTAAAGGTGGGGGCGAAATCTGAGGTGTGGTGCGCTTGGTTAGGAAGAGTTGTGCGAAGGGTCCTGTCACAGCTCCTTTCCGGTGTACCGTGGTGGTACGTTGGCACATGGTAACGTGTTCTGGGACTGTGTCTTGTGGGTACAGTTGTACACCTCTGATCAGAGTAAAACTATTCGAATAGCCGTGCCCGTGGTTATGGGCGATCAACCAGATTCACTGTGATTAGTTACACTTTCTAATAACCTGACTTAATGGAACTGGTGTAGTTCAGATGGTGGTTTGGGCCTGTTGCAACGTGGTGTAGCGTTGGACAGTGATGGTTCAGTGTTGATTAATTAACTCAATTGTTTTTACTGTATTCAACTATTGTTTTTAAATGCGTATTTTATGCAAATAACCTCTTTAGCCCTCCTTATTATTACTTGCATTATTATTCCCTTTTCGGTGTGACTTGTTGAGTACAGTGGGTAGTACTCAGTCTTGCTTTATTTTTCCCCCACATCAGAGTTGGAGTATGTATCAGATGAAGAATTTTCAAAAGAGTAGGCTTGTGGCTATCGTCAAGGATGCCTGTGGAATGGAGTTGCTACGTTGCGAGTGTCTAGTTAACTAGAATAGCTTGTGTATTTTCTTTTTCCGCTGCATTTATGTAAGAGATTTTTATGGTGTTTGTAAGACGTGGATCTGTATGACAACTTTGTCGTTTGTGTACCCTGGCTGGTCCTGGACAGGGATTTTAATACACATTCTGCTTGGAATTCAGGTTAGCGAATTTCTGGGCGTGACAAGTTGTGTGTATCGAGAGGACTCGGGCATGACAGCTTGGGCAGCATGAGCTTAATATGATGCCAGTACTCGGGGTCATTATGCACCGTGTCTTATTAATAAGGTTAGGTGTTATATGATTTTTCAGGATGCTTTTGGCTTTGGCTAAGCATTTATTTATATAACATTACTCGAATGGGTATGATTGTTCAAGTTCTTGACTATATGCTTAGTTTATTTAACTAAACACATAGTCGGGGGCTACACCTAACTAGGTGCATCTAGTTAATGCACCTAGGTATATTTTTTATGACTGTTAGCCCTTGACAGCCTTCTTATTGGATTGATTAAAGCACTTGGGAGGCCCAGGCAGAGATGATGGAAGCACTCGGCTATGGAAGCATTCAGCTATGGAAACATTCAGCTATGGATTAGTCTGGTTTGAGGCAGAGTTATCTCGTCGACTGTGAAGGTCTCAGGGGCTACTGTGGAGATTATGGGTACCATATACCCACACGGCTAGCTTATCCGACTGATTATAGGGGATAGGTTATAGATGATAATCATGTAATAGGCTTAGGACTTAAATATTACGTTACCTTGTGTATTAAGGAACGACTTATAGTCCTAAGTCAGGAGTATTATGGATAATGCTTAGGAGTCCTATACTGTATGTGGGTTGGTCTCTGACTTGTGAGCCTGCCCTCTAAACCTATATAAAGAGGGCAGGACACTCCTTGAGGGGCAGATAGGCAATAGCAATTAGCTAAGTTTTTCTTCATACACAACTTGATCACGAGATCAATATATAACTTGGCGGATACAACCCCCGAAACAAGAGTAGGGTATTACTTCTTTATAGAAGGCATAAACCTGTCTAAATCCCTGTCTACTAACCCATCGTGTTTGGCACTTGTGCGCTACCCTCTTTTCTCATTGTCGAAATCAGGTTTCGACAGGGATATCCTCCTATGGTGGGAACATATCATATGCACACAAGCTTTCTCGTGTACACACGTACAGGCCAACTAACAAATTTCACCAAAAAATCTAGAAAAAAATGTACAAGTACTTCTAATAGTATTACATCTATGTGTGAAGTCTCATCTTGAAGTTCATTATATATAGGGAGCAACAAAAAAGACAAAATTTTGACATATTTATACTCTCAAAACTGTCAGAATTTTATCTTCTTTTATGGCTAAAATATAATGAATTTGAGGTTAAGACTTTACACATAAGTGTAATAATATTGGAAGTACTTGTACAATTTTTTCTATATTTTTTGGTGAAATTTATTAGTTGGTGTGTACGTGTGTACACGACAAAGCTTATGTGCATATGATATGTTCCCTCCTGTGGTGTGCCTTCAATGGCAGTAGGGGCTGAAGGAGTTGGCGCGGATCTTGACGATGGACGACTTGGTGTATTTGACCTAGGAACCTTTGTTATGACAATTTGGTCCTTGGGCCATTGAATAATGGCCCCACGTGCAGCTGCAAGGGTCAAAATTTCATCATTTGGTGGGATCTTCAGAGGCCAGTTGACCCAGTTGTCCTTGACCATGTTGTAACTCCCGTTCCGTCGTGGCGTTAGCGGGAAAACCTAACTCTTAAAAACCCTATTTGCGAAGTTTTGCTCTTCGGCTTGCGTCCTGTTGTGTGCCCTGGATCTCGTGTTTCCCCTTCTCTTCTCAGTCTCGGAGAAATCGCGAAATCGGAATTCGAATCCAACCCTAATCCCTCCAAATTGAAATCTCTGCCAAAAGTCCATTTCAACTCCCTCTGTCTCTCGGGCCATTTTTCGCTCGGCCCATTCCCCCTGCCCTCTCTTCCTCGGCCTCCTCCCCTCCCTGCTGGGCCGCGTTGCCCCGGCCCAGTCCACGCAGCCCAAGCGCTGGGCACGTGCGCTGCGCGTGCGCCGCTCGCAAGCGCCCGCGCGAGAGAGAGCGTCGTGTCTCTCTCTCGTTTTCTCGCTCGCTTCTTTCTTTCTCGCTCTCTCTCGCTCGCTCGTCTCTCTCTCTCTCTCGTCGAATCCCGCCGGCGCCCTTCGATTTTTCCACCCCCGCCGTTCGCTCCCGCACCCGCCGCGCGTCATGGCCGACCGCCCGGATGACGCCGCCGTCATCCCTGGCGTCGACGCCGCCTTGTCGCCGCTCCGCGCCGCACCGCCGACACCATCCCGCTCGGTCCCGCCGCTCTGCGCGCGCGCTACCAAGGAAGAGAGCCGCGTCCCTCCCCCTCTCGCTCTCCCTCTGTGTTTCCTTTCTCGTTTCAGCAAGGAGGCAACCCCTCTTTTTCTCCCCTCCCTTTTTCTTTTCCCCCGACCGGCGCCGACGTCACCGCTGTCGCCGCTTGGCTTCTAGCGCCGGAGAGCGCTAGCTCTCTCCGCGCACCTCACCGCCTTCTCGAACCACCTTCGCGCTCCATCGCCTTGCCGCCCTTTAAGTCCCGTACCCCTTCCCTCCCTTGGCCGCCATTTGTTCCGCCGTCGAGCACCTCCCACAAAAACCGCCGTCCGCTGTTTTCCTCTGCCGCCGTGCCGCTGCCATCGACCCCTGCACGAGGACGCGCGAAGGGGACTCCGGGCGCTGTCCTTCTTCCCTTTCCTCGGCCCGAGGCCGAGCCGTTTCCGCCCCGCGCCGACGGCCCCTCTTCTCCGGCTAACTCCTCCTCGCGGTAAACCACCCGTCCCCTCCGTTTCCTCCAATCCCTAGGCACAAGCTAGCTCACCGCTGTCCTCCCGTGCTCGTAGACGCAGTAGTGAAGCCGTTATCGTCGTCGCGGTCATCCTCGCTCGCTGCTTCGCCGCTGCTCAGAGCCGAGCTCCCCGCGCCGTCGCCCGCGCTCTCTGGTGCTGCTCTGCCTCTTCCATCACTCGGGATGAGCTCGTGAACCCGAGTGGACGCTCCCCCTCCGGCGAATCGATCCCTAACCCCCCCGGCAAGTTTCCCCTCTTCCGCCGCCGGCGAGAAGCGCCACCGCAATTCGCCGCCTCCGATCCCTCTCCGTCGAATCCAAGCCGTTGGCTCGTTCCCTCTCGTTCCCCTCTCCACTCTAGTGCCCTCCCTCTTGCCGGACTCGCGCCGCACCGTCCCGAAGCTCCGTCGCCGTCGCGCGCCATCGAATGCCGTCGTTGTCTTCTTCTTCCTCCCGCCATCCTCCGTGGCAGCCACGTCGGCGCCACGCGAGCACCAGCCGCCGCTTCTCCCTCCGTGCACCTCGTCCTCGTGAGCTGGGTTGCCGACAGGCGGGTCCTGCTCTAGCGCCCCATGCGGTGGACCTCGGTCCACCGATCCGTCTCGCCACGTGGGCTGCGCCACGGTTCGGCCTAGTTGGCCCCTCCACCTCGCGCTCTCCCGCTCGGCCTTGGGCCATCTTCTCCACGCGCTGGCCCGCTTCGCTCGGCCGCGCTCGCGCCAGCTCCTTGGGCCGCGTCTCACGACCGGCCTAGTACTCCTGCACGAGCCTCGTTCACTCGCGGGTCGCGCCTCGTCAGCCGGCCCGTCGGTCTCTCTCTCCACTCCATTCGGCCTTGGGCCGTCTTCTTCGCGCGCCGGCCCGCGTTGCCCGGCCGTGCCCGATTTGGCATTGGGCCGTACCCATCTATCCAAAACAAAGTCCAATTCACGTCCCTCCTTCTTTTCCTTTCCAAGGGATTTAATAATTCCTTTATCCTTTAGACAGAAAATCAATCAATCTTAGGAAATTCATATCTTCTCAACCGTTCGTCCGATTGACCCTGTTCAACTTCTAAAATTCCTAAAAAATCAAGATGTATCTATTGTCACAATTAGTGGTCATTAATAGGGCTTCCTTTTGACCGTTGTGTTGAGTCGCCTCGTTTCGCGCTCTCCTGCTTCGGAGCCAAAAGACCCACAGTGCGCGGATTTCAAGGAGGAAGCTCAAGATCTCAAGCAAGGCAAATCACCTTTGATCAATTGAACCCATAATTTGAAAATTAAGTATTTTCATTCTACAAATTTATGCACTCCTTTAGGATACACATGACACTTTGGCTGCGGTTTGTGATACACCCGGCAGGCGCTACCCACTTGTTGCATTTGACCTCCTTGATTATTGAATGACTTACACCCCTTGTCGTCCTTTAGGTCAGGTCTCGGTATTCGTACCCTGCGTACGAATATCGAGGCTCCCTTTAAATTTAAAATGATCCACTGGGTAAAACTTGGGTTTACAAAATCCTTGGAAAACCCGACACTTGGGTCGGTGCCTTGAAAATAAAATGAGTTTGCAAAACTCGTGGTGCGAGAGACGTACCGGAGGTACGATTTTCCCATTCTCGTCTTAAGGACCGATTCCTTGGGAATTACATCCGAGTATATAATAAGTACGACCATATGGGTGAATGGGACACCCCTGGCTGAGTAACTAGCTAGGCCAGGGAAATCTTGATGCCAAGGGACAAGTGGATTAGCCGGGGTGGTGTCGGGGAGGACTCCTGGGCTTCTTGGCACAGTATGGTCTGGGACCTAACCTGGTGTTGGTCCGTGGGACCCCTCCTGTTGGCATAAGGTGACCCTGAATCGGCTTTCGCAATGCCTTGTCGTGAAAACCTCAAAGTCGCCAGACGTGGCTGTTCTGCACGGGCTGGGTGAGCCGGGTTAGTAATGTCGTGTGGGTAAAGTGTACCCCCTCTGCAGAGGTTAACAACCAGTTTGAACAACCGTGCCCACGGTCATGGGCGGATGTGAGGTGATTCCTTAGCGTAGCTTTGTTTGATTACTTTGTGAACTGCTGTGGGTGTAAGGAAATCTTTTCAGTGCTTGATTTGTGGCTGTCGGAACAGCCGGTTTCGGAAGACGATTGGCAGGGAGCCTTTCGTGCCGACGAAATCAATCCATACATTTCACTACTCCGGCCGGATGGGATGCACTTTCTCGTCCGAGTCGTTGTGAAGCACTCACTTAGTTGTTTCCGAAAGTCTTAAACTAAAATCGAACGCGAAAATAACTGGCTCTCCCTTGAAGCTTGCATCAAACACTTAATTTCCCCTGGCTTGCTGAGTACTCCCGTACTCACCCTTGCTCTATATAAATAACCCCCCCAGTTCTCGAAGACGAAGAGATGAACCCTGCCAAAGAGCAGTTCTTCCAAGATCAAGCGAACTACGAGCTGTAGTAGGGTTTCGGCTTATTTCCCAAGTCATGCTTGTGGCTTTGGGCTAGTCTCTGCTTCCGCCTTTTTGTAATGCAGTTGCGAACTCGGGGTCTGACCACAGTTCCAACCTTGGTTGTAACTCTACTCTTAATAAAGAGACCTTTGTCGCTGTGTTATTCAATCTTCCTGTTGTACCAGCACTGTTTCCTGGGATTGGTACAGGTTTTACAGGTTAATTTGGATCGCCGTACTCTGGCCGCCGTTCGGGGCTAGTTTAGGGCGTGACACATGTCCACCTGGACTTTAGCATGGTTAGCCACCAAGTCCGCCCCATGTACTTTGGTTTCCGGGGTAGGCTTGAAAGCGACTCCTTTGGCAGCCGCGGATGAGAAATTTTGTGTCACCCTAACATCTAGGATGCACTGTGTGGGTCCCTGCGATAGATTCATCCACGTTTTTAGAATAGGATATATTTGATGGGTTAGTTAAGACAACATGTGCATGGTATCATGGTTTTACCATTATATGGTCGCTGCGGCGGGGACTGGTTCTTGTTCTTGCGCCTCCTCAGTTGACGCGCAACTGCTTTGCCGTTGCATGGGGCTCGCTTTTACTCTAGGAGCGGAGGCGGGGTCGTTGTTCCCCTGCTGGAGCTCTCCCCTGATGCTTGCCTCCACTTGAGAAAGTTTCTGATCAAATTCCAAGCTAAGTTCAACTCTGATCTTTTCTTTCAGGCGCTTCTCTTTCTCCGCCTTAGTCAGCTTCTGCCTCCTGTACTACCATGAGTATTGGGGCAGTCCAATCTTCCATGGAATGTTAGAGCCAACGCCTCTTGTCCGTCCAAAATGTTCTGGGTTGCCCAGCGCTTTTGTGAGGATGTCGTCCTCGCGTCTTTGTGAGCACACCTCTTGCGACGACTATCTCTCGACAGCATATTAGACCTACAGTACAGTGAAGTCAGGCTAAATCATGCCTACTATACAAAGAGACATCCAAATTTACTTTTCGATATCAAGAACTCACCATTTGTTAATACACTCGGTCATCATCGGCATTTGGGAACGTAAGTGTTTCATCGCTGTAAGTGTTTCATCGCTGTTCTTAACGGCTCATGCCCTTGCCCAATTCCTTGCCCGATTGTCTGGGATGTCAGCAAATGGCGGCTAGGTGTTAGATTGTGCTGCAGCCTCATCCTCCTTTCGCTATTGCTCTTGCCTCCCACTATATCCTCAAGTGCCAACCTGATGTGGATGCTTGTTTCTAGCCTGGAGTTGTCGGACGGCCTAGCTTTTTGCCAGGAACTCAAGAGTTGTTTTTGCAACCACGAACTGGCCCCAAACAATTTCCGTGATCTACGGGTATGTGCCAAATGGTGTTTGGTGGTTTGGGTTGAGTACGAACTCATTGATGAGCTTTGCCTTGAAAATTTTTCCAACAACTTTCCATCTTTTTAAACTTAATTAATCATACGCTAATGACTTTTTCGTTTTGTATGCCCGTACCTAATCTTCTGCTGGAGTTACGAACACAGCCTATTATATATGTTAAAAACTTTTCACCTGAAAGAAAACCACAAAAACTCAGTTACATAGGTATATTTGACCAACATGATGCATTCATATTGTTGCCTCACTTAAAATAATAGACAAATCAAACGATCAATGTGAAAAAGGTAAGTGGTGTAAACCAGCTTGGCATGAAAGGTAAATAACAGAATATTAGCTACATGAGGACCTGAAATGAGAATCTTATTCTCATTAAAGATTTCATAGATGTAAGCAAAGATTAGTACATGAAACATAAATGAAATTTCTTAAATTGCAATCCTTTCAATTCCCACTTTGCAGAGATGAAAAAGTAAAGAGAACATAGAAATCTGCAGGTTCTTTGGAACAATGTGTTGAATGGGTTGCTACTGATAATCTCTCCATCTCAAAATATAAGACATATCTAAATACAGATCATTCATCCAAGCCTGAATCTAAATGCAAAGCAATCTGCAGGTGACAGTTTAGAGGAACTCACTACTACAACAATCATTTTCAGTGGCCAGATCCAATTTTTGCATGCGGTTGACCAGCCCGTCTGTACGAGAAGGTCTACGAAAATCGCTATTTTCACATGCGGGTGCCACAACCGTATGCAAAAATAAAAATACAAAAAAAAATCATAAATAAAAATACGTCGTCCGCTCCTGCCATCACGGGAGCCGCCGCCGCCGCTCCTGTTGTCCGCTCCCGCCATCGGAGAAGGCGGATCTGCCCGCAGCCACCCGCCGTCGGTGCTCCTCCTGCCACCACCGTCGGATCCTTGTAGGGTCGAGCGAGGGACGGCCGCCGCCGCCGGATCCAGGCAGGTCACGGTCGCCGCCGCTGGATCCACGCCGGGGACGACCGCCGCCACCGGATCCGGGCGGGGGGAGCCTCGCCGAGCTGCCCACCGCAAGCCGCTCCACTCCCACCATCCACTCCCGCCGCCGGCTACCCGTCCGCTCCCGTCACCGGCCGCCCGTCGTCCGCTCTCGCCGTCCGCCGTCGAGCTGCTGCAGCCGGCCGCCATCGCGCCCGCCGTCGCCCTCGCTGGCTGAAGAGAAGAGGAAAGGAGGTGTGAGAGAGAGAGGAGAGGAGGTGGATAGGATAAGAGGTGAGATAGAGAGGAGAAGATAAGGTTGAATTTAAAAATTTTTTGAAGTGTTGAGAGGGAAAAATAAGAGACAAGTTAGACTTCTAGACGGTTTCTTAAGAGGTCCGCATGCAAAAAATCGATTTTCGCAAACGGACCTCTTAAGGGGCCGCATGCGAAAATGAGCTCATTTTTGCATGCGGCCTCTTAAGAGGTCCGTCTGCGAAAATTGATTTTTTTGCATGTGGGCCTTTTAAGGAGCTGTATGCAAAAATGAAGGACGATTTTTACAGATGTAGCCAATTACAGTTCATCTGTAACCTAATAAGGATCTCGTCCAAAAAAATCGTTTTTTAGTAGTGACTCCTTTTACGGATCCAACGGTGAAACGTCACTAAACAAATCACAACAGGCACAAACCAGTTTGCGGTAATCTCTAGAGAGGTTATCAATATGCCATACCAAGTCAGCAGGAATGGTTATTCCTTCAAGAAGTACGAGTTCCCAAGATAGAATTTTTCTCTTCGACAACGATCCACCCAAGAGAATAGCAAATCCCTAGACCCAAAAGCCTTGGAGTCTGAAGAAAAGAAAACCAAAGGGAAGCTACAATGAGATCACGCCAGCATCAAGGCATAAAGGAAACATTGTTTTCGGTTAGAGATGTCTATAACTCCGAATAGAAGCATCATCTCTATGGGCCAACAACTTAGGTAGAAGCTAAACATAGACAGATCAAGAATATGTCAGTATTTTGCCAACATTGTGAAGCCAACTTGGTGCAAGAAAAATCAAATAAAGAAAAGGATCACAAATCAGGCAGTTCCATCTTGTAAGATTTTGTTAAATTGGTTTGATGAAAGATAAGCTCCAAAATAAGTGAAGACGAACCAACGATCACCCGTATCTACCTTATTGCTAGCCCGTCGGAATCTCGGTGACAAGATTGCTGTAAGGGGGATGGCTTTTTCACGTCGTGATAAATTCATCCCAATTAAAAATCATTTTTGAATTGAAATAATATATTTTTCTTAACAAAAGATTAAAAGAAGTCTCACACACTAAAATACATGCAAGAACAATTCGAATGAGGCTTGGAATATTTTTATTAAATTCTTCATGCTCTGAATGACTCCCTCAATTTTTACTTGAATTTTCAGAGCACAACTACTAATTTTAAAGCAGCAACAACTATTTTCAGAGTTTATTAAAAATAAAACCTAAAAATAATCATATTCCTTCCGTTGGGCCGAATCCAGTCCAAAGTCCTTAGTTTGTCCCTCAGCCGTAAAGTCCGATTATTCACCTCTATCTTTGTCTCTTTTCCTGAGCGTCGTCCCATCCTGTCGGCCAACCTCTTCCAACGTTGTTAGCCTGTTAGTCTTGTGGTTGTGAGCCTCAACGTGATGGGCTTGTGTTGCACGGGGTGAATTTTTTTTTCTAAATAATCTCATTGATCAAACGGTTGAAAAGCAATCTAATCTCGTTGATCTAATGGCTGAAAATTGATGATGATGTGGCGTGCTGAGGTTTGAGCTTTAGGATATTATAATTGCAGTTAGTGGGCACTAACTTTATAGAAAGAAAGGATTCATAGACCAACTCCAGATCTTTAGAAGTGTATAGAGAAATCATGCAGTTGATGTTATTCCCTTGATTAGACACTTTTTAGGTGCCTGTCATGCTTCAGAGTTTCAGTCTTGAAACTGAAATTTTCTACTGTTATTAATCAAGAGTACACTATTTTTTGGTGATCAAGTTTGTTTGTGTTCTTGCCACTGGTGTAACAAATTACACCTTACCTAAAGTTTGCTTTCTAAGGTCCAATTGAGTTAGTAAATTCAGAAAAAAATATTAAAGAACTTGATTTCTGTGAGCAATTTCATATTTTAGAGCTATATTTTATATCGAAATGATGGAAGCTCAAAAAAAGTTTAGTGCTGAAACATCATTACCCTTAACATGAATAAATGAATTAGTGCTACTGATATCTAATGAGGAAATCATTTTTTTTAAAATTCCTGATTGACTTGACCATGATATGGGTGTAGTATACATGAACAATATGCCTTTTTCACCCTTGTGTGTAGTAAAAAAAAATGGGTTCAAGGGCTACTCAAACAATGAAGCGGGAGGAAGAGGATGACGATATGATTCTTTTCTTTTTTCTTGCTTTGCATCTTTTGGGTACTGGTGATGGGGTGGTGGGGGACAAAGAAAACACCTAGGCATACATCGACCCAATCTGGCGCAGAGAAAGTGATAGAAGTGTTAGAAGGGCATGTTATGAATTGTCTTGTGGCATACCGTATGGAACCGGAGGTCTTCAAAAGTATTGCTGGTTTTCTAAGAAGGAAGAACCTGGTGTGTGATTCAAGGGGAGTTCAAGTTAAGGAAAAGCTTGCTATGTTCATGTTTGCGTTCTCCCATGATGCAAGCTATCAAGATATGCAGTATGAATTCAAGCATAGTGGGGCGACCATCCACCAGCATATTAGGGTGTTTTTCAATATAGTACCTACTCTTACCCATAGATTCATTCAGCCTATTTTGTTGCAAACCAAACTCACTCGAAGATCACGTCCAATCCTCGCTTCTTCCCCTACTTCAAGGTGCTATACTCACTTGGCATTCATGTATAATAAATTATTTTATTTCTAGAACAAAATCATTCATGTGTTTATATTATTCTTGCAGAATTGCTTAGGAGGAATCGATGGTACTTATGTTCCCATCACTATAGGCCCTGAGATGGCAGCTCCATATAAGAATAGAAAGAGCACACTAAGCCAAAATGTCATGTCAGCATGTGATTTGACTTGAACATCACATTCATTTCATGTGGCTGGGAAGGATTTGCCACAGATGCCCGGGTGCTTTGATCTGCTCAACTAAATGGTTTTCTCGTACCGACAGGCAAGTTTTACCTTGTTGATGGTGAATATGTCAACACACCTTCATTCCTCACACCTTATCGTGGCGTTCGGTACCATCTTAAGGAGTTTGGGTGTGGTCACCGGCGGCCATCAAATTACAAAGAATTATTCAATAAAATCCATGCATTATTGCGTAATCACATAGAAAGGGCCATTGGAGTTTTGAACAAGAACTTCCCGATCTTAAAAGTAGGCACATTGCACCATATTAACATCCAAGTGAGGATACCAGCAGCTGCTGCCGTATTTCACAATCTGATTAGGAGGTACAATGGGAATGAGAGATGGTTGGATCTTGATCATCAGCCACACTACCCACACCATATATCACCTGAAGATTTTGTTGATGTTGCAGTGGGAGATGATGAGTATGGCAATGATGTTAACTCACTTAATAATCAAACTCGTCAAGGAAATGTTATTAGGGACACTATTGCAATGGCGATGTGGAATGATTATGTTCATGATCATCCTAATCTATCATGATATGTAATGAAATGTGATGTAATAATCGACTTGTGTTTTCCTCTTGTTTTTAATATGATGTAATGAGATATAAAGTGTTGGAGAGGCTATCATTAAAGTTCAACACTATATTCTTTCATTTCAACAAATTCATTGAAACATCATTGTACAGAAATGATGATTGGGAGAGGTTCACCAAAATTTGCTTTCCTGCAAGTAAAATCTACTTCAAAAAGAGTATCACCAAAGGGTCATCAAGTCAGGGGAACTTTACCAGAAGCCATTTTCTCATAGAAGAAGATTGCAACACCAAGAGGTATCTTATTATTTATGCACTCTTTCTTTATGAATTATTTGTTGTATGAAAGCATTACTTGAATTATTTCTTATATTTTTCTGTTTATTATTTGTGCAATAGCAGAACAAGCAAGAGCTTCTTGGAACTCCACACTAGAGAAGGGCTTAGTTGATGTTATGCACGAAAACATGAATTTTTTCCGCTGGACTCAGAATGGATGGTCACACGAAGGGTACAAAAGGATTGTGCAGGATTTTCATGATAAGTTCCCACACATTCTTTTTTCAAAAGGACAAATTCAAGATAAAGAAAAGGAGCTTAAGAGAGATTATAGGAACACTAATGCAATGGCGATGTGGAATGATTATGTTCATGATCATCCTAATCTATCATGATATGTAATGAAATGTGATGTAATAATCGACTTGTGTTTTCCTCTTGTTTTTAGTATGATGTAATGAGATATAAAGTGTTGGAGAGGCTATCATTAAAGTTCAACACTATATTATTAAAAACAAAGATAAGATCTTGTTATGTTCGCAATTATTACTATTTTTATTACATTCACCGAATTATGCATTTATATGCTTTTACGAAAATCGTACTTTGCCATTAAACAAATCCTATAATAATACAATACAATTCATCCTCAACTAGTGTAGTTAATGTAGGATCGCACAATAAGAACTAAGCCAACCATAGAGGGTAAATGGTTAAAGTCCCTAAAAAACCCAAAACTTTTGCTAAATAAAAGGTTACCCTCTAATTTGATCTAATTTGATGTAGAGCAGTCTGATCGAAGATCTTGTGCCGGTCTGATAGTACCTGTGCCGCTAGTTTGACTGGTGTAGATCAGTCGGTCTAATCGTGTCCTGTCGCCGCAGTCGTCGCCGGTCTGAATGCCGTCGGTCTGACCATCGATGACCCGCCAGTTGGACCGCCACACCCGAGAAAACAAAAATTGAAAATCTCTTAAAGTAGATTGAACTTTATTACTTCTATATGTGTTTACAAAGTGCAACAACAGCACTGCTCTCGAAAATCTCGACTAAACTCGAAACCCTAACTTTTCTCTAAACTCAACTCTCGCAAAATCGAAACCGAGAAGCCTCAACCTTCTTCTCTATTTATACCCATAGATCCACAGCCTAAAGCCATGAATCGAACTTATACAAGAAGGCCAAATCCCCTAGGAAACCTTCTCGTACAAGAAACAAACTTTACAAAACCAATCGTACCAAATTTGGACTCCTTTCAAATTTGACTCCTCATCCTATACGCACACAATATCTCCATCGTATGCCATATGAAATCTTCGCCAACCACATGCATTGATCTTTAGCCTAAGCATCCCGCATGAAATCCTGATCGTCTAGACGTCATCTTCTCCCAAGTTGACTCTCGATCCATCACCAGTAATGCTCTCCCGAGGCATCAAGATGCACCTACACATGCATCAACCAAGAAACCATATCCGAGCACAAGTTCTCTCCAACTTGACTCAATGTTAGCACACAACAATATTACATACGTATAGAAATTATCTCAAAATTATAATCATGAATTAATCACAGATATCCAAAGAAACAACCCGAAACCGAAACCGACACAGTGTCGGCCGGTCAGATCGTCGGGCTGGCCGGTCTGATCGCGCAACATACACCGGTCTGACCGGTAGCACCTGCCCAGTCTAGCCGAACCACACAGTCAACAGCATCCTGTCTATCATCTGAAAATCACACATCTCCAAAACCACTTCACCAAATATCTCCAAATATCAAAACCAATAATCTCACATGCCAATTGTTCATCATGAAATACCAGTCAAATACACTTTGATTTTACAGTTAATACCAATTCTCTGTATTGTGGTTAAGCCACATCACCAACAAAATAGTAGTCATCCAATCGTCAATAGGTAGCCATTCGATCTTATCAGAATTGGTTATTTGGACACATGCACATAGGAGGGCCCAAAATCCAAAAGCCCAATAGTCTACGCTTCCTTCTCCCCACAACGTGTCCCTGTGCCCTCGGCTCTTCCTCCCAGCGATGGAGAGGTGCACTAGCAGGGAAGCACGATCAGCGCCGTCAGCTCCTCCCCCCACAGCGTATCCCGTCGCTTCCCCTCCCCGGCTCCCCCATCCCCTTACTGTTGATTGGCGCGCCGATAGGAAGCACATCCGCCATGAAGATGCCCTGGTGGCGCCTCCGCTTCCCCACCCCACTGTAGGATTAAATACAAGAACCAAGCCAATCAGAGAGGGAGTGAATGGTTGGAACACCAAAAACCAAAAACTTTTAGCGGAAATAAAAGTTACCCTCAAACATGACGAAGTCGTTGGCGTAGCCGGTCTGACCGCGCCTATGTCGCTGGTCTAACCGGTGTTGTCCAGCCGGTCGGACCGCTGGCTCCCTCTGCTGCCTTCTCACCGTTGCCGGTCTGACCGTTTGTCCACCACCGGTTACACTACCAGTGTCTCGTCGGTTAGACCACTCCCTTGACTCCAGTCAAGCCGTCAGAAACACACATATCGACGAAACTCTTAAAAGTAGATCAACTTTATTGTATCAATATGTGTTTACAAAGTGGATCTAAAGCATTCCTCTCTTAACTCTCGAACTAAAATTAAACCTGGAAGTAAACCCTAACTGTTCCCTCGCAACAAGTCTCTCTCTTCTAGCTTCAATCCCTCATCTATTTATATCCACAACATGGCTGTCCCTAACCACGAATCCAACTAGAACTATGACTCCTAATCACATAGGAAACCTACCAAACCAAGCAAATAACATCCCCATACAACTCCACACTCCTATCTTTTCAAACTTGGACTCCAATCCAAATTTGACTCCTCCTTTCATACGCACACAATATCACGTATATGTTATATGAAAACCTTCACCTCCACGTGCATTGTTCTCTAGCCTGAGCATCCCGCGTGGTATCCTTGGCCGTTTGGACCTTAACTTATCCAAGCCTAGTCCTGATCCATCACCGGCCATACTCCCATGGCCTCAAGCAAAACCTGCACATGAACAACAAAGAAACTCCATATCCAAGTATAAGTTCGCACCAACTTGACTTCATCAGCACGCAATAGTATCACATATGAATAAAAACCATCTAGAAGTAATAAATATGAAGCAATCTAGAAATTCCACAAAAACAACCCGAAACCGACTCCCTCTCGAAGTTTGCCCGGTCAAACCATCGGGCCACCCGATCAGATCGGTGACATACCTCCGGTCTGACCGGTTCCTCATGCTTGGTCTAACAGGCTGCCTAGTGCCAACACACTGTACACCGTCCAAAAACACTAACCTTTGACAATTGTTCATCACATAGATAAATTAACACCTTGATTTTACAATCTCCCCTTGATGAACATATTGGCAAAATCTTCAAAATGTAATTTTATGTCTTTGAAAAACGAAAAACAAAAAGGATCACAAATATAAAAGAAAAAACTCTCCCTCTTTTGAAAATAAAGAATTTCTCCCTCATATTTGCAATCAAAGCACAAAATTGACTATTTTTAAAATCAAAAATCAAATCTTCCACTTTCAAGAAGCATGCATTTTGTATATTTCTCTCCCCCTTTGAAAATAATTTCATCAAGAATTTCAAAAGAGAAGATATAAAAAACACAAATGCCATGATGTCATGATTGCCACTTGTAATAACCAATTTGTTATTTTCTATTTTCTCATTTTTTACAAGAGCTTTGAAATGTACCAAAAGTAATTCATGGTCATGTGTTGCAAGATAAAAGAGATAAACTCATCAACTAGTTAACAAGTATTCACTAGAGTATAAACATGAATCAAAGATACTACAATTAAGCTCAAATCAGCAATACAGATTCATATATTCAAGCAATTTATAATGCAACATATTCACTAGGACATAGGTTGAAAGAAAAAACCCCAACATATATAACTATTTCATTATTAATCATTCTCAAATTAACTCCTTCTCGTAAGAATAATAACCAAGATAACTTTCAGTATTTATTTAAGCTTTTTGTGCTCACTTTAGCATTGAATATAAAATCTCTCAATTATGTCGAGTATGTCCTTGTCGTCAAGAATATTTTCAAGGATTAGGCACCCATTATTTTCCTCACCACGAATACGTACTTGTCGTCAAGATTGTTTTCAAGGATTCGGTATTCATTTTTTTCTCTCTAGAATTTTTTTCATTTTTTCTCTTACATTATTTGGAAAAAAAAGCAATTTGAGGAATAACAATCCAACAAGCATATATATGTAAGCATCAGTCATCCAAATTAAGCACTAGAACATTGCATATTTTCTTAATTCAAGTAAAATAATTTAAGTGTCATGCATTATCTCACTTAAAAGTAATAGCTAAGACTCATATAAAGACTAAAAATGCATACAAACTAATATAGCAACAAATAGACCTTAATTATTTTGCTGGCATGCACAAGAATATCCTAGAGGTATAAACCAAAGCTCTTGTTTTTCTCATTTTTATTTATTTTTAGATTTAAGAGCAATGCATAAAAATAAACATGAATGCACTGAAAAAACATAAACTCCCCCTCAAATTAACCTTCAATTCTCCCCGAAGAAAAATCAAGAAGAAATCAAAGATTTTGAAAAACACATCCAATTGCCAATGATATCAACAAGGTACTAAAAAATTGACATGTATCCACTTGTTTCCAAAAACTACTATCTCAAACACTAGCAAATCAAAAAGCTAATAAACGAGGAAATAAAACAAAATTGTGTCAATTCAAAAGTACATTGATTTTACCTTGAAATACAATCACCGTATCCACATTGAACGCACATGGGGAATATGTCATCAAAATACCTACGAACAAGATGTCGAGGCCTCCATGTTGGGATTAGAAATAAGAAATTTTGGAATCCAACACTAAGTCGCATGACCAATAGAACCAATAGGTACAAATGCACGAACACAATCAGAACCAGACTTACCTTAAAACTTACCTTGACGCTTCACAAAAATCCGATTTGAATTCCGCGCAAAATTACCCCGAGACCAGTCTAATCGCTGCTGTCTAGCTAGTCTGACTGAGCCTGGCTGATCTGACCGACTGGTCATTATCGGTCTAACCGCACTCTTTGAACCAAAACACAATTTTTGTCACCGTCGCTTTCCAAAAGAAATTTCTTTTTTTTTTCTGTTTATGAGCAAGTCTACAATAAAAACCAACCAAATGTTCATCTTTTCCAAAAAAGAACAAGTGTACTTCTCACCACAAGTTTGTGAAGTAGATGATTTTGAAATTGATGGTTTTGCAATCAAAGACTTTGTTTCTTCAAATTGTTGAAGAAAGAGAATGCAAAATCCTAGTAGATTTAAAATCCATTTTCTTTGCTTCGGGTTTTGTCAAAACTTCACATTTTTCAGTTATGTTAAAAATAACATGTTGGTGATTTGTAAAATAGGCATTAGTATCAAAACCTACACCACAATTATAAGTGCTCACTTTTGATTAATCCAAAATCATGTTAAGTTTCTTTTTACCATTGGAAAACCTTTCCAAAAGGGCAAATTTGGACAACTTTCACAATCAACCAAAACATTTTTGTTCTTGCGACACTTAGAACAAGAAAGCACCTCATCAGATTTCATAATATTTTTCATGTACTCAACACACCCTAAAGCATCTTTTAATTTCATCTGATTCAAAAAACACTTTGAGCGATTTTGTGAAACCAAAACATCCTTGTATTGTTTAATCCTTTATGCACACAGAACATTGAACAAAGAACTTGCACAAAAAGCAATTTCATATTTTTTCAAAACATTCTTTGTCAACATCAATTCATCAACAACACGAGCATGCAAAGCAAATTCAAGAGCAAAAGAAGACTAAATTTTTCTAGATTTTTCAACCTCAGATTCTAATTTCAAACAATTACTAGAATTGGCATCTCGTAAAGCAGTAATTTCAGAAAATAAAATTTCACAAGATTTACAATCATCATCATTAGGAATCGTAGATTTCAATCTATCAATTTCAACTTTTAGAATCTCAATAGTGTGATCATCTCATTAAGCAAATTAGAACATGTTTTAAGTTTCTCAGCAAATTTAAAGCAACACATTCTAATTGATCATAACTAAGTTTTTTTCACTATCAGATTCATCATCATCAGATTCAGCATTATGTGCGATAAAAGCTACATGAACAACATGCTTACCTTTGCCACTGCTTCCTTTTTCAGACTCCGATTCATCGCTTTCACAAGTTTCTATGAGTTCTCGAATTAGCCTCCACATGTGTTAACGACGGATTTTGGTAATCGACTCGGAAAGGAAAGAGGAAACCGAAGCAGAGAGGAAGGATTGAGTTGGAGTCGGACCAGGCTTCGTATCGGACCCGGTAACCGTATCGGACTGGGGAGGTGTTGCTATAAAGAGTGTATCGGCCGATACGGATTTGGTTTGGTCGTGGGCCGATGCGGGTTGTGAGTTGACAGTGTCAACGTGGGCTTGGTCTGGGCTCGAAGTAAGCTTCAAGGAAGTTGCCAAATAGAGATAAAGCTCGGTTTTAGGCAATTGTATCTTGTAAATTAAGTAGTGTAGATCTAATCTGTGGCTTAAGTCTGCCGCAAGGACTTGTTTGTTAGTTGTAGATAAGATCGTGCCCTACAAGGGTTCTGTTGTAACCTCGGGTATAAATATCCCGATATTTTGTACATGTAAATGCTCTCTAAATCAATCACACAAAAACCAGTTCAATCTACTTTCGGCGCATCGCCAACCCTCGCAAGAGGTTGACTCCCGGCGAGTTCTTGCTTCTTCAGAGCAGAGGTAAGAACTCGTCCCCGACGATCTGCATCGTCGGGGCTAGCGTGTCGTTTTAGGCACGTTAAGCCCTAGCGATGTGATCGTCGTTTATCGTGTGTTAGCTAATCTTGATGCGGTTTTCTAATTCTGTCTTGCCAGCGGCTAACTCGTTTTAGGGTTTACTGCCGACGATGATCGAATTGGTTTGCTCGTTTAGATTATCTAAGGCATTTACCATCCCCAAAAGCGATCGAAGACTTGATTTTCTCTATGTTAAATCTCGATCTACACTTTGAGTTGCTATCGACCTTAGTCGTGTTTCGAGGTTTAACCTAAAGCCTGTTTTTGATCGTAATTAAGGATAGCGCCGGGGTTTCAGCCGGTCTTACCTAATGCATGTGATTATTTTATGTTCTTGCATGTGTTTGCCACTTATGCAGGCGGATTGGTGAATATAAATACATTGATTACAGGGTATTCTCAGGATCTCTCTGTGGTTGGTATATTTATATTGGCCGATTGGCTTGTATAAGTTTGCACTAGAGTATTAGCTAGTGTATTTATCTTCATGCTATCCTCATCGGCCGGTTCCAGTAATTTGCTATAAACATGATAACATGGGCCGATGAGATTAGATCTACTTTATTAGTTCTATCTTATTATTACATCAAGTAAGCCGATATAGGTTTGCCCTATCGGCCAGGCCTTCACGATGCAACATCGGCCTATCGGCTGATCGGCCATCGGTTCTCACATGGTTTACTTGTTTAATCTTGTTGATTGCAGATCAAATCAACTGGCACGCTCTACTTACGACTAGGCAAGCCATTTGGACCTGCACTGGAGTTAAGCAGATCTCCCAGGCTGCCGTGGTAATGCGGAACCCGTTTGGTTGCTGGACGGGTCGAAATTCTGCGCCAACAACATGCGACTTTTCTTCTTCTCCCTCTTGTTGTCCTTCTTGTTCGCTTCCTCCTCCTTGATCGCCTTCTTGTGGTTAGGACAATTAAACTTGATGTGATTCAACTCACCACATTCAAAGCATCGAACGGGTACACCTCGCTTCTTGTTCTTTACTTTTTCAAAAGCTCGAGAAAGCTTGTTAGTAACCAAAACCAAGTCCTCCTCGAATTGCTCGAGTTGTTCATCGGACATGGCATTAAGAACGTTCAAAACCGATGAAGAAGAAGCATCAATAGAAAAACTCGAAGAAGAAACAAAAGCACTAGATTTAGAATCAATCTTGCGGGAAAAATATTCATCTCATAAGCTTTAAGATTGGTGTAAAGAGAATCCAAAGTCAAAACAGACATGTTAACAGATTCCTGAATTGAAGTCACTTTTATCTCCCAGATTGACATATCAAGACCATTCAAAAAGTGTCGAGAAATCTTAGACTTAGTATAAGTTGCATTATAAGAATCATCAACAGATCTAAGATTACTCAAAACTTTATTAAAGCAAACAAGATAATTATCCAAAGCCTCTCCAGATTTCATCTCAAATTTCATGTAATCCTTTTTAAAATCATCTTTATGCAGTTCCTTGATATTGGAAGTCCCTTGGTGAAAATCAGACAAAGCTTTCCAAATCTCATACGCGGTTTCAAGATGAGAAACACGATCAAAATCTGAACGAGGAATTCCATTGAGCAAAATATTGCGAGCTTTGTAATTGTTTTTAAAATTGGTCTTTAACACAGTAGTATTAATCTGTGAAGGAATCTCATAAGGATTTACAACTTTTAGCCAAATATCGTAACTCTCAGCCATGATATAAGATTTCATCTTCTGACACCAATAGGGAAAATCAACTCCATCAAAAACATGCGGCTTGGTCAAAAACTTATTAGCCATGACAAAAATTCAAGATTGGTAAAGATAAAAAAAGAGTAAACGTGGCTCTGATACCACTTGTAGGATCGAATACAAGAACCAAGCCAACCAGAGGAGGGTAAATGGTTGAAACACCAAAAACCAAAAACTTTTAGCAGAAATAAAAGTTACCCTCAAACTTAACGAAGTCGTTGGCGTAGCCGGTTTGATTATAGATCTTGCACCGGTCTAACTGCCCCTATGCCAACGGTCTAACCGGTGTTGTCCAGCCAGTTAGACCGTCGCCTCCCTGTGCTGCCTTCTCGCCGCTACCGGTCTGACCGCTTGTCCATTGCCGGTTAGACCGCCAGAGTCCCGTCGGTTAGACCGCTTATTTGCCTCCGGTCAAATCGTCAGAAACAGACGTATCGATGAAACTCTTGAAAGTAGATAACCTTTATTGTATCAATATGTGTTTACAAAGTGCATCTAAAGCACTGCTCTCTCAACTCTCAAACTAGATTGAAACCTCCAAGTAAACCCTAATTTTTCTGTCCCAAAAAGTCTCTCTCTTCTAACTTCAACCTCTCATCTATTTATATCCATAATGTGGATACCCTAGCCACGAATCCAACTAGCTATGACTCCTAATCACATAGGAAATCTACCAAACCAAGAAAACAACATCCGCATACAACTCCACACTGCTATCTTTCCAAACTTGAACTCTAATCCAAATTTGACTCCTCTTTTCATACGCACACAAAACCACGTGTATGCCATATGGAAACCTTCACCTCCACGTGTATTGTTCTATAGCCTGAGCATCCCACATGATATCCTTGACTGATTGGACCTCAACTTCTTCCAAACCTAGTCCCAATCCATCACCGGTCATACTCTCATGGCCTCAAGCAACACCTGCACATGAACAACAAAAAAACTTCATATTCGAGTACAAGTTCGCACCACCTTAACTCACATCAGCACACAATAGTATCACATACAAATAGAAACCATCTAGAAGTCATAAACATGAAGCAATCTAAAAATTCCACGAAAATAACCCGAAACCGACTTCCTCCGGAAATCTGTCCGGTCAGACCGTCGGGCCACCTGATCAGACCGGCCACATACCTCCGGTCTGACCGACCGCCCAATGCCGACACACTATACACCGTCCAAAAACACTAACCTTTGACAATTGTTCGTCACATAGATAAATCAACACCTTGATTTCACACCCACCTCCCTGAGATGCTTCCTCTTCTTTCCCCCACTCCCACGGGAAAGTCGGAAACCGCCGATGCCCTTCATGGCTGCTATAAAGACATTAATTCCCTGGTTCCCATAACGTCATGGTGAAATCATTGTGGCCGTTCACTTATTACTTAGAAAATGCGGCTTCAGTCCATACAAATTCAGCTCCTCTACGTCCTCTACCAACTAACTTTGTTCCATCTGAGTTTCCACATATACGAGGTTCTACATTTTCATCCATGTTGCTTAGGTACCACTTGAAATAATCCCTTATATTAATTTTCATTGACATTATGGACTATCGTTGTACTCTTCTGATAGTTTGCTCGCTGGTTATTTCACATGTACAGAAAGGTAACTGGTGATGGGGTATCTATTGTTTTCCTTCTGAATGTGTTGTGCTGCCCCCGTCGATCTTCAGTCTAAAAAAAGTCTGGTATGTACCAGTTCCCCTTATACATTGAGCAGTACTCTCCTTGCCATATGTTCAATTTAACTTATCCTCTAGATAAAGTACACTAGCTGTTTACAATACCTAACCACTGATGAATACCTTACAGCTTGAGCTGAATTTTATTCAGTTGTACTTTCCCTCACATCTGTGAGTCTAACTTATCCTTTTTTATGGGTAAAGTATTCATACCAAGTTATAGGAATTCTTTGTTTCTACCATTGGGTCGAATGGATAACACATTCGTGAATAATACCAGGTATTTGATTATGAATATAATCTATTGAATTTCCCCATTCTCAGGACTCAGATTCTCCAATTCTTTTGTACCAAACTAGCAATGTTCATCTACTCCGGCATCACCCCTCCTCCCTCTTGCTCTGACTAATGTCATTAATTCTGCTTTCACCTGTGAGCTGATGCCATTTTTTGTATATGCTTATTTAATTTGTTTATTCTCTTATGTTATTAGCTGAGTGGCCTGATAAAAAATGATCTCTACCCAGGTACTCTAAAACAACGTCAACAAACATTTTATTTTTGGTCTGCAAATTTATTTGCTTCAACATTACTGATGCAAGTTTTCTGTTCATACAAGTATTGAGAGATTGGTTGTTACATGCTTGGCGAAATTTCAGAAGAAACATATCGTCCTTCATCAGAGATAAGTATTCATGCTCCTTTTTGTATTTAGAATCTTTTAGACAAAGCTGCCAGAACTACATGGTGAAAAACAGTTTTCTGTAAGTTGGTCACTTCTATTTCAGATTCACCTCCTACACGTGTTAGTGCGTGCATTACCTACTGTTTAGCATTCCATCAAACAACCATTCAGTAGATCATGGGTCAAACCGTTGCTCTGACCATCCACTCTGGCAAGGCATTCTGTATATAAAGTTCTTCATCACAAATCTAAAGATCAAAAGACGTTTTCTAATACGTTACACAATACTGCTATTCATCTTCAAAAGGACTTCACTAGCAGGAGTATTAATATTTTTAGAGTATTTTGTAATGTTCTGTTTGAAAAGCATAACAGACATTTTTTTTGCGAGATGAAAGCATAGCAGACTTGACACGCTCATGGTCTACATGATTGAAGAAACAATGTCATATAAACCGTGCGTAGCCCACTCATGGTCGCCCAACTCGCCATGATTTTCTTTGTGTTGCCCACCTTATGACTGAAGATTTATCTGAAAACAATCGTCCAATTTCATTTGCTAACTGAATGTATTTTCACACTATAACTACCTTCAGAAATTTTATTTTCATTTGTTATTTAACGGCGATATAAATATATTGTATCCAACCAATCAAAAGCATATTGTTGGTAAATTAACCCTTCCTGCTTTGTGTTGTAGAAACTATAGACCACACTATAAAACTGCATTTATAAAAATTGTTATTCTTTTTTTCACCATATATTCTCGCAACAACACCCGGGGTATTTTCTATTTATTTTAGAATTTGGGAACTGTCTCTTTAATAACCTGTACTCCTATATATATGTAAGTTTGGAAATCATTGTATTTGACACCCTTGCACTCTTAAATGGAATTGCTATACTTTACTATCGATCAACAAAAAATTAGGGTGAGAAACTTTCGATTTTTTTAGCCATCAGATGTGCTTCAAGATTCATGCTAGCGGGATAGAAAAAATATTTCATGCGCGCAAAGGTGCAGAATCAAACTTGCACCGAGGGGGCTGCAAAAGTGTGCACGTTTTTTTACTATGTAAAGGCGACTTACATATAATACATATAAGCTACATTATAACTACATAATTACAATGTAATTACATTATAATTATACTATAGTTATATTTGGACATTTTTATAGGGATTTTCTGTCAAAAGTGTTTATCTAGTCCCATGTAAAACCACTCAGTTTAGCCCTTGAGATATCGGTAGTTTCCCTCCAAACAGTTTGTCAGGGCATGTTCTGTAAAGGTTTGGTCTCGGAAAAGATTTTTCCGTCGGTAAAACTAAAATAGCATGGTTAGATTGTCTATCGGTAAGGATTGTGTCCATCGGTATACCATTACCGACAGGCTTTTATGTGACACCCTTTCTGTCGAGAAAGGGTCTCAATAGACACGATGAGGTTATATGTGGCCTTTTGTCAACAGATGCATCGCCTGTGCATTTAGGTCATGGTGTGGAGATACTTTACATATATACTCCCTCTGTCCTAAATTATAGGGTGTCATTTTTTTTAAAAAAAATTAAACTTGATAACTTTTAACTAATAATCATACTAACTATATATATGCTAAATATCATGCATATTATATCATTAGATTCATATTTTTAAGTATTTTCATGTTATTTTAATTTCATATTCGTTGAGAACATAACATGAAATATATTATGATAAAAGTATATATGTCATTAAAAACCGTTAAAAAAAATATAGTCCTTATAATTCGAGACGGAGGGTGTATATTTGTACTACAATAAATGGCTTCTTGTGATTACTCACTAAAAATAATACATACCTTGTTTGATGCGAGATCATTATTTTGCTTGTTTGCATGTCTTGATATGAAGTTGAGGCACTGGTAGCTGACCTTCTAAATAGCCCAAAACTTCCTTAGTTGATGGCCGCATGTGATGATCGAATTGGACGCAGAGAAGCCCAACGCGTATAACACGTTTCATCTGCTCCTCATCAAAGTCACCGTCCAGGCGTCGATCGACTGCATCAAGCAGTGCATTGCTGGCATATAATCTCCTAAACTTCTCAACGAGAGCATTGCCCTTGACGCACTGAGGTATTTCACCGGAAGCAATCTCCAGAAGCACCACACCGAAGCTGTAAACATCAGACGCTGGACTCACCCTGCCTGTGCTACAGTATTGAGGGTCTATGTATCTTGAAGGCCCAAAGATGGTCATTGGGCAAGAAGTTCCGTCAGTGAGGACTTGCCTCACCAGCCCAAAGTCACCAACTTTAGCATTGAATTCTTCATCCAGCAACACGTTGCCAGGCTTAATATCCCTGTGCAGGACGCACGGATGATTCCCATGCATGTAGTTGAGAGCCGAGGCCATGCCAAGTGCTATCTTATACCTACAATTAATACATAGGAAATATCAAAGTTAGTTCAGCTACAACATTAAGTACCATCAATAAGGGACGCAGATCCTCTACAGTTACATCACAACAGTAACATCAGTTGTGACATGCATACCTTCTTCCCCAACTTAGTATTGTATTTGCATAGTGAAGATGATAATCAAGGGTGCCGTTGTGTATTAGATCGTAGACAAGGAGAAGTTCCCCATTTTCGTCACACGAACCCACAAAGGGAACAAGATTGGGATGGCTCAGTTTGCTGATCACTTTGATCTCATTAGCATAGTCTCGTGTGGCTCGTTCATGATCTAGTTCGGCAACCCTCAGAATCCTTTTCACAGCCACAGGAGTTGTCCAGTTCGTTAGCTGAGCCTTGTAGACAGCACCAAATGCACCCTGTCCGATCTTACGGCTGTCCGAGAAGTTCTCGGTTGCAGCTAACAAGTTTGCATATGAGAATCGCCTTGTGTTGTGCACTGATACGAATACAATTCCATCGTGAGTCTGTGACAATTAATGATTTATTTGAATGGACTTACAGTCTATTCATAGTGTAAGAATTAACGCTGAAACGATAGCACATACCTTCTTCTTCAGTAGGCATCTCGATTAGTATCTCCGTTTTTCTGTTGAGGCGGTGGTGGTTCAAGTGCTTCTTGGCCCGCTTGCGCATAAAGCAAACCAATGAGACAACCACGCTAGCCGCCACGGCTATTGCTGCGGTGATAGATCCAGCCACTACCGCTGTACTACAACTTTTAGTAATGGAGCCAGAACCAGCTGGTTGGTTACCAGCGGGCACAAAACTAAAAAAAAAAAGTTCGTAGTGAATTAAGAGTACGTACAAAATGAATTAAAAATAATACAATGTTTTGTTATGAGCGGGTATCTTTACCAGTATAATCAATCATTAGTAGAAGTGAACTACACCATTGATTTATGAGTTCTAGCACAAGTTCTATCAGTAGCAGTAGCCGAGATGATAGCATATATAGATACAATCCATTAAATTAGAAAAAAAAAGAATGATTTAGATTAATTTTTACTACTAAAAAAGACCATAAATTTTTACTACCGATAGAGACCATAAATTAAAGTTCTATTTATGTGATTTTCATCGAAATCTTGTGATAATAATCATAAACTTAATAAATATCCAGAAAATGAGGAAATACGGGTTTATACACGTCATCAGGACTAATTTAGATTTTATTATTTTGATATAATTACATGTATAATGTTCAGTGTGTAATTAGTATAGGGTGGGCATATTAATATATGTAGTTTCTTGATCCAAACAACTGCTCCCTCCGTCCAGTTGAACTACAAAGGTAGCTATACTTAGACAGATGGGTAGTAAATACAAAAAGACGTGATGACGATGTTGAATTATAGTTGAAGAAGTGAACCGCCCACCATTAATTAATTTCCTACCTATTTGAAATTTTGAATGGATTTTGGATTATGCATGGAACCTCATGTACGTATATACCATGCCTACACAGTACGGAATACGTAGTTAAACCAACTCTCATTTCGATCGAAGATGACACTGTTTTGCAATCAAGAAAAGCAAGAGTAGCAGCATCTCAAAACTATAACTGTAATATCCTCACAGTGCTTGGTTGTTCGACCTTGGCGGCGACGAAGACGGCGAAGGCGTTTGATAAACATTCTGAGATGTCTGTCTTGGATCCACAGTGAAAGTACTGGAGTTGTTGTCAGCCGTAGTCGAGCAATTCAAGGCTGCATCCGATGTCATAAGGACTAGAGCCAGAACAGAAAGAAGAACAGCTACATACGGGAGATGGAGTGCCATGGCTCTCGCTTAATATTTGCTTAGTACAGCAGCTTAATTTCAGCCACACACAGCCAATATTAAGCCCTAGATTGCATAAACCGATGCTGCAAAATTGGAAGGATGGCAGATTGGTTTATGTATAGCTAGTGCGGTTGGGTACCAAGACATGTATACATCTTTGGACGACGACGACATTGATGACCAGGTCCAGCGTACGCGTAATTATGTACCACAAGCTGCGTTTATAATTAATTACAATCGTACTAGCAAAAGATGAGTTAAAATAGGTTTTGTTCCGCAAGTGCATGAATTAATATCGAGTACGTGTACGCGAGTGCCAACTATTTTTTAGTTGCAACTGAATATTACATTCATAATATCTCTCCTAGTCTCCTGGTATATTTTTTTGGAATAAGTCTACTTCACCTCTTGAGAAGTTGGTCTACTTAGCCTCCTGAAATACGAAACCGGATATTATATCCCTTATAGTATGAAAACCGGTTCAAATAACCCCCTAGAATAGTTTTGTAGGTGGTTTTGCCATATAAATGATTACGTAGCAGCGGTATTGGCTTGCATGACACAAAGATTAGTATGAAAAACACAAGTTGATCTAACTATTGCTTCTCACTTACTGATCGGCAAGCCTAAAAATTATTATTCTCTCTATCCTGTTGTCAGTGTCAAGTATAAGACATACCTCCTATACACGGGTTAATGAGATACGATAAAACAATATACCCGATAATATACGAGAATGTATCCTTTAGTTAAAAAAATACGATTAAAAGAGAAGGAAATTATCTTCCCGAAATAGAAGGTGTCAAAATTCTAGTCGGGAAAGATAGGGTCTCCACAGTACCATGTTCTATTCTATCTCTTCGACTTCTACTGAGAGAAGGAGGAAATCTCTGCTATTTAAGAGGGTCCCGGTGTTCAGATCTGGGCATCGAGCTACAAGTTATAGCCAAACCAATGCCCAGAAGCAATCCGAAGGAAGTCATCATCATATTCGCCGAATAAGTCTCGCCGGACTGTTCTCGGCAGCCTCTAGTCGGCAAAATCAGTTAGTTGTTCTATTCCTTATTGTACTCTGAGCGTTTTTCCCATCAATAATCTATATAAAGTGGAGTAGGATTATTACTCATATTGAGAGCCCGAACCAGTATAAATCTCTGTCTCCTGTTTGCTTGATCGATTCTCACGAATATCCTGCCTCCAAAGATCCCTATACTATATAAATACCCTAGTCGATGTATAGCCTGTCGACAGTGACGCGTCAAATAGGGGGCTTGGTGCTTCAAGGTTACGACAAGATGAATTCAGGAGCAGGATTCACCGACGAGGGCTTCTACAACTAACATGGCTTAGGAGATCCAAACCAGCCAGCCTTCGCCATGGTCCAAGTCGGCTCCATCGTATTCCTAGTCTTCGTCGTTGTCTTGAGCTCGCCCCCCTTAGCAGATGCCAACAGCGAGGCCATGACAACGGCACGAGCAAACATGTCTATTTCACCGACCGTCTCTCCAGTTCGATCCGAGAACAAGGCATCAAAGACCCAATATGTCGACAAAAGCCCTAAAGTAGCCTAGTTGTCGACTTCGACTAGCAATCGTGCGCTGACAAGGAAATCTGCCAACAAGGATAGTGCATGGTGTCCAATCCACAAGACTTCTAGTCATCCGCTGGCTGGATGCCATGTCATCATCCAAGCGAAAACTGAACTCAACGCTTGCGAGGAGTGAGGGATTCAGCACGCTTCTCCGTACAAGGCATGGTGCCCAATCCACAAAACGAAGAGTCACCCCCTAACGAGCTACAAGACATTTCTGAAGCTTGTGAAACCAATTACTCGAGTTTCATGTTGTCCAATCCATGCTCGTAAAGATTGATCTCACACAACGTCTGTGGACGACAACCCTTCAGATCGTATGGTGGGTTTCATCGGAATAGATCCCGATGAACCATCTATTGTTCATAGCCTGGACGACATGGAATCCTCCGGTTCTAGTTCTCCATGCGATGTAAACTTGGTCGATGTCAAGATCAAGGACAGGGGTGCAGATGACCGGACATCATGGGGTTCCACAGAGGAAGGTGAAGTTCATCTAATCATGAGACACAGCCCCTTCTCAATCGAAACCTGTCCATACTCCCGCTGAGCACTTTACCGTGGTCAATAATCTACTTTGACAACCTCCCTTCGATCCAGTAACCCATCCGAAGACGAACGCATGGTTAAAGCGAATGGAGTCTACTATCACTAATCTCAACTCTGCCTTTGCAGCGGCGGCTGGTCCACCACCTCTTTAGGTCCCCCCTCAGGTCAACGAGGTTGCTGAGAACGTTGGCACAGCTAATGCCCCTCGGAGCGGTGAACCTCGCATCCCTGAGAACGCCTCGCCACAACAGCATGCTCAACAGGTGCCTCCCCGACAAGATGCTCACGATCTCCGTGAAAAATGCACTCGCAAATTACTTGCTCGTAGCATAGAAGGGATTTGCTCGTTCATCTTCCCTGAAACTCGATATCTTCCTGGGCGGATCTTTGGAAGCAGTTCGTCGCAAATTTTCATGGCACCTACAAGAGGCACGCAGTCGAGGATGATCTCCACGCCCTTACACATAAGCCCGACGAAACCCTCAAAGACTTTATTCTGTGCTTTACCGAGTGTCAGAACATAATCCCCGAGATCATCGACACATCTGTGATACGGGCTTTCGAATCCAGTGTCCAAGTCGCTACACGATTCAAGAACTGGTGATAAGGCGGGTGTCATCCGTAGATCATTGATAGGTGCGCCCACGTAGATGAAGCTACTCGAAGAAACGGTGGAAAAGAGAAAGTGGCAGAAGGGAAGCAAACGGCTAAAAAAGACAACCCCAAACCAAGTCGCAAGAAAGGAGGAAATAGAAAGGCACAATCAGAGGTTCTTGTCGCAGAACAAGATAAACAAGCTCCCCAATGACCTCCTTCTCAAGATGATGGCCCAGTACGATAGTGGTGTCTGGTGCACAAGACCAGCGCTCACACATTCGAGGAGTGCAACGTATTCCAGAATGTCATGGCTAGAAAGATCCACCAAGACAAGGGAAAGAGGGTTCGCGTGGTAGAGAAGGACAACCATAATCCTCCGACCAACGATGAACCAGACTTCCATGACTTCATCGACTTCGGTCAATACGTGGTCTACATCTTCGGTGGCTCAACCTCTTATTCTTTGAAAATGGAATACAAGAAGGTAGAACGTGAAGTATGCTCCACAACTTGAGGGACGATGTCTAAAATGAAGTGGTTAGATCAGAAGATCAAGTTCTAACGCCAACCACCCAACCCTAACGACAACCCCCGGACAATATCTAATAGTAGTCGAACCTACTATTCGAAACGTCAAAGTTGCCTGAGTCCTCGTTGATGGCGGTAGCTCCATCAATGTCCTCTTTGCCAACACGCTCGACACAATGGGGATCCCGAGAAGCGAGCTTGTCCCTTCATAGCAGCCCTTCCACGGCATTCCCCAAAGTCATCGTGAAGGCCTCTAGGAAAAATCATGTTGCCAGTGACATTTGGCAAAGCTGACAACTTCCGAACAAAGAAGATCACGTTCGACATAGCCGAGTTCGACACGACCTACAAGGCTATTCTCGGAAGGACAGCACTCGCCAAGTTCATGGCAGCATCGCACTACGCCTCTCAGCTGATCGAGATACCAGGACCCAAAGGGACAATCACAATATCGGGGAATGCAAAGATGGCCGTGCAGTGCGACGAGAGAAGTCTCGATATGGTCGAGCAAACACCCACCACAGCCACCCTAACTGAACCTCCTCGGAAAGTGACCAAGCCCAATCTGGCGCCCAAACCAAACGGCGTGATAAAGCTAATTCCGCTAATCAGTAGCACCCCAAACAAGACGGTCAAGATCGGGGTCGAGCTAGACAGCAAATAGGAACTCGAGCTCATCACCATCCTCCGTGATAATGCAGACGTGTTCTCTTGGCAACCGTCCGACATGCCCGGGGTCCCCAGGAAGGCGATTGACTACAAACTGATGGTCCGTCCCGATGCAAAACCCATCAAGCAAAAATTACATCGTGTCACTCCAGACCACAAAAAGGCTATACGATAAGAACACGACAAACTTCTTAAAGCCAGTTTCATCAGAGAAGTCCTTCATCTAGAGTGGTTCGCAAATCCAGTCATGGTGCGTAAGGCCAACAATAACTGGAGGATGTGCGTAGACTTCACCGATCTCCACAAGGCATGCCCAAAAGACTACTTCCCCCTTCAACATATCGACCAACTGATAGATTCTTCCGCTGGATGTGAGTTGTTGAGTTTTCTCGATGCCTATTAGGGTACCATCAAATCAGCATGGCAAAGAAGGACAAGAAGACGACCTTCATCACGCCCTTCGGTGTGTTCTCCTATATCAAGATGCCCTTCGGCCTGATCAGCGCGGGGTCTACATACCAGCGCGACATTCAAGGGGCTTTTCAATCTCAACTCGGCAACAATATTGAAGCCTACGTCGATGACATTGTGGTAAAAACAAAGACGCGATATCGCCTTATCGATGACCGGAAACGTTCAACAATCTTCGAAGACATCGACTCAAGTTGAATTCGGAGAAGTGCATGTTCGGAGTACCATTGGGCAATCTGCTCGGCTTCCTCGTCTCTGGATGAGGTATCAAAGCAAACCCAGACAAGATCCAAGCCATCGAGAACATGAAGTCACCGACAAGGCTCAAAGAAGTTCAGAAACTTACAGGATGTGTGGCAGCTCTAAGTCGATTTGTGGCAAGAATGGGAGAACGAGGATTACCCTTCTTCAACCTTTTGAAGAAACAAGACAAGTTCGAGTCGACAACTGAGGCCAAAGAGGCATACTCTGCACTCAAGCATTACCTCGCCAATCCACATGTCCTCGTCACCTACAACCACAGGAGGAGCTCTTCCTCTACATCGCCGCAACACCGTACTCCATAAGCAACGTCATCGTTGTCGAACGTGACAAGGTATAGCACCTAGTCTACTATGTCTGTGAAGTACTACACGACGCCAAAACCAGATATCCTCAGATCCAGAAGCTGCTCTATGTTGTGGTCATGACATCCTGGAAGTTGTGCCACTATTTCCAGGCCCACAAGGTCACAGTAGTCTCCTCGTACCCCCTTGGTGAGGTTGTCAGAAACAAGGAAGTCACAGGATGCATTGCCAAATGGGTCATCGAGCTCAGCCAATTCGATGTCCACTTCATCCCACGAACAGCCATCAAGTTCCAGGTACTCGCAGATTTTGTCGCTGACTGGACCGCCCCCGAGGACAACAAAGTCAACTGAATGGACAATGAGTGATGGACAATGGCCTTCAACGGAGCCTTCAACAACCAAGGAGCAAGACCTGGATTTGTTCTAACTTCATCGATCGGAGATTAGTTCTAACACGCCGTGTAGCTAAACCTCCGGGCAACCAACAACATGGCCGAGTACGAAGGACTTCTTGCCGGACTAAGAGCCGTTGTATCACTGAGGGTCAAGCGACTAATTGTTAAACGGGACTCAGATATAGTTGCTAACCAAGTACATGAGGACTACAAGTGCTCTAACTCTGAGTTGTCTAAGTATCTCACTGAAGTCAGAAAGCTGGAAAGAACGTTCGATGGATTTGAGGTACACCACGTCTATCGTAAAGACAATGCCGATACTGACAACCTCGCCCGTCGATCCTCCAGAAGAGAACCAATGGAACCTTGTACATTTAATGAAGTGCAAACCAACCCTTTAGTCAAGAGTTCACCAAACGACGACATCGATAGCACCACTGACGTTGGCTCAGGGACTACTACTCAGAACGACAAGCTTGTCACAGATATCGAGATGACTACGGATTGGCACACGTCGCTCATCGAGTTTCTCAACGCCGACAAGCTGTCGAACGACCACATGGAAGCAGAGAAACTCTCCCGACAAGCCAAGGCCGATTGTGTGATTCGGGACGATATGTACAAGAAAGCCGCCAATAGAGTACTGCTGAAGTGAATCACGTCCGACAACGGCAAAGAACTACTGCTCGACATCCACGAAGGAATCTATGGATCACACGCCGAAGCGAGAACGTTGGTCAGCAAGGACTTACGACAAGGTTTTTACTAGTCATCGGTTCTTCAAGATGCTTCCGACATGGTACAATGGTGCGAAGCTTGTCAGTTTAAAAGCAAGCACACCAATTTACCAGCTCAAGCCCTCCAAACCATCTCTTTGTCCTGGCTGTTCTCGTGCTGGGGGTTGGATATCCTCGAACCTTTCCCAAGAGGACAAGGCGGCTACAAATTCTTGTTCATGGCTATCGATAAATTCACTAAGTGGATTGAAGCAGAGCCAATAAGATAAATCAGAGCCGAGCACGCAATCAAGTTAATCAAAGGGATATTTTATCGATACGGGCTTCCAAATTGGTTATTGATAGACAACGGCTCCCAGTTCACGAGCGCCACCTTCTAGGACTACTGCTCGGAATACGGGGTCAAGAGCTGCTTTGCGTCAGTGTCTCATCCTTGGAGCAACAAACAAGTCGAGCGGGCAAACGGGATCGTTCTCCAAGGAATCAAAACACGCATAAACGATAGGCTTCTGGCCTACGACTCATGATGGGTTGAGGAGATTCCTTCTGTTTTATGGGTCATCCGTACCACTCCGACTACACCTACCAAAGAGACCCTGTTCTTTCTTGTGTACAGATCAGAAGCCATGCTCCCTACCGAGCTACACTATCGATCAACACGGGTTCGGGAGTACTCAAACGAGGACAAGGACGACAGACGAGCAGACGACCTCAACCTGCTAGAAGAACACCAAGAACGAGTTACCATCCGAGCAGCCGGATATCGGCAAGCCCTACGTCACTACCACGAGAAGCGCATTCGAGCTCATACACTTGACATCGGTGATTACGTCCTCCAACGAGTACAGAACCAAGCAGGGCGCAACAAACTCTCACCAAAGTGGGAGGGACCATACACGATAGTACAAGTGTTATGACCAGGTGCGTACGAAATCGCTGACGACGAAGGCCACGAGTTATCCAATTCTTGGAACATTGATCAACAATGAAAATTCTATGTATAAGACCAGAGGCTAATCTGTAAGTTGATTTGTATAAGTTTTTATACATATATGCGTCTTTTGTCTTAGTTATTATAGTGTTTTGTTCTATGAACCCTTTTGCTTCATAATGCCGCAAATCGAAATCATTTTTCTATCGATCTATTACGTTAAAGCTGACTAGTTATCGGGTCTCAGCACCTTGGCCGGGGACACCTGGCACTGTAAGCTAGTCGGACGCTAAGGGTCAAACGGTCATGTCAGAGTACCCATTGTAACGTATTAACTAGCCGTGTAATTAGGAATTCGCTGCTTTAATTCAGTCAAACATGAAAATTCAAACTACTTTTATTGAAATATTTTCCTTTCCATAAAACTGGCTAGGGGCTAGAAATACTCTCTTATTGTCATATGCTTTAATATTTTGCAAAAATTGATCAAATTTCAGTTTCTACTAATGTCTTGTCTCTTATTGTCTACAGGGCAATACGGCAACTAAATCTACCAAGAGGGCTATTGCTAGTTCATCGTAGAAAAGATATCTATAGCCAGAGGAGCAAGAGATTGTGCTAGTTGGTCGATCTCGACAGCAGTTCTTCGAGAAAGCGTAAATCCCTCCGGAAGGAAATTCAGGTCCATCTGAGGATGAGATTCGTGGATACATGCGAGTACATGGCCTCCGGCCTATCGGCTGGCTCGACGACATTCTTACGTCAAGCTGTCATCGATCCACTAATCAGTGCCGAGTAGCGCACTGCATATACCCCATATCCACCCTAGGTACCTAGAGACCAACTTCTCGGGAGGAGGACGAGTCACGTGCAACTCTGTGCATAACCGCTATAGTACGGAGCAGCAGTTCTTGAGGTGTGCCGAGATCCATATCTCTCTACCCCTCAAAAGCTTCGTGCCTTGATCTTTCTCGATGTTGTCGGTGGCTCTCTCCAGTCCTTCTTTTTCGTACATAGTCTTCCAATACTTTGCCCGCCCTTCCATCTCTGCAAGAGAATGTCCAAGGTCTAGAAAAACAGCATCGTTAGCAATCTTTGGCCTAAGTACAAAGACAATGTGCTACAATGTTACAATTTTCTTACTATGACATTGTTCGTGCAACGACGTCACTTGGTACTCCTCGGAGGCCAAGGCATTGTCGGAAGTAATGACAACCAGAGCACGTCCTCTGCCACTTGGCATCAAGGAGCCCTCGGGCATACTGGGTTCGATAAGTATATGTGATGAGTGTTTGCTTTGCTGGACGTCCTCGTTCATGACTTCAAGAAATCTACAATACAGAGGTATCGAGCAGACAAAAATTCAAAATCAGATATAGCAAAAGGGAAATATTTTCTACACATCAAGCCCAATACTTGTCTGCATCTATTATAGTACAGGGTGAAATCAAAAAGTTTACTCTTCAAAGAAGGGGATAACCGAATCCCCGAGTTCCTCCACCTCTGACATGGTGTCATCGCGGTGCTTGTTGGCTTCCCCCTTGGTCATCGCCTCCTCCAAGTTGATCTTGGCGTGGGTGAGCCGGAGGCACGCGAGGACGTGGCATGCCCGGACTTAATCCTGATGCATGCCCCATCCACAACCTGCTCGGCGTGGGCGTGGGCAGCGGTCTCCAGCACCGTGATGAGGGTTCCTAGGGACACCATCACGGTCATCTCATCGAGGAAGGCAGGGTGCTCGACGTGCTTCCCCAAACCTTTGGCCACCACGTCGAGATGCCCGTAGTTCTCGTGGAGGGCTTGACAGAGGGAGGCCAGGTTGTCCTTCGTCTCCGTAATCTTGTGCTCAAGACCTCGGCATTGTTGGTCGTTCCCCACCACCACCTCTCGCGGCTTGGCGTTGTTGATCCGTGCTTCTCTGAGCTGGGTTTCCAACGTCGAGACAATCGCCAGTAGAAGCGGCTTTTTCAAGCCGTCCGATCTCAGCGATGAGATCTCGGGTGCTCGTCTCAATCAGCCGACAAGCCTATAAGAGCTTGTCGGCGGACGAAAACGGCCCCGAGATCGTGAGGACGTCGGTTGAGGAGGGATGCGAGGGAAGAACGGCAGTCGAGAGGGGTGACTTAGAGCTCGCCTCTTCTCGAGCACCGGTGCTCTGACCCGAATTCGATGGGAAGGAGCTACAGTCAAAGGAGTCTCATTACTACAAAGAAGGGGTAACGAGAAAGTTGGATATCGGTAGGCCAGGATTTCACTTACCTGGTTTTCTGTTTCTTTAGTAGCAATGCCTTCTTCGTGGGGGCCTTCTTTTCACTGGAGGTAGTCTGCAGAAAAGGAAGGGTGAGGACAAAAATAGCTACTGGAATTATAAGGTGAACCTGAGTTTAGGATCTCACCTTGGTACCACTAGTCCGGACCAGCTTCCCCGTCCCTGAGGTCTTTGGCAGAATAGGCCAGCGTTTCCTCTTTGTTCGACTACCTCCAGGGGCGAGGGCGCGGCCGCTTGTTCTGAAACCGCCTGCTCCTTCAAGGAAGCAGATGCCTAGTGGTCGACGAGCGGGTCGATTACATCCGTTAATGGTAATGCCAAAGAGAATCAAGATTACTACTCCTACGGGCATTGAAACGAATGACATGGAGTAGTGGTCGGAAGTACTTACATTCACGATGGCGTCTCGATCTGTCAACGGGAGGTCACAGAGCGGAGTGGGGATATCAGCTACGGACGACGATGGGTCGACTACCACCTTGCCAACGCGCTCTGCTACGGTGTCCTCAAGGAGCTCTGTGATTGAAGCAAAAAATAACAAGGTTATCAACTGAAGACATTTACGGTTCTTTATGTCAATAAGGGAACTACAAAATATACCCCGATGCGATAGCCGCGTCTCGTCATGTTTCCCCGAGTACAAGTACGCAGGGCAAGAACAGGCTAGGAGAGGTTGGATCCGACGACGGACAAAGTCTTGGACAACTTCCTATCCAGTCAGACCACGTTCTCAGAGATCATGGATTTTTTCTACGAAACTCGCTAAGGTAGGGGTCATTAAGGGTTTGGAGGTCCATGTCTCTAAGCGCATTGGTTTCTCATCGAGGACCTCAAGCATAGGAGATATGTCCTCGATGTGGAGATAGAACCAACTTTTTCGCTAATCTTTCCTTGAAGACTGGCAGTTAAAGGGGATGTACTCGTCCTTCATCCCATTCCGAAGAAGGAGACCACAGCATCCTGAGATTTTTTATGCCTCCATCCATCTAACCTCATAGAAGTAAAAGGTTGTACCCCAAGGTACGTCTCGCATAGATGGGTAAAGATACTCAAGAAGGCAATGGAGTTTGAATTGAGGTGAAGGAGGTGAATTCCATGGAGTCAAGAAGCAAAGACAAAAACTCGGAAGGAGGAATAAGAAAACTGCATTGGACGAAAGAGACTAGCGTGATCATTTGCCCAAGATTTATCAAAGGAGCTGTACCTCCTTTCGAGCGTGCCACCACTTTTGCGCTCGGCAGAGCACCGTCTTGCTGCAGCTCCCTCATCTTGGCTTGACCGATGACGGACTCCGGAAGATCCATGGAGAATCAGCGAAAGGGGTTGAGGGAGGCTGTGGTTTAAGGATTTTAGCAAACTAAGGCGATGGAGATTGGAGGCACAGAGGAGAAGTTTAGGGTTTTGCTTTGGCAATTGGAACCCAAATGGATCTTAGAAGTAAAATTTATAGGTCACATCCGACGGTTCGAATTTCAAGAAAGATGGAGAAATCGCTGCTTGGATTTTAGCCAGTTTGTTTATAACTACTAAAATTTTCTGACTTCAATCCAAATGATGGGCCTACGTTGAGTCCTCGGATTTGGGACAACCATCTCGCCTGCTCTGTACCTTCTCGGCGTCCGAGAACAGTTGATGAGTTCGACAACGGTTGTTCTCAGAAAAATAATTGAGGGATGTCGATAAAATCATTTGCATTGAAGTCGGGGGCTATTGTCAATGTCAAGGATAAGGCATACCTCCTATACATGGGTTAATGAGATACGATAAAACCATATACCTGATACTATACGAGAAGGTATCCTTTAGGTAAGGAAATACGGTTAAAAAGAGAAGGAAATTATCTTCTCGGAATAGAAGGTGTCAGAATCCTAGTCAGGGAAGATATGGTCTCCTTAGTTTCGTGTTCTATTCTATCTCTCCGAGTTCTACTAGGAGAAGGAGCAAATCTCTACTATTTAAGGGGTCCCAGTGTTCAGATCGGGGCATCAAGTTACAAGCCATAACCAAAGCAACACCTAAAAGCAATCCGAAGGAAGTTATCACCATATTCGCCGAATAGATCTCGTCGGGCCGTTCTCGGCAGCCTCTAGTCGGCGAAATCAATCAGTTGTCATATTCCTTATTGTACTTTGGGTGTTTTTTCCATCAATAATCTATATAAACTGGAGTAGGGTTATTACTCATCTTGAGGGTCTGAACCAGTATAAATCTTTGTCTCCTATTTGCTTGATCGATTCTCGTGAATACCCTAGTTCTAACGATCCCCATACTATACAAATACCCTAGTCGACATATAACCCATTGATACCTATAATATAAGGCATGATCAAACTTGGTACGGTTGGCTTATAATTTCTCATGTACTATAAGATTTATGACAACAAAATTATAATCATATGAAATAAATTCAAATGTCAATCCAATGATAATATTTTCAACAAATAAAATTTAATTCATATTGTACTAATTATTAGTCACGTATTTTAGAAGTTAAATCTTGAAATGTGTGCATATTATATTATGGGATAGAGGGAGTATATATTAGCACTAATTTACATCATTCTTAGCCTGTTTCTCTTGTGAATAAAATGCTTAGCCTGTTTCAATAGTCTCCTGTATAGTCCAAGAGACCAAAACCATCTTCATGTCATCGTGTGCACAGCAAAACCACCTATAAAATCACTCTAGGGAGTTATTTAAACTGGTTTTGATTCTTTAGAGGGTAGAATACCCGGTTTCGTACTTTAGGGGTTACGTGGACCAGCCTCAATACTTTAAGGTTTGGCACTAAGCCACATCGGCAACAACTACATATCGTTGTCACAAAAGCCATTAGTTTTGGAATCAAACCGTTTACTTATGAACAGTCCACTTAACAAAATGTATTATAAATATTGTTTGTTTGTGTGTATCGTAAGCTTTGGTTTTTTTTTTGAATAATGACAATGCAAATTGGTCTATTGCAGAAAAATAAAATCATATAGGACAATCATTTGACTCAACAAACATATGGATAGCTACCGTGGAGCGCTCGGTGTAGACTGTAGAGGAACAAGCCTTAAGATAGTATACATAGTCCAACCACACAGGCATTGATTTAGTGGAAATTGTCCATCTCTCTGTCAACTTAGACACGCATGTGCTACCCTGCATTTGCGGACTAACCAGCGCAAGCTGATTGTTTCCACCCACAAACGTTTCATCGTCCACGGAAAAATACTACCATTTGATTTGAATAGCAATATCAAATCTGTTAATCTACGATATACATCTCTATCTATACTTATTATAAAAAATAAATATGTTTTCGTATGTTCTCATTCGTACATTGAGTCCGATTTCCTTACGATGTACCGTACGTCGTGTTTGTTTGGGTGAGTTAAGAACTCATTTTCTCCGTAAAAAACGGAACGACTCATTAGCACATTAGCACATGATTAATTAAGTATTTATTAAATTTTTTTTAAAAAAAGATTAATATGATTTTTTAAAGCAACTTTTGTATAAAAACTTTTTAAAAAACACACCATTTAGCGATTTAAAATGAACACGCGCGAAACACGAGAGAGTGAAGTTAGTAACACAGCCAGCCGAACACACCCTCAGTTTCCGATGTCATCACACCAAAGCACTCTCCCTCTCGCGATCTTTTCGCGACCGCTTCGTCCAGACACAGCACTGAGCCCACGGCTGGAAGGCGTGCGGCCGCCGTAGGAATCATAGTAGAAGCTCCTTGATCTCATCTTAATTAGGTGGAAACCACTTCAGCAAGTGCGCTTGTTTTTTCGCCAGGCAAGCACGCGAGCTACTGCGAATACCTTTGCCGAGGTCAAAGCAGTGTTCTATGGGAGCCTGAGGGCTGCACACACGGCTGCTAGCTAGCTAGCCAAGGCGGGTGTTGTGGCGGAGAAGGCCAGGGTGAAGAAGCCGGTGGCAGCGGTCGCCAGTAAGGGAGAGTTGTGTTGAGTTGCTCAGCTCCGTGCCCAAGCTCGCAGTCATACTGCCGCGGCTCCGGCAGATGGCGTAGTCCAATGGCGTGAAAGCTATTTGGGCTAAGGATGGAGGACGTGTGGACTAAAGCCGTTGGGTGTGCTAGCGACAGTCATTGGAAGTCGAACGCCCCTAAGAGGAGCCAATTCCGTAATGGCATATCTCGAATATCTATTAAATTGTAATGGCATGACTTGAATTTCTTAAATTGTAATGATATTAAATATTGGCATTACAATTTTAAAATAACTTAAGATATGTCAGAGAGGACGTATTGATAAACAATTTTTTTCTTCCTACTTTTGACTTCTTGGAGAGGACGTTAAATTTATGTGTGTTGTAAGTTTTTCCTCCTCAATCCTAACAACATTTGCATGGTCTTCGGCAATCCCGGCGGAAAAAATCGACCGTCCAGTAGGAGAAAGCCTTTTGGAGAGGACGTTGAATGGCTTTAAAAATCAATATGCGTCATTTTATAAGTAATATTGTTGACCATGTACTCTTGGCTCATAAGTCTTTACTAGTATTTAATAGCTAAATCTCCGTGTTTTGTTGCTGATAAAAGAAAATATGGTCCTAATATTTCTAAAATACATAGAAGTATATTTTTTGTGAAATATGTTACAAAAATTTATAGAAAATACGAACCCTAATTTAAATTTTATACGTGGCTATCCAACTTGACTTGTAATATTAAAAAGTTTAAGGACTTATCTATAAAAGAACTACAATGCGAGAGTAAAAGTAGGTGGGATGGTGGACTCTCACAGTTATCACCACTCTGTTCTTTTGAAGTAGAGTATCTCAAGAGTGGCCTAAAAATTGACTCCAATAATTTTGGATTGGAATATATCATCCCAAAAATAATTGGGGTCAAAAATCAACCTCTCCTCCAACAGTTTCCATAAAATTAGATCCCAAGAATTTGTTTGTTGGCCACATAAGCAGGGTGGGACCTTCTTCTGTTGTTCGTTCGATCGGTATGCAGGGTTGTCGCCGTCGCTGCGTAGCAGCAGCACTGCACTACTGCAGGCCATCGCCGCTGCTGCTACTGCTTGCCTCTTCCTGTCCCTATCTCAAGTGCAGAGTTGTTTGCAGTTTGCAAAGCTTGGCTGGTGAACTTCTGAAAATTTTCCTAGAAAACATCAGGCAAGGATGCAGCACACAGCCAATCAATACAGGTTTAGGGGAAAATAAGTGTAGCTCAAGCAAAAATGCAATAAATTATGCTTCACTGAGCACAATACAGATCACCACAGATCAATAGCAGCGGAGTTATAACAGCTCAAATTTCAACGACTAGACTGAAAAGCATTGCTCAAATTTCAGCGACAATCATCTTGAGTTCTTAACAGTAGTACCCATCATGGCATCATGTAAATAAAATCTGAATTTTTGTGTCACAAATATTCAGACAAGACAAATCCACAGAATTCTGAATATAACTAATTTGCATAGCACAGGCTTAGCATATGTACGTAGGTAAATCCTAACAAATCTCCACAATCTGAACATTGCCATCTCCTTCCCTCTCACAATCTGAACTTGCTTCGGTTGCTTGTTCGCTACTTGTCAATAGTACCTACAAAAAAATCTAGGGCATTGTCTGGAATTAACCAAATCAAGACTTTGTACAGTTTTGAATCAGCAGCTCATCTTGTGAAATTCAGGTATCTACATGCCAACCAAATGACCTATTACTAGAAGATACTAGCAACTTCAACACCAGAGTTTTTAGTGCAATTTATATCATTTAAATTCTCAAAATTTAATCACTCACTCTTTAGTTCATTCAGTTTACTCTATATCACAACATAAGAAAAATTTCCCATCTGCCCTCACAAGGATGCCGCTAGCATCCGGTGGACTTTGTTTTATTGAACAACATTCATGGATGTACTTAATGTTTCCAAAATATGTTTTTTTTTCTGCTACATATATACTAAACATTGCAGGTGGCACACTAAGCAATTACACAAACAGGAAGGGCATCATGTGCAACTGCAATTACTCTTGTGACCATTCCACTTAGGCTGACTTCTGTTCATCTTGTATATAGTTTGTTCAATGGGATAAATCTGTAGTTAACTTGTTAAAAATAATCAAATAGTCGTCAACTACTGCAGATCAAATGAAAGTCTAGTGACCACCTGCTTGAGATGAATAACAACTGATTAACATAACTGATAGCGAGTGGGTCTGAAAACAACTCAGATTATTTACATGATCAAATCGATCTTCAGTGGTCATCTCTCAGTAGTGAAAATCATCCTCCAATACTGCACAGTTTCTACCAAGTACGAACTAATTTCTGAATAACCACTAAAAATATAACATGTAAATTTCTTAGAACAACTCACAGGGCCAGATTAATTAGCAACTCACAGGGAGCAGATTTTTTAGAAGGCGGACTAGAGGAGGTGTCGGCTGTCAGACCGGAGGCAGAGACTATGGCCGGAGTAGAGGAGGGGTCGGGTGCCAAAGCGGACAGGGGAAAAAAATTGAAAATATATGTTTTTTTATCGAATTCGAAAGAAAATACTGGTTTAGGGTAGATTTACGAAAGAGTTATTTTACAGTCCTTGAATCCATGCGGTACTATGTGGAGGCCGTTGATCTGGCATAATCGGAGGGCTGGGAACATTTAGTACCACCTGGTATCGCATGCCCCGATTAGAACCGTATTAGGGGTGGGAGGGTAGCTTCGTATTTTCCCATTTAGCACCGCATCTCTTTCTCACCGCATCGTCTGCACCGCATGCTGTCTCGGGAGAATTTTCACTCGGCATGAACCGCAGATCCTCGTCGCGTGGTTAGGATTAGATCCCGGTCGCCTGAAATCCATTAGAAGCTCACAGCAGTTTTCGTATGTTGGCAGCGGCGGGTCGTCGGAAGCGTTGGTGATCCAAATCCATAGCCGCCGCCGGTCGTCGGTCAGCATCAGCGCCGCCTACTGCATCATTTCCGTTAGCCAATGAAATTGGCGCCGTTGAGGGTCAGAAGCGAGCCACTAGGACACCGTCCGAAGGTAGGACGCGGAGGACGCTGCCGATGCACAAGGTTGGATCAACAGTTTCCAATCCGATGAGACTGATGAAATCCAAAGAGGGCAACTCTAACCACAGGCTGGATTAACTTGGTTGCAGCCAAAGTAATCAAACTGGTTGATGTTTGTGGGTTCCAGTTCAATGTCGACAATGACAATGTGCTTAGAAGGTTAAAGTCCTAAAGTAGTGTGATGGATGAACATCACGATGTGCTTAGCCTTAAGATTTAGGTTCATGTTTATGTCCCACTGGGGTATAATATCATCAAGACTACTGTTATGCTATGTGTACTATCTTCCTTTTATGATTTGGATTCTTCTGAAGTTAGCTAATGGTTTGTGTTAAGACTGCTAATTGGATGTAAATCTATTTATTTGTCAAGGCGAATGGTGTGTGAATCTAATGTACATTGGTTACAAGCCCATCCAGATTTGTGACTGCTGAAACTGCTAAATGCTAATGGTGTGGATCACACAAATGGTGTGTGTATCTCATGTGCTAATGATTAAGACTGCTAGCTGTAGTACAGCTACAAGCTTTCACTCTTGTAGCAGTTTAACCACCACTGCCACACCATATTCTGAGACCAAATCACAGATCGATAGCATTTCAGCAGAACACACACTAGAGCGGAATCAGCTATCTCTAACGGGCATTAACCCTCATCACTATCGGGTAGGGCCCTCGTCACTGACCAAAGGTCAGTGATGTGAGAAACTATTTCAATCGGGCACAAGGCCGTCACGGATGGACGTTATCTCAATCGGGCCTAACAATATAGCCCGTCACAGATAAGATTGACCAAGAAATACAAATCAAACCAGGTTGGGTAGAGCCCGTCACGGATGACTAATCTCAATCGGGCAAACTACTCGGCCCGTCACCGATGACTACCATCGCTAACGGGCATTACCAAAGAGCCCGTCACCGATAGGTTTGACCCCACCTGTTGAGTCAAAATATTCCTGGTTCGGATGACTTATCTCTATCGGGCTTATATTAGGAGCCCGTCAGGGATGACTATATCCCTATCGGGCTTTCTTAGGAGCCCGTCACGGATTATTATCTCTTTCGGGCATTACTAAAATGCCCGTCAGGGATGACTATGTCAGCAAAAAAATAAAATACATTTTTTTGGCTAGCCTCAGGCCTTTGCTAGCCATGCCCGCTGCAAAAAATGACAGTCCCAGCAACCCCATTCCCAGCATTCCTAATTCACAGCCAATTCACAGCCAATTCACAAAATTCTCAACCAATTCACAAAATTCTCAGCCAATTCACAGCCAATTCAGAACATTCACAGCCAATTCACAAAATTCTCAGTCAATTCACAGCCAATTCATAGCCAATTCACAAAACCGCCAACATGCATCAAAACCTGTAAAACTGAGTTATAAATTGGAACAAGTATATATGTAATTAAGAAATGCAAATATATACAGAAGAACGTGCATAATTGTATTACAAAGAATATTTACAAAAATCAAATGTTTGTCGCAAAATCATTTGTTTCCGCTAGGACTTGACTCTAAACATTCCTTTCGGCGACAAGAGGTCATCTAGTATGAATCGTGCTATCTCCTCTCTAATGATATTGAAGTTGTTTTTCGGAATTGCCGAAAGTTTTTCCTGCATGCGAGGCGTCAAGTTAGTCTACATAATTGAAAAGTTAGTATGAATCGTGCTATCTCCTCTCTAATGTAAATAAACAACTGAAGCACACACCTCAAGGTCGAGTAATGTCACCTTGTCTGCGAGGCTCCGCATGTTATGGCAGACGTGGAACCCACACTGGTCGCCAACTTGTTGACGTACTGGAAAGTCCTTTTTGTGACCGAGTGTGGGATGCCCTTCCTTATGCCTCCCGCCTTTTGCCACGTATTGGTCCCAGGCATCGTTCAAGGCAGCCTCGATCGCCGACCAATCGTATATTTCTTTTTTGATATTGGAGTTAAGGTAGTATACCAAACTCCACTTCGGCACTATGACCAGGAGAATCCAATGACGACTGCGACATTAATAAATTGCAAGTTAAATACTAAAGCTATACGTGTCGCAGGTTTGACTATAAGTAGGGAACACGCTTACTGTTCAGAGTAGGCACACATAATGAAGTCCTTGTCTTGGCGGGACCATAAGCAGTCCTTGATATATTCTACCATGCTGGCTCGATCGTAATTCATAGTTGTCTCGTTGACGACACTTGGATCGAGCAAACCAACATGGGGAGCATTACGATGGACATGCTTCCAAATTAACCTAGAAGCAAGACAAGAATTAGGGTAAGCGTAATACAAGGATAGTTATTACCATATCTCGTATGCAAGAATACTCACAAGGAGTAGCACTTAAGGAGGTTGGTGTCGACCGCTCGCACCCTGTAGAGGTCCCATAGATCTTGAAAGTCTACGGCGATAAAGGCTTCAGGGCCGAGGAACGGCTGTCTATCGTGCTGGCCCGTCATGGAGGTCTCTCTATGCTTCCTCCTTGCGTTGGACCTCTCCATATAGTACCCATGCAACTCCTTGCATGCAGGGCCCATCTTTGATAAGGCGTCGTCTCCGACCAATGGCATGCCTAATGTGAATTCTTTAGGAGCTGATGGCGCCTTGCCAAGATCTAGCTTCTTTGGAGCCAGAAGCGGCCCTTCCACATTTCCTCTTCCTCTCCCCCTTCCAGCAGCTCTTTTGCATGATCCAAGCTTGGGTGGAGAAGATGCCGCCCTCTTTCTTTTTGTGGAGACTGGGGGGAGGAACGCTCTGCTGCAGACCTCTTGTCCGTCATCCCCAAAATCTGTATCATACTGCAATTGGAGATCTTGATCTCCTTTTTCAACGGCAGGAGGGGCAGATACAAGAGCTGGAGGGGGACGTGGCGGCGGCGGCGCCGGACGAGCACTTGGTGCTGGCCTAGGAGTTAAATTTATCTGAATGTTTTGCTTGGGCCATTGGATAAAGGTCCCGCGTGCAGCTCCAAGGGTCAGAACCTCGTCATTTGGTGGGAGCGGGAGAGTGAAGCCAACCCAATCGGGTTTCACCATGTCCACTTGAACTTTTGCATGGTCGGCTAGTAGCTGCCCCCCATACACTCGGGTCTCTGGCGTGGGCTTGAACGCTAGACCCTCTGCGGCAGGAATTGCAAAGTCCTTTGTCACCCTAACGACTAGGGTGCACGATGTGGGTCCCTGCATTAGATTCATACGTATCTTTATAATATGTTATAATGTACTATGGTTAGGGGAGAACATATACGTTTTGTGTTGGTTTTACCGTTATGTGGTCCACCGCATTGGGAGCTGGTGTTTCTTGTGCCGCCGCCCCAGTAGATGCGCAGCTGCTACACCTCTGCGTGGGGCTCATTTCTACTATGGGAGCGGCAGCAGGCTCGCTTTCCCTGAGGCGTGCCTCCACCCGAGCCTCCACTTGTAACAACTTGTTATCGAACTCTTCTCGGAGCTCGTTTCTAATCTCATCCCGAAGTTGTGCCTTCAGGCGTGCATCTTTCTGCGCCTTTGAAAGCCTGTGCTTCCTGTACTGCCACGCGTATTGGGGAAACCCAAGCTTCCATGGAACATTGGAGCCAATGCCCCTTGTCCGTCCACGGTGTTCTTCGCTTCCCAACGCTTTCGTGAGGACGTCATCCTCGCGTCTTTGTGAGCAGACCTCTTGGGAGGACTGTCTCTCAGCAGTCAGGTCGACCTGCGATGCAGTTAGGACGAATTTATTCAAGAGTACGATAGAACCTACCGAAACATAATCTACATGTGGTACTTACGATTTTCTGGTACACCGCTTGATCTTCGGGATTTGGGAACGTTAGTGTTCCATCACTATTCTTCTTCACCCTCGCCCTTGCCCAGTTCCTTGCTCGGGTGGTCGGGATATCACCAAGTACTGGCGGCGTGTTAGATTCAGCAGCAGCTTCGTCCTCCTTGACCCATTCGTGCTGCTTCCCGGCGTAGCCTCCGGTGCCGAGCCGGTGCGGGTGAACATTTTTTGCCTGCAACCTCCTATAGGCCTCGCTTTTTTCCCGAGACTCAGGGGTTGACTTTGCGGCATGGAACTCTTCCCACACAACCCGTGAGATGAACGGGTACTTCCCGAATGGTTCTGGCTGGGCGGTGTTGAGGACGTACTCGGTGACCAACGTGGTCTTGAAATTTTTCCACAAGTTGCCCATCTTGCGGATAGCCTGCCGCTTGAGTCTTGCCTCGGCCTCTGGGGGGTATTCGAAGCTTTCCTTGAACTGCTTCCAGGCCTCATCTTTTTCTTCTTGTGGGACCAGATCGATGTGGTCCTTCAATATGGTGAAGTTCCGCCTCGCAAGGATTCCACATATTGTGGCGAACTTTTTGACAGCTTTCGCAGGAGCCGTCGGAAATCCCAGATCGTCCACCTCTGTTATGGTGTACACTTCCTTATGGATCTTACTCTGGGTCCTAGTAGCCCGGCTCGATGTTGTCCCACTAGCAGTCGCTGACATGGGTTCGCCTTGCTGTGACATTTTTTATACAACTTTTGTACGGCAAGAAAGTTAAAAAAATTTATAGAAAAACTTATTTTGGTTGTGTATATAACTTATGCTAAGGTTAAGATATGGCCTCAGTTTTGCTTAGAAATTGTGCATCAATTACAATCATTTGCAAGTGTAGTTCCCCAAAAAAAAGAATAAGTTTAGATGGTCTGTTCTTATGTAAAAAAGAGCAAGTGTAGTGCCCCCCAAAAGAAGAACAAGTGTAGATGGTCTGTTCTTATGCAAAAAAGAACAAGTGTAGCTTCGTAAAAAAAAGAACAAGTGTAGATGGTCTGTTCTTATGCAAAAGAAACAACTGAAGTCCCCCCCCAAAAAAAGAACAAGTGTAGATGGTCTGTTCTTATGCAAAAAGAACAAGTGAAGTCCCCCCAAAAAAAAATAGAACAAGTGTAGATGGTCTGTTATTATGCAAAAAAGAACAAGTGTAGCTCCTAAAAAAAAGAACAAGTGTAGCTTCCTAAAAAAAAGAACAAGTGTAGATGGTCTGTTCTTATGCAAAAGAAACAACTGAAGTCCCCCCCCAAAAAAGAACAAGTGTAGATGGTATGTTCTTATGGTCTGTTTTTGAGCATTCATCACTGGCCATTTATCAAGAAATCACAGGGTAATAGTGGCAGGAAGAGGACAGAGCAAAACAAGGTAATATGTATGATGTCAGCACAACAAATTTCATCAATACAAGTTATATGTCAGCATGATACATATAGATAAATAACAACAAATTTGTATGTACACTAATAGATCAATATGTATGAAAATAGTTATATCTATGTCAGTACAAGTTAAATGTCAGTACAACAAATTTCATTAATACAAGTTATATGTCAGCATGATACATATAGATAAATAACAACAAATTTGTATGTACACTAATAGATTAATATGTATGAAAATAAAACAACAAAATAGCAATATATGAAAATCAAAATGTAAAACTACAATCCTCCTAAACAGATCAATATGTATGTACACAAATTTGCAGTTTGGGGGGCTAGGGATCAACAAGAAGTGGAGCCGCGGGGTCTCACCAGATCTGGACGGCCGGCGGTGTGGCAGTGGTGGATGTTGCCGGAGATGCTGCGGGCGGGGTGGGCGAGGAGGCGGCGGCGTCCAGGAGGCGGCGACGACGACGAGGCGGCGACGGCGAGGCGGCGGCGGCGTGCAGGAGGCGGCGGCGTCCAGGAGGCGGCGACGACGAGGCGGCGGCGGCGTCCAGGAGGCGGCGGCGGGGTCGGGAGGCGCTTGGAGGGAGGAGGCGGCGGCGGCGGTCAGGAGGCGCTTCGAGGGAGAAGGCAGTTGTTGGTGAGGAGTGAACTTAGTCGGTGAGGTGCTTAGGAAAAACTTAGTTTTTCTACCGATCCAGAGTCAGATCTGGATCGGTAGAAAACCTAGTCGTAGGTCATCGCCATCGGGCAAAAGCATTAAGCCCGATACGGATGACAATCATCCGTGACGGGCACAAGAATGAAGCCCGATACGGATGATAATCATCCGTGACGGTCACAAGAAAGAAGCCCGATATGGATGATAATCATCCGTGACGGTCACAAGAAAGAAGCCCGATACGGATGACAATCATCGTGACGAGCACAAACAATAAGCCCGATACGGATGACAATCATCCGTGACGGGCAGAGCTAATACGCCTGATAGAGATAAGATCATCTCTGACGGGCATTATTTATATGCCCGATAGAGATAAGCTCATCCCACTATAGAATTAAAATATTCCTAATCAGTTGTATTTAATAATGATATTTAAGTTATAAAATTATTATAATTAACTTGTACCCGATTTAAAATTGCTATTACATTTTTAGATTGTGTAAAAGTTCTGTTAAATTAAAATATGCCTTATTAAATTAGTTTAAAATTGTCATTAAATTTTAAAAAATTATTATAGTTAACCTATGCCTTATTTAAACAGTGTAAATTTGCTATTAAATTTTAAAACACACATGAATTTAAAATATGCAGATCATTAGGCGCCGATACAAAATACTTCATTACTTATATCTATTTACAATTTATAGTACTACGAAGACTCTGTTTACAAGGATATGCCTTCCGAATGGTCAGAACGAGCGTATGCCACTTCGTCTTCGGGATCATCGTCAAGGTCGATCTGAGGTCTCACATGAAGATTCTGGTTATATTCTTCCTCATCGACGACGTTGTCAATCCCAATAATTCTTCGTTTGTCATCCCTAACGACGTGCAGCTTCTTATTAGCGGGGTCTTGTATATAGAAAATCTGCTCGACCTGCTTCGCTAGGACGAACAGTTCGTCCGCGTATCCAACCTTGGCCAGGTCCACTAAAGTGAATCCTTCCCTGTCGACTTTTACTCCAGTGCGGATATTCACCCAGCTGCAACGAAACAAAAGGACTTTGAAGCTCATGTAGTTCATCTCCCATATCTGCTCTATGCGGCCATAGTATGTGTTCGATCCAGCTTGATCCTAATATGCATCTATACGGACTCCACTGTTCTGCACTGTACTTTTGTCATCTTGTTTGACGGTGTAGAATGTGTATCCATTGATATCGTACCCTTGCCATGTGTCGACATCCCAGCTTGGGCCCCTTGCCAACCTTCGTATTATCTCACTTGGGCCATCAGTACTCCGTGCGATACGATTCTTGAACCATTCGTTGAAGCGAGTACTATGTTTTCTGTTGATCCACGTATCTGATCGACCCATGTTCTCCTGTCGGACCTTCGCTAGATGCTCCTCAAAGTATGGAGTTACTTCAACCATATGTTGTAGCACAGCGAAATGAGCCTGTGCATAGGATGCCTGATCGGGTACAATTCTTTTTCTGCCTGTTGTGCCAAGGCCTGCCAACCTTCCTTTGTGGCGAGACGCAGGAACTCCGATAGGATCAGTCTCGGCCATGTAATCGATGCAGAACTCAATAACCTCCTCCGTCGTGTACCCTTCAATGATGCTTCCCTCCGGTTTTGCTCTATTTCGAACGTACGACTTAAGAACTCCCATATACCTCTCAAACGGGTACATCTCCCTTAGAAAAGCTGGACCACATAGTTTTGTTTGCTTCACTAGATGAACAGGGAGATGAACCATGATATCGAAGAAAGACAGTGGAAAATACATCTCCAAGTGACACAAGGTATTGACAATATCAGCCTGCATCTTATCTAGATCTTCGGGATCTATAATCTTCTGACCGATTGCATTGAAGAAAGCACAGAGCCGTTGGATCGTGTGACGGACTTTGGGGGGTAGAATGCCTCTGATAGCAACTGGAAAGATCTGTGTGATTAGCACGTGGCAATCGTGAGACTTCATTCCAACCAGTTTTAGATCCTCCAATTTAACGTACTTACTGATGCTTGCTGAATAGCCCGAAGGAACCTTAATATCAGCCAGACATGATAGTATTGCGATCTTCTCATCCTTCGACAATGTGTGGCAAGCTGGTGGGAGGTACACTCTGCCTGTCTCTTCGTCCGTAACAGGCTGAAGCTCACTGCGAATGTTCAATTCCTGCAGATCTAGGCGAGCATTCAACCCGTCCTTTGTCTTTCCAGGCATATTAAGTAGTAGCCTGAGCAAACTATCGCAGCAGTTCTTCTCTACATGCATTAGATCAATGCAATGCCGGACCTCAAGGTCTTTCCAGTATGGTAGCCGCCAAAATATGGATTTTTTCTTCCACATACCCTTATCATTTCCCTTGCCACGTTTTCTTTTCTTCCCAAACTCGTTAGTTATGTCTTTGACCATGTCGTGGACTTCGTCTCCAGACAAATCCTTGGGAGCAGTTCCAAGTTCTCTCCGACCGTTGAAAATTTTCTTCTTTCTTCTAAAGGCGTGGCGTAGCGGGAGCCATCTCCTATGACCCATGTAAACCATCTTTCTTGATTTCTTCAGCCACCTACTACGTGTATGTTCCATACAGTCAGAGCAAGCCTTCTTTCCTTTCACGGTTTGTCCGGAAAGATTACCTAGTGCAGGATAGTCGTTAATAGTGCAGAACAATAGAACTCGTAGCTTGAAGTTATCCTGACCGTATGCATCCCAGGTTTCGACACCTTCTTTCCAAAGAATCTCAAGATCATCGATAACAGGCTCCAAGAACACATCGATATCATTGCCCGGTTGTTTTGGACCTTGGATTAACAAGCACAACATAATATATTTTCTTTTGAAGCACAACCATGGTGGGAGGTTATAGTTCGCAATAAGAACTGGCCAAGTGCTGTGAGAACTGCTCATATCTCCGAAAGGATTCATGCCATCCGTACACAGACATATCCTCATGTTTCTGGGATCAGCAGCAAAGTCTTTGTGCATTCGATCGATATTCCTCCATTGAATCGAATCCGCAGGGTGCCTTAGCAAACCGTCGTTCCTTCTATCTTCGGCATGCCAACGCACTAACTTTGCTTCCTTGGGGTTGGCAAATATTCTCTTGAAGCGATCAATGATAGGTAGATACCACACAACCTTCGTCGGACCACCCCGCTTTGACTTCTTTCCCTCCCCCGCACTTTTCTTTCGCTTGTATCGAAAAGCCTTGCACATAGGACAAGCATCTAGGTCCGCATATTGCTTGTGGTACAATATGCAGTTGTTTGGGCAAGCGTGAATTCTACGGACCTCTAACCCCAGCGGACACAGAACCTGCTTTGCTTCATATGTCGTCTCGAGCAATGTATTCTCTTCAGGAAGCATGACCTTCAATATTCCCAAAAGTTCCGTAAAACTCTTGTTTGTCCATCCACTACTTGCCTTCAGCTTCATTAGGTCCAAGGTAACTGACAATTTGGTGTGCTTTGCCTTGCATCCGGCGTATAGAGGTGTCTCGGAGTCACTGACCAACCTGTTGAACTTCATGGAATCTCTCTCGTTGTGAGCTTGCTCCTCAACATCACGTAACATCTCTTGCAGCATATCAGGATCCACATCAACCATTTCACCGCCCAATGGAGATGGTATAAACATGTCATGTTCATCTTCATTTTCATGATTGTCTGCACCACTTCTGTCTACAGCTGCACCACTACCGGATTCTTGCTCTCCATGCTTCACCCAACATGTGCAGCCCTTCATGAATCCCCGTTGTATCAAGTGAGAGTGTACCTCCTCTCCGCTAAACATAATATCATTCTTGCAATCTCTACATGGACAACACATGTATTTGCTATTTCTTCTTCTCCTATCCTCCTCCGCAACGTTCATAAAACTTAAAACGCCATCTCTATACTCCTTGCAATGACGTTTTAGAGTTGTCGCATTCATCCAACTTCGATCCATCGCTGTAAAATTTAATAAAATATTAGTTAACATACTACTAAATTGAAAAAAATTATTACTACCTTTTTACTTACTTCTAAGATTTTTCTGTTTTTCTTTGAAAAAAAATGACAAAAATTCGCCCTCTTCAACCTCCCACCAAAATAGTGAATAGTGGGATAACTTCAGACAACAGTCGGGTGGTCTATTTATAGTGGGCGAAATATATCTCAATCGGGCCAATGAACCGACATCTCTAACGGGCGCACAGTTATCTCTAACAGGCATCAACAAAAAGCCCGACACAGATATGAGTCATTGGTGACGGGCTTTAAATCACATCTCAATCGGGCCATAATTGTAGCCCGTCACCGATGACTCATATCTCTGACGGGCTCTCTAGAAGAGCCCGATTGAGATACGAGTCATCGGTGACGGGCTTTAAAGCCATCTCAATCGGGCCATATTTGGAGCCCGTCACCGATGATCCTCATCTCTGACGGGCTCTGTAGACGAGCCCGATTGAGATATGGTAGGTCATCTCAATCGGGCTTAAAGCTGAACCCGTCACAGATGAGTGTCATCGGTGACGGGCTATGAGTACTTGGGACTAAAGTATGACTGCACGAGTACATCTACAACGACGCAAATTTAGGCCCGATTGAGATGATTTGGTTCTGACGGTCCAATAGTTCAGGCCATGGCCATGGAAAATAGTTTCAGACAGTCTTCATTAACTTTCTAGCACACATAAACAAATCTAACTGACCCCCGTTATGGACGACAACTGAAGTAAGCGCTCGATTCAACGGTGACGGAGGTTGTGCGGCGTCGAGGTGATGAGACGACTCAGCTCGGCGGCGGCGGCGGCGGCATCAAGGCAAAGAAATGAAACGGCTCGCTCCACCAGCGACGTCAAGGCGACGAGATTGACTCGCTCCCCACCAGTGACGGCTTCCAGGTGATGCGAGCATCACAACCGGCAACGGTAGCTCCAGCATCGACATCAGAACTTACATATATAGGGGCAATGCCAACAATGGGAACGGCAGCGACCGGCTCTCCCAGCGATGGTGTGACCGTGCGATGCACAGAAGGGGGATTGTGATGGAGGCGTTCTGCCACCATTGTCAACAACTCGTGTGTGGCAGAAAGGGGATTGCGGCGCTATTCGTGATTTGGACGGTGCCGACCGATAAGGCCAATGGACTGATCTTATCCTTCTCTGATGGAGAAAGCCCGATCAAGCCCCTGTTGAACCGACGGCTAGATTAGATTCGCACCTCATGGTACCTCGTGGTAAATAGCTCTTTGCGGAAATATATCATCGTCGCTGTTTCGATAAGCGAGAGCGTTGCGGCTAGCGATATCGCTCGATGGAGGCGCGAAAACAAGAACGCTGTCGCTCTTTGGTTTAGTATCGCGGTGCAGGGAAGCGAGGTCTCACGTGCGGACGCTCAGCGAGACTGTGGGCCCCGACACTGGTACGGTCTCGCATGCTAGGATAGCAAGCGCGCTTTCACCCCACTGGCTTAAGTTAACTAATTAACTAATTAACATCATTAGTGCTTAATTAATTAGTTGATATTCTTTTAATTACTGTCATTAGCAAATAATTAATCATTAATTCAGATTGGACAGCAGGTTCGCTGCTCAGCCACGCGACGGCGAAGCGTGCGTCCGTGACTTAAGTTAATTAATAAACTAATTAATATCATTAGTGCTTAATTAATTAGTTGATATTTCTTTAATTACTATCATTAGAAAATAATTAATCTTTAATTGCTGCCACGGCATGGCTTCCCCCCCAATGCAAGACGGCGTTTCACTCTCGCATGGCGGAAAAGCGAGACCAAGGGCCCACCGTACTCTCGCGCGACCTAAAAGCGAGACCACGGACCTGTTCCGTTTTCACGCTTTCAAAACACGAGACCGTGCTGGCTGATCTTGTCGGGTTCTATGCCACGTGGCGTTCTCGCTCCACCGCAACACGAGACCGCGATCGGCGCGACACCGACACTCCCTCGCACTTTTGTCGCGCGAGACCACATGAATTCGTGCGACCAGCGCGCGAAACCGTCGCTGTCATCATGCCATCACAGTGCGGACATGCGATACCATGACAATTTCGTGTCACCCATGTGCAAACCTCGGTATCGCAATGCTAAACCATGATACCAATGATATATTTATCCAAAATAACTTTCATTCGGTATATGTATGAAAAAAGAGTATTCTTTTAAATTTTTTTCGTGGCCAGGATCGGTGCCATGTCCTTTACCACGCTAGTGTTATGGCCCGTGCATATCTTTTCCATATGTTATTAATTAAAAAGTAGAAATTTGTAGTTTTTATACAATTTGTTTTATTTTTGTTAAATTTTGAAAATCATTTAAATTTTATATCTTTTTCGTTAATAATATTTAGGGGGTTTTGCTGTGTAAAATTATTATGGAATTGTCTATTAGTAAATTATAAAATAGGCGACGATATTTTTATAGGTGTTCTAGGTTTTGTTTGCAAATGTACAGAAATCTTGCTATAAACTACCAGTGTCCATGCCACAGTAGAATCTATTACTTGATAAACTTGATGGTACTAAAGTCTCACCAGTTATATGTGGGCTCCAGTGATATTCGCTCTTCTGTTGAAAATATTGTTAAGGCCCATCTATCTTTCTAGATGGGAAATCCCCATTGTTTTTTTCATTTAGGGATGAAATCTCCACTGTTACTCTGCACTTCTCTCCTCTTGTTGTGTTAGATATTGTGAAGATTATGGATACCATATACTCACATGAATAGTTTGTTTGACTAAAGATAAAAGATGAGCCATGTTCGTATATTATGTAATATATTAGGACTAGGTATGAATATGTAAAGAGATAGGGTAACCTATGTCATGTCCGATTGGGTTTTCCTTTTTGTAACACTATTCCCGAATCTATATAAGGAGGGTAGGGAGCCCCCTGAGGGCAGAATAATCACAACTCGATCATCAGATCAATATACACTTGACGGATTTAATCCCCAAAATAGGAGTAGGGTATTACTTCTAGTCGAGAAGTCCTGTACCTGTCTAAGCCTTTGTCCTTTTACTCATCCACTTTAGATCTCGTACGTTACCTCCTTTTCTTGTTGCCAATTTCTACGATCGATAGTTGGCACGCCAGGAAGTGGTTACGTCGAGTTTTTCGCCGACAAGTGTGATGGGATCAATTTTGGGAGCTGACGACTTCGCCTTCCCTCCAGGGAAGGCCTACTGCTTCAGCAGCCTCGATTTCGTCACCGACAACTTCCGCAAGATCTTTCTTCTTGGTTCGGTTTCAAACTAGTCGGGTAGAAACCACATCGTCTCAATGCCATTTGGTACCCCAAATGTTGCTCAGATCTATTCAGAAGCTTATGCTTCCAAGTTGGCTTCAAACCACTCAGGGGAATCATCATTATCAACTCATCTTCGTGGCCTCTCCAACAACGCGGCGACGACTTATCCTCAGATTGCCATGCGCCTACCTCCACTCCAGGCACGGTTCGGCTATGTTTGATTTCGGATCTAGGAAAGTGGGAGTCTGTTAACAGCAAATTTTCGCAATCTACTCGGAGAGGAAAGAGAAAACCGACGCGGAGAAGGGGGGTTAAGTTGGAGTCGGACCAAGTCTCGTATCGGACTCAGTAAGCGTATCGGACTGGAAGAAGCGCTAGCAGGAAGAGCATATCGGCCGATACGGATTCAATATGGCCATTGACTGATAGAGCCATGAAGTTGATAGAGTTAACATGGGCTTGGTCTGGGCTCGAGATAAGCTTCAAGAAAGTTGCCAAATAGAGATAAGGCTCGGTTTTAGGTAATTGTATCTTGTAAATTAAGTAAATTTAGATCTAATCTTTGGCAAGAGTCTGCCGCAAAGACTTGTTTGTTAGTTAGAGATAAGATCGTATCCTACACTGACCATGTTGTAATCTCGGGTATAAATATCCCGGTAGCTTGTACATAGAAACTCCCTCTCACAATACAATACACAAATCAATCTACTTTCGGCGCATCGCCAACCTTTGCAAGAGGTTAATCTCGACGAGTTCTTGCTTCCCCAGAGCAGAGGTAAGAACTCGTGCCCGACGATCTACATCGTCGGGACTAGCGTGTCGCTTTAGGCACGTTAAGCCTCGATGATGTGATCGTCGTTTATCATGCTTTGGACGATTTTCGTAAGTGTATTAATTATGCTTCACCAGCGATCTACTCGTTTTAAGGTTTATTGCCGACTGTAGTTTAATTATTATGCTTAGTTAAATCTTTCAATGCATCTACCATCCCCAAAAGCGATCGACGACTTGATTTTCTTTATGTTAAATCACAATTCACACTTTGAGTTGCCATCGACCTTAGTCCTGTTTTGAGATCTAACCCAAAGCCTGTTTTTGATCGTAATTAAGGATAGCGTCGGGGTTTCAGCCGGTCTTATCTAATACATGTAATTACCATAATGTTTTTATATATATTTGTCACTTGTATGAGTAGATTGACTAATATAAATATGTTTATCATGGGTTACTCTTTAGGGTTTGTCTGTGATCAATATATTTATATAAGTCGATTGGTTCATACAAGTTTGCATTAGAGTATTAGCTAGTGCACTTATCTCTTTTATCCTTCATCGGCCATGCTGCTAATTGACATTAACATGTTGATGAAGGCCGATGAGATTAGATCTATATTCTGATCTTATTACAGTTACAAATGAGCCGATATAGCTTTGTCCTATCGGCTAGGTCATGACAATGTGACATCGGCCTATCGGCCGATCGGTCATTGTTTACTTACATGGTTTGCTTGTTTATCTTGTTGATTGCAGATCAAATCAACTGGCACGCCCTACACGCACCTAGGCAAGCCTTTGGACCTGCACTGGTGCTAAGCAGATCTCCTAGGCCGCCATGAAAACGTGGAACCCGTTTGGTTGCGAGGCGGGTCTAAATTCTACGCCAACACGTTTTTGGCACGCCCAGTGGAACCTCAAGAACGCAAGCTTCGTGACAACAAGAAGACCACTGCAGGATGTCGAAGCAGAGTGAGATCTCCGAGGAGAACGTCGTCTCTGTGACCGTCAACCAGCTCAACGAAGAGCAGAAAGCTGAGATGGACAAGCTGGTCGAGCAATTTCAAAATATATACCTGCAGAAGTACTCTAGGACTCAGCAAGGCACCCTCATTCAGAAATCTAAGGTGGTGATACCGAGCCCTGGAGACGGAGCCAGCACGTCGGCGGCAGCATACGACTACACTGTCAAGACCGAAGAAAACGCCGCGCCGACGTTGCAAGACCGCATCGACTCCGCAGTTCATTCTGCGCTAGTCAACCAGTCGGGGATCCTGGTGAACACATTGGCCAATACGGTCAAATCAATCTTAGATGGTTCCATTCATCAGTACAAGCCTCAAGGGCCGATTTTCTTGCCAGAAAACAAGTTCCCTGCTTATCGGACTTTGAGGACTGATCTGAGCACGGCTCCACAGCTGACAACGCCGATCCCACCTCCATCGGCCCAACCAGCATCAACCTTGCCGCTGGTCCTCACCAGGCAAGCGGGAGGAAGCCCCCAGCACATCACGGAGGAACAATTTGCACAGTGGACGAAGGGGAAACAACTGGTGGTCGAGCCGATGCAGCAAGTTCCAGTCAACCCGCCATCGGTCGGACAACCTCAATTCCCCATGTCTAGTAACCCTCCGCAACCAGCTGCTTACAACGCGCCGCAAGGCTACCAGCAGTACACCGCAGGGCAGTACAACGCACAGAACTTAAATCATCACTTCCAACCGTACTCCCCCAAGCAATATCGGGCAGAGGGTTTGCAGCAGTCTCACCACCAGGAGCTCCCACACCAGCCCGCAGGATACTGGGCTGACATGATAGCCGAGGTGATGCGAGATCAATTCGGCTTGAAGCCCAAGGAGAGTTCTACAGTGTATCGGCACCCGTACCCCGAGGAGTTCGACAGAGTGCCACTGCCGAGCCGATACAAGATCCCGGACTTCTCGAAATTTTTGGGGCAAGATAACGTCTCTACATACGAGCACGTAAGCCGATTCCTAGCACAATGTGGGAAGGCATCGGCCATAGAGGCGTTGAGGGTGAGATTTTTCCCTCTGTCTTTGTCAGGGTCAGCATTTTCATGGTTTTTCTCTTTACCCTGCAATTCCATCAGAGGATGGATAGACCTAGAGAAGCAGTTTCACAGATACTTTTACAACGGCGTACAAGAAATGAAACTGTCTGATCTCACTGTCATCAGGCAACGGGTTGATGAATCAGTCCCAGAGTACATCCAAAGATTCAAGGACATGAGGAATAGGTGTTACAGCCTCAGTCTGACTGATTCTCAACTGGCCGATTTGGCATTCCAAGGACTACTGGGGCCGATACGGGAAAGGTTCTCATCTCATGAATTCGACAGTTTAGCTCAGCTAGCACAACGAGTATCGGCCCACGAACAAAGATTTCAGGAGGCGAAGAAGTTCGCAAAGAAGATCAATACAATATATCAGTACGCCTCCAATGAAGACGATGGAGAAGACGCCGATGTCGATCTAGCCGAGTGGGCCCGGATGAAGAAGCCGACAACATGCCAGTGGGCCAAGAAGGGTGACAAGGAAGATAAGTACGACTTTGACATCAACAAGGCCGATAAGATATTTGATCTACTCCTGCAAGAAAAGCAGATTCAGCTGCCAGTAGGTCATATACTGCCATCGGCTGAGGAAATCAAGAAGAGAAGATATTGCAAGTGGCACAACACATATTCCCATCACACCAATGAATGCAAAATCTTCTGACAACAGATTCAATCGGCCATCGAGCAAGGCAGGATCAAGATCGATGATGCCAAGTGGCCGATGAAGATAGAAGGACACCCGTTCCCAGTCAACATGGTACGGGCGGACAAGGCCGACGGCGATGGCCATCGGACCGGCAAGCGACCTCATCAGACCTCAGAGGGCCTGATTAGAAAATACCAGTGAAGGCGGGAAGAACAAGCACAAGACTACGCCGATCAGGACAACTCTTACGACCCTCATTGGGAGTACGAGTTTTTTCGGTTCTGCTGGAACGAAGGGATGAGGTTGCCATCAATCCAAGAGTGCCCTGCATGTAATGATGTAGAAGACTCCCACCAAGGCAGCTCGAGCAAACAAGTGCATCGGCCGAACAAGCAGAGAAAGTATGTACATGAAAGACTGGGGCCGATGCACCATGATCGTCGGACTGAAGACGACGAGCAAATCCAGAACCCCCAATGGTGCCCAGACACAAAAACGGCGGGTTCAGAGATTAAGGAGGAAGGAGCAGATCCAGGAGCAACAGGCGACAATAGCCCATCGGCCCGCCAAGATCAGGAAAGAGTGGAGGATAAAATCTGCAGTGGTCAAGGCCGATGAGGGCGCCTCCAAATCGGCTCAAGCTCCTGCATCTGCAAAAGGTAAAGGTGTAGCATCGGCTTTTGTTAATATGGTTTTTATATTGCCAGCAGAATACAGTGTGCAGACAGCCGATGAAGTGGTAGCCGACGATGAGCAGTCCTCGGCTAAGCTACAGTTGTCGCCAGATCAAGCCGTGTTCGACAAGCCAGTCGACACCAGCTACAGGCACCTCCGGCCGTTATACATCAAGGGATTCGTTTGCCTGTCTGGACGAGTTTGGGAGGCCGATTTCCTCAAAGTAACTGATTGCGACATCGAGACGATAGACGATCAAGACAAGCAGTTGCTTTAACAAAGATGTGTCATCCACTGCCCAAGATGAGCAAGCTAGTCCCTACACAGATGATGCGGTGGATGAGTTAGATGGAAAATTGGGACAAGGCTTTACGTCGGCCGATCAACTCAAGGAGATTGATATAGGATTAGGTGATAGACCTAGGCCGACGTATGTAAGTGCTAACCTGTCAAAGGAATATAAGAATAATTTGATAAATCTTTTGAAAGAATTCATAGACTGTTTTGCATGCGAATATCATGAGATGCCCGGGTTAAGCTGATCGATCGTAGAACATCGGTTACCTATCAAACCAGGCTATCGGCCATTTAAATAAGCTCCTAGGAGGTTTAAGGCCGATATACACGAAGCTATCAAAGCAGAGATCACAAGGCTTTACGACGCCAATTTTATCAGACCCTGCCGGTACGCAGAGTGGGTTTCTAATATAGTTCCAGTGTTGAAGAAAAACGGCAAGCTTAGGGTGTGTATCGACTTCAGAGACCTGAACAGAGCAACACCAAAAGATGAGTACCCTATGCAGTTGGCCGATTTGCTGGTTGATGCCGCATCTGGACACAAGATCATCAGCTTCATGGATGAGAACGCAGGCTATAACCAGATTTTCATGGCCGAAGAAGACATCCACAAGACAACCTTCAGATGCCCGGGGGCAATCGGCCTATACGAGTGGGTTGTTATGACTTTCGGTTTGAAAAATGCTGGAGCTACCTATCAGAGAGCTATGAATTATATTTTTCATGACCTTATTGGCTCGCTGATTGAGGTTTACATCGATGACGTCGTCGTGAAGTCCAAAGAGTACGATATGCACTTGGCCGATTTACGCAAAGTACTAGAAAGAGCGAGGAAATATGGTTTAAAGATGAACCCTAACAAATGTGCCTTTGGCGTATCGGCCGGTCAGTTTTTAGGTTTCTTGGTCCATGAAAAAGGAATTGAGATTACACAGAAGAACATTGTTACTATAAAAAAATATCAAGCCTCCAACCAACAAGACCAAGTTACAATCGCTGCTCGGCAAGATCAACTTTGTCCGGCGTTTGATATCAAACCTGTCAGGCAGGATAGAGCCGTTCACTCTATTGTTAAAGATAAAGGACGATCAAGAGTTCGTATGAGGTGATAAGCAACAAAAAGCGTTGGACGACATCAAGAAATATTTAAGTTCCCCTCCAGTTCTAATCCCTCCACAGAAAGGGGTTCCATTCAGGCTGTACCTATCGGCCGATGAGAAGTCCATCGGCTCAGTTTTATTTCAAGACATTGATGGCAAAGAAAGAGCTATTTTTTACCTCAGTAGGAGGTTGTTAGATGCTGAAACAAGGTACACGCCAGTGCAAAAATTATGTCTATGCTTATATTTTTCATGTACTAAATTAAGGCACTACTTACTTTCCAATGAGTGCATTGGTAAGCAAGACCGATGTGATAAAGTACATGCTATCGGCCCCTGTTTTAAAAGGGAGAATTGGGAAATGGATTTTTGCCTTAACAAAGTTTGACCTCAGATATGAATCGGCCAAAGCAATCAAAGGACAAGCCCTGGCCGATTTCATTGTTCAACACAGAGATGATTCAATTGCATATGCAGACATTGTGCCATGACACTGTATTTTGATGGATCCGTCTGCAGACATGGATGCGGTATTGGCCTGGTCATCATATCCCCTCGGGGGGCAAGCTTTGAGTTTGCCTTTACTATCAAGCCCTATTATACTAACAATCAAGCAGAGTATGAAGCTGTTCTTAAAGGTTTGCAGTTATTACAAGAGGTCGAAGCCGATTCCGTAGAAATCATTGGTGATTCACAGTTGGTAATTAATCAACTTGCTGGAAAGTATGAATGCAAGAATGATATTCTCAGAATTTACAATGAGGAGTGCAGGGAGTTGCTACAAGTTTTCAAGATTGTGACGATGAGGCATATACCCAGGAAGCAGAACTTCGAGGCCAATGATTTAGCTCAGGGGGCATCAGGATACAGGACGATGGCCAAAGATGTTCAGATTCAGATTACTGTCGTGGATGCCGACGACTGGAGGTTTGCTATCATTGATTATTTGAAAAACCCTTCCAAGTCGACGTTGCGAAAGATGAAATACAAAGTCTTGCATTATGTCCTGTTAGATGATAATCTATACTATCGGACGATTGATGGTGTCTTGCTTAAGTGCCTAGGTCTAGAGGAGGCTAAAGTTGTTATGAGCGAGGTACATGAAGGGATTTGTGGAACCCATCAATCGGCCCATAAAATGAGATGGCTTTTGAAGTGCCTTGGATATTTTTGGCCGACAATGCTTGAGGACTGTTTCAAATATTACAAAGGATGTCAAGATTGCCAAATGTTTGGAGCAATTCAGAGAGCACCGGCATCGGCTATGCATCCAATCATAAAGCCGTGGCCGTTTTGAGGATGGGGTATAGACATGATCGGACAAATCAATCCACCATCAAGTAAAGGACACAAGTATATCCTAGTGGCTACAGACTACTTCACCAAGTGGGTTGAGGCCATCCCTCTTAAGAAGGTTGATTCCAAGGATGCAATTCAGTTTGTCAAAGAGCATATTATATATCGGTTTGGATTACCAGAAACATTGACTACAGATCAGGGATCAATTTTCGTGTCCGATGAGTTTGTGCAGTTTGCCGACAGCATGGGCATCAAGCTGCTAAATTCTTCTCCATATTATGCACAAGCTAATGGGCAGGCAGAAGCTTCTAATAAGACTTTAATCAAGTTGATCAAGAGAAAAATCGACGAACAGCCGAGGCAGTGGCATACCACGCTGGCCGATTCCCTTTGGGCGTATCGGATGGCTTGTCATGGTGCAATTCAAGTGCCGCCGTATCAGTTGGTTTATGGACATGAAGCTGTGCTGCCATGGGAAACCAACATCGGCTCAAGAAGGATTGCTTTGCAAGACGACTTGACAGCCGATGAGTACCACAATCTTATGGTTGATGAGTTAGATGATTTGGCACACGTCCGATTGCGGGCCTTGGAGAAAATCAAGCGAGATAAAGATAAAGTTGCTCGTCATTATAACAAAAAAGTTGTTGCCAAGTCATTTGAAGAAGGGGATCTTGTTTGGAAATTGATACTGCCGATTGGTTCCAGAGATAATAAATTCGGCAAGTGGTCACCTAATTGGGAAGGTCCTTTTCAGATTCATTAATATGTTCCTCACAATGCTTATCTGCTCAAAGGACTAGATGAAGAAATTTATGGCAGAGCTCTTAATGGCAAGTACTTAAAGAAATATTATCCTAGCGTCTGGATCGATTCATGATCGGCTTGCCAGCCGATTTATGATAATAGCCGATGTGGTACACATCGTCTTTAGATGGCCGATATGCATTATCGTCCTTAATTCAAATTTTACAACATGAGCCCTCATCTTCCAAAATTTGGGGGGCATATATACAAGCAAGGTTATCTTTCAACATTCCTCAAGTTTACTAGATCGAAATTTTATGGACTTCAAAAATTTTTCAGACTTGGACTTTTTCAGTATTGTTCAGATCAAATTCGGCTGATTGGCCGATGAGATTTATATTAGTCAAAACAGGAAGTCATTTTCTTACAAGAAGGACGTAAAAATATATTACGTCAGCCTATAAATTTTTCGATAGCTGCAATGGCCTTACGGCGGATTTGATCAATATCCTCTATTGCTTGGGCGTCATCGGCCGTTGACCCTGGAATTGGTTTCAAGGATTTGCTCAGGGTTGCACGGTATTTGGCCGATGCCTTCAGTTTCGCCGTTTGGTCTTCTATGGCCTTCGGTGATGCAGCTATCCCAGCCTCGACTTCTTGGATCTCCTTACGAGTTGCTTCTAGCCTTGACACTAGGTCTGCTTCGAGGCGGTGGAGTTCTTCGAGTCTGTTCTTTAAAACAATCGGCTCGACTGCCAGCTCATCCAACCTGGTTTTGTCAGAATTGACTTGAGCTTTGCTAGCGGACAAGGCCGATTCCAAGCCTTCACGTTCCCGCCTTTCCACAATCCTTTCTTTGGCCTTATGAAGCTTGAAGTTGTATTGTTCCAAGAAGATGGCTGGCGTCAAGATGTCCATCAGATTTTCAGGGAGTTGGTCTTGGATTTCTTGAACCCTGCTCCTGACAGGATTGCAGTTCTCCACCAGTGACTCCAATGATGCTTCCAGCCGATTAGCGATATCGGACAGCCGGTTCTTCAATTCGTCAGAGAGTGACGCCTTGGCTGTGATAGGTGGCTCTTTGTCCTCGTCATCAAGAAATTGGCCGATATCAAAAGAGAACATATCGGCTAGGTTCTGCAAATATCAACATGGGACATGGTTAGCCTAGCCAGATGAGAAACCGGTAAAGGAATCAAAGTGATCTGGTTTACCTGTGATGGTGCATCGGCTGTGCTTGCATCGGCTTCCTCTTATTGTCTTGAGACAGTAGGTGAGGGGGTTGGCCGATGTGGTGCGGGTGATGGAGCTCGCGGCTGAAGAAAGGCAAGGGAATGGTGATCAGATCTATGTTGCTAGAGGAATAATATAAAGATTAACTCTTACCGAAACAATCGGAGAGGGTGGTGGAGAAGGAGACGGTGTTCTCAATCAAGCCTTGGCTTGTTCTCGCCTTTGCAAGGTTGCCTTCTTAGTTCTTGCCAAAGGGGCTGATTGAGTTCTCTCTTTCAGCAAAGATGATGCAACGACCTGAAAAGAATATCAAGTTATAGCATACCAGCAGAAGGAGATTACATAAATTCAAGAAAGGGATTGTATCGACCTTGCGGACTGCATGTCTAGTTCTCCTTGGTTGGGCAGCTTGGTCATCGGCCGGTGGGTTTGTAGTGGTCTTGGCTGATGGCTCCTTAGCAGTTTCGGCCGATGGATTTTCTTCTTCAGGCAGATCGGCGGCTGCTGCATCGACCTCTTCCTCCATTACTTGTTCATCGAGGAATTCTTCCACGGAAGGGTCTAGTTCATCAAGATCGGCTCGATCATCAGTCTTGGGTTTCTTGCTGGTTTTTTGGGTCTTTTCTTTTGCTGGCGCCTTCCTTTTAGGAGTTGCTTTGGTTATCGGCCCTTGGAGTAGTGATGATACCTTTGGGGCAGTAAGGCCGATAATCGACTCCAGAATACTACTTCCTGATGGAGCCAGGGCTTGAGCATAAGATATTTTCCGCCCACTATTGCTGACTGATGGTATTGGGCATCGGGGATCTGGGGACTGATATTGTCAATAAGTTCTGTCAAATAATACCTGGCCGACTGATGAAAGAGGTGAGTAGCCCACTCCTGCCACCATGATTGGAAGCTGATATGGATGAAGGGACTCAACCATAATTGGTCACAGTCGCCCAAGTTTGGTGCTTTGATTTCCAGGGCTTTACTCATGATCAGGGCCGATGAGACCGTACCCCTGCTCTCTAGGAGCCGATGAAAATGTAGGCTACTTGGAAGTTGTCCTAACCCACATTGTCTAGCAGCCACCATAGGGTTGTAGAACTCGTATGATAAACTGGTGCTTCTGCCTTGAAATATGCCTACTGGGAGCAGGCAAGGAGTGATGCCGATCATGAAAATTTCCCGTGAAACCATGTCATCGTTCAGCTGGCTCAGGGTCAGATCGGCAGGGAGCTCGAATTCGGCATCCGAAGGATAGACAAACAAGTCCATCTTGGCTGATGAAGGGCCCGTATAGAACCGGATAAACCAAGTGGATATGTCTTCGGCCAATTGCTCTGCTCCAAGGTAAATTGAAGCTGCTTCTCCAAAGGACATGCATCTCCTTGTTGAGGGATCTTCGTTGTCAGTGTAGTCTGATGGGAAGGCAGAGTTTGATAATGGGGGCCGATTGACCAAGGTGTTGGTGTAGATTGTTAACCATAGCTGGATGAACCACCATGGACCTCCATGCGCCACTGTTTGTTTCAGCATCAGATCTTGAGTGGCAATGTGTAGTAGCCGATAGATAGCTCCAAGAAAATATCGGCCAAGGGGAATCTGCTTCTTTTCGACCAGGGCCTGAGCTAAATGTTGACAGTTTGAAGTAGGGCCACAAGTTGATCCGCAGAAGACGAATCTTTCTAACCATAGAGTTAGGAAAGCCACATGCTCTCTCTCTGAGACAGATCCCTGTTCCATGTGTTCGGATATGTACCAGACCAACCTCCAATTTTCTTGGTTTTCAGCTTGTGTTTGCTATTGATAAGGAGTTTGAAGGGGTTTATCTCAGAGTGTATGTCTAATCCTGTCAGCATCTTGACATCGATCAGTGTTGGGGTCATCGGACCTTGCCGAAACAGAAAAGCATTCAAGGTGCTAGACCAGAAGTATGTGGCTGCTGACATAAGAGGCTCATTCTTCTTGGAATCGGCCAAAGACAGAGCAATGCACTGGCCGATTCCTATCTCATCCCAATGGACTTGTTTGACCGTGGCAATCCTCTTGTACCAGGTCCTGTAGCCATTGAGCTTGGACAGCCAAGATCTGAAGGTATGCTTCCATGAAGCAACATTGGGCTTTACTTCTTTAAAGGGGATTCTGTTTGTTTCTGCGTCTATCAACCAGGTTGGATCAGAATTGCCCATGGGGCCTAACAGGAACCGGTGTGACTTGTCGTTGGTGGGGATCAAGATCTAGTTTTTGAAGACCTATGACATGAGAACAACGATGAAAAATAAGATCCGGGGGGCAAGAGCAGAAACCCTAGTTTGAAGAACTCGGCGGGAAAACAAAAATGTGAACTCAGAAAGGATTGACTCACCACGGGGATATCAGAAGCGTAGAACGGCAAGGAGGCCATTGATGAACTTGAGGAGGTCACCGATAAGGGGGTCGATGCCGATGGGATGTCGAGGTGTCGCCGGAGTTGAAAAGCGCGAGTGGCTAACGAAGAAATGCGCGAGGAAATCGGCGGCGGAGGGCTGCGAATCTGGATTTGCGCGGTTTTCAGACAAACCCTAGCGAAGAAGTCGACGGGTTCCTCGGAGCTAATTCCGCGACATTATATAATGAAGCGGAATTGGGGGGCATGTGTTAACAACAGATTTTCGCAATCTACTCGGAGAGGAAAGAGAAAACCAACGCGGAGAAGGGGGGTTAAGTTGGAGTCGGACCAAGTCTCGTATCGGACTCGGTAAGCGTATCGGACTGAAAGAAGCGCTAGCAGGAAGAGCATATCGGCCGATACGGATTCAATATGGCCATTGACTGATAGAGCCAGGAAGTTGATAGAGTTAACATGGGCTTGGTCTGGGCTCGAGATAAGCTTCAAGAAAGTTGCCAAATAGAGATAAGGCTCGGTTTAGGGAATTGTATCTTGTAAATTAAGTAGATTTAGATCTAATCTTTGGCAAGAGTCTGCCGCAAAGACTTGTTTGTTAGTTAGAGATAAGATCGTGTCCTACACGGACCATGTTGTAATCTCGGGTATAAATATCTCGGTAGCTTGTACATAGAAACTCTCTCTCACAATACAATACACAAATCAATCTACTTTCGACACATCGCCAACCCTTGCAAGAGGTTAATCTCGACGAGTTCTTGCTTCCCCAGAGCAGAGGTAAGAACTTGTGCCCGACGATCTACATCGTCGGGGCTAGCGTGTCGCTTTAGGCACGTTAAGCCTCGATGATATGATCGTCGTTTATCATGCTTTGGACGATTTTCGTAAGTGTATTAATTATGTTTTGCCAGCGATCTACTCGTTTTAGGGTTTATTGCCGACTGTAGTTTAATTATTATGCTTAGTTAAATCTTTCAATGCATCTACCATCCCCAAAAGCGATCGACGACTTGATTTTCTTTATGTTAAATCTCAATTCACACTTTGAGTTGCCATCGACCTTAGTCCTGTTTTGAGATCTAACCCAAAGCCTGTTTTTGATCGTAATTAAGGATAGCACCGGGGTTTCAGCCGGTCTTATCTAATACATGTAATTACCATAATGTTTTTATATATATTTGCCACTTGTATGAGTAGATTGACTAATATAAATATGTTTATCATGGGTTACTCTTTAGAGTTTGTCTGTGATCAATATATTTATATAAGTCGATTGGTTCATACAAGTTTGCATTAGAGTATTAGCTAGTGCACTTATCTCTTTTATCCTTCATCGGCCGATGCTGCTAATTGACATTAATATATTGGTAAAGGCCGATGAGATTAGATCTATATTTTGATCTTATTACAGTTACAAATGAGCCGATATAGCTTTGTCCTATCGGCTAGGTCATGACAATGTGACATCGGCCTATCGGCCGATCGGTCATTGTTTACTTACATGGTTTGCTTGTTTATCTTGTTGATTGCAGATCAAATCAACTGGCACGCCCTACACGCACCTAGGCAAGCCTTTGGACCTGCACTGGAGCTAAGCAGATCTCCCAGGCCGCGGTGGAAACGTGGAACCCGTTTGGTTGCGAGGCGGGTCTAAATTCTACGCCAACAGAGTCTTGATCCTGCCACTCGATTCCTACATTGTTATGGAGATGCCACTCGATTCCTACAGTGTTACGGAGATCGTCAGTGATCTAAGCTACTCGTATGGCTACACCAACTTTGACACCGAAAACATCAATAGCTTCGAGTTCGACGACGATTATACTCCGCTCTTTTTTGGGGTTTTCATGGCCGGAGCTACAGACAAAGACGAACAAGCCCACATCGTGAGGGAGCAAGAGAAGGAGTGAGCAAGGATAGAACAGGAGCATCTACACAAAGAAGAGGAAGAGTGCCATCGAAGACAACGAGATCTGATCAAAAGCGGTCGTGTCGCACACAATAACATCATTCAAACCCATATAGACAACACCAACATCTTCACTACACCTCAGCAAAATGTTGTGGCAGCGTGATTGACACCCTCATCGACATAGCCCCAGACAACATGACCCCAACACTCAACAAAGTCAAGACTATTATTGTGGCTATAGCAGCACAACAAGATAAGAGCGCATGGCCTTCCTGTCGAGCAGAGGAATCCTTCACCGAATCCCCTAGGACACCCACAGGCAGTCGGCTATCGTCCAATCATGGTTCTATGACTTGGTTCCTTGGGGGTATCCCCCTAGTCGGCTGCTTGTGGGGACGGGTATACAAGCTTCTGCTGAACTCTGAATATTTGGCCGGTCAGCCGTTGAATAATTAAACTAGTTGTAGTTTGAATATTAATCTATATTTATGCCTTACTTTTGATTATCATTGTTTTGATGAAAATGTGAACCTAGTGCACTTCTGATTATCATTGTTTTGATGAAAATGTGAACCTAGTGCTTACCCTGGGAACTATGTGAAAGTTTCACATGAGTATGAGTTTAGAGCATTTGAGATGTTGAAAAGCTCTAGCAATTTTGTGAAGTCTTCTGCGATGTGTAACACATCTGGTTGCCACCTTCGTGTGGTTTGACGGGCATGTCTCAGGCTGAAGTTGACTGGCACGCTGAGTCCCAGCAAATCTCCTATGCTCTCTACTCGACGCTTCAGGTTTCATAATATGTTTGCTATTTGACTTAATAGGGCAGCAACGAGGTTGGATGATTATCGTTTTACTTAGATTTCATTTAGACCATATCCAACTAAATATTTCACGATGTCATTTCAAGTAGCTTACATAATATCTAGCCCGGGGTGTTCCATAGTAGTGTCCTCTGAAATGAAACCGAGACTGTTCTGGAAGATGGCGTTGAGCACAGGAGCTGTAGCATTGACGATGTCGTCCTGAATGGATTTTGCCCTCTTGATGCGCTTGGTGAAGACTTTGAATTGAGATTGGGTCTTCGCTTTATGAACTAAAGTAATGCAAGTTAAGACAGACTATGGTTGTCAAGAACTCATCAAGTTTAAAGATAGGAGGAGAGATTTTTACCTTCTAGTTCGGTTATGACATTATCCTTATCTTCTTGGAGCTTGGAGTTGGCTTCTTCAGCTTTCTTCAATTGGGCCTTTAAAGATTCAATTTGAGCTCTTTGGGCTGCAACAATGGATGTATATGAAAGAGGTCTCAATAGCAAAGGATTATCAAATTAAGGACAAGAGATGAGTATAACTTACCCTCAACTGTTCCTCGAAAATCTAAATTGGCATCTCAAAGCTTGTGTATTTCTTCTCTTTAGATGTGATTTTGAGATTTTGCAGCTTCTTTAACCTCAGCTAGCTCTTGCTTGACTGCTTCTAGGGTTTCTAAATGAGGCACCAGCTTCTCAAGGGTTTTTGGTTTTGCTTGAGACTGAAGATAAATTCTCTGCCAAGCCAAAAAGACATGAAAAGTATGTAGGCGACTAGTTTACTCAGGAATTATAATAAAACTTATTTTTTGGGTACCTCTACCAGCTTGTCCCTCTCTTCAGCTTCTTATTGCCTGTTCAGAATGATCCCGTGCAGCAAGACGTCTGCATCACGCCATTGGATTTTTATTGGCAGCAGGGAATCTACTGAAGATTTGATGCGAAGGATTTTTTTCTTCATCCGTCAACGGTTCTGGTCAGATAACCGAGCAATGGTGTTTCACTTAAGTATCCATCTTGAAGAAGTTTTGTCAGAGAAATTTACCTTCGTTTACTTCTGGTTGATTGTGAGGAAGGCTCTGGACTTTTCCATGTTGACGAGCTTGATCATCACCAAGAGCAACATCAGATTTTCTTCCTTCATCTTCGCTTGCTTGCAGTGATTTTGAGGCAGTATTTGCTGACTCGTCTCCATTCAGCTGTTCTGGCCAGCAGTGGTTTCTTCATTAAAGCCCGACTAGTTTTCAGTCGGAGGCTCTTAGCTCGTGTTCATATTCTCAGCATCTCCCGACTGATTGCTAGTCAGAGGCTTGTTGGGAACCTCACTGACGTCTTGGTTAATGGTCTTAGCTTTCTTTTTAGTTTCTTCAGGACCGGTTGGATCAATGTCCTGAGGTTTTCTGTAAGAGACAATGCACTATGGAATATATACTTAAGATCCAGGATTTCAGACATCACATACACAACATACTGGATTTTCCAACTCAACGCTATGAAGACGAGTGGAAGAATTAAAAGTGTACTTGAACGATGTCCTTATATTGAATCCAGCCTTCTTCATAGGAAGAGATGCAGGGATTTAATCTGTATTTTGGTCTGGGCTTTCGTCTTAGAAAGCTGAATCAACGATCATTATCCTTTTCTTTTTCTCGACCTTCTTGGTCTTTTGCTCTGTGGCTGGCCGTTTGGTGTCCTGGTATGGCTTGATTGTAGGGCCCCTAGAAGGTCGACTGCTATTGCCCGGATTCCTTTTCGGAGAGCGACGAGTTGGACATGGGAGGTTCAAGATGAGAAATTTATTTTCCTACATAAAAGAAAATAATCAAGATTCGTAGCATTTGAAAATATTTGATTACAAATAAGTAATGAAGTTTACATATCGAAGAAGGAGGACGAAGCAAACTGAACGGGGTGACCGGGAGCTTGTAAGAGTAATCTACAGCTATTTTTGATGAAAACACTTTGTACATCCTCTGACACATGACTTTGAAGTCGATGGACTAAGGACCTTCACGGTTGGGATCCGACTAGTCTTCGTATTCGAAAGCTGGCCTGAATCTTTCTTTTATTGGAGCCAGTCGGCATTTAATAAAATGTCGAGTGATTTTCTCGCCTTTCAAGCCTTTATCCCTTATTTTAGCTATCCGGGCAAACAAAACATCAACCTCGGTTTTGTTTGGGCCCTCAGGCAAGGAGTTCCATTGAGGCTGATGGATAGGTGAAAGTCCAATGAAGTCGGGGAGGCAAGAAGAGGGTTTTGAGATATAGAATCAATTAGAATGCCATCCTTTATTTGAGGATTTGAGAGGCAGAGAGAAATAGAGTTTATAAAGATTTTCTCGCAGTTGGAAGCCTGAGCCCCCAACCACGTAAGGGTTTTCTTTAGATGGTTGGGTTTTCAAGTAAAAGAAGCGACAAAAAAAGTTAAAGTAGGGACGGATTCCCAGGAATGCTTCACAGAGATGAATAAAAATGGCAATGTGGAGGATCAAGTTAGGGTTAAGATGGTAAATCTTAATCCCATAAAACTCCAGAAGACCATGGAAGAAATCGAAGGTGGGAAGACCAAAATCACTATAAAAGAAAAGAGTAAAAACAACAATCTCACCCGTGTTGGGTGTGGGAAATTCTTCGCCGACCGCTAGGCGCCACTCAATGACCTCTTTTACCGGCAGCACGTCGTCTTTCACCATCTTCAGGAGATGCCATTCTTCTACATCCAAGGTTGCCCATTAATCGAAAGGGATTTTTCTCTCTTCCATCATGAGTGGAGTGGGGAAAACTTGGATTGGAGTTTTTGTTTAAGACTTGGATGTAGAATATCAGAATGGATGGAAGGTGCTTATGCGCGGTAAGATTTGGGATTGATTTGGTGGCGGATTATGCAGGGAGGCGGAACCCTAGCTTCGGCGACGACATTCAACAGTAAGCGCGAATGGGGAAATTTTGAGAAGATGAAACGGTGGAGACGATGTACAGTGCCATGGGTTATTTTTTAGGGGTATCGGCAAGTGGTGTTTTTGGGCTGAGGCCTATTAAGTGCTTGCAGCCCAACTCTAGGTGTGGCCTATTGCGTGTCCCTAGGAATTTAAGCATATTTGTTTTTACGGAATACACGTGAAGTGCCTAATACCTTTGAAATCCTCTCTTATAAACGATGGTACAGTGTATTTTAGAGAGATGGTGAACAGTGAGCTTTCATAGCTTATCCTTTAACTTTTTTATTAAAAGTTAAAACAATGTTTGACTTATGTTTTTATAATGCGATTGGCTAAATGCCCGTCATTATTTTTTTAATAAGAAGCCATGTATATGTGAATTCTTTTCAAGACCAATATCTTTAGTTTTTTTTTGCTATTCATGATATTTTTTATCATTATTAGACAGTTGGTAAATCTATTTTGAGTATTATTAACTCAGATTTGACACCACGTATATCATGATTTTTTCGGTAAGGCTCATAGTCTTGATTAGGTATGATTATGTAAAAAGATAAGAAAACCTATGTCGTGTCCGACTAGATTTTCCTTCTTGTAACTCTGTTTCCGAACCTATATAAAAAGGACAGGGAGCCTTCTGAGAGCAGAATAATCTCAACTCGATCGACAGATCAATATACACTCGGCGGATTCAATCTCCGAAACAGGAGTAGGGTATTACTTTTTATCGAGAAAGCCTGAACTTTTGTTCCTTTACTCATCCATTTTAGATCTTATGCGCTATCTTTTTTTTATTGCCGATTTGTAGGATCGACAGATATACCAAGGGCTGTACACGATAAATTTTGAAAATATTTTTTTTCTACCATTTTTGTAGGAATATGCACGTTTGGAAAAAAGGGACACAAATATACCATCGTCGTAGAGTTTGCTCGGCTAGGACACGAACTCGTTGCGCCACCCACGAGTTCGCTTGGTTGCGCAACGAACTGGCTGGCCAATGGCTAATGACACAATTAATTATCATGATTAATGGTTAATTAATTGCTAATTAAAGAAATAGCGTCAATTAACCAATTGCTAATGACATAATTAATTAGTTAATTAATCGCGTGAGTTTGGATCTTCACATCTTCTTCACAGGAAGTCGCATACTCACTGTGTGAACTCGTGATGACATGAGTTTGGGCACTAGTACGAACTCGTTGTGAAATTACACCTCGACTCTGTCACAACGGTATAATTTTGCTAATTTCTTTTAAACGTGTACGTTCATATAAAAGTTATATTTTCAAAAAATTTTCCGGCTGTACGCCTCTACCATCGGGGCCTATTTTTTCTTTCTCCTTTTTTTATTCTTTTTGACGGATTAATTTTTCTTTCTCCATCAAGCCGGCCGTGGGAGTCTGGAGGTTCGGCAAAGTGACCATGTCTCGGCGTCATTTTCTTCTGTCAAATAATGCCGAAAGGCGCCACCTTGCCCAATCAAAGCTTGCAAGCACTACCAGCATTAGAATATAAGATTTAGTTCATTTGTTTGCGAAGAGGCAATGTGGTTTTGCACTAATTCTGCAGGATTGCATTAGACCCTCTTATCTTATCCGAGGCATTGTGCATCGTCTTTGATTGAACTAGAAGGGTATGTGCGACGACACGTTGTGTACAATTACGAATGCATGAATTTGTTTAGCATAAGATAATACGTCCAGGCTATAAGTTTTTTTTATTTTGAGAACTTTTCTGTGGTTCATGAGAGATATGAAAAAGATATAGCCAACCCCTAGCATCAATAACATATATTTTAAACTCGTGACTTATAATAATAAAGTGATGTGACGGCAATAAAATATCCGGTTTATATTCCTACTTTTCTTGAGTATTTTGTTTGACCAATAAAAATATATAGTATATAATAGCACTTTCTTATTTTGAGTACATAAGAGCATCTTTGAGAGAGGTCAAAAATTACCTCCCAAAAATCTGTAATTAAGACCATCCAAAAAGAATTGGGACAAAAACCTAAGAGATACCAAAAAATTGGATTAAAAAATTTGGTTATTGGCCACATAGGCAAGGTAAGACTGATCTACCTGTGTACAGCCATAGCCCTATGTCGTCATTGCCTTCTCTGTGTAGCTGGCTAGCCAATGTGCTTCTACCGCCATTGCCCTCTGCAGCGTCACCACCACAATCGTGTGGAGAAACGGAAGGCCTGGGCATCAAGAACTTGCATACTCGCATCTATCAGAACATAAAACCGACTATAAACTACTATTCAGCCACTAATCCGTTGCCAGATGCATGACATGATTTGGAAGTTGCATTGTCACATGACATGAATATAGTTGTAGTTCAAATTTAATTGTTGCTGTTCAACCAACAGGTTTGCATACAACGTAGAGAAATTAAAAGCATGCTTTGACGCTGCTAATCTTCTAGCATTGCATAATGGAGAGCCGAAGAGGGCCTAACCTTTGGGCCGGCAACTGCGACGTCTGCGGGCATCACATTCCTCTTGGAACGTTGTTACGTTTTTTCTTCTCTTCCAATGGTTGTTTCTTTAGATGAAAATCACGTCCTAGTTCTTTAGAACGGACGGCAGCGGCGTTCTTGACATCGTTTCCTCTATGGAGGCGTTGTTTAGAAGATCTATTTTTTAGGGGTGTTATGTGCTTGTTTTGTTTTTAGCTGCAGGATCAGACATAGACACGTGGTGTGGTTGTCTTTTTCTTTTTTCTGACTATAGTCTCCCAGACTATAGACTTGTATTTTACCTGACCGTATTTGTATCCGTATCTAAACTATCCGAGAATTATTCGCTTCGAACGGTATCCGTCTTCGTTTTTCTTCGGAGCAGACGAAAACTATCCGCTCCGTTTTCATCCCTACATCAAATCAACGTCAAGATGAAGAAATCCAGAAAAAAGTTCCAAATTTCCATGCTTCCACCGATCACACAACCACACAAACACATGAAAGAAAGTGAGGTACCTTACCCACTGGACCACAAACGGGTTGGCGGAGCCCTCCACGAGCAAGTCCACCATGCCAGCGACCCCTCCTTCCTCGAGCAGCCCCCCTCCTCCTATGTTACGTATGGTAAATATTTGATGTTACATACGACGAGCTAAGAAACGAAATAAAATTAAACGACACTTACAGAACCTAGCAACTGAGAAGAGAGACGTCAAGGGCGTCTTGCTGGTATACATCATAGACATCCTTGAAGTTGATCCACATATCGTACAACCCATTAAAGTAATATGTGTCTTTAATCCTCGCAGCGAACATGACCCTACCATTGGCTGATTGTTTCATGTACCATTCATGAAATCGGTGCATCTGTATAGATAGGTTCTTGACCAGCTCTGGCTTGACAAGTGGTTCGTCGAGGGTAAATTTGTGTTTTACATCATTTGCTGACACCTTCTTGATAGGGGCATTCCCCAGTAGTTGCTCCCTGCTAAAATTTTGTTAACAGCAAAATTTGGTAAAGATACGCTAAGATGGAGTAAGATGGAGCTAGATCTGAAGCGGATTCGAAGGGATAGGGTTGTTTTCAAAAACAGAAAAGCGCATTGGCTGGAGGCCGTATCGGCAGATACAGAATCAGACTCGGTCAGCCCATACGGGCAACATGAGTCCGTGTCAGACTCACGAAGGAACTTGAAGATATTGCCAAATATGGGTTGAGTCTAGAAGAGACAATTGTATCTATTAATTAGGAATAGAGTTAGCTGTTTCCTTATAAGATTTCGTGGCAAGAGTCCGCCTAAGGATTTGTTTATTTGTTTTGTAACTAGGCAAGTTTTGAGTCATGTCCGATATGGACAAGGTTTGTATGATCGGGTATAAATATATGCCTAGGGTCTTGTAAGAAATTAATAACAGTTCAATACACTCTCGGCGTATCGCCACACTTTTACTATTATTTTTCAATAAGTTCTTGTTTCGAGTTGGGCTACATCGGCTTCAATCTCCAATAAGAGGTATGGGTTGTCACAGCGGTTTGTATTGGCGGATTAGCACATTGTTTTAGATGTTCTAATCTATCTTATACAACTACTGGCTATCATATATCTTAGTTAATCTTAACTTGATGGCTTGATTTACTTGTATCGGCAAAGCCATATCCAAGGTTCTGTCGGTATCGACTAAATTGTTCCATCGGCTTAGGTTAGCTAAGGTATCCACCATCCTAAAAATCAGTCAAGGGCTTGATTGTTTAGACTTTATGCTTCTTTTCATACTTAGTACTACATAAATTGGGTTTGACCTACTCAGTCATGTTCAGAATCATAAAAGCTAACGTGCTTCTTGATTACCAATAAGGGTAGAATCGGGGTTCCAATCGATCTTACCTGGCATAACTGTTTCGCATTTATTAATTTGCTTCACATGTTATATCTGTCATGTCATCTTATACAGGTGCATCAATCATTTAAATACTTTAAGCTTGTTTCAAATCTCACGCTGCCATCGGTTAGGTCTGATCCGTCGAAGTTGAAACTTGTTTAATATATTTGATCAAGATTGATATTCTTATATAAGGTTGTATCGGAGTTCTAGCCGATACGTTATCCAAAATAATCTAAAACATCTTATCGGCCATGAAATAAACTCATATAATCATTGATTCATCTGATTTTGGTTATAAGCAATTAATACTATCTTGGTTGGGTCCAATCTATAATTGCTTGCATCTAAGAGAAAGATTAAATAAGTGATTACATGCTATTTATTTCTATGGCGGATTATTATTGTTCTGGGTTTGATCTACAACATCTATCCATCAGTTAGTATTTAAGTTTTATAATCATATGATGATTGACTTTAAAAGACATGAATCTTATGCTGCATCGATTGGGTTTGACCTATAGGATTGGTCCTGTTAAGGAAAATTTGTTTATGATTATACTTAATTTAAATCTAGTTTATGAATAGTATACTTTGCCTTACAGCTGATTCAGTCTGTGCATCAGCTAGGCTTCTACGATACGTCATCGGCCCACCAGCCGATCGGCTATCGTTTACTAACATTGTTTTATTGCATATCTTGTTGATTGCAGGATCAAACCAACTGGCACGCCCTGAACCTAAAAGCAAGATTTGGACCTGCACTGGAGCTAAGCAGAACTCTCAGGCCGTTGTGTTTTCTCATTAGTAGATTCGTGTCTGCCATAAATTGTTGTATATTGAGTTCATGTTCAGATGGCATCGGCTCAACCACTTATTTTACTTGTTTTCCAAGCTTTCCGAGCTGCCATAAACCCCATTCATGCATGAATGCATCGCCAACGGCCAAAAGCGAAATTTTCTCTTCTTTGCATTGTAATTTTATGAAATACGAGGGCTTTTTAGGATAAAGCACAGCGAGGTGTCAAACGGTTGGAGGACCTATGCGATATTTCTTATATAAATGAGGGCTTTTTTACAAAATAACCCAACATGTGTAAATCTCTCCGAGGAGACAAAAACAATTACGGAAAATGAGAAAACGAAGAGGATTTAGCTGTTATGAGCTTGCGGTTTGGCCCATTTCTTTTGATTTTGTTATGATGCAGATTAAATAGAAAATGGTTGTACAACAAATATGCGAGTCATCAGCAGGAGGTGAGGGCTACTAGTTGGCGCAGACGCACCAGCTCCGTTTCTCGCGCGACGTGTCTTTTTTTCAATTTTTTCATGATTTTTTGGTGATTTTTTTAATGATTTTCAACTTGAATTTCAAACTCAAATTTCAAAACTTTTCTTCAAAATTCAAAACTCTCAACTTAAATTTAAAAAAAATTTAACTAAAAATTCAAAACTTGAATTAATCTTAACCTAAAAGTTTTCAATTCTAAGTTGATACTTTTCAAATCTGAGTCAAAAGTTTTTAATTCTAAGTTAAAAGTTTTCAAATTGAGTTCACAGTTTTGAAATACGAGTTAAAAGTTTTCAAATCTTTACTTGAAAGTTTTTAAATTTGAGTCAAAAACTTTCAAATCTTAAGTCAAAAGTTTTCAAATATGAGTTGAAAAGTTTTCAAATCTTGAGTTGAATGTTTTCAAAATTTGAGTCGAAAGTTTTTAGAATCTAATTAATTTTATTTTTACTTTTATTTAAAGTTGTAAATATTTCAATAGAATTTTTTTTATGTTTTAAAAAAATTTGAGTTGACACACTTTTGAAAAAAAAAAGAAAAATACCTTTTTAAGGAAAAAAACAACATACGACATACGTACCTCGTACGGTACGGACGCCATCCGTAAATCTGATCTCTACGTTTCTTCGTACGGTACACCGTAACACGGCGAAGTTCGCCACGGCCAGCACGGCTAGCAGGCAGACCAACTTGTCGGGGTGGCGCCGGCCTTCCAAAAGTGCTCGCCCGTAGGCCGTGCCGGCGGTTTGTCATGTGCCCATCATCTGCAGCTCGATTGGGCCGGTGCGACGGCCCGTGAGCAGACGGCCCGGCCTTACAGGAAGATGGAGCAGCAGAACAGCACCTGCTGGCTGAGGCCCCCTGCTGTACTGGCGACCTTCTTCTCACTCACTCCACCCAGGGGCATCCAACCCAACCCAACCCAAACAGCTCTTCTCTGCTCGCCAGTTGCCAGGTGGTGGACTGCCTGGATGCATCGCATACATCTGCACCATGTGATTTCACGAACGGAAAAAAGTACACGGTAGGTAAGGTTTTTTTTTATCTCGTCACCGAATTACAAAATCATCCCTTAACCAAAAAAAATCAGATATATGACATTTCTCAACTTACAAAACCGGATCACTCTAGATCCTTAAACGGTTTTGTACCCGGTTTTGTCCGACGTGGCAGCTTAGTCAGCATGGAACCCATGTGGGTCCCACATGTCAGCGACTACTTTCTCTTCCTCACCACCTCTCTTCCTCTCTCTCCTCCAGTGCTCTTCTTCGAAGAGCATGACCGGCGAGGAAGGAGCACGGTAGAAAGGAGGGTCGGAGCGACATGCGACGACCGACGGAGAGGAGCTTCTCCCCTCTCCCTTTCCAGCCACGACCGGCAGTGGTGCACACGACAACAACAACGACGACGTTGCCACTGCCGCCTCCCCAATTGTGTCGGGAGGAAGACCGATGAGCTGCGACCCCATCCCTTTCTTCCCTCTCTCTTCCCAGCCACGACCGGCAGTGGTGAACACGACAACGACCCCGTCGTCGCCGCCTCCCCAATCGTGTCAGGAGGAAGACCAGCGAGCTACGACCCCATCCCTTCCTCTCCTCTCCCTCCCCAGCCACAACCGACGATGGTGAAAACAACAGCGACGCTGCCGTCGTCGCCTCCCCAATCGTGTCGGGAGGAAGACCGACGAGCTACGACCCCATCCCCTTCTCCCCTCTCCCTCCCCAGTTGCGACCAACAGTGGTGAACACAACGCCTCCGCCGCCTCCCCAATCACCCCACTTTGTCTCCGACTCAATTGTTGTCGGTGGCTGTACAAACATGTCTCCGCCGTTGCTGCTCCGGGCGCTCTCCCTCATGGCCGTACCTAGTCGCAGCCATGTGGGATGCGATGACACGTTGGTCGGTGACGGCATCGTGAGGGAGGAGGTCGATCTCGTGGATGCTAGGAAGCGAGTGGTAGCTGCTCTATTGTGCGTGATGGAGCCGTCTTGGCAAAGAGGCTGCCAAAGTTGAAGCCGTTGCCGCCTTCCTTGTCGATGACGGGCCTCTGGGAGACGGTGGAGCCGAAGGACGGCATGCCATCGACCTTGTTGAGGAGCGAGTCGGTGGCCCGTCATGATGAAGGACCAGCGGCTGACGTAAGAAAGAAAGGAAGAAGAGAGAAAAGTAAGGAGAAGGGGATCTGACCAATGGGCCCCACCACTTTTATTATTTTATTATTTTTTCTGAATCAAAGTGTCACGTCAATATCACGTGAGACGAAAACCTAGTCAAATAGTCACGTAGACGTCACATCAGCCAAAACCGAGAATAATACCACCGAGAGAACTTGTTTGCTCTGGTTTTAAAAGTTGAAGGATGCGTCATATCGGATTTTTTGATTCAGAAACGATTTTATAACTCGATGACAAGATGAGGGACCTCTGTGTCACCACAACTTGTGTCAAGTCCAACACTAGCTGGGCCGGTGGGCCCCATGAAAGGGAAAGCCTGGCCTACAAAATTTGAAGGCCCACACACACAGGCGCCGAATCGACGATTCGTTCATGCCAATGCCACGAAAGAGACGAGACATGATCTCTTCGATCTTATCCCCAACGTTAACGCGCGCTACTGAGCTTGGCCAACCCCAACCCCAAAGCCGTCACACAAGTGAGGCTAAAATCAGCGGGTTTGCAGGGTTAGCGTCTGGTCGGCCAGAGACCGCTGCACGCTGCTAGATTGTGTGTGCGTGCTCTTGCTGTTAGCCGGTTGCCATCCAAGTGTTGCGGCAAGTGCGTCGTCGTGGGAAGAGGGGACGTACTAGTAGTAGTGTACTACTACTACTACTGTACGGATCAACCCTTCCTCGGGAGCACAATCTAGGCCGACATGGATCTCCTACCATCCACAACCTACACGACCGTCCACCTAAGCATACACTAAGATTGGTTTTTGCCGTATTATAATCATTTCCAAGATTCTTAGCTTTAATTATTTTGCATGTGTTCGTTGGATGCCACTGTAGCCTTGCATCCACCAAATTTGACTAATAATTCGATTTCGAGTGCAATATAGGTCCAATCACTATATAAGTCAGTTACCTGATCTTGTAATGTTTTTCTAGTTTATTTTAATTTCACCGTCCAATCATCATCCAACGGCATACAAGTAGTCCTTTTTTTCCCATACCACAACGTTCGAATCAGTAGCGGAGTTGGCTCTCGGGCTGACCGGGCAATCGTTCAGGCTCTGCCATTGCTGCTGTTATTGTCAATGAATGAAAATGACGGTAAAAGTTAGCGGATAACCTGTTATAAAATCGATCCGAAATCACATCGAGAATCAAACGCCAAAGAAACGTCATAGGGATCCAAACACAATGACAACACCGAGGCACAACATTTGTTAACGAGGTTTAGCCGAAGCCTATATTTCCGAGGCATTGATTATGGACGTTTCTTCCTGATCCAGCATATTACAGCGTATCAGAGTTACAACGACTCACGGCCGAACGCCGCCGACAACCGCTTCCTTTCGTTATGTTTAGTCGTCATACAGTTACAACAGATTCACCTTTTTATTTAAGAGAGATATTATCCAACTTTTACTTTATTCTTATACTTAGTATAACTCTAAATCCTAAACTGTAACCGACTTTGTAAACATATTCAATACAAACTCTAACACAACCAAAAATCACTTTTTATCATTCAGTCTCCAAAACAAACCACCTTTGCTTAGGAAGAGGCCATGGTGGAGGTAGATTGCTATGCTACCACTCATATGGTTTTGTGAGAGGAGCATGAGCTCGCTGGAGGTGGAAAACATGCTCCGTTAAATTTCAATCGAAACGGTTGTTGAGCCAGTTGAGTCAGTCCATTGCCAGCTAGCAAATCTGTACTTTCATGAAAATTTTTATTTTAACATGTCCTCCATATGAGGTTGCACAGGGGGAGGGGAGGACAATATGTGCAAAACAACCCCTATAACACATGCAATAGATACTTAAAAATTATCATAGAATAAAAAATAAACGTCCGAGATTTATCACATCATGATGAGTAAAGCTTTTACTCCTTGATTTAACTGTGAATAATAATAATAAAAGTTTTAATAGAAGTAAAAGATTTACTCGTGGTGATGTGGACAAATATCAAACATTGACTTTAATATGTATTTTTTAGGTTTTCACCACATATTTTCCCTTGGATCATGTTTGGTTAATCCAAATGAGACCTTGTTCGGTTTGAAGGATGATTGAGAAAAAATAATTACATATTATAATAATAAGTATAGGATAAATCATTTCAATCCCTCTCGCTTGAGGATTAACCGAATGAGGGAGAGATTAGAAGGAATTTATTTCACGCCTATTACGATATGAAATTATTTTCTCTCATCTCTCTAATCCACTTTAATCCCCTTTAAACCGAACAAGACATTAACCGAAGCTATCCTCCTACCTAGCGTGTTTTCCCTTTCCTAGCCTCCCATAGTCATAGTTATAGGTGGGCACCGCTAGGCAGCGACGCCGGCCTGTCGCCGCCGGGGACCATATGGTCATCACTGTAGTGACAGTGCTGGACCTCTTCTAGCCTGCCTTCTCCCCTCCTTCAGTTCTCTTTTCAGATATTTTCAGATTTTTTTTATTGACCTACTAGTGTGTAAATGTTTTTCGGATATTTTTGAAGAGGATACCAGCTTTTCGACAAGAAGGTACGTACTACTCCGTAGCAATTAGCTACACTGTTGCTGGCAGGAGAACTGAAATTGTCACTTCTCCGTAGCAATCTACTACGGATCACGGACTACTGGACTAGTAGTAAGTAACAATGATTGATGATGAGTGAAACAAGGCAGATACTTTGAGATCCATTGTCTCCAGCTGGATTCGGAATGTGACACACAGTAACAGCAGCTGGAAATATCTATTGAGCTTATCGATAAATGTATGACACTAAGCTAGGAGCAGGCTATTTTTAAAATATAACAATCTAGTACTTTATTAAATACAAAATAATACTATAAATCTGATATGAGTATTAGGTTATATTTAATCCAGTACTAGATAGCTATATTTTTGTGACGGAAGAAATAATTCGATAAGAAGTTACTTCATCCGTTCTTTTTTTTGGGTTAGAAAATCATTACAAATGTAGGCGAGAATTAACATGTGTATAGACTAATTGCCCCAATTCCTAAATACACGTTGTTTTTAGAGATGGGAAGCATTTTTTTTCATCACTAAATGAGCGATGTCATTTTTACAATTAGATAATTTATTCTTTCACAATACGGTACAAATTGAGGGCCACAAAAAAAAAACTTCGGTTCTTTCTCCGCACAAATCAAAATCAACTCCTCCTACGACCTCACGATCGATCGGCTCATCAATAGATCGAGATATTCTGTCCCAGACGATCTCCCAGTCGACACGGATCGAATCATCTTCAAACAAGATTTAGATTTGAACAAATCATTATCCCAAACCCCATTCATGCATGAATGCATCGCCAACGGCCAATCAAAATGCCAAGTCGAGCCTCAACTTGGCCCGCTCTAACTTGTCGGCCTCTGTCACGCATATGACTGAAAATTGGCTACCACATCGGTAACCACCAGCCCAGATATTTTGTTGCTACACATCTGAACTGCATGCTCTGCACCCTACGTACACATCCCCCTACTGATCGATCATTAGCACAACCAGCTCGATCAACTTGGCAGGTAATCAATAGTGACATGCAACTGCAAAATGGTCCTGCAGAGTACGCATGTATCTGCACCATGACAATTCTATTGTAACACACTTCCATTCGTTTTAAGTTGTTTGTCGTTTCAGCTTTGTTATATATCAAATATACTTGTCTATCTTTGATCATCAATTTCTAGAGTATGAGTATAGATTAATAACATATAAATTATATATTACGAAAGTATTTGTCAAGATGAATCCAAAAAACATAAATCTTACGATGTTAAACTATATAAATTTTTAGAAATTGATATTCAAAGATACAAATATTTGTCTTAGGACAAAGTTAATTAGAATGGCAAATAATTTAAAACGAAAGAAGTATTACGTACGTAGACATATATATGTTTCGTACTTTTGTAAGTAAGAGTACTTTTCATTTCTTAATTCAGTTAGCATTAGAGGGTGATGCATCCAGATCAACAAAGTGACACCAAAATAATGTTGTATGTATAGGAGTAAGAGCTTGACTAAGCACACTTGAATTTGACAGAACCATGGCCGGCAAAGTTTATGGAAGCATATGCAAATTGCGCATTGGATAACTCCAGATAAGAAAGCGACCATAATGAGTTTAACAACGCCGCTGTTGAATTAGTTTCGTCAAAAAGCACATCACTGCTCACTTGTCCAGTCGACAAGTCATCACTTCATTTTTATTTTTCTTTTTGTTGCTTTTCTACTTTGAAATGAATTGTGGATGGTGACGTGGAACAGAAAAGTCACGCGCTGAAACCGACGTGTACCAATGAGAGGAGCTCAACGGGTAGGCCATCTGAAATGATGGAAGAAGAGATTTCTGGTTGGGCAGGCAAGGAGTTGCTGCTAAGTAATGGAAGGGTGTTTTGGTAATTTTACAAGGGGGTTAGGACAAGCAGGATTTGGACACCTGTCGCGTGCAATGCTCATATGGTATTAAAATATGTTAGTTGAAAATGATAATCTAATGAAGAAAAGTTTAGTTCATAGTGCTCCTGGTTGCCATGTGGAGTATTTCAGTGAGTAGCAAGTGTCCAGTTCCCAGTGAGATGGCACCCATGGATTTCTGATAAAATTATGGGTAAAATTTTGTATTACCACTGTCTCTAAAAAGTTTGTTTTTTTACTATGAATCTTAGTAGATATATAATTAAAACGTGATAAAAAACCGAAAAAAGTGATTGAAAAGAATCCTACAAAATTGGACAGAATTCATATGCCATCTGTATTAGTCACGATAAACTGATTCTCAAGACACATTTGTAAGAGCATCTCCAAGAGATTAGCTAAAAATACTAGTCAAATTTACTGATTTAGCTACTCTCAAAAATAGATTTGACTAACAAATAACAGAGTAATCTAACAGATTCTGTAAAGATGGCTAGTGAGGTAGGCTAGCTAAAAATAGCTAGCGAATAAGGTGGGATGAAGAATCACTAAATTTGGAGGGTCATTTACAGAGTCTGTTGGAAACGTTTTTTCTCTAACAATAGCTAAATTTAACTTTAGAAAACAATTTAGGCTGTGTTCGTTTCTTCTATAGGCTCAGGATAAAGATTTGCATTCACGTGGCACGCTTTTCAAACTGCTAAACGGCGTGTTTCGTGTAAAAATTTTCTATATAAAAGTTGTTCTAAAATATCAGATAAATCCATTTTTCAAGTTTGTAATAATTAAAACTTAATTAATCATAAGTTAAGGTCACCTCGTTTTACGTGAAACATTTAATCTTCATTTTTATCTTTATCTTCAGGAGATTCAAACATCACCTTAGCTTGTCTCTTGATATGCTCTAACGATAGAAACAATTTACTAGAAACATTTCTTGGATTCCATTTTAATTACAATTCTGATAACAAAACAACCAAATGCACACAAACAGTTTCGCTTTCTTGATAGCCATCTCGCAGCCACAGCTTTGTTTGCTTAGACGGAGACACCCTGATTCCTCAGCCGCACATACTTTGATTAATAAGAAATTAATCGACTTCCTGGAGCTGGTTGCTAATCCGCTATAAAAAGCAGAGGAAAGCAGAGGAGACAGGCAGAGCAGAGGAGAGAGCCCCACCTTGGCAAAAAAGAAAAAAAAATCACGCACTTTTTCCTGCACTTTTTATCCCCCTCGGATTCACGAAGCAAAAGAATTCTCTCTGCATTTTTTATCTTCGAATCTTCTCAAATCCTCGTTGGGGGAAAGGCGAGAGCTTTGGATCGAGGGGACGATGGCTAAGGAGGTGGATCCGTGCGACCACGGCGAGGTCGTCGACGCCGGCTGCGTCCGCGCCGTGCTGGCCGAGCTCGTCCTCACCTTCGTCTTCGTCTTCACCGGCGTCGCCGCCACCATGGCCGCAGGTAACCGCCGCTGACGCCGCCCGCCGGTGCTCCTCTCTGGTCGATTCTTTCATTTCCTTTTGGTTAAAAATAGGATTTATATATATATTTTTTTGATTCTTGGTTGGGCTCAGGGGCGCCGGAGGTGGCGGGGCGGCGATGCCGATGCCGGCGCTGGCCGGGGTGGCGATCGCGACGGCGCTGGCGGCGGGGGTGCTGGTGACGGCGGGGTTCCACGTCTCCGGCGGCCACCTGAACCCGGCGGTGACGGTGGCGCTGCTGGCGCGGGGACACATCACGGCGTTCAGGTCGGTGCTCTACATCGCCGCGCAGCTGCTGGCTTCCTCCCTCGCCTGCATCCTCCTCCGCTACCTCACCGGCGGCATGGTAAGCAGCCAGCCATCGCCTCACCGCCGTTAATTCTTTCTTTGCCTGTCAAAATTAGGATCCGTGAAAAGAGGGGGAAAAGGTCGATTTTTTTCTTTTTTGTTGGGATCGTGTCGTTCTCTCGATTTGTCCGTGGCCATGAACTCGCGGCCGGACTTGGGCTGGGTCAGAGGATGTCCTAAATTTGTTTCTGTTAGCTTTTTTTTGGGACCAGATGTGATGCTGGGTTAATTTACTGATAATTCACGGGATAAACTTCTGCGCGTTTAAGGTTTTATATTAGTAACTGTTAAGGAACATCAAAGACTGTCAGGCTTTTTATCCTGTGATTCAGTTGATTCACTTTACAGAAAGAAAAAAGAAAACTTTGGTGGAAAATCATTAGTTACAAGCTTTTCAAAGCAGTTTGTGGATAAGAATTGTGAGAATTCTAGTTGAATATTGTTTTGTTTTCTTCTCTGGATAAGAACTGCCGATTGCTTCAACCAAAGTCATAACGTATGAATCATTATGTTCTTAGTTCTTCTCTGATGAGCTTCCAGTTTTGTGTTCTGCTTTAGTGCCTGAAGCCTCAAAAACCCTCTAGAATCTTGGTTTGTGAAGCCCTTATGCATCACAAAGCCATTACAAGTTAGTCAAGTTAAACACGCTGTTAGCAACACTGACCCTTGAAAATTGGAAGAGCTGGTTTAAAAATTCAAGTTGAAGACTAATACTATATGAGGAGAGACCAAGTCACATAATCCAAGTCACACAAGTCACATAATCGTACTTTTCCGTTTAGTTAAGACAGATACATATGCAAATTCATCACTCCTAAGTATAAGAAGTTCACACCTGTGCTAAATAATATAAATTATCTGGTTTTCTGTTCTTTTCAAGCATCTTGTATTCATGTGCAAGCTGAACATGACAAGTATCTTCCTCGCAATCTAACCAAACTGTCGTAATGTGCAATGCAGGTGACCCCGGTGCACGCCCTGGGCTCAGGGATAGGGCCCATGCAGGGCCTGGTCATGGAGATCATCTTAACCTTCTCCCTGCTCTTCGTCGTTTATGCGACAATCCTTGACCCGCGGAGCTCCGTCCCGGGCTTCGGCCCGCTCCTCACGGGCCTCATCGTCGGTGCCAACACCATCGCTGGTGGCAACTTCTCTGGCGCGTCAATGAACCCAGCCCGGTCATTCGGGCCTGCACTGGCCACTGGAGTGTGGACCCACCACTGGGTCTACTGGCTCGGGCCGCTGATCGGCGGGCCCCTCGCTGGGCTGGTCTATGAGTCATTATTCTTGGTCAAGATGACCCATGAGCCTCTGCTAGATAATTCCTTTTAGTAGTCTGGCCTCTTTAGATGGCTTCACATACAGAATGCATATATTGCCAGGTAGTAATAAGATGCTTGAGCAGCTTGTAGGCCTGTAAGGGCTGTATAATTATTATTTTCTTTTTGCCCTCGAGGATTTTATCAAGGTTGATAATCAGCCATGTAAAAAGATTGTTTGGGATATGGAAATATTTTTGTTAGTATAAAATGTAGTCCGGTAGTTGTTCTGTTGTAAATCGTCGAATGCCATGTAGTTTTGAAATTAGAAGATCTCTATTTTCTACTTTTATGTGAACATTTACAAATGAATTCAGTAAAATTCATTTCAAACGGATATCACCTTGACCTCAAGCTCTTCATATATCATCTAAACAAAATACTCACTGTTATGGCTCATTGCAGCTATTATCTGTGCTGCCAGTGCAATATGCATACCTGCTTGCTTGGTCCATCAATTTGGCCCAAAATTATATGCATACCTGCTTGCTTGGTACCACCTCAATTATAGTAAAATTTATGGTTCAAGTTCAAGTTCAAGTCAGTTTGCGGCAAGTCCATCAATGGTTGACGACGTCACAGTGCCTCCTGATCTCCCCTTCTTCCCCGGTGAGCACCCCGTTCATGGCGAGCTTCACGAACGCCGACGAGAAGGCCCAGAAGAAGCGGCGCCTGTCCGCCGCGAACCGCCGCACGTACCCCGCCGTGCGCGCGTCGGCGGCCTCCTCGGAGTCGACGGCGAAGATCCCGCGCCCGGACGCCGCGTTCCAGTAGTACAGGTTGTCGAACCAGCTCGGCGTGGCGTCGCTGAGGACGGGGACAGCCGCCGCGACCGCCCGCGGCGCCGCGGCGGGGCACGTCAGCCGGAGCGCCGCCTCGAACGCGACGTCGGAGCGCCCGCGCCGGCCCGTCGTGTCGACGCTGACGCAGTGGCCGCCGCCCAGGGTGTGGCCGCCGAGGATGGCGACGGTCTCCTCGACGGTCATGCCCTTGCTCTGGAACATGGCGAGCGCGCCGTCGATGCCGAGGAAGCTGTCCGGGAGCATGGCGTCGGCGCGCTCCACGCTCGCCGTCTTGGCGTCCCTCCGGCCGAGGGGCACGCCGCGGATGCGAGGCCCGCCGGTGTGCGCCACGGCCGACCTCGCCGCGAGGACGACGATGTCGGCGCACGACACCTGGCCGGGGCACGCGCGCTCGACGGCAGCCTTGACGAGGCTGATGGTGCTGACGTCACGGATGCCGAAGTTCTTGTCGGAGCCCAGCTCCGACGTGATGTTCCGCCGCTCGTCGGAGTTGAGCAGAATGGACCCGTCACATCCCTGAAAAAAACTCACTAGTACAACCTAAATCTCTGAAAACTCATGAAAATTTGGGACCTAAAATTTGAAATTGCAGGTTTATAGACAGGTTCTGGTAGGATGTTCTACTGGTTAAAAAAAATCAAATTTTACTGAATTTAGCGAAGAAATTCAAGAAAAATTTTCGTTCAAAATCATTTTTTCTGAAATTTCCTCAAAATGTTTATGCATTTTTGAGATAGTAGAACATGCCTCAAACATATGACTTTATAATTAAGAGTTCCCGCAGGTAAATTTTGATAACTAATATACAATCTATTCACATTTATCGCATAATTAAAAACCATATCAGTGAATTTGTTGCTGGAAACACTAATATCATATCATCGCACTTTTAATAATTCTCACTACAATTAATAAACAAAAATGTAAGAATATATCAACAGTGTGTATTGGAGATAAGTACCTGAACTTGGCAGTCATGGAAGAAGAGGCGGAGGAGCGCCGCCGGCGAGGTCTGGTCGACGGCGAACACCGGCGCGAGGGCCATCTCGACGATGAGCTCCAGCTGGGGGCATGACCACCGGTAGTAATCGCCGGAGAGGCCGCCGCCGGCGGCGGCCGCCATGCCTGCGGAACCACCTGGTGCTAGCACAAGTAGCGTTGCAAGCGCAAGAACCGGGCCAGTTACAACGCTAACCATTGCACTAATACTAGTACTCATGTCTAGCTTCTTAAGCCTTCACTAATTAATTAACTCGATATCAAGGAGAGGAGTTGCGCAGTTTCGTTCGTGTGATCTTATTGTGTGGAGTGAGGAGTAATTTATAGGCCAAATGGGAGGGGTTATGTGTGGAATTAAAACTTGACATGGAAAAATTGGAGCATATCCAGGCCGTGTTTTGCATATGATTAATTAATTGAGTCAGATCAGTGGATGAACTGATCGAAGTGGAATAAGATGATGCTAGAAAACTTGTCTCGGAATGGGAGATTCTTCTGTTATCAGGAGGTTGATGTTTTGCACAAGAAATGTGCACTATTTGCAGATTTTGAGGACAGATCTATAATGTCAATCAAGATCGTTAATTTTTTTTCTTTCTACGGATCGATAATGAACTGATCGAAGTGGAACAAGATGAGTGCTAGGGAACTTGTGTCGCAATGGGAGATTACTCTATTAATTACCAAGAGGTTGCTGTTTTGCACGAGAAATGCGACTGTTTATGCAGACTAGATACTGGGGCACGCCTATTACGCGTCTCATGTATGTTTTTGTTTTGAGTGTGTTTATACCTTTGTGTACTGTGTAGTAATCAAAGTTCACGTCAAATGTGGTATAAATGCAGATTGTTTAGTTCACTTCTGTAATATCGCAATAGTTTGGTATGTTTAGGGCCATCTGTTGTGCTGACCCGTGTGAACGTTGAGTACGTGGAGCAACGGATCGTAGATTACTATGTTCTACCCTGCTATAAAATTAGTGCACCTAAAATTGCAAGGTGGATAAGCAAACCAACAAGCAGTTAAGGTAGCATGTACATTATTGCAACCATTTCAGCAATAAGCTCACAAGCTGGTCGAATAATAATCGACGAAAAGGTTCAGCGTATGCAGAAAATAGTAAAATGTGTATTACCTAGGTTTCACGGCTGTACAATTGTATTACTACAACATTGAATTGTATGACACATTTGAATTTTATCTAACTTGCTATGTAAATTCAATATCATAGGGTTGGCTTGGATTAAATAGAAATGAATACACTCTCTATTAGACTGAAGAGAGAAGATTAAGCTAATTAGAGTTTGAAGATCCCTTAGTTATACTACCAGGAAAAATAGTACTAAACTCAACAACTAAATTTTCTAAAGTATCATCAAAGAATGAAGGCACTTATACATGCTGATATATCCAGCTTATGTTTAAAAGTCTAATGGGATAGTAAACTACTTCTTGAGACACAAGTGAATAACACTTCAATAACACAAGTTAGACTCACAAGTCATGTATATGTATGAATAACTAATGCCTACTAGTTTACAAAACAAATTCAGGACCATATTGTACAGATACCAACATAGACCAATGAAAGTGGCAATGCACAAGTATCCCACCTTCCAAGCATACCCCATGAGAATGACAATGTACAGTGTGCTTACTGTTGGGATCATCAGACACGCATTGGCCTCATCTACTAAACATGAGTAAGGCAAAGAGAAACATTACGAGCTTAGCAATTTGCGATGCCAACACGTTGTAGCAGGTTGTTCAAAATAAAAAATATACCACCCTCTAAACTCAAAAACAGAAACTTTAGTACATATAAAATTATACCCAATATAACAAGTTATAAATATGAGCCATAATATTTGGTTTTTGTTTTGCAAAATCACATGAATTGATAAATAATTAGTTAGAACTATATATCCTGATGTACCTATTCTTCCAGCTAAAGGTTCAAATACCATGTTCAAGATCACTTGCTTTTGGTTTCTCTTAATATACTTTAATTTTCAAATTTTGGTGTAGTTGAATTTGATGAATAATTAGTTTCTCATGATCACTAAAAACTTTGAGTTAACCATATATAATACAATCGTAGAATAATTTACAGCCAAATATTAAGTTTAGTAACCGTATAGAAAATCTGAATATGCAGACTTAGTAAGTCAAATAGCTGCTTAAGATCTCATATTCCTGAGTTGTTTTTATCATGTAATCACAAAATAACTTGATGCTTGGTTGATCACAGTAGTATATCCTCCCATATGCTGACCATGAAAAAACAAATAAAGAATTCAAGAACCTATGGCATATGCTATACAGTACTCAAATCATATGTGACCTAAATTTATTTTCAGTTATAATATCAAGATTCTATCTATAAACTGGAATGCCAAGCTTCTGCTTGCTTTTTAGGGAGAAGTAGCATCTAGTCTTAACATTTGATAGCAGAGCAGATAGAAAGGATTCAAACCTCTAATTGTTATGAAAGGTAAACACCTTCAAGCTAATTTACACAATCTACTGACTAATTGCTTTGGCTTCCTATCTGCCTTGGAAAGAATACATCAACCTTAGGAACAAATGAATTCACAATTTCACAATGCATAAAAACCAGAGTATATATGCTTTCTGATTGCAAACCTACATAGATATTTGTAATTTCCAACTCTGCTGCTAGGCTGCTCTTCATGCCTTCCCATTGTTGTCTGGTTAGCTTAAAACTGTGACAAAATAGCAAAAGAAGAGAAAGTAAATAAGCTTGTAACTGTAAAAATTATCAATAGGTGGGAGGTGCATATCCCCAGTCCTAGGTTGTCCTATAGCTCAGATTTATATTTCTTCTTCTCAATGACACCATGTCCAAGTCCTTTTAGATATTATCCCATTACCCACGTTAAGAGTCACCACATATTTATATCTTCATATGGAGAAGAAAAATGCTTATTTTCTCCTAAGTGTTCCTTAATTGCTAGAAATGAATACATGATGTAATTGCTGCACCACTTCATTTATATTGTATTGATACATCTATCAGTGTGCAAAGTATTTCTAGTAATGTACATATCTAGCAGATAAAACCAATGTAACATTAATTTTATTTGAACCATGTTATTTTATATATATGTAAATATGCTCATGTTTTACTTCTTGCTGATTTTTGGGTAATTATTAGTATTAACTATGTACAATGTACTTACATTCAGACATTTCTCACATAACTGGGTTGCTTGACTAACTTTCAGTCAAATACTTGATGTGATCAGTTTGTCGAGTCCAGAAATTTGATATAGATTTCCTCCCAATTAAATCAAGGAGGATTTCGATAGAAAAATATTATTTTTTAATAAAATAGAAAGTATCAATACCAAAGTAGCAGTATGCAGATAGTGTTGGGTAAAATATGTCTATATTCTTTGGACTTCTCACAGAATATTGAATTGTGAAAATTCCAAATTTTAGCAGTTGCATAGCTACTTCCTAAAGACCTCTTGACTATTGATAGATTTATGCAATAAGGGAAGCAGGGAAGGCAACCTCCGAACCTGTGCTTGCATGCCGATATGAACACCAGAAATATCTTGGATGGCATGTGTTTACCACTGCTGAAACTTTATAATTGTAAGAAAAGGGGATGATATCATTAGGATTGTATACAATCATCGAGAATGACTGTTCTTCTTCTAGTAGAACTTCTGTAATCTGCATAACACAATGTAATATTTTGTGAGATGAGCAATTTTCATATAATGTAAGAAAATATGTTTAGAACTTTCACCGTATATTTCTTTTCAAAGTAGAGTAGAGAGTTATACAATACGTATACTTGTTGAAACAAACTCTAAATCCATGTTCTGCGTCACTACAGAAAGAACAGCTTACAGTGTGCAGGTTCTGCAAATTCAGATATACCAGCTTCTCAAGAGTCAAGGCCAACTCCATAGCAAAAATCACAAGTGAACCTACGGATACATACAGCAACACATAGCTAATGCTCTTTACAGGTACATTAGCATCAACAAGATACATTGATGGAGAATACACAAGGATTTTTTTTCGTTTTGGAGCTTTTAGAATTCAGAGAATCTTCTCGGTGTAGTCAAAAATGTTTGAAAGATAGCTTTTACAAAAAGTAGCTTTTATTGAAAATTATTTGACATCAAGATTCAATAGGGAACTTTTCGACAGTAGAAGGTTACCCTGAACTCATTCAAGAGAGAACTTCCCTTGTTCCTAGAAAAAATGTATGCTCCTTCCAACCACTTTGTTTTCACATGCATAATCAGGCATTGAGAGTCTGAGACACACAAAATAAGCAGACACACATGTGGGCAAGTGGCACAATGGCACCCATGCAACAGAACACATACCATGATATTAGAAACACATATAGGACAAGTTGAAAGCACCTTACTATACAAGGCATCGCCTTTGTCAGTGTGGTCAAACTCTACATTGATCAATTAGATGCTACCAAATTATGATGGTAAGAAAATCGGCGTGTAACTTTTGTAACTCTGAATGCTAATGATTTTTAGGATGTTGTAAATGCTACTCTAGTAACACTGAAGAATGTGAGGCAGAAAACTGAACTAACCTTTGGAGCATATATGTACATAATTGTAATGCTAGTAGATATACAGAGCCAAGCTCCAAGCAGAGAGACTCTTGTTAGAATGTTGTTCGAGAGAAAATTAGTGAGAATAAGATAATGCAGCCTATGCAGAGCATCGATGCCACTGATAGCTTTCTACAAACTATATCAACAATCATGATCGACAAAAATGAACATCTTGAAGAAACCATGCCAGCGTTATGCACCAAAAGATAATTAGTAACACACGGCAAGAACAAACCTGCGAAGCTTGAGATAAAAAAATTTATGTGCTTGTATCAATTAAATGTATGAATTCAGTCTCCTATTTTGCACATATCCTATTTCCATTACTTCACTCTAATGTCAGCATAACAACTCTATAATAGGAAACACATATTTCCAAAGAAAGCCATCCATGGGACCAAAGTTGCTCTTAACAATTTGGCAACAATGATTATATAACCTAAAGATGAAATCCGTAGGCTGTAGCCAACTTTCCTGCTAAACTTAAAGGTTATACAATATTAGTTAATACTATCAGTGGAATAAACAATGAAGAATATGTACTTTGTCATGAGGGAATGACCTCTGGTTCAACACTCTTATAAAGTTAATAGTATCTTATGGAACTTTAGAAGACAACAAGGAGCAAGGTAGATTATTAAATGAACCATCCAAATATCAGCATTCAGATCCAATTTTTCATTTCAAAACCAAGGGCCTGTTTGGTACAGCTCCAACTCCAGCTCCACCTCTCTTGGAGCTGGAGCCCAACCAAACAGTTTCAGCTCCACCTAAACTGGAAGCGGAGCTGGGTGGAGCGCTCTCACAAAATGAACTAGAGATGTGGAGCTGGGTTTAGGCTGCTCCACAACTCCACTCCAGACCCAACTCCTGAAGCTAAATTTAGGAGTTGGAGCTCTACCAAACAGGCCCCAAGTTAGAGATATGCGTGACCAGGCACTTACCTCAGTCGGCTCCAACCTCCCTCACCACCAGCCCTATCTTGACCAGCAATATCCATCCCGTACCAGAGACGGACAGTAGCTTGAGCTCATGGAGCAGGCAGATGGTCTCAGCCATGCGCCCGCGGAGTAGAGAACCACTTAGTAATTATTTTTATGCATTTACTATTTACAAAATTATTTGGCTTATGAATTAATTTTAAATAATCATGTTACATTAGTTATTGCCTATTATATAATCCGTTCCTAGCCAAACTCTTGAATTGCTATATCATGTCCTTTGATAACCTAGGCATAGATTTAATTAAATTAGATTGCTATTGTAGTGAAATAATACCACCAATCATTATACTCACATACTTGTTTTGCCCATCGTCACGGGATGGCGTTAACGGGCGATATCAAATGTGGTTTTTATATAAGTCACTCGCCTAGAGTGACATGGAAGATTATTCTAGACGAAGATGGGTATTGTCGAGTGTGAGGCCATGCATTACTGTGGTTGAAATGTGCATGGGCATGTGCTAGTTTGGTTGCCTCCCCGGATATAAGGACAACCCCTTTATGCCATGGAAAGTGATATAATTTGCATCCATCCATAGGGCCGAGTGATCATACTTAGCCTAGTAAATTGTCCCACTGTATGAAAGACTGTTAGGTGGCTCTATGAGCGGTAGGGGTGGACATGTGGAAGGGGTCACTGGGCTAGGTTGACATGCCTTAACAACAATGGGATCTGTGAAAGCATGACGATAGTTCTATGCGTTGCCTGGGGCTCGACAAGTGCTCGACTGCTATGACAGACTAGACCCCATTGTGTAGTAACTAGTAGTGAGTGGGACTCTTGAACGGCTATGTTGTCTTGGCGCTGATTAGGTCATGGTATCTTGTGGGTAAAGTTGGGCAATCTCTGCAAAGATGAAACCAAACCATTTGAATGTGTTGTGCTTCCGATTAAGAAGCTATGTCATTGGGTGATTCCTATATCTCATGGTATAAGTAGATTTCAGAAATAAAATATGATGATGATTAAGATGAGGATGATGGAGATTTAATATTGTTACCATTTCAAAATATCGATTTATAATTATTTGCAAATAAAATGTTTCTCAAAGTAGGCCAAAACTATATAAGATAGGCTTGTTATAAACCCTCGTTGATGAACCTTATTCCCTTGTACTCCTTGCATATATTCTATTTGAATAATTCGGTTTATGGCTTGTTGGGTACCTTGGTACTCACCTCTTGCATAAAATATGGTTTAGATGATCAGTTCTTTCCTGAGGAGGTACAGAATGGGGAGGAATTCTTCGGTACTGATGAGTTCTCGTTCTAGGTCGATCTGCTCTTAGGCGTTGCCTGTGGTGTTTTATCTTATCTTGTGTTTGGGTTTTCTGTTTGTAGGGAGTGTATTGTGGTAAGTTTGGCCCGTCGGCCCTTAAAACATGTAATACTTTTGTGTAAAAACTTGGATATATGTATCAAAAGCAATTCTATTTATCAATCCGTGCTCGATTGAAATCCGGGGGGTGGTTTCGGGATACTATACTCAAACCAGGTATCCCCACACAGGCAGGCAGGGAGGTACCATGGGCGGCGCTGCCATGGTGGCAGGCCCACAAGTAGGTCGCCGTTGGCCGTAGGAAGGTTCTAGAAGAGAAGTAACAGAGAAGAAAGACTATAGGACTGACATGTGGGTCCCACATGTTGACTCAGCTGGTTAAACCAGGTCAACGAGCCACGTCAGCAAAACTACCTTCAAAACCATCGAGAGAGTCATTTTGCATTGGTTTTAATAGTTGAGGAGTCAATATACCTGTATTATGGTTGAGGGATACGAATCAGATTGCACCTACATTTGAGGGAGTCAAAGTGGACTTATTCCGGGTCATAATGGGTGGGTGAATTCCTTGACTGGTTGGCACTATTCATTTTGGCTTGTTTGTGCGTTTGTTAGGCTGAGTTTGTTTGTTGGTGTTACGAACTAATCCCTTATATACGTAAAATAGAACGACTTATTAGCGCATGATTAATTAAATATTAGCTTTTTTTAAAAATAGATTAATATGATTTTTAAAAATAACTTTTATATATAAATTTTTTTGCAAAAAATACACCGTTTAACAGATTGGGAAGCGTGCGGGCGAGAAACGAGGAGGAGAGTTAAGCAACGAACTCAGCTAGTGTAGGGCGTTGACGTGTTTTTGTACATCTCACTATTTTGGGGTCCAAAATATGTCGAATCCCCTTTTACTAGTCCTACAGGAGAGCGTCGAGTTTTACTATATTTTGAATTGCCTGGATAGGCTACTACATTTGCTCTGATTTAAATTTATTATTACTTAGTCATAAAAAAAGAAAAAATGTTTTATTTTTCATCCTATACTTTTCATACCTTTTATTTTTCATCTTGTTCACCATATTTAAAGTGGCTTTGTATGACACGGCGCTGATATGGCAATAAAACGATGTAACGTTGAAACGTATATTAATTATAAAAATTTGAACATGACGTCGAAAAATTCTCCAAAAAAGTATATCAGTTCATCCATAGAGCATTCAAAATCGCTCAACAAAAAATGGAGCAATTAAAACAGAAATATTTTTTCTAAAGCAACATAAAATATAATTTTCTCCCAAAAATAGTTCTTAAATCTGAACAAGATCATATTTTAAGACAAAATTAAACTTTATTTCACTTTGGACACTTACAATTTAGTATGCAAGTTCTAATTTGTACAATTTATCACTAGTACCTATTTAAGATTTTTAATCAGTTACTAATTTTTAAAATTCAAGTACGTAACCTATGCATGAAATTGCATTTGAATTTTTAAAAGTCATATTAAATTAAAAAATATACAAAAACTTTCAGTTAAACCTAAATAAATTGGGCATGTTGCAAAATCAAGGTTATTCTAGCACAAAAATTTATTTTATATAAATTATAAAACTGTTTTCTCTGTGGACTATTTATTCTGTTTATATCCCACAAAAATAATCTCGATTGTATATACCGTATAGAATAAGTGGTAAATTTTAAGCATTTTTTATTCATTTTGGACTTTTTTTGAAAAATTAACAGAATTTTCAGCCTTAAAACACAATGATATGTCATCAAATACTAATTTGAATCTAGTGAAAGGACAAAAAAATGGTATGGAAAGTTCAGGGGTGAACAATAACCAATTTTAAAGTTTATGGATGGAATTTAGACCTTTGTGAAAGCTCAGAAATGTAAAATGGACATTTTCCAAAAAAAAAAGCTACAGAGTATATGACTTGTGCATGTTATATCAAAACCTATAAATTTGCTCCTAAAAAAAGGCATATAAATTTCCGATGATATGGGCATGCTATAACAAAAATGCTATGAATAAGGCATGTTATAACAAAATCCATGAGAAATGCTGCGTTCAGCAGCAGCACAAAGAGAAGAAAAATCGCTCGTTTTTCACTTGCATTTTTCCCGAAAGGCTAAACGGTATGTTTTTTTTTCAAAAAATCTATATAAAAGTTCCTCTAAAATCTATATTAATATTTTTTTTAAATTTTAAATAATTAATACTCAATTAATTATACGCTAATGGCTCATGTCGTTTTGTGCATCTTTTTAATCTTCTCCTTTTCCCTCCTCTCAAACACACCTGGATTTATCCATGGTCAGCTTTGATCCGAAGGAATTGCTAAGGCTGCAACTGGGGCGCAATCTGACAGAGAAATTCCGGCAACTGTATAGCCATAAGACAGTCTCAATGGTGATGGGATCATGGGAATGCTATGAGGGCTAGGTGACAAACGTAGCCTCTTCCAATGGCCCCAGCCTCCCGTCATAACATGTGGTTACAGATAGCCAGAAATAATATCCACCAGCTGCTGCTCTTCTCTATGCTCTGAAAGATTAGAACTGGGAGGCTTCTAAGCAGCACCAAGCAGGAACTATGCCTGGCAGCATCCATGTCTCAGGTTTTTTTTTCTCTGATGGATTTGTTCATTCACACGAGTACCTGAAGAAAACTATCTGAATATTCTACTAGAAACAGAGAATGACTTTGTTCAGTATCTTACTTCTCAGCTGCTCAACCACCAGCTGCCACAGCTCCACTGTTCTTGCAAGGTTTGGTCTCTTCAAATCACCATTTGTTTTCCACAGGTATTATTACGATTTTGTATATAAACAACATGATGGATGCAGTTGTATTGGGCAAAAGAGAGTACAATGGAAGCATTGGAGAAGGCGAATTCTCATTGTGAGCTCTGCATTTCTGCTTCTTTTCATCAAGTTGCATTTAAATCCCCCTTGTTGTCTGCAAAGAAAATTTTCAGCATGTCTCACACTAATTAACTACATGTAATATGTGTTGGCTGTGTACATCATTCTGGATGTAGAGGCCAGTTTAATCCATTTTTCTAAAAAAAAATGTAATATGTGTGCAGCCCAGTTACATCACTTCGTGAGGGCATGGTGATGCTGCTCTACAATGCAGATAGATCATTAATATCACAAGCAGGTTTTTTTCAGTTAGTTCATTGTTCATTTTTTCTACTTAGCCGGCACAAATATGAACAGCTGCATGTTTTAACTAATAACCCACAAATCACCACAGAACTGAAGACGAAAGCAGTTGTTGAGTCAGGAACTATGGATGTTGTTTTTAGTCTTGACAATGGAGGAAGCATTATTCTTAGGCTGCAGTTCCTACTCAGTGATGAAGACCGCAGACGGGTCCAAGAAATGGTAAGTGGTTCTTTTTAGGTTATTTTCATGTTAGTTCAAACCACAATTCCTTTTTAATTTGTTATTAAAATTCCATCTTAATCTGAATTATCTAGCATGTGCTTATACTGTTTTCCCTTTATTCAGAGGAACTCTGCAGTGAAAAGAAAGCAGCAAGAGCTGCTTTCTGATGGTTATGCACTTTCTCAAGGTAACCTGTAAAACAGTGTTCAAATTTTGTCTCATTTTTCGTTGCAAACACGATTTTAGGGATCTACTGAACAGACTATATGCTTCAGATGTGCCAATGTTAGTAGTTAATGCCTTAGCTAATAAGATCATAATATTTAATCCACATATATTAGTATTTAAAATTATGTCTAGATGTTGTATTAGTTCCCAAATATCTGAGCTACGTTCTGTACACTGTGTAATCCATCAAAATAATATTTAGGCTGTGTAACTGGAATGCTAATATGTGAAATTTAATCACTGATAAAATGTATAATTTGTATGGACAACTTTCCTTTCTTATAGGTGATTTTCAAATTTTTCAGACAGCTCATTGTCTAAACAGCAATTCGAAGGAGATCAACCTACACTTAGGAAGAGCATGTCACTGGATGATTTTCAAGAGAAGACTACAAGAGACTCACTGGTGCAAAGTGTTGGAAGAAACAGGTCAAGTTTTGAAGACCCAACTGACTCCAGCAGAGGACATGGTAAACCAGAGAGTACATCAAGTAGTGCAGTGAAGAAAATAATAAGTGCCCTTGAAACCAGCTCTCCACAGGTATAACACCTATATCAATAGACCAATAATGCAGGGCAAAACCACTCCAAATATGCTCCATCTGATCATAAATATTTGATGTTCAGGGTAGGACTTGGTCAAACTTCTGAAGCTTTGATCATCAAAAGTTTCTCAAATGCTTGGTATAAAAATTAAAAAAATGATATGCACAGATTTGACTTGAGTACTATCATGGTATCACAAATTTATTTGATTTCATGAACTTATTCTAATTGATGGTCAAAGTTTCAAAAGTTTGACCAAATCTTATCTTAAACATCAAATATTTATGATTAGAGGAAGTACTAGTACAATTTATCTACATAGTCTTCCATCTTCCTGCAGGGTCTGACGACGATCAAATCAGAAAGCTCACTAAAAGGGCTGTCTGCTTCTTCAGAGAATTTCACCCAGTCTTCTTCAGAGAACTCATCTAGTTCAGTTGCAACACAGGAAGTTTCAGGCCACACACAGGCAGGTCTTGTGGCTGGGACATCAGGCAAAATGCAGCTTCCTCCCGGTGACAAAAGCTTCAGTAACAGAAGACCAAACGCAGCTGGGCAACAGGACGTTCTGTCAACCACATCTGAAGGCAGAATCCGTAGGCTATTAAGAGAAAAGGACCTGGATAATTCAGAGATGGTGATCACAATCCAAAACCGTACCAAGAAGCGATCGATGCCGAAGCGTCGTCGCGCCGCCATTGGTCCTTACTCGCTTGAACACATGCATCCCCATGTCTGCATTACTACTGCAAGCAGGCAGCTGAGAGAGCTTGTTGAACTTGAGCCACCATTGGATTCGGTTGTGTTGGTAGGACAGGTTGATATCAAGAAACCAAATGTGAGGGAAGGAGCTAGCAAGCAAGATCAGGTATGATTATGAAGATGTTTAAACTCAGGGAAATTTTATAGTCCTTGAGAAAGTATATGTAGGTATCAAAATTTTTAATGAAAAATTTTGATACCTCGAGATACCTAATACCTGTAGGTATCAAGTTTTACCCTAGAAAACGTAGTACCTTTTGATATCTTTTCAAAAATGGTAAAATTATCTTTAAACTGATAGCAATTTAGCTTGTTGATCCCTGAACTTATGCAATCACATGCCAAACTTGTGAAATGTGAAGCAGGGCACAAGTGAGGATAAAACGAAAAATGAGATGGTTTCTGCTCGAGGTGATGATCATGGTTTTCCGATGTTGGATGGGCGGTTGATTAATCAGGCAAGTCAGTCTGTCGGTGTGTGCTGGAATTTTCTCCGACAATCCCCCCCCCTCCCCCCCCCCCCCCCCCCCTTGACTAGCTGAATTTATGTTGTGCAGGGAGTGCGTGTTGTCATTGTGATCATAGCTTGCGGAGCAATATTTCTGAACAACCGATAAGGGTAGCAGGACATGTACATTTAGATTGTTTTTTTTTTCAAGTTTCAGTAATTAATGTAGCTGCTGTATGCAGTGGTGGATCTGTCATGGAGCGGCGGGGTCTGGAACCTCCACTATCGGTGTTGCAACCATGAGAGCCCTTATTTAATCCCCCACTAAAAGTTTTGTCATATATTTATTAAAAAGGGGGTTTTGTATAGTTTGTTCAATCCTCCTGTTAATCCTTTCTGGATCCGTCCCTGCCTATATGATAAGTAGTAGTAATTTTTGCTTGCGATGGTACAGTCTTCACCAGTGTGCATTGCAGCAGTTGTGTTTTCGTCAGGTTTCAGTGTTTTTTCTCAGGAATAAAGGACAGTCACTAGCACAACATAACTCATTTGTGTCGGACGAGAATACTCATTTATGTCGGCGAGAGGCTCCATCATGAACTAAAGGTCAGTGATGTGAAAAGTCATCTTTGTCAGGTCGACCGCCGTCACCAATGACAGTTATCTTTGTCGGGCCAGTATTAAACCCCGTCACTGATAGGTTTGACCCAACAAAGGATTCAAACTAGGGTCCGTCACTGATGACTCATCCGTGACGACTCCTACTATGAACCGACAAAGATGACTAGGTCACATTTGTTGATATGGTTTGGAGACCGTTTTGGATGACTCATCGGTGACGGGCTCTATGTTAGACCTGACGTCTGTTATGCATATCAGCATCGGATATTTTTTCTAATCCATCACCGATGAGTAATTTACCAAATTTTTTTTATTTTTTGGCTAGCCTCAGACTTTTGGTAGCCATGCTCACTGCAAAATGATAGAAACAGATATATACATTCTCATTCCCAGCAATCCCATTCACACATCCATTTCCAGCAACCCCATTCACACATCCATTCACATGCCATCAATCCATACATTCACAATCACATCCACATTCAAATCCACATGCATCTTCAAGAGTTAAGTATCAAAACCTACAAAACCAAGGTATAATTTGAAATAAATTATGTAATTAACATGGCAAATGTATACATTAACATCAGAGATTGTTCTACATATAATATATACATAAATGGTACATAATCACATGTTTTTGACAAGCATAAAAAAATGTTCAACAAATTTTGGCCGAACTACTTTATTCTAAAGCTTTCTTTTGGAGATACGAGTTCCACAAGTATGAAGGCAACTAGTTCCTCTATAATATATTCGAAGTTGTGCGGCGGAATTTTGCTAATTTTTTCTTGCAAGTGAGGCACAAGGTTAGTGTGTGTGTGTGTATGTGTGTGTACACAATTAAACTAGTAGCTTTATTTTGTGATTAAGTGTACGTAAGCACAAACCTCAAGATCTAGCAATGTCACCTTATCCAGCAAAGTACTCATGTTATGTCACACATGAAAACCACAAGTTTCACCAACTTGTTGACGAAATGAGAAGTCTTTATAGTGATAGAGGTCGGGACGTCCTTCCTTATGCTTGCTGCCTTTTTGCACATATTGGGCCCACGCGTCATTTAATGCAGCTTCAAGCGCCGAAAAATTGTATTTCTCGTTAATTCAGGAGTTAAGGTAGTAGACCTTACTCCACTTTGGCACTATGACTAGGAGAATCCAATGGAACCTGCGACATTAATATATTGCAAGTTAAATACTAAAGCTATATGCGTCGTGGATTTCCATCTAATTAGGTAACACACTTACCGTTGATTATGGGCCAATAGAATGAAGTCTTTGTCCTGGAGGGCTCACAAGCAGTCTTTGACATAAGTTGTCAACGATTCTAGATTGTGCTGCAGAGCTGTCTTGTTAACTTGGGTTGTATCTAGGAAACCAACTTGGATTATGTTTCTTTGTGCCCTTTGCCAACTTAACCTACTGTAGGATCGAGATGTCAACTAGAGGGGGGGTGAATAGGCGATTTAAAACTAAATGACACTTAAACAAAATTAACCTAAGTTGCTAGGCAAGGTGAGGTGCAAGGTTAACTAAGCAACTAAGTTAAGTTTTGCAAACCTAGGGTGATATGGGCTCAAATATGTCTCTATGAATGTAAATTGCACAAATGTAAATGCAACAAATAAATGGAGATAAGAGACAAGGAATTTTTCACTCAGGTTCGAAAACTCGCTGGTTTCCTAATCCCCATTGAGGCGAGCCCAACTCCACCGCTCAACCACGAGGCCACCACACGCCCCCTTCATCAAGGGGTGGGCAAGGTGGGAGCCGACCCACGGAGAGGACTACCCAAGCCTCGATCACTAGGGTAGTTCTTCCTTCACTCCGAAGGTGGTGAACTCCAAACCACTCACAATCGCCACCGGGCCTCCTCTACAATCTCCTTGGAGAGGTCACCGGGCAACTCCTTCACAAGCCGTCTAGGAGGCGGCAACCTCCAAGAGTAATAAGCAATGACGCGGCTTGGAGATGATCAAGTGCCACACTAGCTCTACAATGAAGCAATGCACTTGACTCTTGGCTCAACAATCCCTCAAACACACTAAATGGATGAACACAAGCTCAAGTGAGTGTGAGAGAGATGCAAGGGGTGTATGCAAATGAAGCAAGTGCCAAGAAGAGCCCCTTGCTGCTGGTAGGGGGTATTTATACCCCACCCCACAAAAGCTAGCCGTTGGAGGTCAAAATCCCCAACTCAATGCACTGCCGGTCAGACCGCCGTTGTATGGCCGGTTAGACCGGACTACTTTGTAACGGCTAGAAAACTAGCCGTTACAGGGCAATCATAGAGCAAAATCGAACTAGCCGGTCAGACCGCAGTAGGACGGCCAATCAGACCGACCTAGGCTCTGTCAGACCGCCATCGGCTTGGTCTGACCGGTTACGGCTCTGGCGGCTTGGGTTTCCACACCAGAGTGCCATTGTCAACAGACAGCCGGCCTCCAGGAGGCCGGTCAGACCGGCCACATGGAGCCGGTCAGACCGGCCCTGGAAACAAATTCAACAAGAAATGAAATAAGAAATGAGTCTAATATACAAATGACCTAATGTGGCATTTTGATCATCTCTTTGTCTAGGTCATTACCCCTCTTGATAGTACGGCAAAGCTATAATTAAACTCGCAAATATTTGATCGCCCAACTCCTCGATCAATTTAAAATTAAAACACTAGTTTATCGTCTTCTTTTCCTTTTGCTTTGCGCCATCAATTTTAATCCTTTGGGAAACATCCATGTATATATATCACGTGGTCCTAGCTCAACAAATATAACTCAAAGAAATAGTTAGTCCACAATTAGCGCTTGTCATTAATTACCAAAACAAACAACGGAGGCCTAGATGCTTCACCTACAAGCAAGACAATAATACTATAAGCATTCTAAATGCATGGATTGTTATTAGCATATTTTGTACTCATCAATACTTACAATGTGTAACATTTAAGGAGATTGGTGTCCATCGCTCATAGCCTGAAGAGGTCAAAGAGATCCTTAAAGTCTACCACAATATAGATAGCTGGCCCAAGAAATGGCTCTGCACCGTGATGGCCCATTATATCCGTCTCTCTATTATTTCTCCTTGAGTTTGACCTCTCCATATAGTATCTGTACAATTCTTGGCAAGCAGGACCCATCTTGGCTAGCTCGAGGTTTCCAACAAATGGCATGCCTAATTGGAAGGTTGTCGGAGCTAGGCTCTTAGTAGGAACTGATATCTCCTTGCCTAGATCAAGCTGCTTAGGAGCCAAGAGCGAGTTGTGTAACTTTCCTTTCCCTTTCCCCCTTCCACGAGCTTTTCTGTTGGATACCATTGGTGGAGAAGAATGTGCCTTGCTCTTTTTGATAGGAGGGGGAATGTTAGCCATGACGTCATACTCCATAGGATCTAACCCGAAATTTGTATCATATTGTAAAATGATATCATTGTGTGGGTCCTCAATGATAGGAGGGGCTGAAGGAGCTAGAGCGGGTCTTGGAGGCGGACGACTTGGTCCTTGGGTATTTGACCTAGAAACCATCTTTATGACAAATTAGTCCTTGGGCCATTGGATAAAGGTCCCACGTGCAGCTCCCAAGGTCAAAATTTTATCGTTTGGTGGGATCTCAATAGGTTAGTTGACCCAGTTATCCATGACCATGTCCACCTGGACTTTAGCATGCCCAACCACTAAATCCACCCCATGCACTTTAGTTCTTGGGGTAGGCTTGAAAACGACTTCCTCGGCGGCGGCGAATGAAAACGTCTGTGTCACCCTAACTTCTAGGATGCACTATGTGGGTCCCTAAGATAGATTCATTCACATTCTTAGAATATGATATAATAGATGGGTTAGTTAAGACAACATGTGCATGGTATCATAGTTTTACCGTTATATGGTCGATTGTGGCGACGACTGGTTGTTGTTCTGACACCGCCTCAGTTGACGCGCAACTGCTTCGCTGTTGCGTGGGTCTCGCTTGTACTCTAGGAGGGGGACGGGGTCGGAGTTTTGCTGTTGCATATCTCCCCTGATGCGTGCCTTCATCTGTATAAGTTTCTGATCAAATTCTGAGCTAAGTTCGGCTCTGATATTTTCTTTCAGGCGCTCCTCTTTCTGCGCCTTAGTCAGCTTCCGCCTCCTGTACTGCCATGAGTACTGGGACATTAGAGCCAATGCCTCTTGTCCATCCAGGATGTTCTGGGTTGCCCAGCATTTTTGTGAGGATATCGTCCTCGCATCTTTGTGAGCACACCTCTTGCAAGGACTGTCTCTCGGCAGCATATCTAACCTACAGTATAGTAAAGTCAGATTAAATCATGCCTACTGTACAAAGAGACATCCAGATTAAATATTCAATATCGAGAACTCACCATTTCTTGGTACACTTGGTCATCATCTGCTTTTGAGAACGTAAGTGTTCCCACTACAACAGATGTGACCTTCTGTGACGAATTCCTCATGACATTAAAGCTATTCATCGTTATATCGTTTTGTTTTATGATGTTCGATAGGGGTGGTATGGTTTAGTGCCAAAATATGGTGTTCGTCACTAAGATCAAGGGCAAATCGTTAAACTAGTCCAACAGCATATCGTGACGAATGCTATTTTGTCATAAGAGGTCAACTGACAAACGTCATAAGTTCATGACAATGTTGGTTCGTGATAAGTGGATTTTTTTAAGAAAACTCAAAGCATGTGTTTGAGATATCCTGAATTAGTAAGCATTTAAAATTTTCTTAATTTGTTTTATAATTTAAAATAATGTGCAAATCAATTAAAGTAATGAAGTAAACAAGGGAATAAATTTATTTTCATAATAAATCATGGTGGCGGTAATTTTTATTAAATTCGCCATGAATTAAAATACTCTATAGAATTTTGGGAGAATTTTCAAAGTTTCATTGTTAATTTTAATAATAGAAGGATTATTCAACAATTATTTTAAACATAAAAGCAAAGTAAATGCCTGAATCAGTATTGGACTGATTTCAGCCCATTTTGAGAAGAAGGGAGTAGGAAACTGGCTAAAATCAGCCCAGCCATTAGGCCTCTAGACTTGGGCAATTTTGGCCCATTTTCTTTACCCCACATCTATATATAGAGAGGGGGGGGGGGGGGGGGGGGNGCGGGGGGGGGGGGGGGGGGGGGGGGGGAGGAAATGGGCCAAAATCAGCCCAACTGTGAGGGATGGATTTTGTTTGTTTTCCATTTAAACTAATTACTAAAATGAAGTTTGTGTTAAAGAAAAATAAATCTGTCCATATTTATTAGGGAAACTTTGTTTTTATTCTGAGTTCATTCTAGTTTTAATAGTTTCGTATTTTTAATAATATCCAAATTTTATATAAACAAACTAAATTATGGGTATGTTACCAACCTTTACTTTAATAAGGTCCCTCAAAAAGTTTCATCTACAAAATCAAAATGAACTAATCCCATGTCTTCATTTGTGAGTATATCTTTCTAGTGAACCCTGACTCACTACTTTGGTTTTGATTAAGAGTTAACTTTAGCATTTTTAATATAACCTTGTTGATTTCATATGGTTGTTTATGCTAAAAGTTTAATTATCAGTTTTTTAGCTAATAATATATTCATATCCATCGCTGTTCTTAACTGCCCGTGCCCTTGCCCAATTCCTTGCTCGTTCGTCTGGGATGTCAGCAAATGGCGGCAGGGTGTTAGATTGTGTTGCAGCCTCATCCTTCATCCGTCATTGCTCTTGCTTCCCACTATATCCTCTAGTGCCAAGCCGGTGTGGGTGCTTGTTTCTAGCCTGGAGTTCCCGAGCAGCCGCGCTTTTTGCCAGAAACTCAAGAGTTGTTTTTGCAGCCACAAACTCGCCCAAATGGTTTCTGTGATCCATGAGTACGTGCCAAATGGTGTTGGGTGGTTGGGGTTGAGTACAAACTCATTAACGAGCTTTGTCTTGAAATTTTTCCAAGCCAAACCCATCTTTTGGAATGCACGACGCTTCAGAATGTCCTCATCGTCTTGAGGGTACTCGAAGCACTCCTTGAACTTTATCCAAGCAGTGAGCTTATCCTCATCTGGCACGTCCTTGACATCGTCCACTGGGATGCTGAAGTGTCGTCTTCCTAAGACTCTACATGTACTTGCAAACTTCTTCACTACTGATGCTGGAGCCATCAGGAATCCTTCGACGTCAACTTCTGTTATCGTTAACCGTTCTCTAAGTAGCCTATTTGCAATTCTAGGGTTACGTCCAGACGTGGTTGCACTAGTTGTCGTCGACGTGGCTGGGGCTTGATTAGACATTTCCTACAAACTTAAATACCACAAAATACCATAGATACATAAGCAATTACCATAAATTGCACTTAGTGACATATATACAAAATTCACTAAGAAATTATCCCTAAAATCACTAAATTACCCTAAATTCAATAAAATATCCTAAATTATCCACTACACAGTAGTTATCCTGAACACATAAAAAAGAATTCACTATACACTAGTTATCCTAAATGCATAAAAAATAATTCACTATACACTAGTTATCCTAAATGCATAAAAATAATTTACTATGTCCTCATCTTCATATTAACAAATATTATTCATATTTAAACTTTGACTTCTTATCATACTATCAAAGTGTGTGTTAAGCCTTAAATATAATTATTAGGCTTCCGTTTATCGAAGTACTAGTAGTAGTCGAATACTTTAGGAATGAATGGAGTAATACTATTGAATACAAAGATTTACACATAAAAATTTACCAAACAACAAAAATATAAAAAAAACTACTTCACCAAATGAGATTATCATATGCACGGAGGTTTAACTATCACATCCATTTATCATACATGCATAAAAAGCTCATCAAATTCACCAATTCACCAAATAATTCACTAATTATCCTAGCAATACATAAAAATTGACCAACCGGTGGCTCGGTGGAGAATGAGGCGGCGACAGTCGAGGTCGGACGAGGTCGATGTGGCGGCGACGAGGGCGGCAGCCGGGCTCGGTGGAGAACGAGGCGACGACGGCCGGGCTTGGAGAAGGGCGATGCGGCACCGGTGAGGGCGGCAGCCTAGCTCGGTGGAGAACGATCGAGGCACCGACGGCCGAGCTCGAAGGAGGTCGATGCGGCACCGACGAAGATGGTGGCCAGGCTCGATGGAGAACGAGGCGGCGATGGCCCGGCTCGGAGGAGGTCGATGCGTCGACGGCGAGGGCTCAGTGGAGAACGAGGCGGCGACGGCGAGGGCTCGGTGGAGTGAAGTGAGTGTGAAGTGAAAAGTGAAGAACCCTAGTCTTCATGTGGTCAAACCACATCTGAGATGGGTTTCAATATTCCACTGTTACGGATGGTAGTCATCAGTGACGGTCGTCAGTGAAGGACCGTTACAGAGTCATCCGTTACGGGCATCAATTGAAGCTTGATTGAGATAACTATATCCGTGATGGGCTTCAATTAAAACCTGATTGAGATAACATCTATGATGGGCTTCAATTAAAGCCCGATTGAGATAACATCTCAATGGGTTATTACTTGCCACCCGTCACCGATAACATTTTTAACTTTTTTTTATGATAGATATATTACTATTTTGTTCTTTGTGCTTCTTTCAGGGTTGACCATTGTTGACTTTTTTCTTATTCTTTGTAAGGGTTTAGTGTTTTGTAAGGAAGCCATGCCAATATTAAGTGGGAGTGCTATGGCATATGCTTCCTGCCTTTTCAAGTATAAAATTTTGAAACGTTGGACGTAAACCTGATTTTTAGCGTAATACATAGCAAGCCTGATTTTTGAAACGTTGAACCAAAATACTTCTTTCATTGCAAGAAATAACAATTCAAATTAATACTTCTTTCATTGCAACAAAGGCTTCCATAGCAAATCAAATTAATACAAAGGCTTCCATTACAAGGATAGCACATCCTTCTTCACCGACCTCGTCCTCTTCGCTGTGCCATGATCCATTGTAGCCTTCTTGCCATTTTTCTTCATCGATCCCTGCAAAACACATACAGAAATGCGTCAATCGCTTATCCTAGCTGCAACGCAGTGAATGGACTCGAGTATGTAATAATACCTACTATAAGGATATGCCTTCCGTGTGATCTAAATGAGCATATGCTACATCCTCTTCGGGATCATCGTCAAGGTCTATGTGGGGTCTTACATGAAGATTTTGGTTGTATTCGTCTTCGTCGACGACGTTGTCAACTCCAATAATTCTTCTCTTGCCATCCCTAACAACATGCAACTTCTTGTTTACTAGGTCTTTTATGTAGAAATCTGCTCAACTTTTTTCGCAAGTACAAATGGTTCATCAACGTATCCAACCTTGCTTAGATCTACAGTTGTGAAACCTTCCTTGTCGACTTTGACACCAGTGCGTAAATTCACCCAGCGGCAATGGAACAATGGGACTTTGAACTTCATGTAGTTCAGCTGCTAGATCTACTCTATGCGGCCATAGTATGTGTTGGACCCAAGTTGATCCTGAATGCATCTATACGAACCCCGTTGTTTTGTACTATGCTCTTGTCATCTTGTTTGACGGTGTAAAATGTGTATCTATTAATATCGTCTCCTTGCCATGTATCAAAATCCCAACAAGGACCCACCATCAACCTCCTTACTGTTTCATTTGGACCATCGGTCGACGTTGCAATACGATTCTTGAACCATTTGTTGAAACGATAGTTATGCTCTCTGTTGATGTACATATCCGATCGACCATATTCTCCTATCGGACCTTCGCTAAATGCTCCTCAAAATATGGGGCAACTTCTGCCATATGTTGGAGCACAAAGAAATGGGCCTGGGCATAAACGTCTTGATCTGGAAGAATTCGTTTTCTGCCTGTTATGCCAACACCTGACAACCTTCTTTCATGATGAGACGTTAGAACTCTGATAGGATCGGTCTTATCCATGTAGTCGACACAGAATTCAATAACCTCTTCAGTTGTGTACCCTTCAATGATGCTCCTCTCGAACAGGTATATTTCTCTTAGAAAAGTTGGGTCACATATTTTTGTTTGCTTCACAAGATGAACAGGGAGATGAACCATGATATCGAAGAAAGACAGTGAAAAATACATCTCCAAGTGACAGAGAGTTTTGACAATACCTGCTTGCAACCCATCAGGATCTTTGGGATCTACAACTTTCTGGCTGATTGCATTGAAGAAGGCGCATAGCCGCATGATCGTGTGGTGGACTTTGGGTGGAAGAATATTTCTTATAGCAACTGGTAAGAGTTGTGTGATTAGCACGTGACAATCGTGAGACTTCATTCCAACCAGTTTGAGATCATCCAACGAAACATACTTACTTATCCATGCTGAATAGCCCGATGGAACTTTTATATCTTTTAAGCAGGATAACATTTGCATCTTCTCATCCTTTGACAAGGTGTGGCAAGCTGGAGGGAGGAACACTCTTCCTGTGTCCGGATTAGTTACTAGCGTGAGTTCACTTCGAATATTCGTATCCTGTAGATCTAGGCGCGTGTTCAATCCGTCCTTTGTCTTTCCAGGAATATTCAGTAGTAGTCCGACCAAACTCTCGTACACATTCTTTTCTACGTGCATGAGATCAATGCAATGACAAACCTCAGTATCTTTCTAGTAAGGTAGTTGCCAAAATATGGATTTTTTCTTCCACATACCATTGTCATTTGCCTTACTACGTTTCCTTTTCTTCCCAAACTCATTAGTTATGTCCTTGACCATGTTGTGCATGTCATCTCCTGTCAAGTCTGCGGGAGTAGGTTGAAGCTTTCTCTTACTATTGAAAATTTTCTTCTTTCTTCTAAATGTGTGACGTAGCGGGAGCCATCTCCTATGACCCATATAAACCATCTTTCATGATTTCTTCAACCACTTACTGCGTGTATTTTTCATACAGTCAGAGCAAACCTTCTTTTCTTTGATAGTTTATCCAGAAAGATTACCAAGTGCGGGGTAGTACAGTAGAACGTGAAGATTGAAGTTCTTCTGACCATACGTATCCCAAATTTGCACACCTTTTTTCCAGAGTGTTTCTAGATGATCAACAACAGGCTCTAAGAAGACATCAATATCATTGCTGGGCTGTTTCGGTCCTTGTATTAACAAGCACAACATAATGTATTTTCTTTTGAAGTACAGCCATGGCGGTAGGTTATAGTTTACTATAAGAACTGGCCAGGTGCAGTGAGAACTGCTCATATCTCCGAAAGGATTCATGCCATCCATACACAAACATATCCTTATGTTTCTCAGGTCAGCTGCGAATTTTGGGTATTTTCGATCGATATTCCTCCATTGAATCGAATTTGTAGGGTGCTTGTCAAGCCCATAAATTTTAGCCAAATTTTCAGACTATTTTGTGTATAAATCTCTGTCCAGGAATCAAGCCAGGGTACACAAAATGAAAAATTAATATACAAATCCAAACGTAAATAAAGCGTAAATACTTACAGAAGAGACCCTTAGTCCTCACACCGAAAAGAAAGCAGCAGCAGCGGAAAAAGGAACGATCCTAGTGGGGCTTCAGCTCCACCCCACAGGCAAAAACTCAACTGGGGTATAACCCTTGGTCCCCTACTTCGTCTTCAGCTCAGAAGCACTACATTTCTGAAAAGGTGGAAATAGCAAGACCGAGTACAACCACCGTACTCAGCAAGCTACACCAACGATGCGGACGTGCAAGGAAAAATAAAGGAAGGTTCGTGGCTATTTGCATAAAGGCAGTTGTAAACATTTATAGTTGGAAACAGTAAAATAGTTGATTAATTAAGACAAGATTAAATATCCACTGAACAACGCTACACCACGTTGAACAGGCCCAACCCCACCACATGAACTACACCAGTTTATTAAGTCAAGTTAATTAATTGTGGGACTAATCACCATGAAGCTGGTCAATCGCCTATAACCGTAGGCAAGGCTGTTTGAATAGTTTTACTCTGGTCAGAGGTGTACAATTGTACCCACAAGACACGATTCTACACATGTTGCCATGCCCCGAAGTAACACCATGCTACTGCAAAGGGAGAAATCGTGACAAAACCCTTCGCATAACCCTCCCCTAACCATCCACACCACGCTGAGGTTTCGCCCTACCCTTAAAACCAAGGTAAGCAGCCCCCCGTGCGGCGGTGGCGCGGGAAGAAAGTAGGGAGGTGGGGTGGGGAAAGCAGGCGAGCGGGCGGGGTGGGGCGGAGCGGCCTCGGGGCGTGCGGCGGTGGCGGTTGCGCCTCCGGCTCTGCCGGCCGAAGGTTGGAGATGGACTCGACAGGTGGGGCCTGCCTGTCAGCGCTGGCTCCTCCCCACACTGACGCCAACGGCTGCCATTAATGCATAATAAATCGCTAAGGATTTTTCTGTTTAATAGTAAAAACATTGTGAATCTTCTAAAATTCATAACTAATTCACCAAAGCTTCGTTTAAATTCATTCAAATTGCAGTAAGTTCATAAAAATGCCTAGAATCCATTAAAAATGGTTTTGGTTCTAGTTTTAGTAGACTTATAGCCTATTTTGCATGTGTGCTTTGTATGTAGTTTAGATTCCGATGTTTCCGAAGCTCCGTTTTACTTCGAAATAGTTGCAGATCCAATAGCACCAGAGCAAGACTAGTCATGCATTTTAATTGATCATATTGCACCTATTTTGCAAATGTCTCACTTTCTATTAAATATTGCATTTATTTTATAATGTCATTGGGATGGTTACCTATACTTGGCCATAGCTTGTTCACGTTGTGTGGAGATTATCGGTACCATATACCCACACGGCTAGCTTATCCGACTGACTATAGGGGATAGGTTATGCTTCATGATTATGGAATTGGCTTAGGACTTAAGTATTACATTACCTTGTGTATTAAGGAACGACTTATAGTCCTGAGTCAGGAATACTATGGAGTTCTATATGGTATATTGTTAGGTATCTGACTTGTGAGCCTACCCTCTAAACCTATATAAGGAGGGTAGGACGTCCCTTGAGGGATAGATAGAAATAATAGCAATTAGCTAGGTTTTCTTTATACACAACTTGATCAAGAGATCAATAAACCACTCGGCGGATCTAATCCTCGAAACAGGAGTAGGGTATTACTTCTTTATAGAAGGCCTGAACCAGTCTAAATCCCTTTGTCTACTAACCCATCGTGTTTGGCACTTGATCGCTACCCCCAGTTTCTTATTGCCGAAATCAGGTTTCGACAGTTGGTGCGCCAGGTAGGGGCTCGCGTCAAGTTTTCTTCTTCGTCTCGCCGACTAGCGCGATGGGATCTTCATCAGGCATCGACGACTTCGTCTTTCCCCTTGGGCAGGCGTTCCGCTTCGGCAGCCTCGACTTCATCACCGATAATTTCGGCAAGATTCTCTCCTTGACTCGGATGCGAACCAGTCAGGAGGGGAAAACCACTCAGCGCTGTTCGAGTTACCAAACGACGCTGAGATCTACTTTAATCTCTTATCTTCCGAGTTGGAATCAATCCACTTGGGAGAATCTTCTTCATCATCGTCATGCTACGGTTCGAGTTCCAGGGAGATCGCCGTCATGATTCAACCACTCGGATCGTGCTCATCTACTGAGATCCCTGACTACCTCAGCTCCTCTGACTTCGACGACCTCTACGACATCTCTACGGAGGAACTCAACGACTCCGACTTCGACAACGATTACGCTTCGATGTTCTTCAACATTCTCATGGCCGAAGTAGCGGAGACCGACTCAGCCGTGGCCCGCAGGATTGCAGAAGAGGAACGAGCCAAGTTCGAAGTGGAGCACAAGCGTAAAGAGGAAGAACGCAAGCGTATAGAGGAGGAAACCAAGCGCAAGGAGGAGGAGCTCAAGCGAAAAGAAGAGGCCGACAAGAGAAAACGAGATCTGAGGGCAGCTGGACGTTCCGCTCGTGAGGCCATACTCCAGACCCGAGTCGACAACGCAACATCTTCCTCACGCCTCAACAGAACACGGTCGCTGCTTTCACCCTCATCGATACCGTCATCGAAGTGGCACCCCCTGCCGTAAATCCAATCCTGGATAAAGTCAAGACTATCATCGCAGCCACAGCCACCGGCGCTCCCACAGGCTCTGCTCAGAGAGCTACCAAGTCCATCGCCGAGACACCCGAGGGCAGCCGCCTACCACCGATGCGATCTAAAGACTACCGGAGACCCGAGCTCAGCAAGACACCTGCTAAGACCAAAGACCCTCGTCATTACGCAAACTGGAAGCATCAAGATCAATCGGCCGACTCTCGTGAGAGAGGTCATGGCCGGCCACCCATCCACGATCGGATTCGTTATGGCAATAACTCTAACTACCAGAGCAGCTCTCGAAGGCCCGCGTGGAGTGTCTTAAGGAAGGTACTGGATCGGCGTCATTGCGAGCACAACAAGCCCTATCACGAAGACCGAAGGAGTTCACCCGACAACTAAGATGATGGAGTACCCGCGTTCACTCGGGACCTGCGTCGAGTGGATTGGCTGAGTGTATTCAAGCCCACTGGGATTGATAAGTATGACGGCAAAACCGACCCCGAGTCGTGGTTAACCGTCTACACCCTCGCCATCCGCGCAGGAGGAGGAGACAGCAAGGCCATGGCGAACTACTTGCCTATCGCTCTCGCCGACTCAGCCAGGAACTGGCTCACAAGCCTACCAAGAGGTTCGATTGATTCCTGGAGCGAACTTTGGGACCACTTCATCACCAATTTCCAGGGCACTTTTGAAAGGCCCGGGACCCACTTCGATCTCTACAATGTAATCCAGAAGCCCGACGAGTCTTTGAAAGACTACATTCGGTGCTTTTCGGAGAAGCGAAACTAGATCCCCGACATCACCGATGACGTCATCATAGCTACGTTCCAGAAAGGTGTCCGCAACGAGTTGCTGATCGGCAAATTCGGGCGTAAGCCTCCAAGGACAGTCAAGAAGATGTTCGAGACAGCCAACTCCTACGCCAAATCGGATAATGCAATCGAAGCCTCACAGCAGGAGAAGCATGACAAGCAATCCGGGAGTAGCTGGCACCCCAAGAAGGACAATGGCAATGGCAACGGCAACAACGGCCAAAAAGATCGCAAGCGTAAGCCCGAGGATCTGGTCGCCGCAACGACTAACTACCAACAACAGCGTCCCCGAGTCACCGCCTACGACAGGATCATGAACGCCCAATGCACTCATCACCCGAATCACAAGCACGCGGCCAAAGATTGTTTCATCTATAAACAGTTCGCCGAGCAATATGCGACTCAACTTCACTAGAAGCCGTCAGATGGAGCCGGCACCTCAGGAACCAAGAAAGACGACCCAGCTGGTGGCTCAGAGCCTTTCCAAGATCACAGGACCGAGTTGAACCACATTTTTCGAGGGCCGCTAGCGTATGAGTCGAAGAGGAAGCAGAAGTTGACCGACAGGGAAATCAACGCAGTACAGCCTGAAGTCCCACGTTACTTACGATGGTCGGAGGTGGCTATTACGTTCAACCGCTCGGATCATCCTGACCGAGTGGTTCACCCGGGGCGGTATCCCCTGGTACTAGACCCAGTGGTTTGTAACGTCAAGCTCAAGCGTGTCCTCATTGATGGCGGTAGCGCCCTCAACATACTTTTTGCCAAGACTTTGGACGAGATGCAAATCCCGAGATCGGAACTGAAGCCGAGTTTAGCCCCTTTTCACGGAGTCATTCCAGGGCTATAATCTACACCACTCGGGCAAATCACCCTTCCAGTTACCTTTGGCACTCGGGAAAACTTCCGGACAGAGAACGTCAGCTTTGAAGTTGCCGACTTCGAAGCAGCTTATCATGCAATCATTGGAAGGCCTGCGCTTGCCAAGTTTATGGTGGTCCCACACTACACCTACCTCATGATGAAGATGCCCGGCCCCAATGGAGTCATCTCCTTGCGCAGCGATGTCAAGCAAGCCATCACCTGCGACAAGGAAAGCTGTGACATGGCCCAAACTCGGGAGAGATTACTTGGCCAACAGGAGGTCCGACTGGCTGCATCGACATCAGGCAAAGGCGAGATCCCAGCAAAGAAGATAGCCAAGTCGGGAGAAGGCGACGCCAAGACAAAGAAGATTCCCCTTGATCCCTCTGATCCTTCCAAAACTGCTGTAATAGGCGCCGAGTTAGGTCCCAAATAGGAAAGCGCGCTCATCACCTTTCTACAAAATAATAAAGATATATTTGCTTGGAAACCATCTGATATGCCTGGTATTCCTAGACAGGTGATTGAGCACTCATTAAATGTTAAAGAAGATGCGAAACCTGTAAAACAATGACTCCGCCGTTTTGCCCCAAGATTGAATGGATGCTATCAAGGAGGAACTCGCCAAGCTCTTGGCGGCTGGATTCATCAAAGAAGTTTACCACCCCGACTGGTTGGCCAACCCGGTCCTGGTTCGTAAGAAGACAGGGCAATGGCGCATGTGTGTAGATTACACAAGTCTTGTCCCAAGGATCCCTTTGGTTTGCCCCGCATTGATCAAGTCGTCGACTCAACAACCGGTTGCGAGCTTCTGAGCTTCTTGGATTGTTACTCGGGATATCATCAAATCAGCTTGAAGGAGTTCGACTACCTGAAGACATCATTCATTACCCCGTTTGGAGCTTATTGTTATATCACAATGCCCTTTGGCCTCAAGAACGCAGGAGCTACTTATCAACGTATGATCCAGAGATGCCTTCAGACCCAACTCGGGAGGAACGTGGAAGCCTATGTCGACGATGTCGTCATCAAGACCAAGCAAAAATAGGATCTGATCGCCGACTTGGAAGAAACCTTCGCAAATATTCGAGCCTTCAGGATGAAGTTGAACCCAGAGAAGTGTACTTTTGGGGTGCCGTCAGGCAAGTTACTCGGTTTTATAGTGTCTTACCGCGGCATTGAAGCTAATCTAGAGAAAATCAATGCTATCTAGAACATGAAGCCGCCGAGTACCCAGAAGGATGTCCAGAAGCTTACTGGTTGCATGGCAGCACTAAGCCGCTTTGTTTCTAGACTTGGAGAACGAGGCATGCCTTTTTTCAAATTGCTCAAGAAGACGGACGAATTTCAGTGGACCCCGGAGGCCCAGAAAGCTTTTGAAGACTTCAAGGACTTCCTCACAACGCCACCCGTGTTGGCGTCACCTTACCCTCAAGAACCTTTGTTGCTCTATGTTTTCGTAACCTTTCAGGTGGTCAGCACGGTTTTGGTCATCGAACGCGAGGAGGAAGGACGAGCTCAAAAAGTTCAAAGGCCGATCTACTTCGTTAGCGAGGTGCTGGCTGGATCCAAAACACGTTACCCTCAGGTACAAAAGTTATTATATGGAGTCTTAATTACCGTCAGGAAATTAGCCCATTATTTTCAAAGTCATTCGGTTACTGTGGTCACGTTTTTTCCACTCGGCGATGTCATCCATAATCGGGAGGTTACTGGGCGCATTGCGAAGTGGGCCTTGGAATTGATGCCACTGGATATTACCTTCAAGGCCAGAACGTCTATAAAATCTCAGATCTTGGCTGACTTTGTTGCCGAGTGGACCGAGCGTCAAGAAGATGTACCTAGGGAGGAGCTGCAATATTGGACCATGCATTTTGATGGGTCTAAATGAGTCACCGGCTTAGGAGTAGGAATTGTCTTGATTTCCCCGACTGGGGAGAGGCTACGGTATGTTCTTCATATACATTTTCCTGCTTCTCACAACGTGGCCGAGTACGAAGCATTACTTCATGGGCTATGGCTTGCTGTGTGTCTCGGCATACGTCGGATGGTTGTACAAGGAGATTCCCAGTTAGTGGTAAATCAAGTAATGAAGGACTGGTCTTGTTTAAATGACAACATGGCAGCTTATCGTCAAGAAGTTCGCAAGTTAGAGGACAAGTTTGATGGCTTGGAGTTATCTCATGTTTTAAGGCATAACAATGAGGCGGCAGATCAATTGGCACATTTTGGTTCCAAGCGAGAATCAGCCCCGACTGATGTTTTTGTAGAACACCTCTATAAACCGACTGTTACTAAAAAATCAGCTACCAATAAAGAAGTTATAGACCAGGTCGCTATGAAGATCAAGATGATGTAGAGCGAGTCTGACGTTGTAGTCAGAGTTATGTCATGGTTGATTCAGAGTTGTACAGAAGAAGCCCGACTAGAGTTTTGTTAAGATGCGTCACGCCTGAGGAGGGACGACAATTATTACAGGATATTCACTCGGGAATTTGCGGTAGTCATGCTGCAACACGTACTTTGGTGGGCAAGGCTTACAGGCAAGGTTTTTTCTGGCTCACGGCAGTCTCCGATGCTGACAAGGTGGTTCGCACATGTGAAGGTTGTCAGTTCTTCGCTCGGCAAAGTCATGTTCCAGCCCAAGATTTACAGACAATCCCATTGTCATGGCCTTTTGCGGTATGGGGCTTGGACATGGTTGGCCCTTTCAAAAAGGCTCCAGGAGGATTTGTACATTTATTCGTCGCAATTGACAAGTTCTCCAAGTGGATTGAGGCGAGGCCAGTTGCTACAATAACCGCAGATAAGGCGTGAGATTTTATCTTAAATATTGTGCATCGGTTTGGTGTTCCTAATAGGATTATAACAGATAATGGGACTCAGTTCACTGGCGGCGTCTTCAAAGAATTCTGTGAAGATTTTGGAATCAAGATTTGCTATGCGTCGGTGGCATACCCCAGAAGCAATGGACAAGTTGAACGTGCCAATGGTATGGTTCTTCAAGGTATTAAGGCCCGAGTGTTTGATAGGCTAAGCCCTTATGCTGGAAGATGGGTCCAAGAGTTGTCTTCGGTATTATGGTCACTGCGGACTACGCCCAGTCGGGCTACTGGCCAATCACCTTTCTTCTTAGTCTATGGGGTTGAAGCAATGTTGCCGAGTGAGATGGAGTTCGAATCTCTTCGAGTTCGCAGTTTCAATGATGAACGTTATGACCAAGACTGAGTTGATGATTTGACCTGACTGGAAGAGGCTCGTGAAGCTGCATTGGTTCAGTCGGCAAGGTATCTTCAAGGACTTCGACGTTATCATAATCGAAACGTTCGGTCACGAGCTTTAATTGTTGGCGATACGGTCCTACGGAAGATTCAGACGACGAAGAATAGACATAAGTTATCTCCATTATGGGAAGAACCCTATATAATTGCCGAAATCACTCGGTCAGGAGCATATCGTTTGAAGCGTAAAGATGGGACTATGGTGGAGAATTCATGGAATATTGAGCACCTTCATCGATATTATACTTAAATTTTTTGTATCATGTTCTTCTCAATTGCTGACTTCAAGTAAGTTGCCTTCTTGAGTTGTCAGTCGAGGGCTGTACGTATCAATAAAGTATGATGTTTTTTTATCAATAATGACTTGTTCATCCTTGGTTTATCATTGTTTAGTGTTCTGGTTTGAGTTAAGTAAATAAGGACTGAAAATTTTTTGATGTCTTAATCAAGTCTAGGCTTTGTGACAGTTGGACGAAAATTTTTAAGAAATTAAATATGAAGACTCAAATTAGGGCATGGACATAAATAAACTGAATATTTACAAGTTAGATTACAAGAGTTATTACATCAAAAGCTTCAACCTTGGAAGTTTTCAACTACATCGGCAGCAATCTTCTTGGCCGATTCATGTGCTTCATTTATCAGCTCTACGGCTTGTTCATCTGTGGTGCCATCAGCAAAACCATCTCCAATGGAGTTTATGTCCACTCGGGGATAAAGAGATTTAGTCATTGTAAGAGTTTGACTTGCACTCATGGTTGCAGCATCAGTGATATTTTCCATGTACTTTTTTGGAGCTGTCCTGAGTTTATCAAAGATTTCTACAGCATCCATAGCACATGTTCCAAGGCCGTTTTCATAGATTGCTGATAATATTGGAGTAGCTGCATTGGCAATGTCGTCCCTGACTCTCTCAGCTCTCCGGACTTTCTCGGCAAAGACTTCAAATTGAGCATGGGATTTAATCTTATTAGCTACAAGTTTGACATGACTCAGATTATACAAATAACCAAGATCAGTTAAGATCAAGGAGTACAAGTTTCAGGGGTCACCTTCAATTTCTTCTAGAGCTTTATCTCTATCAGACTCAAGCTTGGCGTTATCAGTCTCAGTTTTCTTTATTTGAGCCTTGAGGGAGTCGATTTCGGATATGTTAGCTACAACAGGAAGACTTGGAGTTATTGGAATCAAATGGATTAAACGAGAACAGATGAGTTGGTTTTTATTACCTCCGATTGAACCATGAAGCTCTAGGTTCATATCTCGAAGCTTGTTGATTTCTTCCCGAAGGACGACTTCTCTGGCTGCAGCCTCTTCTTTGGCTTCCTTGAGATCTTGCTAGATGTTTTCCAAGGAATTGACATGAGGCACTAGTTTCTCTAGGGTATTTGACTTGGCCAGCGAGCGACGATATATTCTCTGCATTATGAAGATTGAATCAGTCGATTATAAAAGATCATGCAATTGAGATATGAGAAATTTGTTCATACGTTCATCAGCCGAGTGGCTTCATTAAGATTGGCAACAAGCAAATCGCGTTCTGCAGCTTCTTTTTGCTTGTTTAGCACGATGCCTTGTTTTTTGTCTTCGGCATCCCGCCACTCGATCTTGATCGGAGGTGCTGAATCCTCTATGGATTTCAGTCGGGTAATATCTTCTTCCTCAGCTGATTGTTCTAAGGATGATGAATAAAGATGGAAGTCAGAAGCTGCGTTTGAAACAAGAATTTGATAGCGACAGAAGGTTACCTGTTGTAACTTTGGGTTGGTTTTCTTTAGTACCAGCATCCTTGGATGATTGATTAGCTTTAGTCCTTGGTGTTGGATCTTCAACCGGAGTTTCTTGATTGCTTGGGACTTGTTTTTCCTTTTCCGGCTAGTTTTCAGTCGGGAATTCTTGGGTAGATGCTTGATTAGTATAGTCCGACTGGTTTTCAGTCGGGATATCTTGACTGGTAGTCAGGGGCTCTTGCTCGGGAATGGCTTCATCTGGGAGAGGGTTCTGAGACCCTTGTTCTGCAGATTTTGGCTTCTCGGGCGTTGTAGATGGGATTATTTTTTCTGTCTGCCCGGTGGTATCTACGTCTTGAGGTTTTCTGCAGAAGAAGATAAAGATGACCAAGGTGGAATTAAGTAGGTTTTCAGTGACTAAATGAATTTGGTTGTTTAAAGAATACCTGTTAGATTTCCTGATCTTTGGAGTAGATCTTGTGGATGGCCTGGGTGAACTTATATTGGCTTTTGGAGTTTGGATTTCTTCAGCTTCTTCATCCGAGTCATCCACGACCAGCTTTCTTTGCTTGCTGGCACGTTTGCTAGTTTCCTCAACGGCAGCAGCAGCTCTTTTGCTTTTAGTTTGAGGTTTGATCTTTGGGCCGCTAGTCGATTTCTTGGTAGTCGGCTGGGCTAGTATTTGTTCATGATATACTTTGTATGGCCGAGAGATAATCAGAGCATTTGCCTGCAAGCAATATTTTTAAGATATATTGAAGAATATGGATAGATTGAAAAATGGTTCAAGGAGTAGCGTCTACTTACCGGAGGAGGTGGTCGATGAAGATGGAAAGGAACAACCGGCTGTTTATTGCTATAATCCACTGCAATTCCAGAAAAGAAGATCTTGTACATACGAGAGCACAAGACCTGAAAATTCAGGGATTCTCGGTCTTCCCGATTGGGGTCACTTTGGCCTTCGTATTCAAACGCTGGCTTAGACCTTTCTTTAATAAGAGCCAGTCGGCATTTGATAAAGTGCCGAGTGATTTGTTCTCCTTGGAGGCCCTTATTCTTCATTTCGAGAATTTTAGCCAGAAGATTGTTAGCTTCTATCCATTCTTGGTCTTCAGGCAGAGTATTCCAGTTGGCTCGTTGGATTGGTGGGAGACCAATGAAGTCGGGCAAACTGGGGGCTGGGTTTGAGATATAGAACCAGTTTGCATGCCAGCCCTTGTTAGAAGATTTCAGGGGAAGAGGAAAGTAGTCTTTGCGGAGAGTACCTTGGAGCTGAAATCCGGCACCACCAACAACGCAGGGGTTATCTTTGGTTGGATGGGCCTTGAGAGAAAACATGCGGCGGAAGAGATTGAAATGGGGATAGATTCCTAAGAAGGCTTCGCACACATGAATGAAAATGGCAATGTGCAGTATGGAGTTTGGATTCAGATGATAAATTTTGAGACCGTAGTAATCAAGGATACCACGAAAGAATTCGAAAGTGGGAAGACCAAATCCGCAATAGAAAAAGTGGGTGAAAACTACGATCTCACCGGTGTTTGGAGTTGGGAACTCTTCGCCGTATGCTGGGCACCAGCCGATGATTTCCTTGGCAAGAAGAACTCCGTCCTTTACCATTTCTCTTAGAGTGGATTCCTTCACATCCGAGGTTGTCCATTGGTCGAAGGGAATTTCTCTCTCTTCTGCCATGGATGCGGTCTAAGGGGAAGTGAATCTAGTGTTGGGAGTGAAGATTCTCGGAGGAGATGTTGGGAACTTGTTGCGCATGGTGGATCTTGATGGAGCTTTGAGTTTCTGGATGGATGAATTCAGATAAGCTCGTGTTCTAGGTTTCTTTGGGAGAGCTTGTGAATAGGAGTGCGAAAGGGAAAATTTTCAGAAGATGAAGCGGTGGGGAAGACGACGGTGCTTCAGTGGTTTTAGGGTATCGGTAGGTTTTCTCATGTTTGGGCCGAGGCTCATGAGAAGCTTACAACCCATAAATTCGATGTGGCTTTGCACGTGTCTTTTAGGGACTTAAGCAAATTTCCTTGGCAATATGCACATGTTCTTTTGCCCAATGCCTTTTCAAATCCTTTCATATAGCGGTTATTCAACTTTTTAGGAGTTGGTGTGATGCAACTTGGAAGGTGACCAGCAGTTAATTGTTTTGGTAACTTTTTTATAAGTTGCTAGAGCTGTTTGGTTTACAAAAAGCAATTGATTTTATATTATATCAATGCTATTTTGCCACCTTGGTGAGTTCTTCTGATTACGACCAATATTATGGCTTAGGCTTTTTAATATTTTGGTCATATTCTTTGGACGATTGGTAAATCTATTATGGGTTTATTAACTCGGATTTTCTATTGTCTATACAATATATTCCTGAGGATGGAGGAGTTGTGTGCTTTTAGAGGATTTGGGCAGAACAACTCGGATAGCATGAGCTTGCCAGTACTCGGGGTTATTATACACTGTGCCTTGATTATGAGGTTATGTGTTATATGATTTTTATTATGGCTTTTGGCTTTGGCTAAGCATTTACTTATATCACTCGGATGAGTATGATTATTATAGTTCTTGACTATATGCTTAGTTTGCTTAACTAAACACATAGTCAGGGGCTACACCTAATTAGGTGCATCTAGTTGATGCACGTAGGTATATATTCTTGATTATTCTTGAAATTTTTTTAGCCCTTCACAGCCTTCTTATTGGATGGTAAAGCACTCGGGAGATTAGGGCAAAGATGATGGAAGCACTCGGCGATGGAGGCACTTGGCTATGGTGATATTCGGCTATGTGTTATTCTGGTTTGAGGCTCCGTTATCTCGTCGACTGTGAAGGTCTCAGGGGCTACTGTGGAGATTATGGGTACCATATACCCACACGGCTAGCTTATCCGACTGACTATAGGGGATAGGTTATACTTCATGATTATGTAATTGGCTTAGGACTTAAGTATTATGTTACCTTGTGTATTAAGGAATGACTTATAGTCCTGAGTCGGGAATACTATGGAGTCCTATATGGTATGTTGTTAGGTATCCGACTTGTGAGCCTACCCACTAAACCTATATAAGGAGGGTAGGACGTCCCTTGAGGGATAGATCAATAAACCACTCGACGGATCTAATCCCCGAAACAGGAGTAGGGTATTACTTCTTTATAGAAGGCATGAACTTGTCTAAATCCCTTTGTCTACTAACCCATCGTGTTTGGCACTTGATCGCTACCCCCAGTTTCTTATTGCCGAAATCAGGTTTCGACACATTGTACCATTGATAACTTGGGGCATAACATGACTAGATGTTGGTTTAGGAGATGTTTAACCGTGCTTTGATTAACTAGCTCACTTTGGGAAATCTCACTAATATCTTAGACCTTGATTAATGATGATAGCTGTGCACATGTGATATGGCAGGGGCTGATCCCGATCTTTTGATGAGAGGAGGGGTAACTTCGATTTGGGGGTGGTATTGACGTTGGCTATCTGACTACAACAATCAAAGGACGCTGCGCCTTAGCAACAGGTACACCGATTCCGATGTTGGCTATTCTTGCCGTGCCAAGAACACCCTTGAACCTGCTAGCAATTGAGAACAAGCAAGAAGAAGATGAACAAACAAATAAACTCACGGATCTGAACCAAATGAAACCTGAATCACGAGTTGGGGTCTTGAATCAAGCAAATCGGGTGGTCTAGTCGACACACGCGTTCACTAGGAAGTAGCGGTAGCTAAACTTGCATCTAAACAAAACCCAAGTTCATCCCGGTGGCTGCTACATGTATTTATACATGGGCAACAGCAAAGAGGTGTGGGGGGGTGTAAACCCTAAGCTAGAATGGGCCCTTAGTTGGCTGCACGAGATACAAGGGTTCAGCCCAAGACTAGAAGGCCGAACGTCTCTTTGTCAATTCTGCTAAGCTCCGGTGGAATTTCGTAATGAGGTTGGACCCATCTGAAAGTAGACTTCAAGATCTTTCCAATGAGTATTCATGTGCCTCAAACAACATCCGGAGTTGAGAAATATTCCCATGTCAATTTGATGTTGCCTGGCTGTACGAATTTGAAGTCTGAACTTGATGTCTGATCTTGTGCTTCCTTATTATGTAATCTTGATGCCCAAACTGATTGGTTGACCCATTAGCTTCCTCTCCATCATTCCTAATAACAATAAAATCATCACAATGATTTAGTAGCATCCAATTCTGAGATGAGGGTTTATGGACAGCGAGGAATGAGTTTACCTGATAATTTAGCTCTCGTGCACGGGCTCTTGTCATTGGTTCTTGCTGCGTAGTAGGCATGGTTGTATCGTTGGAAGGAATGTCCTCATCATACTCCCCTTCTTTCATTTGAGTTGTCCTCGACTCAAGTTCATCTTCCTCGCCCAAATATGGTTTCAAATCTGTAATGTTAAATGTGGGGCCGACCCCAAAATCTGTAGGCAACTCAAGTTTGTATGCATTATCATTGATCTTAGCTACAACTTTAAAAGGACCATCAGCTCTCGGAAGCAACTTTGACTTTCTCAAATCAGGAAATCGATGCTTTCTTAAGTGCAGCCAAACCAAATCACCCGGTTCAAAAGTGACATGCTTCTTTCCTATGCTACCAGCAAGTTTATATTTAGCATTCATGTTCTCTATATTCTCTTTTGTGGTCTCATGCATTTTTAACATCAACTCAGCACGTTGTTTGGCATCAAAATTCAATCTCTCAGAAGTTGGTAGAGGTAGCAAATCAATAGGGCACAAGGCACAAAACCATAAACAATCTCAAAAGGGCTCTTTTTAGTAGTAGAGTGTTGTGAACGATTGTAAGCGAACTCAACATGAGGCAAACATTCTTCCCATATTTTTATGTTCTTTTTCAAAACAGCCCTAAGCATGGTAGATAAAGTTCTATTCACAATCTCAGTTTGTCCATCAGTTTGAGAATGACAAGTAGTGAAAAACAGCAACTTAGTACCCAATTTAGCCCACAAAGTTCTCCAAAAATGACTAAGAAATTTTGCATCACAATCTGAAACAATTGTGTTTGGCACACCATGCAAACGAACAATCTCACGAAAGAACAAATCAGCAACATGAGTAGCGTCATCGGTCTTATGACATGGTATGAAATGTGCCATCTTAGAAAATCTATCCACAACCACAAAGACACTATCCCTCCCCTTCTTTGTTCTAGGCAGTCCTAAAACAAAGTCCATAGAAATATCCTCCCATGGTGCATTAGGAACAGGTAGAGGCATGTACAAACCGTGAGGATTAAGGCATGACTTAGATTTTTGGCATGTTGTGCAGCGAGCAACAAATCTTTCCACGTCCCTCCGCATCTTAGGCCAAAAGAAATGATCAGCAAGGATGTCTTCCGTCTTCTTCACACCAAAGTATCCCATCAGCCCTCCTCCATGCGCTTCCTGCAACAATAACATACACACAAAGCTAGCTGGAATGCATAGCTTGTTAGCTCGAAATACAAACCCGTCATTGAGGACGAATTTGTTCCATGTTTTTCCCTCCTTGCAATTCAGCAACAATCTTTAAAATCACCATCATGGGCATATTGCTCTTTTATTGTTTCCAAGCCAAAAATTTTGAAATCAAGTTGTGAAAGCATGGTATAACGTCTAGACAAGGCATCAGCAATTACATTCTCCTTCCCTTTCTTGTGTTTGATGACATAAGGGAAAGATTCAATGAATTCAACCCAGCGAGCATGCCTACGGTTCAGTTTTGCTTGACTTCGAATATGTTTCAATGATTCATGATCAGAATGTATAACAAACTCTTTGGACCATAAATAATGCTGCCATGTTTCCAAAGTCCAAACTAGAGCAAGCAATTCTTTATCATAAGTAGAATAGTTCAAACTAGGCCCACTCAACTTCTCGCTGAAGTATGCTACAGGTTTTCTCTCTTGTAACAAAACACCTCCCAAACCAATTCCACTAGCATCACATTCAAGTTCAAAAGTTTTAGTGAAATCAAGAAGTTGAAGCAAAGGGGCATGGGTTAACTTATCTTTCAATGTGTCGAAAGCACTCTTGTGTGCTGCAGCCCAAGTGAATGTGACGCCCTTCTTGGTGAGTTCATGCAATGGGGTTGCAACGGTGCTGAAATCCTTCACAAAACGGCGATAGAATCCAGCAAGCCCGAGAAAGCTTCTCACTTGTGTGACCGTTGTGGGAACCGGCCAGCTATGTATTGCTTCAACCTTGGCTTGATCCACTTCAATTCCCTGCGGGGTCACAACATAGCCAAGAAAAGAGACACGATTCGTGTAAAAGGTGCACTTCTCAAGGTTACCAAACAAACGTGCATCACGTAGAGCATTAAAAACAGCACGCAAATGATCAAGATGTTCCTCAAGTGATCTGCTGTATATCAAGATGTCATCAAAATATACCACAACAAATCTGCCAATGAAAGCGCGTAAAACTTCATTCATTAATCTCATGAAAGTGCTGGGTGCATTAGTGAGACCAAAAGGCATGACTAACCACTCATATAGACCGAATTTAGTTTTAAACGCTGTTTTCCATTCATCTCCTAGCTTCATGCGAATCTGGTGGTAACCACTACACAAATCAATTTTTGAGAACACAATTGAGCCACTTAATTCATCAAGCATATCATCTAGCCTAGGAATAGGATGACGATATCTGATTGTAATGTTATTAATTGCTCGGCAATCTACACACATGCGCCAAGATCCATCTTTCTTAGGAACCAAAAGAACAGGAATAGCGCAGGGGCTAAGAGACTCACGCACATAACCTTTATCGAGCAATTCTTGCACTTGACACTGGACCTCTTTAGTTTCTTCGGGGTTGGTCCTGTATGGCGCACGGTTGGGCAAGGAGGCTCTGGGAATAAGGTCAATCTGGTGCTCAATCCCACAGATTGGTGGCAGCCCCAGTGGCACCTCCTTTGGAAAAATGTTCGCATACTCTTGCAAAAGGTTAGTGACTGCAGGAGGCAAAGAAGAAGGTATCTCTTCAAGTGAAAACAAAGTTTGTTTGCAAATCAAAGCATAGCAAACAGCAGTACTAGCATCAATCTCATCCAGATCAGATTTGGTTGCAATGAAACATGCCCTTTTCAGCTGGATCTCATTTTTATTATTGTGGCCAGATTTAGTGTTCTTCTTTTTGTGCTTTTCAAGTTCATTTGCCACAATCTGATTTTCACTCTTAGCATGCTCCTGATTCTTTACTTTACTAGCTCTAGCAAGTTCATCTTTCAAAATAGCTTCAGGAGACATTGGATGCAAAACAAGTTTCTTGTCATTGTGCATAAAAGAGTATTGATTAGTTTTACCATGATGCAAAGAATAATGTCAAACTGCCATGGTCTACCTAGCAACATAGAGCACGCTCGCATAGGGACAACATCGCAGTCAATAGAATCATGATAATAACCAATAGCAAAATTAACTCTCACCAACCGTGTTACCTTCACCCTTCCGCTACTGTTCAACCATTGAATGTAGTAAGGTTGCGGATGTGGCTGGGTGCATAATGCAAGCTTCTCCACCATTTCATCACTTGCCAAGTTGTTGCAGCTCCCTCCATCAATAATGACCCGGGAAGAACGCTCCTTGATCACACACTTGGTTTGAAACAAAGTGTGGCGCTAATTTTGTTCCGCCTTCTCCATTTGTGCACTCAACACTCGCTGCACCATGAGGCTCTCATAGTGTTCAGCATGTTCTATTCCAATGTGCTCCTCATTTTTGTCGTGCTCCCCATCTTCTCCTACATTGTTAGCTGCAAGCAAAGCATATGTTTCTTCATCTAAATCACTAGCAGAGGAGTACTCACCATCAGGACGCACAACTAGCACACGTGCGCTTGGGCAGTCCTTACGCACATGACTGTAACCTTTGCAGCGGAGACATTGAATGTCTCTCGTTCGCCCCAAAGATGCAATTGAGGACGAACTCTTGGTTGGTGCAGCAGCTGCCCCCTTTGTTGTTTCGGGAGGGCATGGTGAGGAGTTCGTTGTCGATGGTCGTGGTTTGCTGCTTGATGAAGATGGGGCAGCGGCTCGGTACAGTTGGGCAGCGGGGTTGGATGGCATCCAAGAGGTAGCACGACCTGCAGAAATGTTAGTTCTCGTGCTAGCTCTCCGTCCCTGTACTTCCCTTTCAGCTTTACAAGTAAGATGAAACAAACGGGTGATCGAATTGTATTCTTTATAAGCTAAAATATCCTGAATTTCCCGATTCAGCCCACCCATGAACCTAGACATAGCTGCATCCTCATTTTCTACCAAACCACAACGAAGCATCCATGTTTGCAACTCTTGATAGTACTCTTCTACAGATTTGTTTCCCTGTCTCAAAAGCTGAAGCTTATGCAAAAGATCACGTGCATGATAAGAGGGAACAAATCTAGCACGCATAACTCTTTTCATAGCATCCCAAGTTTGTGGAGTGTTGTTTGGGTGGCTGCGCACATATTCGCTCCACCAAATAGAAGCAAAATCAGTAAACTCACTAGTAGCAGTCCTAACATGTTTGTTTTCAGGAAAATCATGACATGCAAATTTTTGATCAACAGCTAGCTCCCAAGTAAGATATGCATTGGGGTCATATTTTCCATCAAAAGAGGGCATGCTAAATTTAATCTTCCCCAAAGAATCATCATTATCGCGTACCTCACGTCGTGGTTGACGAGCACGTCCACCATGTCGACGGCGGCGCTGCTGCTGGCTGTGCTGGCTATTTACCTTCCCATCAAGCCCCGTGTCAGCTCAATATTCTTCCTCATCTTACCCAGCAATGCTGCCCTCGGTGTTGTTGTTGTTGTGCCGTCCCATACCATCACGACCCTCCTGGTCCATTTTGTCCGAACGCTCCAAAATACCTACAAGGGAGGTGTTAAGTGCCCCAAGCGTGTTCTCCATTGAGGTCAGCTTGGTGTTGGTGTCGATCTGCGTGGCCTCCAATTGGCTCAGGCGTTCGTTGGTGACTCGAACATCCTCATCAAGGTGTTCAGCATGCACCCTCACTTGGCGTTCAAAGTGTTGAATGATGCCCCTTGTTCGAGGTGAATGAGCACGTCCATCATCCTCATTTCCTGCCATGGTTAGCTTGCAGCAAAAAAAGATCAAGAGAAAAAATGTCCTATCAACTAGTGGAACTAGGTGGCAGCAAACTCCATTCTCTCAATCTTGTGCCATCAAGTTCTTACATGTTCTTACCACGCTAGGAAGTTGGTGTTGGCAGCCGGCAAGAACAGCACAAAACGTTACACAAGCACAACCCTGTGACGTAGTAGATAATTTGTGAAGCTATAGGTGGCTGCAAGAAAAGTCAAGGAACAACTAGAACCACGTTAGTCAAAGCAAGTTGAATAAACGTTCAATGACAGTACTTTGCTGGTCCTAGGTTAACCCGCTGCTAGAGACACGAGCCTGGTCACAAACGTAGTCACACAAAAAGAACTAGGACAAAAGATAAAACAACAACTTCAGCCCTTTCTTTTTCTTCTTCCTTTTCTTTTCCTTTTTTCCCTTTTTTTTTCTTTCTTTCTTCTTTTTTTTTCTTTTGCAGGGCCTAAAAACTATGTTTGGTACAAGAACAACCCAAACAAAGCAAGCACTTCACACAAACACTTGTATTCAGATTAACAATTCTTGTGCACATAGCAGAGTAGCGAAAATCTCTACGGCGATTACAACGCACTCAGGATGAATGTTGGGGCAAGGTCAGATCCGTTGGAAAGATCACAAATCAAGCTTTCCAGATTGTATTTAAACACCTGAATCTGACATCAAACAAAAGAACTATGGTACGTTTAATCCCAAAACAGAGATGGATTCGTGGGGGGAAAATGACAGCGGAGATGTATATGGTGATGGTGGATCTTGTGGTGACCAAAATGTGGCAGAACTCAAAACTCTAAAGGATTAAACACTAGAACCAGCAGTTCTACACGTCGATGCAATCAAAAACTCAACAAGCAAAGAACTAAGTAGAACAGCAAGACTCAAAGCCTGTTTATGGGATTTTAGATCTAACCTTTTTTTGTTTTTTCTTGGACTTTAGATAAAGTAAAGAATGGGTTAATACTCTCACCGATTAACCTTGCTCTGATACCACATGATATGGCAAGGGCTGATCCCGATCTTTCGATGAGAGGAGGGGTAACTTCGTTTTGGGGGTGGAATCGACGTTGGCTGTCCGACTACAACAATCACAGGACGCTGCGCCTTAGCAACAGGTACACCGATTTCGACGTTGGCTGTTCTTGCCATGACAAGAACACCCTTGAACCTGCTAGCAATCGAGAACAAGCAAGAACAAGATGAACAATCAAATAAACTCACGGATCTGAACCAAATGAAACCTGAATCACGAGTTGGGGTCTTGAATCAAGCAAATCGGGTGGTCTAGTCGACACACGCGTTCACTAGGAAGTAGCGGTAGCTAAACTTGCATCTAAACAAAACCCAAGTTCATCCCGGCGGCTGTTGCATGTATTTATACATGGGAAACATCAAGGAGGCGTGGGGGGGGGGTGTAAACCCTAAGTTAGAATGGGCCCCTAGTGGAAGGCCGAATGTCTCTTTGTCAATTCTGCTCAGCTTCGGTGGAATTTCGTAATGAGGTTGGACCCATCTAAAAGTAGACTTCAAGATCTTTCCAATGAGTACTCATGTGCCTCAAACAACATCCGGAGTTGAGAAATATTGCCACGCCAATTTGATGTTGCCTGGCTGTACGAACTTGAAGTCTGAACTTGATGTCCGATCTTGTGCTTCCTTGTTATGTGATCTTGATGCCCAAACTGATTGGTTGACCCATTAGCTTCCTCTCCATCATTCCTAATAACAATAAAATCATCACAATGATTTAGTAGCATCCAATTCTGAGATGACGATTTATGGACAGCGAGGAACGAGTGTACCTGATAATTTAGCTCTCGTGCACGGGCTCTTGTCATTGGTCCTTGCTGCGTAGTAGGCGTGGTTGTATCGTTGGAAGGGATGTCCTCATCAACATGTACAGCCACACCATGGTATTAATTCAACTAAAATATGCCTAATGGTGGGCGGTGGACGCATAGTTTTGATAGACGCACCCATGGCAATTAAGGACCGGTTCGGGGGAAACTATATAAGAATTACTGTGCGTACCTGTTGGCGCAGAATTTGGACCCGTCCAACAACAAAACGGGTTCCGCGTTACCACGGCGGCCTGGGAGATCTGCTTAACTCCAGTGCAGGTCCAAATTGGCTTGCCTAGTTGTGCGCAGAGCGTGCCAGTTGATTTGATCTGCAATCAACAAGAAACGAGTAAACCATATCAGAAAACAATGGTCGATCGGCCGATAGGCCGATGTCACATTGTAATAGCCCAGCTGATAGGGCAAAGCTGTATCGGCTTACTCAAGATAATAAGTAAATTGAAACAGATCTAATCTCATCGGCCTATTTTAACATGTCTAAGGCAAATTACTAGAAGCAGCCGATGAAGATTTTATGAAGATAAACACACTAGCTATTACCCTAGTGCAAACTTATACAAACCAATCGGCCAATATAAATGCACCAATCACAAAGACATCTTGAGAACACCCTGCAACCGATACGTTTATATTCGTCGATCCACATGTATAAGTGGCAAACACATGCAAAAATATAAATAATCACATGCATTAGGTAAGACCGGCTGAAACCCCGGCGCTATCCTTAATTACAACCGAAAGCAGGCTTTGTGTTAGATCTCGAAACAGGACTAAGGTCGATAGCAACTCAAAGTGTGAATCGAAACTTAGCAAAAAGAAAATCAAGCCGTCGATTGCTTTTGGGGATGGTAAATGCCTTAGATAACCTAAACAAGTGAACCAATTCAATCATCGTCGGCAATAAACCCTAAAACGAGTTAACCGCTGGCGAGATAGAATTAGCAAACCACATCTAGGTTAGCTAAAATACGATAAACGACGATCACATCATCAGGGCTTAACGTGCCTAAAGCGACACGCTAGCCCCGACGATGCAAATCGTCGGGTACGAGTTCTTACCTTGCTCTAAGGAAGCAAGAACCCGTCAAGAGTCAACCTCTTGCGAGGGTTGGCGATGCGTCGAAAGTAGATTGATTTGATTGTGTGATTGATCGAGAGAGAGCTTACATGTACAAACTATCGGGATATTTATACCCGAGGTTACAACAGAACCCTTGTAGGGCACGATCTTATCTACAACTAACAAACAAGTCCTTGCGGCAGACTTAAGCCACAGATTAGATCTAAACTACTTAATTTACAAGATACAATTGCCTAAAACCGAGCTTTATCTCTATTTGGCAACTTCCTTGAAGCTTATTTCGAGCCCAGACCAAGCCCACATTGACGCTGTCAACTCACAACCCGTATCGGCCCACGACCAAACCGAATCCGTATCGGCCGATACGCTCTCTATAACAACACCTCCCCAGTCCGATACGGTTATCGGGTCCGATACGAAGCCTGGTCCGACTCCAACTCAATCCTTCCTCTCTGCTTCGGTTTCCTCTTTTCTCTCCAAGTCGATTACCAAAATCCGTCGTTAACACATGCCCCCCAATTCCGCTTCATTATATAATGTGGCGGAATTAGCTCCGAGGAACTCATCGACTTCTTTGCTAGGTCTAATCTGAAAACCGCGCGATCCAGATTCGAATCCTTTCGCCGCCGATTCAACAAACTCTTCGTGTTCTTCAACTCCGGCGACCCCTCGGCGTCTCGTCAACATCGACCCCCTTCACAACTACCCCTCCGACAACAACGATGGCCTCCGCCCCGTTCTACGCCTCCGAGATCCCTGCGGTAAGTCAATTCCTTCAAAATCCGCATTATCACCTTTTTCGCCGATTTCTCCAAGTTAGGTTTTTACTTTCTGCCCCCCCCGGGTCTTATATCTTCATCGCCATTCTCATAATTTAGGTCTTCAAAAACCAAATCCTAATTCCCACCAACGACAAATCTCACCGCTTCCTGCTAGGCCCCATGGGCGACTGTGACCCGACTTGGCTAATCAATGCCGAGACCGACAGAATCCCCTTCAGGCAAGCCAAGCACAATGTTTCGGCATGGAAACATACCTTCAGGTCGTGGCTGTCGAAGCTGAACGGATACAGAACCTGGCATAAAAGGATTGCTGCCACCAAGCAAGTCCACTGGGACGAGATTGGGATCGGCCAATGCATAACTCTGTCCCTGGCCGATACCAAGAAAAATGAGCCACTTATGTCAGCTGCTAGCTACTTCTGGTCCAGTACCCTGAACGCCTTCATATTCAAGCAAGGTCCGATGACCCCCACCCTTATAGATGTCAAGATACTGACAGGACTAGATATCAACTCTGAGATCAATCCCTTCAGCCTCCTGGTAAACAGCGGCCACAAATTGAAGACCAAGAAAATTGGAGGTTGGTCTGGATACATTTCTGAACACATGGAACAAGGATCGGTCTCAGAGCGGGAACATGTAGCCTTCCTGACATTGTGGTTGGAAAGATTTGTCTTCTGTGGATCGACCTATGGCCCCACCACCAACTGTCAACACTTGGCTCAAGCTTTGGTCGATAACAGACAAATCCCCTTGGGCCGATACCTTCTGGGAGCTGTATATCGGCTACTCCATATCGCCACGCAAGATTTGATGCTAAAACAGACCGTGGCACATGGAGGACCATGGTGGTTCATTCAACTCTGGCTAACCATTCACACTAACACCATGGTTGATCGGCCACCTCTATCGGATTCATGTTTCTCATTGAAATATGCCGATCACGAAGACCCCAGGAGCAGACGATGCATGTCCTATGGGGAAGCAGCCTCCATCTACCCAGGTGCAGACCAATCGGCCGAAGACATGTCCACATGGTTCATTCGCTTCTTCACCGGCCCTCCATCAGCCAGGATGGACATGTTTGTCTATACATCGGACCGAGATTTTGAACTTCCTGACGACCTCCAGCTGAGCTTGATCAATGATGACATGGAGTCACGGGAATTATTCATGATCGGCCTCACTCCGTGCCTGCTCCCAGTAGGCATCTTTCAGGGAAGAAGCACCAGCCTATCCTATGAGTTTTACAACCCAATGATAGCTGCTAGGCAATGCGGGCTCGAGCAACTCCCCATCAGTCTGCACCTTCATAAGCTCCTAGAGAGCAGAGGCACTATTCCATCGGCACTGATCATGAGCAAGGCGCTGGAAATTGAGCTCCCGAATCTTGGCGACTGCGACCGATTGCATTTGAGTGCCTTCATCCATATCAACTTCCAAACATGGTGGCAAGAGTGGGCCGCTCACATTTTTCATCAATCGGCCAGGTTTTATGTGACGGAGCTCATCCAAGGCATCAGCCCTCAAGTTCCAGACGAGCCGACTCCATCTGTGAGCAACAGTGGACGGAAGATCTTTTACGCTCAAGCCATAGCTCCATCAGGGTCAACCATCCTGGAATCCATCATCGGCCTCACTGCCCCAAAAGTGGCGTCTCTTCTCCAAGGTCCAATGCCTAAAGAAAACCCCAAGAGGAAAGCGCCGGCCAAAAGCAAATTGCAGAAAGCCAGCAAGAAGGCTAAAACCGACGACCAGGCCGATGCCGAAGAGCTAGACCCCTCCTTGGAAGAATTCCTCGAAGAACAAGTGATGGAGGAGGAGGTCGATGCAGCAGCGGCCGATGCACACGAAGAAGAAAACCCGTCGGTCGAAACCATCCAGGAGCCATCGGCCGAAGCTGCGGAGATCCCACCGGCCGATGACCAAGATGATGCCCCGCAACCAAAAAGGACCAGACACGCAGTTCGCAAGGTCAATATAATCTCTTCTTTGTGCTTACATAATCTCCTTGTACCGTCATACTTTAACTTCATATCCTTTTCAGGCTGCGGTGTCGTCTGTGTTAATGGAGAGAACTCAATCGGCCCCTTTGCCAAGAACCAAGAAAGCAACTTTGCAACGGCGCGAACGAGCCAAGGGACGATTGAGGACCCCTTCTCCTTCTCCACCACCCTCTCCGACTGTCTCGGTAAGAGTTGATTTTTTGCATTATCTTTCTAATCACATAACCCTATTTACCAATTTCCTGCTTTTTCAGCCTAGGGCTCCATCACCTTCACCACATCGGCCAACCCCCTCGCCTACTATGTCGACACAGCAAAGGGAGGCCGATGCAAGCACCACCGATGCTCCAACGCAGGTAACCACGATTACCCTGATCCCCTTTCTGCCGATTCCTGATTAACAAGGTTAGCCTCGACCCATGTTGATATTTGCAGAACCTGGCCAATATGTTCTCCTTTGATATCGGCCAGTTTCTTGATGATGAGGACAAGGAGCTACCCAGCACAGCCAGGGCACCAATCTCTGATGATCTGAAGAACCGGCTGACCGATATCGCCAATCGGCTGGAGTCCTCGCTGGAGTACTTGGTGGAAGATTGCACCTCCATCAGGGTCAGGGTACAAGAAATTCAAGATGAACTGCCTGAAGACCTGATGGATGTCCTAACACCGGCCATCTTCTTGGAGCAATACCGATTCAAGCTCAACAAGGCCAAAGAAAGACTCGCAGAGCGACGAGAGCGCGACCAACTGGAATCGGCTTTATCCGCTAGCAAGGCCCAAGTTAACGCTGACAAGACCAAACTGGACGAGCTAGCGGTGGAGCCGATCGTCTTGAAAAACAGACTTGAAGAACTCCATCGTCTCGAGGCAGAGCTAGAATCAAAGCTGGACGCTATGCGTCGCGAAATCCAAGAAGTTAAAGCCGGGATAGCTGCATCACCCAAGGCTATAGAAGACCAGACGGCAAAGCTCAAGGCATCGGCCAAGCACCTTGCGACCCTAAGCAAATCACTGAAGCCGATCCCGGGGTCAGCGGCCGATGATGCCCAGGCTATAGAAGACGTCGAGCAGATTCGCCGCAAAGCCATTGCCGCTATTGCAGATTTCATAGGGTGATGTAGCGTATTTTGTCCTCGTACTGTGTAAATATGAACCTTATCGGCCATGTAGCTGAATTTGCTCCAATAATTCCAGTCTGAATATTACTTCTGAAATACAAATATCCCTTTACTGTAACCAACCTCATCGGCGAGGAAGCCGAATTCGATCTTACCCCAAAGAAGAAAATTCCTTGAAAAATTCCGCGCTTAAATTCCTGAAGAAGAAAATTCCTTGAAAAATTCCGCGCTTGAATTCCGCGCTTGTATATATATATGCCCCCCAAATTTTAGAAGATGAGGGCTCATGTTGTAAAATTTGAACTAAGGGCGATAGTATGTATCGGCCATCTAAAGACGATGCATAACACATCGGCTGTAATCATAAATCGGCTGGAGGGCCGGTCATGAGTCAATCCAGACGCTAGGATAATATTTCTTCAAGTACTTGCCATTAAGAGCTCGTCCATAAATCTCGCCATCCAACCCCTTGAGCAAATAAGCATTGCGAGGAACACAGCGATGAATTTGAAAAGGACCTTCCCAATTAGGTGACCACTTGCCGAATTTATTATCTCTGGAACCAATCGGCATTATTAATTTCCATACAAGATCCCCTTCTTCGAACGACTTGGCAACAACTTTTTTGTTGTAATGACGAGCCACTCTATCTTTATCACGTTTGATCTTCTCTAGGGCCCATAATCGGACATGCGCCAAATCGTCTAACTCATCCACCATAAGATTATGGTACTCATCGGCTGTCAAGTCGTCTTGCAAAGCAATCCTTCTTGAGCCGATGTTGGTTTCCCACGGCAGCACCGCTTCATGTCCATAAACCAACTGATACGGAGGCACTTGAATTGCACCATGGCAAGCCATCCGATACGCCCAAAGGGAATCGGCCAGCGTTGTGTGCCATTGCCTCGGTTGTTCATCGATTTTCCTCTTGATTAACTTGATTAAAGTCTTATTAGAAGCCTCTGCCTGTCCATTAGCTTGCGCGTAGTAAGGAGAAGAATTTAATAATTTAATGCCCATGCTATCGGCGAACTGGACGAACTCATCGGACACGAAGATTGATCCTTGGTCGGTGGTTATCATCTGAGGTAACCCAAACCGATATATAATATATTCCTTGACAAACTGAATTGCGTCTTTGGAATCAACCTTCTTAAGGGGAACGGCCTCAACCCACTTTGTGAAGTAATCGGTAGCCGCCAAGATATATTTGTGTCCCTTGCTCGATGGCGGGTTAATCTGGCCGATCATATCTATTTCCCATCCACGAAACGGCCACGGCTTTATGATTGGATGCATAGCCGATGCCGGTGCTCTTTGAATTGCTCCAAACTTCTGACAATCCTGACACCCTTTATAATACTTGAAACAATCCTCTAGCATGGTTGGCCAAAAATACCCAATGCGTTTCAACAGCCATCTCATTTTATGGGCCGATTGATGTGTTCCACAAATCCCTTCATGGACCTCGCTCATAACGACTTTGGCCTCCTCAGGACCTAGGCACTTGAGCAAGACACCATCAATCGTCCGATGGTATAAATCATCATCTAACAGGACATACTGCAATACTTTGTATTTCATCTTTTGTGACGCCGATTGGGAAGGATTCTTCAAATAATCAATGATAGCAAATCTCCAATCGTCGGCGTCCACGGTGGCGATTTGAACTCGTGCATCCTTGGTCATCGGCCTGTATCCCAATGCCCCCTGAGCCAGGTCATTGGCTTCGAAGTTTTGCTTCCTGGGTATATGCCTCATCGCTACGATCTTGAATGCCTGAAGCAACACCTTGCACTCTTCATTGTAGACTTTGAGGATGTCATCTTTGCATTCATACTCTCTAGAAAGTTGATTGATTACCAGTTGTGAGTCACCAATGATCTCTACGGAATCGGCCTCGACTTCTTGTAATAACTGCAAGCCTTTAAGCACCGCTTCGTACTCTGCTTGATTGTTAGTATAATAAGGCTTGATAGTAAAAGCAAACTCAAAGCTTGCCCCCCGAGGGGATATGATAACTAGGCCGATACCGCATCCATGTCTGCAGACGGATCCATCAAAATACAATGTCCATGGCACAATATCTGCATATGCAACTGATTCGTCTCTATGTTGAACAATGAAATCGGCTAGGGTTTGTCCTTTGACTGCTTTGGCCGATTCATATCTGAGATCAAACTCTGTTAAGGCAAAAATCCACTTCTCAATTCTTCCTTTTAACACAGGGGCTGATAACATGTATTTCATCACATCGGCCTTACTTACCACAATACACTCGTTGGACAGTAAATAATGCCTCAATTTAGTACATGAAAAATATAAGCACAAACATAATTTCTCCACCGGTGTGTACCTTGTCTCAGCGTCTAGCATCCTCCTACTGAGATAAAAAATAGCTCTTTCCTTACCATCAATATTCTGAACCAAGACTGAGCCGATGGATTTCTCATCGGCCGATAGGTACAGTCTGAACGGAACCCCTTTCTGTGGAGGGATTAGAACTGGCGGAGAAGTTAAATACTCCTTGATATCGTCCAGCGCCTTCTACTGCCTATCACCCCATACGAAATCTTCATCCTCTTTTATCTTCAATAACGGAGTAAACGGCTCTATCCTTCCTGATAAGTTCGATATAAAGCGCTGAACAAAATTGATCTTGCCGAGCAGAGATTGTAACTTGGTCTTGTTCGTCGGAGGTTTGATTTTCTTTATAGCATCGATATTCTTCTGTGTAATCTCGATTCCTCTTTCGTGGACCAAGAAACCCAGGAACTGACCGGCCGATACGCCAAAGGCACACTTGTTAGGGTTCATTTTTAAGCCATACTTCCTCACTCTTTCAAGTACCTTGCGTAAATCGGCCAAGTGCATATCATATTCTCGTGACTTCACGATGACATCATCAATGTAAACTTCAATCAAAGAGCCGATGAGATCATGAAAAATGTAATTTCATGGCCCTCTGATACGTAGCTCCAGCATTCTTCAAGCCGAATGTCATGACAACCCATTCATATAGGCCGATTGCCCCTGGGCATCGGAAGGCTGTTTTGTGAACATCTTCTTCGGCCATGAAAATTTGGTTGTAGCCTGCGTTCCCATCCATGAAGCTTATAACCTTATGTCCAGATGCGGCATCGACCAGTAAATCGGCCAAAGGCATAGGGTACTCGTCTTTCGGTGTTGCTTTGTTCAAGTCTCTGAAGTCAATACATACCCTAAGCTTGCCATTTTTCTTCACTACTGGAACTATGTTGGAGACCCACTCCGCGTATCGGCAAGGTCTGATGAAGTTGGCATCGTAAAGTCGTGTGATCTCTGCCTTGATAGCTTCATGCATATCGGCCTTGAATCTCCTAGGAGCTTGTTTAAACGGCCGATAGCCTGGTTTGATTGGTAGCCGATGTTCTACAATCGATCGGCTTAATCCTGGCATTTCATGATATTCCCATGCAAAACAATCCATGAATTCTTTTAACAGATTTATAAGATTACACTTGTATTCCTTTGGCAGGTTAGCACTTATGTACGTCGACCTAGGCTTATCACCTATCCCTATATTAATCTCTTCAAGTTCATCGGCCGACGTAAAACCGTGTCCCAACTTGCCATCTAGCTCGTCCACCGCATCATCTGTGTAGGGACTAGCTTGTTCATCTTCAACGGCGGACGGCGCATCTCTGCTAAAGTAACTGCTTGTCTTGATCTTCGATCGTCTCGATGTCGTAGTCAGTTACTTTGAGGAAATCGGCGTCCCAGACTCGTCCGGACAAGCAGTCGATTCCCTCCATCTCCCACACTGCGAGATCGGCATTGGCCACGTGTACTGTCCGATCGGCCTGCACGATCTCAACCTGGTCCCCTTGCCATTGCATAAAGCATTGGTGCATTGTTGAAGGGATGCAACAGTTTGCGTGGATCCAATCCCGTCCCAACAACAGGCTGTAGGAACCCTTTCCGTCGAAGATGAAGAAGGTGGTGGGTATTGTTTTGTTGCCCACGGTGAGTTCCACGTTTAGGACCCCCTTCGCTTCGGACGCGTTGCCACCGAAATCCTTTAATACCATGTTGGTCTTGATAAGGTCTTCAGGTACCTTCCCAAGCTTCCTGAAGGATGTGTATGGCATTAAGTTGACCGCCGCGCCGCCATCGACCAGCATCTTCGTCATCGGCCGCCCATTGATGAATCCCTTGATGTATAGCGGCCGCAAGTGTCTGTAGCTGGCGTCAACTGGCTTGTCGAAGATGGCTTGATCTGGTGACAACTGCAGCCTAGCCGAAGATTGTTCATCGTCGGCCACTGCTTCATCGGCTGCCTGCACGCTGTACTCTGCTGGCAGTATAAAAACCATGTTAACAGGCGCAGATGTCGCTCGTTTACCTTTTGAAGCCGTAGAGGCCCGGGCTGTATTGGAGGTGCCTTCATCGGCCATGACCACCGTGGATTTTATCCTCCACTCTTTCTTGGTCTTGGCCGGCCGATGGGTTATTACCACCTGTTGCTCTTGGATTTGTTCTTTCCTCCTTAGCCTCTGAACCCGCCGTTTTTGTGTCTTAGTGAATACATCGCTTGGGCACCATTGAGGGTTCTGGACCTGTTCCTCGGCTTCGGTCTGTTGGTCTTGGTGCATCGGCCCTAACCTCTCATGAACAGATTTTCTTTGCTTGGCCGGCCGATGCGCTTGCATGCTTGAGCTGCCCTGATAAGAATCTTCTGCACCTTTGCATGCAGGGCACTCCTGGATAGATGGCAACCTCATTCCCTCATTCCAGCAGAACCGGAAAAACTCGCACTCCCAATGCGGGTCGTAGGAGTTGTCTTGATCGGCGTAGTCTTGAGCTTGTTCTTCCTGCCGCCGCTGGTATTTTCAAAACAGGCCCTCGGAGGTCTGATAAGGTCACTTGCCGGTCCGATGGGCACTGCCATCGGTCATGTCCGCCCGCACCATGTTGACTGGGAACGGGTGTCCTTTGATTTTCATCGGTCGCTTGACATCATCGATTTTAATCCTGCCTTGCTCGATGGCCGATTGAATCTGTTGCCTGAAGATCTTGCATTCATTTGTATGGTGTGAATAGGAGTTGTGCCATTTGCAATATCTCCGTTTCTTGATCTCTTCGGCCGATGGCAATACATGACCTACTGGCAGCTGGATTTGCTTTTCTTGCAGCAGCAGGTCAAATATCTTATCGGCCTTGTTGATGTCGAAGTCATATTTATCTTCCTTGTCGCCCTTCTTGGCCCATTGGCAAGTTGTCGGCTTTCTCATCCAGGCCCATTCGGCCAGGTCGACATCAACATCTTCCTCGTCGTCGTCATCGGAGGCATACTGATAAACTGTGTTGATTTTCTTGACAAACTTCCTTGCCTCCTGGAATCGTTGTTCGTGGGCCGATATGCGTTGCGCTAGCTGAGCTAGGCTGTCAAATTCCTGCGAGGAAAACCTCTCGCGTATCGGCCCTAGCAATCCCTGAAATGCCAAGTAGGCCAACTGGGAATCGGTCAAACTGAGGCTGTAACACCTGTTCCGTATGTCTCTAAATCTCTGGATATACTCTGGGACCGATTCATCCACTCGTTGCCTGATGGCAGTTAGATCGGACAGTTTCATCTCTTGTACGCCATTGTAGAAATACCTGTGAAACTGTATCTCCAGATCTGTCCATCCTCTGATGGAATTGCAGGGTAAAGAAGAAAACCACGTGAATGCAGACCCTGACAGGGACAGAGGGAAAAATCTCACCCTCAACGCCTCGATAGCCGATGCCTCCCCGCACTGTGCTAGGAATCGGCTGACATGCTCGTACGTCGAGACGTTGTCCTGTCCCGAAAACTTGGAGAAGTCCGGGATCTTGTATCGGCCTGGCAATGGCACTCTGTCAAATTCCTCAGGATACGGATGCCGATACACTGTAGAGTTCTCCTTGGGTTTGAAGCCGAATTGATCTCGCATCACTTCAGCTATCATATCGGCCCAGTATCCTGCGGGCCGATGTGGGAGGTCTTGCTGATATGATTGTTGCAAGCCCTCTACTTGATACTGCCTGGGGGAGTACGGCTGGTAGTGGTGATCAAGATTTTGCGTGCCGAACTGCCCTGCGGTGTGCTGCTGGTAGCCTTGTGGCACATTGTATGCAGCTTGAGGCGGAGGATTGTTGAACACCGGGGCTTGTGGCTATCCGGCCGATGGTTGGTGAACTGGAACTTGCTGCATCGGCTCGATCACTGGTTGCTTCCCCTTGGTCCATTGAGCATATTGCTCCTCCGTAATGTGCTGAGGGCTCCCCCCTGTCTGATTTGTGAGGACCAGTGGCAGTGTTGTTGTTGGCTGCGCCGATGGGGGTGGCATTGGCGCTGTTGGCTGAGCCGTGCTGAGGTCGTTCCTCAGGGTCCGATAGGCAGAGAACTTATTTTCTGGTAAGAAAATCGGTCCCTGAGGCTTGTGCTGATGAATCGACCCATCTAGGATCGATTTGACCGTATTGGTCAATGTGTTCACCAGGATCCCCGATTGGTTGACTAGCGCAGAATGAACTGCGAAGTCAATCCTATCTTGCAACGTCGGCGCTGCAGTATCTTCAGCCTTGACGGTGTGGTCGTGCGCCACCGCCGACGTGCCAGCTCCATCTCCAGGACTCGGCATAACTACCTTGGATTTTTGGATCAAGGTACCTTGCCGAGTCCTAGAATATGTTTGCAGGTACATATTCTGGAACTGCTCGACCAGACTTTCCATCTCAGCCTTCTGCTCTGCATTGAGCTGGTCGGCGGTCACAGGGACGATGTTCTCCTCGGAAATCTCGACCTGCTTCGACATCTTGAGAAGATTTGTTGTTGTTGCAGAGTTTGCGTTCTTAGTCCCACTGGATGTGCCAAAAGCGTGTTGGCGCAGAATTTGGACCCATCCAACAACAAAACGGGTTCCGCGTTACCACAGCGGCCTGGGAGATCTGCTTAACTCCAGTGCAGGTCCAAATTGGCTTGCCTAGTTGTGCGCAGAGCGTGCCAGTTGATTTGATCTGCAATCAACAAGAAACGAGTAAACCATATCAGAAAACAATGGTCGATCGGCCGATAGGCCGATGTCACATTGTAATAGCCCAGCTGATAGGGCAAAGCTGTATCGGCTTACTCAAGATAATAAGTAAATTGAAACAGATCTAATCTCATCGGCCTATTTTAACATGTCTAAGGCAAATTACTAGAAGCAGCCGATGAAGATTTTATGAAGATAAACACACTAGCTATTACCCTAGTGCAAACTTATACAAACCAATCGGCCAATATAAATGCACCAATCACAAAGACATCTTGAGAACACCCTGCAACCGATACGTTTATATTCGTCGATCCACATGTATAAGTGGCAAACACATGCAAAAATATAAATAATCACATGCATTAGGTAAGACCGGCTGAAACCCCGGCGCTATCCTTAATTACAACCGAAAGCAGGCTTTGTGTTAGATCTCGAAACAGGACTAAGGTCGATAGCAACTCAAAGTGTGAATCGAAACTTAGCAAAAAGAAAATCAAGCCGTCGATTGCTTTTGGGGATGGTAAATGCCTTAGATAACCTAAACAAGTGAACCAATTCAATCATCGTCGGCAATAAACCCTAAAACGAGTTAACCGCTGGCGAGATAGAATTAGCAAACCACATCTAGGTTAGCTAAAATACGATAAACGACGATCACATCATCAGGGCTTAACGTGCCTAAAGCGACACGCTAGCCCCGACGATGCAAATCGTCGGGTACGAGTTCTTACCTTGCTCTAAGGAAGCAAGAACCCGTCAGGAGTCAACCTCTTGCGAGGGTTGGCGATGCACCGAAAGTAGATTGATTTGATTGTGTGATTGATCGAGAGAGAGCTTACATGTACAAACTATCGGGATATTTATACCCGAGGTTACAACAGAACCCTTGTAGGGCACGATCTTATCTACAACTAACAAACAAGTCCTTGCGGCAGACTTAAGCCACAGATTAGATCTAAACTACTTAATTTACAAGATACAATTGCCTAAAACCGAGCTTTATCTCTATTTGGCAACTTCCTTGAAGCTTATTTCGAGCCCAGACCAAGCCCACATTGACGCTGTCAACTCACAACCCGTATCGGCCCACGACCAAACCGAATCCGTATCGGCCGATATGCTCTCTATAACAACACCTCCCCAGTCCGATATGGTTACCGGGTCCGATACGAAGCATGGTCCGACTCCAACTCAATCCTTCCTCTCTGCTTCGGTTTCCTCTTTTCTCTCCAAGTCGATTACCAAAATCCGTCGTTAACAGTACCATAAGCCAGCGTGAGCAACAGCTAGGCTTGTAGTATAGCTCGACCCTTTCCTAGGCACCGAGGCTAGGGTGGGCATAATGGAGTTGGGTCGGCCCCGGTCGGCTGCCGGATTCACCGTGGCGCATGGGGGGGCTGCCTACCCTGGTTTTAGGGATAGGGGCGAAACCTCAGCGTGGTGTGGATGGTTAGGGGAGGGTTATGCGAAGGGTCTTGTGATAGTTCCTTTCCGGTATGTCGTGGTGGCATGTCAGCGCACGAAAACGTGTTGTGGGGCTATGTCTTGTGGGTACAGATGTACACCTCTGATCAGAGTAAAACTATTCGAATAGCAATGCCCGCGGTTATGGGCGATCAACCGGAATCACTGTGATTAGTCTCATTATTAATAATTGACCTAATGAAACTGGTGTAGTTCAGGTGGTTGGTTGGGCCTGTCGCAACATGGTGTAGTGTTGGGCAGTGATGGTTAATACTGTTTAATTACATTCTATAGTTTTACTACTTTCAACTACACTTTATAAATGCCTGCTTTATGCAAAAGAACCCTAGCCTCCCATGGAATCACTTGCATCATACCTTCTCTTGGTATGACTTGCTGAGTACAGTGGGTAGTACTCAGTCTTGCTCTGTCTTCCCCACACCAGAGTTGGAGTACTTTTCAGATAGAGGTTACTCGGAGGAGTAGGCTTCATCGCTGCCATCAAGGATGCCCATGGACTGGAGTCCCCACGTTGCGAGCATCAAGTTAATTAGTTTTAGCTCGCTTTTATTTCCGTTGCATTTGTAAGACGTTTGATGATGTTTTGTAAGACGTGGATCTGTGTATCAACTTTGTCGTTTGTATACCCTGGCCGATCCTAGACAGGGTTTTAATGCACATTCTGTTTGAGAATTCTGATTCGTAAATTTCTAGGCGTAACAGTGCCTTAGCATATCATCTGTCGAGATTATGGGTACCATATACCTACACGGCTAGCTTATCCGACTGACTATAGGGGATAAGTTATGATTCATGATTATGTAATCGGCTTAGGACTTAAGTATTACGTTACCTTGTGTAATAAGGAATGGCTTATAGTCCTGAGTCAGGAATACTATGGAGTCCTATATAGTATGTTGTTAGGTCTCCGACTTGTGAGCCTATCCTCTAAACCTATATAAGGAGGATAGGACGTCCCTTGAGGGTTATAGAAACAATAGCAATTAGCTAGGTTTTCTTCATACACAACCTGATCAAGAGATCAATAAACCAGTCGGCGGATTTAATCCCCGAAACAGGAGTAGGGTGTCATGCCTGGAAATTTTCCCAAATTTCCAGACTATTTTATGTATTAAGTCCCTGTCCAGGCATTAGCCAGGGTACACAAAACGACAGGAAATTTTCCCAAATTTCCAGACCATTTTGTGTATTAAGTCCCTGTCCAGGCATTAGTCAGGGTACACAAAACGACAAATCAATAAACAGATCCAAACGTAAATAAAGCGATAAATACTTACAACAGAGGCACTTAGTCCTCACACCAAAAAGAAAACAGCAGCGGAAAGAGACGATCCTAGCGGGGCTTCAGCTCCACTCCACAGGCAAACTCAACTGAGGTCTGAGCCTTGGTCCTCTAACTTTATCTTCGGTTCAGAAGCACTACACTTCTGAAAAAGGGGAAAAATAGCAAGATTGAGTACAACCACCGTACTCAACAAGCCACACCAACGATGCAAACGTGCACAGGGGAGACAAAGGGAGACTTATGGCTATTTGCAGAAAAGCGGTTGAAAACCTTTTTATTTTAAAACAGTAAAACAGTTGTTTAATTAAGGCAATATTAAATCTCCACTGAACAATGCTACAACCACGTTGAACAGGCCCAACCATTCCACCTGAACTACACCAGTTCATTAAGTCAAATTAATTAAGCATGTGGGACTAATCACGGTGAATCTGGTTGATCGCCCATAACCGCGGGCACGGCTATTCGAATAGTTTTACTCTGATCAGAGGTGCGCAACTGTACCCACAAGACACGATTCCACACATGTTACCATGCCCCGAAGTATCACCATGATACTGCAAAGGGGGAAATCGTGACAAGACCTTTCGCATAACTCCTCCTAACCAAGCGCACCACACCGCAGGTTTCGCCCCCACCCCTCAAAAGGCAGTGGGCAGCCCCCCCTCGTGCCTTGGTGAATCCGGCAGCCGATCAACCGGTATATCCCCGGCCAAACCGACTCCATCACGCGCACCCTTTCCGGGGAGCGTCGGCTAGGAAAGAGCTATACTACGAGTCCAGCAGTTGCCCATTCTTGCTTGTGGTAAGCACTGTTAGTCTTCCAGGGTTTCCCATGAACCGGTCCTTAATTACCATGGGTGCAACCAGCAAAACCATGCACCCACAGCCCACCGTTAAGTCATATTTTAGTTGGATAATTACGACCAATAAAACATGGTCGGGTGTCTCGAGCGAACTGCTCGTTAGAAGCTAATTGTAAACAGTGTAATTATCCCATTAAGTGAGCTAGTGGTAATTAAGCATGGCTAAGCATATATAATTCTAGCAAAGTCAACATAAGTGACTCACGCTAGTCAGATTATCACCCAAGGTTAACAAAGGACGGTTAACAAGTAAACATGGCACAAGCAGACGGATAGGTAAACCCTATTCCCATGTAATTAGCAAAACATGCACTTTATTTGTAAACGTAAAACATTTCATAAAATAGGTACAACATGCTCAAGGGGAATGTGTGACTTGCCTTGCTTCTTCAAACAATCTTCCGGACTCTTTCCTCGCGAGCGCGAACTTCCGAAACGGCGAAATGTACACGCTGGCACGCAAAACGAGGAAAAACTCTAATAAAAACCAAGTAAACAGTGCATAAAAAGTAAACAAACATGTAGAGCTCAATTTTAGATGAATTTTGCAAGTTGAATGGCTCAATTTGGAGTTCGTATGAATTAGATATGAATTTTAGAAGTTTTGAGCCATTTAAATGATTTTCTGGAAATTAAATTGATTTATTGCGCAATTATTAACCCGAGGGCTGACGTCATCCCTGACGCAAGCGGCTAGGGCTAACGTCAGCCGCCGCGGCGGCGGCTGCGCACCACGTGGCGCACACGTGGCGCCGACGCGGCGTCCACGTGGCGGCCACGCGGGGCGGGGAGGGACGGCCGGGATTGGCCCGAGTGGCCGATCCGACGGCCACGCGCGCGGCGGCGGCGCGCTGGCGGCTGGGCGGCACAGCGGCGGCGGCGGCCGGAGCAGCTGAGCGGCACGGCGGCGGCGGAGCGACGCGGCGGCCATGCGGGGCGACAGCCGAGCGGCGGAGCGGGCGCGGCGCGCACGGCGGCGGCCGAGAGGGGAAAAAGGGGCGGCGGCGGCACTCACCAGCGACGGAAAAGGCGGTGGCGGCGCACGGGCGACGGCGCAGGGTTAGGGTTTGGGGGCGGCGGCGGCGGGGGAAAACGGGGAGGAGGCCTCGGGGGGGGGGGAATAAATAGGGGGGCGCGCACGGGAATCCCGCCGCCGGAGCGGGCGCGGCGGCGGCCGGCCGAGTCGGGGACGACTCGGCCGCGGGCCCCACCCGTCGTTGACCGGGCGACGCGGGGGAGGCGCGGCGGACTTTCGGGCGGCCTTTGGGCCACGGCCTCAGGCCGGCCCGGGAAGGGGAGGGGGCGGGCGGCGGGGCCTTGGGCCGCCTTGGGCCGAAGGAGAGGGGAGGGGGTCGCGGGGGCCGCGGGAGAGAGAGAGGATTTTGGGCCGAAAACGGCCCAAAACAAAAGGGACATTTTTAAATTTTTTTTTAATTAATTTAATCAGTTAATGAACTTTGTGACTTTAAAATTATTTCTTTAGCTCCAAAAATTCACGAAAAATTTTGGAGAGTACTTTAGGGCACAGGGAATATTACAAAAATATTTCCGGCCATGATTTTTAAAGGAAATTTTTCATTTCCTTGCTAAATTCACTTGTTTAAATTGCTTTAAATTTTTATTAAATTTCTGGAAAATGTATTATTCGGTAATTTTTAATCCCGATCGAAAATCGGGGCGTGACATAGGGTATTACTTCTTTATAGAAGGCCTGAACCTGTCTAAATCTCTTTGTCTACTAACCCATCGTGTTTGGCACTTGATCGCTACCCCCAGTTTCTTATTACCGAAATCAAGTTTCGACAGTTGGCGCGCCAGGTAGGTGGTGCGTCAAGTTTTCTTCTTCGTCTCGACGACTAGCGCGATGGGATCTTCATCAGGCATCGATGACTTTGCCTTCCCTCCTAGGCAGGCGTTCCGCTTCGGTAGCTTCGACTTCATCATCGACAATTTCGGCAAGATTTCTCTCCTTGACTCGGATCCGAACCAGTCGGGAGGGGAAAACCACTCGGCGCCGTTCGGGTTACCAAACGACGCTGAGATCTACTTCAATCTCTTATCTTCCGAGTTGGAATCGATCCACTCGGGAGAATCTTCTTCATCATCGTCATGCTGCGATCCGAGCTCCAGGGAGATCGCCTTCATGATCCAACCACTCGGATCGTGCTCATCTACTGAGATCGCTGACTACCTCAGCTCTTCCGACTTCGACGACCTCTACGACATCTCCACGGAGGAACTCAACGACTCCGACTTGGACAACGACTACGCTTCGCTATTCTTCAACGTCCTCATGGCCGAAGTAGCGGAGACCGACTCAGCCATGGCCCGCAGGGTTGCAGAAGAGGAACGAGCCAAGTTCGAAGAGGAGCACAAATGCAAAGAGGAAGAGTGCAAGCGCAAAGAGGAAGAACTCAAGTGCAAGGAGGAGGAGCTCAAGCGAAAAGAAGACAACGACAAGAGAAAATGAGATCTGAGGGCGGCTGGGCGCTCTGCTCACGAGGCCATACTCCAGACCCGAGTCGACAACACCAACATCTTCGGCACGCCCCAACAGAACGCGGTCGTCGCTCTCACCCTCATCGACACCGTCATCAAAGTGGCACCCCCCGGCATAACTCCAATCCTGGATAAAGTCAAGACTATCGTCGCAGCCACAGTATTACCGGGCGCTCCCGTAGGCTCTGCTCGGAGAGCTACCGAGTCCATCGCCGAGACACCCGACGGCAACCGCCTACCACCGATGTAATCTAAAGACTACCGGAGACCCGAGCTCAGCAAGACACCCGCCAGATCCAAAGACCCCGTCATCATGCAATCTGCAAGGTTCAAGATCAGTCGGCCAACTCTCGTGAGAGAGGCCATGGCCGGCCACCCGTCCATGATCAGATTCGTTATGGCAATACCTCCAACTACCAGAGTGTCTCTCGAAGGCCCATGCCAAGTGACTTGAGGAAGGTACTTGACCGGCGTCATCGCGAGCGCAACAAGGTCTATCATGAAGACCGAAGGAGTTCACCTGACAACTACGACGATGGAGTACCCGCGTTCACTCGGGACCTGCGTCGAGTGGATTGGCCGAGTGGATTCAAGCCCACTGGGATTGACAAGTATGACCGCAAAACCGACCCCGAGTCATGGTTAACCGTCTACACCCTTGCCATCCACGCAGCAGGAGGAGACAGCAAAGCCATGGCAAATTACTTGCCCATTGCTCTTGCCGACTCAGCCAGGAATTGGCTCACCAGCTTACCAAGAGGTTCGATTGATTCATGGAGTGAGCTGCGGGACCACTTCATCGCCAATTTCCATGGCACTTTTGAAAGGCCTGGGACCCACTTTGATCTTTACAATGTAATCCAAAAGCCCGACGAGTCATTGAAAGACTATATTCGGTGCTTTTCGGAGAAGCGAAACAAGATCCCCGACATCACCGACGATGTCATCATAGCCGCGTTCCAGAAGGGTGTTCGCAATGAGTTGCTGATCGGCAAATTCGGGCGAAACCTCCAAGGACAGTCAAGGAGATGTTCGAGACAGCCAACTCCTACGCCAAATCAGACGATGCAATCAAAGTCTCACGGCAGGACAAGCATGACAAGCAACCCGGGAGTAGCTGGCGCCCCAAGAAGGACAATGGCAACGGCAACGGCAATGGCAATAATGGCCAAAAAGATCGCAAGCGTAAGCCCAAGGATCTGGTTGCCGCAACGTCTAACTACCAACAACAGCATCCCCGAGTCACCGCCTACGACAGGATCATGAACGCCCAATGCACTCATCACCCAAATCACAAGCACGCGGCCAAAGATTGTTTCATCTACAAGTAGTTCGCCGAGCAATATGCAACTCAACTACACCAGAAGCCGTCAGATGGAGCCAGCACCTCAGGAACCAAGAAGGACGACCCAGCTGGTGGCTCATAGCCGTTCCAAGATCACAGGACCGAGTTAAACCACATTTTTGGAGGGCCGCTAGCGTATGAGTCGAAGAGGAAGCAGAAGCTGACCGACAGGGAAATCAACACAGTACAGCCTAAAGTCCCACATTACTTACGATGGTCGGAGGTGGCTATCACGTTCAACCGCTCGGATCATCCTGACCGAGTGGTTCACCCGGGGTGGTATCCCCTGGTACTAGACCCGGTGGTTTGCAATGTCAAGCTCAAGCGTGTCCTCATCAATGGTGGTAACACCCTCAATATCCTCTTCGCCAAGACTTTGGACGAGATGCAAATCCCGAGATCCAAATTGAAGCCGAGTTCAGCCCCTTTTCACAGAGTCATCCCAGGGCTGTCATCTACGCCACTCAGGCAAATCACCCTTCCGGTCACCTTCGGCACTCGGGAAAACTTCCGGACAGAGAACGTCAGCTTTGAAGTTGCCGACTTCGAAGCAGCTTATCATGCAATTATTGGAAGACCCACGCTTGCCAAGTTTATGGCGGTCCCGCACTACACCTACCTCATGATGAAGATGCCCGGTCCCAACGGAGTTATCTCCTTGCGCAGCGACGTCAAGCAAGCCTTCACCTGCGATAAGGAAAGCTGCGACATTGCCCAAACTCGTGAGAGATTACTCGGCCAACAGGAGGTCCAACTGGCTGCATCGACATCAGGCGAAGGCAAGATCCCAGTAAAGAAGATAGCCAAGTCGGGAGAAGGCAACGCCAAGACAAAGAAGATTCCCCTTGATCCCTCTGATCCCTCCAAAACTGTTATAATAGGCGCCGAGTTAGATCCCAAATAGGAAAGCGCGCTCATCACCTTTCTACAAAATAATAAAGATATATTTGCTTGGAAACCATCTGATATGTCTGGTATTCTTAGAGAGGTGATTGAGCACTCATTAAATGTTAAAGAGGACGCGAAACCTATCAAGCAACAACTCCATCGATTTGCCCAAGATCGAAGGGATGCAATCAAGGAGGAACTCGCCAAGCTTTTGGCGACCGAATTCATCAAGGAAGTTTACCATCCCGACTGGTTGGCTAACCCGGTCCTGATTCGGAAGAAGACAAGGCAATGGTGTATGTGTGTAGATTACACCGACCTCAACAAGTCTTGCCCCAAGGATCCCTTTGGTTTGCCCCGTATTGATCAAGTCGTCGACTCAACAGCTGGCTGCGAGCTTCTGAGCTTCTTGGATTGTTACACGGGATATCATCAAATCAGCTTGAAGGAGTCCGATTGCTTGAAGACATCATTCATTACCCCGTTCGGAGCTTATTGTTATATCACAATGCCCTTTGGCCTCAAGAACGCCGGAGCTACTTATCAGCATATGATCCAGAGATGCCTTCAGACCCAACTCGGGAGGAACGTGGAAGCTTACGTCGACGATGTCGTCATCAAGACTAAGCAAAAAACAGGATTTGATCGCCGAATTGGAAGATACTTTCTCAAATATTCGAGCCTTCAGGATGAAGTTGAACCCGGAGAAGTGCACTTTTGGTGTGCCGTCAGGAAAATTACTCGGCTTTATGGTGTCTCATCGTGGCATTGAAGCCAATCCAGAGAAAATCAACGCTATCCGAAACATGAAGCCGCCGAGGACCCAAAAGGATGTCCAGAAGCTTACTGACTGTATGGCAGCGCTAAGTCATTTTGTTTCTAGACTTGGTGAACGAGGCATGCCCTTTTTCAAATTGCTCAAGAAGACGGACGGATTCCAATGGACCCTGGAGGCCTAGAAAGCTTTTGAAGACTTCAAGGATTTCCTCACAACGCCACCCATGTTGGGGTCGCCTTACCCTCAAAAACTTTTGTTACTCTATGTTTCCGCAACCTTTTAGGTGGTCAGCATGGTTCTGGTCGTTGAACGCGAGGAGGAAGGATGAGCTCAAAAGGTTCAAAGGCCGATCTACTTCGTTAGCGAGGTGCTGGCCGGATCCATAACACGTTACCCCCAGGTACAAAAATTATTATATGGAGTCTTAATTACCGTCAGGAAGTTAGCCCATTATTTTCAAAGTCACTCGTTTACTGTGGTCATGTCTTTTCCCCTCGGTGATGTCATCCATAATCGAGAGGTTACTGGGCGCATTGCAAAATGGGCTTTGGAATTCATACCACTGGATATTACTTTCAAAGCCAGAATGTCTATAAAATCTCAAATCTTGGCTGACTTTGTGGCCGAGTGGACCGAGCGTCAAGAAGATGTACCTAGGGAGGAGCTGTAATATTGGACCATGCATTTTGATGGGTCTAAACGGGTCACCGGCTTAGGAGCAGGAGTTGTCTTGATTTCCCCGACTGGGGAGAGGCTACGGTATGTTCTTCATATACATTTTCCTGCTTCACACAACGTGGCCGAGTACGAAGCTTTACTTCATGGGCTACGGTTTGTTGTGTCTCTCGGCATACGTCGGATGGTTGTACGAGGAGATTCCCAGTTGGTGGTAAATCAAGTAATGAAGGATTGGTCTTGTTTAAATGACAACATGACAGCTTATTGTCAAGAAGTTCGCAAGCTAGAGGACAAGTTTGATGGTTTGGAGTTATCTCATGTTTTAAGGCACAACAATGAGGCGGCAGATCAATTGGCCCAGTTTGGTTCCAAGCGAGAAGCAGTCCCGACTGATGTTTTTGTAGAACACCTCTACGAACCGACTGTTACTAAAAATCAGTTGCCAATGAAGAAGTTACAGACCAGGTCGCCATGCTCGACACCGACTGGAAAACACCGTTTATCAATTTTCTAACTCGACGGGAGCTGCCCGAAGACTGGGATGATGCAGAGCGAGTCCGACGTCGTAGTCAGAGTTATGTCATGATTGATTCGGAATTGTATAGGAGAAGCCCATCTGGAGTTTTGTTAAGGTGCGTCACGCCTGAAGAGGGACGACAATTGTTGCAGGATATTCACTCGGGAATTTGCGGCAGTCATGCTGCAGCACGTACTTTGGTGGGCAAGGCTTACAGGCAAGGTTTTTTCTGGCTCACAGCGGTCTCCGATGCTGACAATGTGGTCCGCACATGTGAAGGTTGTCAGTTCTTCGCTTGGCAAAGCCATGTTCCAGCCCAAAATTTACAAACAATCCCGTTGTCATGGCCGTTCGCAGTATGGGGCTTGGACATGGTTGGTCCTTTCAAAAAGGCTCCAAGAGGATTTACACACTTGTTCGTCGCACTTGACAAGTTCTCCAAATGGATTGAGGCTAGACCGGTTGCTAAAATAACCGCAGATAAGGCACGTGATTATATCTTAAATATTGTGCATCGGTTTGGTGTTCCTAACAGGATTATAATCGATAATGGGACTTAGTTCACTGGCGGTGTCTTCAAAGAATTCTGTGAAGATTTTGGAATCAAGATTTGCTACGTGTCGGTGGCACACCCCAGAAGCAATGGACAGGTTGAACATGCTAATGGTATGGTTCTTCAAGGTATTAAGGCCCGAGTGTTTGATAGGCTAAGCCCTTATGCTGAAAGATGGGTTCAAGAGTTGCCTTCGGTATTATGGTCATTACGGACTACACCCAGCCGGGCCACCGGCCAATCCTCTTTCTTCTTAATTTATGGGGCTGAAGCCATGTTGCCGAGTGAGATGGAGTTCGAATCTCTTCGAGTTCGCAGTTTCAATGATGAACGTTATGATTAAGACCGAGTTGATGATTTGACCCGACTGGAAGAGGCTCGAGAAGCTGAATTGGTTCAGTCAGTAAGGTATCTTCAAGGACTTCGACGTTATCATAATTGAAACGTTCGGTCATGAGCTTTTATTGTTGGAGATATGGTTCTATGAAAGATTCAGATGACGAAGGATAGACATAAGTTATCTCCATTATGGGAAGGACCCTATATATTTGCCAAAGTCACTCGGCCAGGAGCGTATCATTTGAAGCGTGAAGATGGGACTATGGTGGAGAATTCATGGAATATTGAGCACCTTCATCGATATTATACTTAAATTTATTATCATGTTCTTCTCGACTGCCGACTTCAAGTAAGTTCTCAGTCGGGGGCTATACGTATTAATAAAGTATGAGGTTTTTGTTCAATAATGACTTGTTCATACTTGGTTTATCACTGTTTAATGTTCTAGTCTGAGTTAAGTAAATAAGGACTGAAATTTTTTTAATGACTTAATCAAGTCTAGGCTTGGTGACAGTCGAACAAAAATTTTTAAGAAATTAAATACGAAGACTCAAACTAGGGCATAGACATAAATAAACTGAATATTTACAAGTTAGATTACAAGAGTTATTTACATCAAAAGCTTCATCCTTGGAAGTTTTCAACTACATCGGCAGCAATCTTCTTGGCCGATTCCTGTGCTTCATTTATCTGCTCTACGGCTTGTTCATCTGTGGTGCCATCAGCAAAACCATCTCCGATGGAATTTATGTCCACTCGGGGATAAAGAGATTTAGTCATTGCAAGGGTTTGGCTTGCACTCATGGTTGCAGCATCAGCGATATTTTCTATATACTTTTTTGTAGTTGTCCTGAGTTTATCAAAGATTTCTACAGCATCCATAGCACTTGTTCCAAGGCCGTTTTCATAGATTGCTGATAATATCGGTGTAGCTGCATTGGCAATGTCATCCTTGATTCTTTCAGCTCTCCGGACTTTCTCGGCAAAGACTTCAAATTGAGCATGGGATTTAATCTTATTAGCTACAAGTTTGATATGATTCAGATTATACAAATGACCAAGATCAGTTAGATCAAGGAGTATGAGTTTCAGGGGTTATCTTCGATTTCTTCTAAAGCTTTATCTTTATCAGACTCAAGCTTGGCGTTGTCAGTTTCTGCCTTCTTTAGTTGTGCTTTTAGGGAGTCGATTTCGGACATGTGGGCTACGGCATGAAGATTTGGAGTTATTGAAGTCGAATGGATTAAACAAGAACAGACGAGTTGGTTTTTATTACCTCCGATTGAACCACGGAGTTCCAGGTTCATATCTCGAAGCTTGTTGATTTCTTCCCGAAGGACGACTTCTCTAGCTGCAGCCTCTTCTTTAGCTTCTTTGAGATCCTGCTGGATGTTTTCTAAAGAATTGACATGAGGCACAAGCTTCTCTAAAGTGTCAGACTTAGCCAGCGAGCGACGGTATATTCTCTGCATTATGAAGACTGAATCAGTTGACTATAAAAGACTATGCAATTGAGATATGAGAAATTTGTTTATACGTTCATTAGCCGAGTGGCTTCATTGAGGTTGGCGACGAGCAAATCGTGTTCTTCAGCTTCTTTTTGCTTGTTTAATATGATGCCTTGCTTTTTACCTTCGGCATCCCGCCACTCGATCTTGATCAGAGGTACTGAGTCCTCTGTGGATTTCAGTCGGGTAATTTCTTCTTCTTCGGTTGTTTGCTCTAAGGATGATGGATAAAGAAGGAAATCAGAAGATATGTTCGAGACAAGAATTTGATGACTATTGAAGGTTACCAGTCCTTGGTGCTGGATCTTCAACCGGAGTTTCTTGATTGACTGGGACTTCTTTCTCCCTGTCCGGCTGGTTCTTAGTCGGGGGTCCTTGAGCGGATGCTTGATTAGCAGGGTCCGACTGGTTTCCAGTCGAGGTATCTTGACTGGCAGTCGGGGGCTCTTGCTCGAGGATGGCTTCATTTGGGAGAGGGTTCTGGGACCCTTGTTCTGCAGACTTTGGTTTCTCTGGTGTTGTGGATGGATTTATTTTTTCTGTCTGCCCGGTGGGATCTATGTCTTGTGGTTTTCGGTAGAAAAAGATAAAGATGATTAAGATGGAATCAGGCGGGTTTTCAACAACAAGATGAATTTGGTTGTGTGAAGGATACCTGTTGGATTTTCTGATCTTTGGGGTAGATCTTGTGGATGGCTGGGAGAGCTTATGTTGGCTTTCGGAGTTTGGATTTCTTCAGCTTCTTCATCTGAGTCATCCACGACAGCTTTCTGCGTTTGCTAGTTTCTTCAATGGCAGCTGCAGCTCTTTTGCTCTTAGCTTGAGGTTTGATCTTTGGGCCGCCAGTTGATTTCTTGATAGCCGGCTGAGATGGTATATCTTCATGATACACTTTATATGGCCGGGAGATAATCAGAGCATTTGCCTGCAAGTAATGTTCTTAAGGATCATTGAAGATGATGGGCAGATTGAAAGGTGGTTTAAGATGCAGAGTGTACTTACCAGAGGAGGCGTTAGATGAAGATAGAAGGGAACAACAGGCAGCTTGTTGCTGTAGTCTACTGCAATTCCAGAGGAGAAGATCTTGTACATCCGAGCACACAAGACTTGAAAATTTAGGGATTCTTTGTCCTCCCGATTGGGATCACTCTGACCTTCATATTCAAACGCTGGCTTGGATCTTTCTTTGATGGGCGCCAGTCGGCATTTGATGAAGTGCCGAGTGATCTGTTCTCCTTGAAGACCCTTATTCTTCATCTCGAGAATTTTAGCCAGAAAATTGTTAGCTTCTATCCAATCTTGGTTTTCTGGCAGAGCATTCCAGTTGGTTCGTCGGATTGGTGGGAGACCAATGAAGTCGGGCAAGCTGCGGGCTGGGTTTGAGATATAAAACCAGTTTGCATGCCAGCCCTTATTAGAAGATTTCAGAGGAAGTGGAAAGTAGTCTTTGCGGAGAGTACCGCGGAGTTGAAATCCGGCGCCGCCAACAACGCAAGGGTTATCCCTGGTTGGGTAGGCCTTAAGAGAGAACATGCGGCGGAAGAGATTGAAATGGGGATAGATTCTTAAGAAGGCTACACATACATGGATAAAGATGGCAATGTGCAGCATGGAGTTTGGATTTAAGTGGTAAATTTTGAGACCGTAGTAATCAAGGATACCACGAAAGAATTCGGAAGTGGGTAGACCAAATCCACAATAGAAAAAGTGGGTGAAAACTACGATCTCACCGGTGTTTGGAGTTGGAAACTCTTCGCCGTATGCTGGACGCCAGCCGATGATCTCCTTGGCAGGAAGAACTCCGTCCTTCACCATTTCTCGCAGGGTTGATTCTTTCACATCTGATGTTGCCCATTGGTCGAAGGGAATTTCTCTCTCTTCTGCCATGGTTGAGGTTTGTGGGGGATCGAGTCTGGTGTTGGGAGTTGAGATTCTTGGAGGAGATGTTTGTGGTTGGATGTGCGTGGTAGATTTTGATGGAGCTTTGAGTTTCTGGATGGATGGATTTGGATGAGCTTATGTTCTAGGTTTCTTTGGGAGAGCTTGTGAACAGGAGCGCGAAAGGGGAAATTTTCAAAAGATGAAGCGGCGGGGAAGACGACGGCGCTTCAGTGGTTTTAGGGTATCGGTAGGTTTTCTCGTGTTTGGGCCGAGGCCCATGAGAAGCTTATAGCCCATCATTCTGGTTCGGCCTATCACGTGTCTTTTAAGGACTTAAGCAGATTTGCCTTGGTAATATGCACGTGTTTTGGTGCCTAATACCGTTTAAATCCTTCCATACAGCAGTTATTCGACTTTTTAGGAGTTGATGCGATTTGGACGGTGACCAGCAGTGAAGTCTTTTATGACTATTTTGGTAACTTTTTTATAAGTTGCTGGAGCTAGTTGGTTTACGAAAAGTAATTGATTTTATATTATATCAATGCTATCTTGCCACTTTGGTGTGCTTTTCTGATTAAGACCAATATTATGGCTTAAGCTAATTGTGTCTTGGTCGTATTATTATGAGTTTTTGTTGACTCGGATTTTCTATTATTAATGTAACATATTCCTGAGGATGGTAGAGTTGGGTGCTTTGAGAGGACTCGGGCAGAACAACTCGGGTAGCATGAGCTTACCAGTACTCGGGGTCATTATACACTGTGCCTTGATTATGAGGTTATGTGTTATATGATTTTTATGATTGCTTTTGGTTTTGGCTAAGCATTTATTTATATTACTCGGATGAGTATGATTATTATAGTTCTTGACTATATGCTTAGTTTGCTTAACTAAACACATAGTCGAGGGCTACACCTAATTAGGTGCATCTAGTCGATGCACCTAGGTATATATTTTTGAAATTTTTTCAGCCCTTTACAGCCTTCTTATTGGATGATAAAACATTCTGGAGACTTGGGTAGAGATGATGGAAGCACTCGGCAATGGAGACACTCGGCTATGGAAGTACTCGGCTATGTGTTACTTTGGTTTGAGGCTACATTATCTCATCGACTGTGAAGGTTTTTCAGGGGCTACTATGGAGATTATGGGTACCATATACCTACGCGGCTAGCTTATCCGACTGACTATAGGGGATAGGTTATGATTCATGATTATGTAATCGGCTTAGGACTTAAGTATTACGTTACCTTGTGTAATAAGGAACGGCTTATAGTCCTGAGTCGGGAATATTATGGAGTCTTATATAGTATGTTGTTAGGTCTCCGACTTGTGAGCCTATCCTCTAAACCTATATAAGGAGGATAGGACGTCCCTTGAGAGATATAGAAACAATAGCAATTAGCTAGGTTTTCTTCATACACAACCTGATCAAGAGATCAATAAACCACTCGACGGATTTAATCCCCGAAACAGGAGTAGTGTATTACTTCTTTATAGAAGGCCTGAACCTGTCTAAATCTTTTTGTCTACTAACCCATCATGTTTGGCACTTGATCGCTACTCCTAGTTTCTTATTGCCGAAATCAGGTTTCGACACCATCGTTCCTTCTCTCTGTGGCATACCAACGTACTAACTCTGCTTTCTTGGGATTGGCAAAGATTCTCTTGAAACGATCAATAATAGGTTGATATCACACAACCTCCACCGGACTACCTCTCTTTCACTTTTTTCCTTCGTCAGAACTTCTCTTTCGCTTGTATCGAGAAGCCTTGCAGACAGGACAAGCCTATAAGTCCGCATATTGCTTGTGGTACAATATGCAGTCATTTGAACAAAACGTGAATTCTACGAACCTCTAACCCCAAAGGACACAAAACCTGCTTTGCTTCATATGTCGTCTTAAGCAATGTGTTCTTCTCAGGAAGCATGCATTTCAATATACCCAAAAGTTCTATGAAACTCTTGTTTGTCCATCCACTACTTGCCTTTAGCTTCATTAGATCTATGGTTGCTGACAATTTGGAGTGCTTTGACTTGCATCTGGTGTATAGAGGTGTTTCTAAATCACTGACCAACCTGATGAACTTCATGGAATCTCTCTCGTTGTAAGCTGGCACCTCAACATCACGCAGCATGTTCTGCAGTAAATTGTGATTGACATCAACCATTTCACCGCCCAATGGAGAAGGAACAAACATGTCATGTTCATCTTCATATTCTTGATTTTGTGCGTCACTACTCGCAGCATCTGCAATATCGATTAATTCTTGCTCTTCATGTTTCGTCCAACATGTGTAGCCCTTCATGAACCCTCGACATATCAGATGAGCGTGTACATCTACTTTGCTAACAAATATCTTCTTATTTCTGCAATCTGTACATGGACAAGTCATGTAATCGTTGTTTTTTCTTTTTCTCTCCTCCTCCACGACGTTTATAAAATTCGAAATGTCACTTCTATACTCTTTGCTACGATCAGTTTTGTGCATCCACCAACTTCGGTCCATCGTTGCAAAAGTGAACAAATATTAGATACAGTTTTTTAAGACAAGTATTACCAAATTTACAGGGAGTTTATTATTTTCCAAGTACCTAAATAGACTTTTCTGAATTTTCTCTTTTTTTATAAAAAAGACAAAACTCGCCTCCAATAACTCCCACCACAAATGTGAACAAAGGGATAACCATTCCAGTAGACAGTTAGAGTATTTATAGTGCACAATAAATATCGATAACGGTCAATAAATGAATAACGGTGACAGGTTTTATTGTTATCTTTGTCAAGCCTTAAGGCCGAGCCGTAACTGATGATACTCATCGGTGACAGGCTTTATTGTTATCTTTGTCGAGCCTTAAGGCCGAGCCGTAACCGATGATACTCATCGGTGACGGGCTTATACGGTTATCTTTGTTGGGTCGTTATATGAGCCCCTCACCGATGAGTGTCATCGATGACGGACTCGACCTAAAGGCCTATGAAAATTGCTTGTAAGTGTATATCTTTGTTGATGTTTTTTTCGGTCCGTCAAATGTGACGTCGGTGTGATGGTTGACAAGCCTCTGACATGGATAGACCGTTCACGATGACGAGTTATGTAGTAGTAAGGTACTTAGATTGCTGACAGTACTGTAACATGTGCCTGCATCGTTGATGTTTGTAGTTTCTCACGTCTGTCAGATTAGTACTACACTCTTTCTGTTATATAGAGAGGTCAATCGCACAAATATATCTGTGCATGTCTGATTGTTTGAACCTGAACACATGGCAACTACGACAAATCCCGCTTTGCAACAAAAGCATACAAATAGTGCAACAATTAAAGAACGGAATTTGCTAGATTTCACGCGTCTCAAAATTTCTAAGTTTTCATCTACATAAAATCGCACATAGCTTAAGCTTAAAATCGCAGTGATATGTAGGTGGTGTTTGAATCTCCTGAAGATAAAGTTGAAGATAAAGATGAACTGTTTTACGCAAAACAAGGTGACAATAACATATGATTAATTGAGTTTTAATTATTACAAACTTGAAAAATAGATTAATCTGATATTTTAGAGCAACTTTCATATAAAAAGTTTTCGCACGAAACGTGCTGTTTAGCAGTTTGAAAAGCGTGTCACGAGTATCTAAAGTTTTATCCAATTTTTGTTGGAGAAAAAAACAGGACCGTAATATACAATTTTAGATCATTATTCGTTGTATATAGCTTTACTTCATCTTTTATTTCTAAGTTTGAATACTTTTTCATTTCATAGATATTATGAATTGTAACTTTATTCCCTATTTAGCTTGTATTAATCAATTGTTCAATCTTTTATCTAAGAAAATAATGGAATTTTGTTTATAAATATGTAATAGGAGGTTGTCATAGAGGATGAGAAAAGTTGTAAAAAGTTCAGTTGGCTAAAATTTTGACATTCCGTTAAAGAAAACTTCTGAAATAACAACGAAAAAAATTGTACAACAAAACCTTAATGGAGAAAGGTAGAGAAAACGTGCATTATGCAGTAAAACCGTACACTTTGTGCAACGTTTGTGAACACTTGTACTCCTGCATATTCCATGCTTCTACGGCTATACATAAGTTCTCATAGGTAGTCCTTATCATCTGTGCCGATTACCTCCTCTAACTTGGCTCCTTGCATGAAAAAATATAATGAATATTTAACCTACGGTCACACAGATGCAGAATATTCATAAGTTTCCTTTTTGACGTAAATGAAGATCAACACGAACAACCTATTATATATATTAATATAGCACAGTAAAAAGTCTACTGTTTTTCATAGAAAAAACACGAGCAACCTAGAGCGGTCTCATTGGTGGTTGATGTAAAAAGTTATGGATCCGTTTGTCGGTCACCGCACTAAACCATCAAGAAAATATTAAGATAAAATTGCAAGAAAGAAAGGAGGGGGGATAAAATTTTGAAGGAGGAATAAACTAGGACGATTGGATTTAGATTAGATGAAAGAGTGAGATTTAAGCTGATCCCAACCAATTTTGCTATATATTTATTGATAAATTTTCTGTTAAAAATTGACAAATGCAAATACAATTTGTAACTTTTATATGGCTGTGAATGGTTAGATTTGTTTCAAGATTCCTGCAAGCGGTGAAGGTAAAAATGACAACGTGCGTATGGGTGAGGGATTTCATATAAAGACATCTGCTTTGCGTAAATGGTCTGTTATCGTAAAATTTTTAAAACTTTTACATAAATTATAATATAATTACATTATAATCATATTACTGTATTTACATTCGTTAAATTTCGTGGAGAAAATTTATTTATCAACAAAAGGTTTGATCCTCTCGATGCCAACGAACACGGCATGATCTACCGAGGGTTGTTGGGCTTCTTTCCCTGCGGACGCAGGCTTGTCCCAAAATTGGAAACCCGTACTATCTCCGTCACCGAAAGTAAAAAAAAAAAAACCCCGCTATCCCTGTCCTCCCACTGTCAGGTGGGTCCCACCTAAACCCGAGTCGTTGGTGGGACCTTGGCAAGCAGCGCGCGGCTCCCCGCGGTGTGAGAGAGTGTGTGGGCCCCGCTGCAGATAAAATCGCTACGCGCACACGCGGAAATCCCCTCTCTCTCTCTACTCCGTTCGGCATTTTTTTTTTGTTCGTTGCCTCATCTTCTCTTCTCCTCTCCTCCTCCGCCTCCGCCTCCTCGCCGCCGCGCGCTTCTCGCCGCCGCGGCGCGCCATGGACGCCGCAGGGTAGGGTTCCTCTCGCATCCGTCGCCCTTCTACGTCGTGGAGGAACCGTGGGCCGATTTTGGGTGGGGTTTTGGGATGATTTTTTGATGTCTTTTTTTTTTTGGCTCACCCGCAGTTACCCGAACATGCAAGGAGGGGCGTCCTCCTCGTCATCGTCCTCGACTTCCTGCCGCGCCGCCGACGCCGCCGTGTGGGACGCGGTGCAGCAGCAGAAACGGCAGCGCTGCCAGGTACCCGTCGCGTTCTTGCGCCCGCCCGAAAGTTCTGGGCCTGAAATCGCAGGAAGTTATAAGTTTTTTTCCCCCGTTGGTTGGGTGTAATCTGAGCGGGTTTTGTGCAATCCGGGATGCGATCGTTGTGTTTGTTTGATCTACTACACCGTCGATCCGATCGATCATGGTACGAGGGTTTTGGTTTTTCTGTGTTGTTGTCATGTTTGAGAGATTCGTTCTTGGCGAGATTGTTAAATCTAGGTTTTCTTTTTCCTGGGATTTAGTTTCTGTTGGATCAAATCGGTGAGCTTGCGGTGTCGTGGTTTTGATTGAGGTGGAATCATCGTGGTGGTGGTAGGGTTTTGGGTTTTGGGGGTGATTTGATCTTGGATTGGGATTTGTTTGTTTTTTTAATTTTCGATCACACGGAAGACGCACATGCACCAAATGCACATTTATGATTAAAGGAGAAAATTGTTTTTTTTACCAACATATGCGGATCAAATCACGTCTTATAATAATAAGAAATCTTTCTCAGTATCAATCCCCTTGCCCCTCATTCTTTGAGAATTAGAAGGATCCTTTTCGAGTTTCTATTTCTTCATTTGGAATCTGCGCTCTTCTATCTTTGACTTTTTTTTTCTTTATTCTTTATTTATTTCCCAGGAGTGTGCCCCCTAACATTTATGATTAAAGATATTGAGACTAGAGACCAGCGGCAAATCGGTTTTGTTTAGGTTTATTATATGGTAGAATGGAGGTTTCGTTTAGATTGTTCTTTTAACTCCTAGCTAGCATTACTTGGTCTTTGCTAAATTGGCTAGGGTACTAGATTGGGTTAGTGATTTGGGGTGTTTGGCACTATTCTCATGTGCTAATTCTGTACTAATTCTGAGCAGTAGTGACATTTGCCTTTGTCTAAATTTATACAAACCATTGAAGTGCCTTAGTGTTGTGATGGAAATCCATATTATGTAACAAATATCATCCTTGTCAGATTATATCGAAGCTATATTAGTAGAGATTCTTTGTGATTTGTGAGGTTTTTATGCAGTGTAGGCTTAGTCATCAGCGGTAATATCGTTTATGGTTGGACTTGCACGATTTGGTAGATATTGCCACAATGTGTTGTTTTAATAAGGAAATTTTAATTTTTCAGCTTGTAGATTCAAGGATGATTACATTTATGATATGCGAAAACGACATAAGACATTCTTACATGCTAGTCTATTGTGTATGTTGTGGGATCCATAGACTTGAAGTTGAAGCTGTATAGATTATTTGCTTTGATCCTATTATTACTAACCAAGGATCAATTCCATATTGATCCAAATCAATACGTATGCTCCTATCTTTAATAGGATTCCTGCTAAACTCATACATGTACTGTAATGTGCTTCGTTATGGGTATTTGGTAACCACGTATCACATATGTAGGCGTATAATCGTCAATTTGACAGCATAAGCAATAAGGAAGCCAAAATAAAATTGTATTTCCAACTAGCAGGGTATGAATAATCCGTATGATTGAGTAATTAAACTTGTACAGAAATAGGGCAGTGAATCTGAAAACAACAGTTTTAGTTTGGGGTGTGTGTAGAGAACATCTGATCACTGGAAATTAAAAGGAAAAAGTCTACTAGCCTTGTTTTCCACTTGACTTCCTGAACCATTTTTGCGTCCATTTTAGCTCCCTAAGTCTCTATACTGGGTTATGTTACCTCATGCTAGTTTCAACATATAAAAGGGGGCATATTCATCATTGCATAAGTGTTTCACATTATATTCATCATTGCAAACTATGATGTTGAAAGTTGAAACCCTTATATGTCAAATTTGCCCCTTATGCTGGTTTCACATATTCATGATTGGTTGAATGGTTGGCAATAATCCCTTATTGCTTCAGTTTTTGTAATGTAAATATATTGCTCCTCCAACATCATAGTTTGTGTTATTTACATTATATTCTCAAGTAATATGCTTAATGTCATCGGTTGTCATGCAAAATCTGATCCTATATGTTAATGATGAATATCAATAAAAATCATAATATGCGAAACTAAATTTACAAAAGTAATAACGGTGACTGAAATCCTGTCTTTTTTTGTGCAAGCTGTCTAAGATCTTTTTGTTTCTTACAATAACTATGACATACTTTGTAGGGTTCTTCATCCAATGATCAAGTTGGACCCAATACTGAAAATAATTCCTTCCAAGCACCTGAATCTGAGCTGCAGAATTTCGACTGTGTGGAAGATGATGAAGAAGATTACTATTTGTACGATGAGGACGATGTCTGCTATGATGACGACGGAGACTATGAATTTGATGAAACTGACTTCAATCAGCAGCTAGCTGATAAGTTCGATGGTTTGGATTTGCCTCCAGGAGTGGAGGCTACCGTTCCATGGCTGCAAAAAAAGGATATTGCTGATGGACCTGGCACTTTCAAGTCAATGGCAGAACTAGAGGCTGATATTACCAAGAAATATGAGTTCTTTAAGCAGTTTGATGTTGTTGAGAATTTTTCGGACCATCATTATGCTAATAAGCCTGTTGGGAAGGTAAGAGATCATATACATATTTGTATCTTTTTATACTCTTATTTCAGATCAAAACTAAACTTTTTTTGTTAATAAAAATATCAGACAGGGAAAGACTGGACAAAAAGGATTCAGCATGACTGGAAACTTCTGGAGAAAGATTTGCCAGGTCAACTTTGGCAAGAACAGTTGTATCATTGTTGCTATAAATGTTGCATCTGCATATTCATTGTTTAAATTTCTTTTAGTTCTATTAATCAACATTGAGCATTCTGCTTTGTACTCATAAAAAAATGTTCTGTAAAAGCTTGAGGTATCTTCTCTAGAGATGCAATAATTTGTTGATCATGAGATGCTCATATTGTTAGTCCTACTGATGCATAACTTCACTACTTTAAAATACTTCTATTTACACAGTTTTAGAATACCCTGTGGCTCACTGATATAGGAGCTCCAGAGGTTTACAAACTACATCCATGACTCAGCAATACATATTTCTATACTACGTAGATGAAGTTAGAGATATGCTATTCCATTTGCTTGCTCTCTCTTCATATGTTTTATTCCATAAAAATACGTAATTCTCTTGTAATTCTGATTCTTTTTCTTCTGTGCAGCATCCATATATGTCCGTGTGTCTGAAAATCGAATGGACCTTCTGAGGGCTGGAATAATTGGACCTCAAGGAACACCTTACCATGATGGCCTTTTCTTCTTTGATGCTCAATTTACTTGTACTTATCCATCTACTCCTCCAGTACGTGTTCAAAAATTGTTTTTCTCATTTTTTTTATTTAATTTATTTGTATTTTGATTGAAATATCTAAGCTGATTTTTTTTCCCAGGTGGTATATTATCATTCTGGAGGGCTTCGGCTTAATCCAAATTTATATGCTTGTGGAAAAGTCTGTCTTAGCCTGCTAGGCACCTGGGCTGGTAGTGGTTGTGAGAAGTGGAACTCAGCTCACTCAACTATGCTACAGGTGTTAATCTCCATTCAAGCTCTCGTACTGAATGAGAACCCATACTTCAATGAGCCAGGATATGAGACCTATGCCAACAGTGCTACTGGACAGAAGAGTGCCATGGACTATAATGATACCACATTTCAGTACTCATGCAGGACGATGTTATACTCACTCCGTAGATCTCCACAGGTAATGTTGTGCTACTTAAGCAAGCTCTTTTGTAGCATTGAAATAGTCATCTATTAGGCATTTAATTAACATTTCTTTTACAATTATTATTGTGGCATGCTTATCTGTTTCTTTGATTATGAGCATGGCACTCTTTTGCCTGTAACTGGTGCGATTCCATAGCTTACACACAAGATCAACAAATAACATCCCTTCTCATTTCTTATTTGTTTCAGCACTTTGATGCCCTTGTAGCTGGCCACTTCCGTGAACGTGGTCATGCCATTCTGGCTGCATGCAAATACTACATGGAAGGTCATAAGGTTGGGTCGGTAGTCCCTAACGAGGATGAGGATGCGAAGCAGCAGGACGACACTGATGCAGGAGCATCCGGCAGCAGCAGCGGAGCAAAGCCACAGCCTGAAAAGCCAGATCTGTGCAAGGGCCGTGCTGCATCCTTCAAGACCAACATGGCTGTTCTGTTTGAGGAGCTCCTAATGGAATTCAACGTCAAGGGTGCTGACACCAAGAAGTTCTGTGATGAGAAGTTGAAGAAGAACCAGCAGGCTGCTGCTGCTCCCTGAAGAGGCCCCAGCTGTAGCTACAAAACGCACAAATCTTCTCTAGTTCTGAGGTTTCATAAAGAAGCGAAACCGTAGAAGGGGTTTTGCTTGCCTAACTATAGAAGTGCTGTGTAGATAGTCCATTCTCGTTTTTCTCCTTTTATTGTACAGGTTGGGTGTGTGGACTTAAAAAATTTAAAGGATCATGTTAGATGCTAACTGAAGTATCATCAACCCACCCCTCGTTGTGGTGTGATCATGAAATACACCTGCATAAGTAAGCATGGTGGCGGTTCCATATGATTTAATTTGGCTTGCATTTGGGTTCTCTAGTGCATTGCACCGTGTGACAAAGGAGATAATTAGTTTCAGAGTAAACGGGCAAAATCCTGGGAGTTTGCCGTTCGATCATATGGTTGGATTTGCCGTTTTTTTTCTTGTGAGTTCACTTTTATTTTTTTCCAGCTAACATTGCGTTAGTTTCAAACTGCTTTACTGATAGATGTAATTCAACCTTGAGTTGACATTTATCTTATCTGAAACATATGAACAATTCTTTACTGACGGATGTAATTCAACCTTGAGTTGACATTTATCTTGTCTGAAACATATGAACAATTTGTACGATTTATGGTGGCTAGACTTTTTTTCATCTGTTCTGATAGTATCTTCTACTTGTGACGGTAGTAGAGTAGTAGGATTTAATCTAACCATTGAATTTGCTGCCAAAAAAATCTAACATTTGAATTGCTATAAGTATTTAAAACATTTTATTTAAAATTTGATAAGTACAACTATAATAATTCATCTATTGCAACATTTCATAATTTTACCCTAAAAAATATTTGTTATTCACATCACCAGATAAGATTCATTAGATACCAAACGAGATAGCTATTTAGGGGTGAAAATTGGATGGGTACAGTTGGATCACGATACTTTCATATCCTAACCTATATTTTTCTTCAAAATTAAAACAAGATACAAATAGTGTTAGATAACATATCACTCATCCTGTATGCTACATGCCATATTTTTTGTTGAATCCGATTCGAAAACGGATATCTATTTATATTTGTATCTCTTGTTCTTGGATATTAAATCTAGGGAGACAATTAGAGTGTTAAAAAGAGATACATAATGAAAAAAAATTTATGTAATATTACTTGTAAGCTTGTAAAATAATGATTAACAACATTCATAATAGATTTATATATATATATTTGATAATATGGGACATACGGCCATACGGACTGATACAACTCTTTTCATATCCTAATCTATTTTTCTTATGAAATCGGATTCGAACTAAAATATTACCGGGTATTTTATTTTCTCTTTCATATCCTTTACATGATCCTTATCGGGGCGGTGCATGAAAAATACCCGTCCCGTTTTCACCCCTACTGCTATTAGCCATCGACACCATTTGAGCCCAAAACTTTAGGCCCTAGCAGGCCGGCCTGGTGCGGTGTGTTTTGTGTTTTGGCTTTACACGTGACGGGTCTCGAGTGTTAAGTCGACGGCGGCGGCGGCGGCGACGCGACACGAGTACACGACGACATGCTCCGGCGGGCGGCCTCCTCGCTGAGCAGGTGGGGCGCCTGCGCCTCCCTGCTCCGCCGCCTCCCTCCCCGGCCGGCGACCGCAGCCGCGGCGACGACGCTCGAGCGCCACCCGCCGGTCCATCCCGCCCTCCGCCCCGCGGCGGCGGTGCAGCTTCGGCGCCTCAGCGACTTCGGCGTGGCGGTCCGCCGGCGCATGGCGCGAAGGAGCCCTCCCACCAGACCCGAGGGTTACTCCACCTCCGACGGCGAGGTGGACGGGCCAGGCTCGTACTTGAGCGAGGAGGACGAGGAGGAGGAGGTGGAGGAGGTTCAGTTGGAGCCCATGTCCGTCGAGGACGTCGCGGCGGGGAAGGAGTGGGAGGGGTTCACGTTGGAGTACGACCACGGCTCCGACGCCGACGAGGATGCCGCGGAGTAGGAGAAGAAGTAGCGGCGCTGGAGGTGGGATTCTCTTCCTTTTTCTGCATTGCACGCCAGATGCTTGCGGAAATGCCTGTGAGGTTTTACGCATGCTTTAATCAACTCTTTAGCTGTTGAGCACTGATCTTAGATGCTCATTTGAGTCGAACCTGATTACCATTGTCTAAACAATGTGAGTCAAAATATAATTCTACCGCAGTATCGTGGCATGCATTGTTGGTTTATTGGAGTGGCGTTCCCGCATTTTAACTGCAAAAATGTTTGCTTGTCTTGTTTGCTGTGCAATATTGGAGTGTGCTCATGCTTATCATAATTTTCCAGTGCTTACTTTTTGTGTGGGCAACTGAGTTGGAACCTTGAAGGGTTAGAACTAGGGTATGCTTGGTTCATAAACAATTTTTTTATCGCCATAAAAGAAACACATTGTCATTTTGATCTTGGGCTTAAGTGCAGTAAAGTTAGTTGTTTTGTTGCAGAATACATATCGTTACTCATTACTCATTAGAGAGACACGCACTAGGCCCTGCTCTGAATGCGAAAAATCCCCCCTTCGGTACAAGAATTGATCCCTTGGTTCTTAAGGTATATGCCATTGATCAAATTACAAATGGAAAGGATAGCATCTTGATCATCGAGCCTGCATAATTCTTTTTTTTTTGCACTTGTTATGCTTGTGGACATGTTTGTGACCTGTGTCACTACTTATTGCCAAACAGTTTGGTGGTCTTCATTTGTCACCTGGGAAAGTCCCTTTGACAGCTAATCCCCATGAAATTCATTTGTTTCATCAGTCCCTTAGTCGAGTTACACCTACAATGATATCACAATATGCTAAAACACAGTATCCTAGCTAGTTCTCATGTTGCACTCACGAAAATTTATACTGAAATAGTCTGTGATACAGCAATGGCAGATTCAGAGATTTTTGTTATATTAGTTCGAATAAAATATGAGAATGTTTTCCTAATTATCTAGATGCACAAATGTGACATGCTGTCTTGTATATCATGTGAAGAATTAGGAGCTCAGCCCCTTAAAATCTTCAATTTAGTACATGAAGCTCCCGTTGATCACACTCTCACTACCTTTGACATTCATATTTGCTCCAGCAAGCAGCATGTGCTTGTTGTGTTGCACTTCCCGTCAATGCTTCGTGCAGCTTGCATTGTTCTCTAGCCAAAAAACATGATATTATTATGCTTTGCGTGGGCATGTGCATTTAGTATGATGTTTTTTCTCATTGACAATCTCTTAACCCAATTTTGCATTTGATACTTAATGATTTCAAATCTGAAAATGTTGAGGGCTTTGTGGAACTTGAATTTTCTGCAATGTATGTCTGATCAACCTCGGAGAACGCGTATGTGCTACTATATATTAGTGTGTTCATCACTTCATCTAAACATTATAGTAGTCTTAGCAAAGCATCTCCTCCGGTGATAATGGAGAAAAGATGTCTGGGTTCAGTATGGGGAGGGAGATGAGGTAGGAGACCGAGGTTGCATTGGTGAGGTAAGCAGAGGCAGCAAGGTTGTATTGAGTGAGGTGTTTGGTTGACAGCTGCTGTGGCTACGCTGAGAATTTGAGAGCCAAACCTGGAAGTATTTGTTCTGCTTGAACTTCTGTCCATGGTAAGGGGGGATGAAGAAGAAAGGGGATGTGGGCATACGGATATGGCTTCTTGTCGTTGGTAAAGAGGGAAATTTAATTATTTGTCACTATTAGGTTTGACAATTATCCAAATGCCCCTATTAGATTTGCTCTTATTTTTTTGCCGCTCTAAGAAGATGGCTTCATAACTATTTGCCACATTTACCCACGTGGCATGCTAGCGTGGCAACCCAAGGGTGAAAAAGGGTGTGAGACCCACTAGTCAGTCTCTCCACTTCCCTTATCTCCCTTCCCCAGTTGACCAGGCGGCGATGCCACACGGAGAGGCCTAGGCGGCGGTTGAAGTGGAGGTCGATGGCCGTGGCGACCCTCTCCGCGGCGACAATGGAGATAGGTGCCCCTTGGAGTGCCGGTGCGGGCGACGGGCGCGCGGCGGTCCCAAACCGGCGGCAAGACCACACCTTCGACGGCATCATGGAGGTGCAGAAGCGAGTGTGTCGCTTCCTCGCCCTCCAGTCCCTCCTCCTCTACATAGTCACCCCCATTGCGCTCGCCAGCGGCGGGGACAGCGCTGTGTTTGTGCCATTCTCCCGCCTCGGCGCGCTTGCGTGGCACCAGCTCCGCCTCTCGCCCCTCGACGCTGGCCGCTTCCTCCTACGCCGGTCTAGGATTGTCGCGAGCCTGTTGCCCACGCTGACACTTCGAGGGCACCTGTCTCGATCGCCACTCGGGAAAGATCCGTCGTGGCCTCCTCCACTCTGGCTGCCACCTGGTCAATTGGGGTGTGGGAGAGATAAGAGGATTGGAAAGATTGACTAGTGGATCCCACACCGTTTTTTTACACTGGGTTATCACGTTGGCATGCCATGTGGGTAAAAGTGGTAAATAGTTAAGAAGCTATTTTCTTAGAGGGGAAAAAAGCAAATCTAATAGGGGCATTTGGATAATTGTTAAACGTAATAGTGGTAAATAGTTAAATTTCCCTGGTAAAGAGGTAACTGTCCAGATTTCATGTGGGGGGATATGGACTGGGCTGTAGGGTATATCATGTAGGGTTTGGTTTGAGAATGAGAAAGAAATGGAGGATTAAAGCTTAGTCCTCCCTCTCCCTGTCACCCTTATGTCAGAATATTCAAGCACAGCCTTGGTGCATTTGGACAAATTTAGGGATGAAAAGCATGTTTGTTAATTGCACCATGTCCCAGCTAATGATCGTTTCGAGCTCCAAAACATGAACAAGTCCCAGCTAAACCTTTCGTGAGACTGGTGAGACCGAGAGAGGGCGATCCTGACTGTCGCCAACACCATATTTTTCTTCGGTTTAGAGAGAAACAAGAAAAGCTCCCTGATTAACCGCGGAAAACTATTGCTGGACTCCTTTATCTTTCTTCTTCTTCAATGCACAAGGAAATTAACATAATCAGGGAAAAAATGTGCAACATATAAACGAAAAACCTGATCAACTTGTTAAATTAATTAACAGATGGATTCTCCAGACTAATTAAGCTTCTCCTCAACAAAATATACAAATTCGCTCGGGTGGAGTTCAGTATATCTGGGCCTTTCCTGCTAACTAGATTAAGCCATTGCACTAGTCGATTTTTGTTAACAACCTCCTTCACTGAATTGAAACAGCGATAGTTCTCAATACAACTTGAAAGTGTTTGGCTAGGACGAGGTAGAATAAGGGTGTGGATAGAAGCTACTAAAAGAGACTGGAATGTTCTAGAAGCCGCAGTAGAGAAACTAGCAAGAGAGGTAGTAGAGGAAGAAAGGACGATCGACAAGGTTCAGCCTGAACTCGGTCGCCGCCGTTGTCATGGTCGAAGCCGCGGATGTTTGTTCGATCTTTTCAATGCTTTCCAGTCAATGTTTGCTGTTGCTTTTGTATCCTCTCTTTGAGGCTTCTTGGGCCTGGCTTGGAGTATGTCTAACACATGTGCGGCCCAATTGAGTTCCAAACTTTTGGAAGTAATCTATCCATATCCATATGACGACATATCTCTTGATCATTTTCTGTTGATCATAGGGCTCCTTTGGATTGGAGGGTTTTCGGAGGAAAATTGGAGGATTTCAATTCCTATAGGACTTGGTACTATTCACTCATTTGGAATGAAGGTATAGGGCAAAGGAGAAATGGAAGAAATATTCCTTTGCCATTGATTTAATCGGAATTCCATAGGAAATTTGACATCCACTACTTCCTCTTTTTTTTTCCTTCGAGAGGTCCAAGACAATGTATAAATCTCCAAATGACCATATATACCATATATAGTTACATCAACATTAAGAACATAAAATATATATTATGCATAGATAGCAAGAATCCTTTGTTTTATTCCATTCATGTGTTCCAAACAACACAAATCTGAAAAATTTTTCTTTTGTTTTTCAATCCTCTATTTTACATGTTTATTTCTATTCTATTTCTTTATTTTCTCAATTCCTGTGATTTTCCACATTTGATCATGTGTTTGCCTTGTCCCTCAGGAATCTAACATACTACTTACGTGTGTGTTGTGGGCTGCAGTGTCAAGGAATTAAGCTGGCCCATTACACATCAACGAGTTCAACATGTATTCATGTCACTTCGATCGTACTCGTTCATCCTTATATACCAAACAAGTAAATAGAAAATGACATAAATTAATAAAAGTACATTTGGAAGAAAACTACAAAGTTTCTAAAAAGATAGTTTCACCGGAAAACAAACCTAGCACACGAAACTTCTATATTCTACAAGGAAAAAAACACATAGCACTCTTGAGAAATTAATTCATATAAGCACCGCACAAAAGTCAAGAATAAGTCTATTTTACCTCTCTCACCTCTTGCCCTTCATCGAATCGTATCCCTTAATCGTAAAATCGGGTATAACGTCTCCTTCATCTTCGAAAATCGGTGCAAATCGACTTTCAAGACAATATTGAGTCTGATTTTAGTTTATGTGGCGTCCATGTGACATCTTGAATAGGTTTTTATCCCACATGACATTCACGTGACACTCATAAAAAACCAGGATGAACACCATAACACCATAACACTACATTGATTCCTCGTTTAAAAATGCATTAAGAAAATAATAAAGCAAAAGAATACATTAGGTTGAGTTCTTTTGTTCACTTTTCCAACTCATCTCTCTTGTTTTCCACGTACACGCTTTTCAAACTGCTAAACTGTATATTTTTTTTAAAAAAATTTATACGAAAGTTACTTAAAAAATCATATTAAATTATTTTTTTAAAAAAATTAGATAAAATTTAATTAATCATACGTTAATGTATAAATCGTTTTGCATGTGGAAAAGATGATTCTCAGCCTCCTGGAAACACAGCCCAAATATACTTCGGAAGCGTAGCCTATATATATATTCGCCGTCTTTTCGGACCCCCATCCGCATCCCCTTCCCCACCCTATTCGCGAATATCCAACCCACGCCGCCGTAATCTCCCCCTCCGCCGCCGCCGCCGCCTCCCCCCACAGGAATGCCCTCATCGCTCACCGCCTCTCCGTGGCGCGCCGTCAAGCTTCGCGGCCGCAAGATTCGGCCTCAACACTGCTGCGCGGCCTCCCTCCTCCTCTCCTAGTAGTAGCCGCCTCACGCCTCTGTTCTTCGCGGTCTGGGCGTTTCGTCGAACACCTGGTGGGCTCCCCTTCTCTTTCCCCCGCCGCAAGAACTCGATTGAGCGGTCGGTATGACCGTCGCTTCCTCGGACGAGGCGTCCCGATCGGTGTTGCGGCCGCCACCACCCTGGAAGAGGGAGGACGAGGAGGCTTGCGGCTCGTCGCCGGGAGGAGGAGGAGAAGGCGCTGCTGGCTGGGCCGTGGATGGCGGGGACCAAGAAAATGTGACTGCCGTGGAAGGGCCTAGTGGGATTCTTCGACAACCCGAGGTGGCTGTCGAGTTGCCGCCTCAGTTGGTTCAAGAACCGGCCAAGGTTTCCCCAAGAATCCATAAGCAAGCTAATTCTGGAGAGGGTGAGAATGGCGATGAGAAGTATCGTGTCGTCTACACAGCTGGCCGCCGCAAGAAGTGTCTCATCTCGCCGGGAGGCAGCGACGGCGACAAGATCACACCTTGCGACCTCGCCGTCGACTTTCATGGCCAAGAGGCAGGCCTGGTGGCTCCAGAAGCTGCCACCGCCGCAATCGCCGACGGTGCTGGTGTCGCCGTCGATTCTGTGCTCACCAAAATGCAAGAACTGGTGAAGCATGATCCCGCTGGCAATGGCAAGAACAATATCCGAAAATGCAGAAGAATCCACATGAAGCAAGCAACTGCCGTGCCCGTTTCCGATGAGCTCAAGAATCTCCATAGCCAAGAAGCAGAGCCTGCCCATGGCAAGATCACCAATCAATCTGATTGCAAGATTAAGAAGGAACCTCCTGAGAGTTGCATGTGCTCTATTTTTGGTTCTGATGACGGCCACATCAGTGGCCTGTCCACCAGGTTGCAAAGCTTGGGGATCAACATCACCAGTGTGACACCGATCCTTTCAAAGAATGTATCTGGTACTGACTGCCATCCCAACCAGGCCCGACTGTTGCTATCACGCCTCGCGGTGGAGAGCTCGCCGTTTCTGGGGATGCTCACACCGTTGGAGGATGCCCTTGTGCACAGTTCAGGGCTACCAATCGAGGTCCTTGACAGATACGGCTGTTCCTATGACATGTTCCTGAGGTATCTCGACTGCACCAGTTCCTACCGACTTATCGTACAGTGGAGGAATTTCTTGGAAATGAGCCACATGATCCCAGGTGATTTGGTGAAGCTGGGTGCGTTTCGCTTCGAGGGGCAGCTTGTGCTGACATTGTTGCATTATGGGAATGCCGGTAAGGCGAAGAAGGTCCTTGTCAGAAAACGTAAGGGGAAGAAGGTGGAGTCAAACTCCACTATGACAGAGAAAAGCAAAGAGGAGTTGACTTCCAGGGAGGCAGAGGAAAGCAAGGAGAAGTTGACTTCCAGGATGACAGAGGCAGATGATGAGGAGAGTGCTTCAAGTGTGGCAGAGGCAATCAAGAAGAAGTGGCCCTACGAGATGTTTGAGGCAGCGGTAACCTTAGTAATGCTGTCACGTTCTGGGGATAAACCATAACCACAAGAATGATTCTCAATGTGTCCGGAGCAATGTGCAAGCAGTTCCTAAGCAGTTCTATTGTCAGAATTTATTCTGAAGGTTTCTTAGTTCTCTGCTCATTTTTGTGACTTGGTGCCCTTGATCACTGGTTTGTGTCCTGGGCTGTCCATAGAATATAGATAGTTCTTAAGTAGTGATTCTTAGTATTACGTATACTGTCAATATACCTCAAAGTAGACAGAGTTTTGCAATAAAGTGGGCATTTAAGCATATGATTTGTCTGTTGCATTAGTTTTTCACCCTGACAAATTTTCTGCCTGATGCAAAGTTTACACTTCTCCCATAGGATGTGTTTGAAAGGCTATTTCTATTGTGCATATTTTGTTATCCTGTGTGGAGCTATTCTGTTATGCTACAGTTACTTCTTCAATTGCATGATTGCTGTGCTGAATCTTCAGAAGATGCTTTGCAATTTTCTTTCTAGCCTGAATTTTGTTCCTGAGGTAACACTTTTATGAAATGTTTATTGCGCCTACTGATATTTAATTTCTACTGTAACTCTGCATAGTCATGAGCAAAGTTTTGTGCCAATGTATGCATGTAGGATGTGTCGCTTTTGCTTCATTCTATTACTGTTCTCTGTTTGGGCAGTAGTACTCTAACCATCCAATGTCACTGAAACATCAAAACAAACCATTGAATCTTTTTTTTGACAGGTCTAAATGGCTACAACTAGCATAACCATATGTAATTCGATTGAACCCTAGTTTGAATTCAGAATGTTCTTAGTATTATATTTTATTCATTGGGTTATAGTTCGGTAAACTTTCTGGTCATCTTAATTGGTGTTGCTAATATCTGTTTATAATATAATCTACAATGGTTTAGGATGCCATGAACCTAGTTGCTCTCATGGGTCTAGAATTGTTACAACTTACATAGTCCCTAATTTGCTTGAAATAGTTGGCAGATGAGATATCAAAAGTTTCAGCTGCTCTGCCGTCCCTCACAATACTTTGTTAATTGTGATGAATTTCAGCTGTGTTGAAAAGAATGGACACGTTCTCATCTATATGATGAAATCTTCCTATCCTTTTCTTTGGAAGAGACCTAGTAGGAAATCTACAGTGTTGATCTTGTTACAAAAAGTTGCTTCAGGTTACCATGAATTCTGACAACTACATGAAAGGCCCTACCCTTTACAGTTTTCAGGATGTCTTGCTACTGATTCCAGGATACATGATACACTGGGCCACGTACTTTCAGACATCCTGAAATATTGCACCTTTATTACAGTTTTCAGGATGTCTTGCTACTAATTCCAGGATACATTAGCACTAGATACACTGTGCCATGTACATTCAGAACTTCTGAAAAATGTCACACCTTAACAGTTTTCAGGATGTCTCGCTACTGATTTCAGGATACTTTAGCATCAGATACCCTGTGTCATGTACATCCAGAAATTCTGAAGAATGTTGAATTCTGAATAATGTTACCCATTTACAGTTTTCAGGATGTCTTGTAATTGATTTGACTTTGTCGCCATCACATTTATTCTTAGATATTGAGCTGTTGTGATTGTAAGGATTGCATTCACTGAAGATTATTTCTGTAGAAAAAAATTGTGATGGTAAGGACAGCAAAATCCTGGAGAACACTAGTGACAGTACTACTCTACAAAGGTTTATCATATATTATTACTTAATTACTGTCACTGATACATTAGCACTAGATACACTGTGACATGTACGTCCAGAACTTCTGAAAAGTGCGCGGGGATCTAATGGAAGAGCTGATTTGGTAGGAGCTTGAGAAGAAACTTGTGAATGGGAAATATTTTCCGACAGATATTTCATTTATATTCAACTTAATGCCTGAAAAGGTTATATACTGATCCATTCTTTACACCATCATCTTTCCTGCGGAAAAACAAATAACAATACCCATGAAATACTCCCGAGTGAAATGTTACTGCGGTATCCATGCACTTTTAAATTTATCTATGATCGTATCAAATACCAACACCCCTGTATTATTCTGTTAATTTTGATGAGATGGGAGTGAGACGAGCCTTCGATTATAAGCTTCTCCTCCGCACGATCGCTCTCTTGCATCCAGTGCCTCCCCCTGCGCCCTGCGGCAGCAATTGGCCTCAATGCGCGGCGTGCGACCCACCACCCCAGCACTACTCCGGCAGATAGCGATTCTGCGCCGGAAGTTGGTAAGCATGCGCGTCCTCGCATCCATATTCAATCAGTCAATTGAGTGGTGGTGACGGGATTCCCGCTGACGTGATCATCTCGCAGTCCAGATCAAACCCCCGCGTGAGCCTGGCCATCGCCGCCGCCACCACCTTGTAATGCGTGAGGCGATGCACATCACTGTCGTTGTACCATCTCGCCACGCCACCTGCAGATACGGGCTTCCAGTACTTCTCCCGCCGTGTGGGCGTATAGGGATGGCAACGAGTCGGGTTGGGCACGGGCAGAGCGAATCCATGCTCGGTCCGAGGCCCATGTGCCTACACCCGACCCACGCCCGCAAGGTTTATTGGGCAAAACTCCATGCCTGTGCCCATGCCCGTCGGGCACGGGCATGCCTGACAGGTACCCACTGGACGTGCCGTGCGTCGCCGCTGCCTGGGCCCACCCTCACGCCTAGCGCCGCCACCGCTTGCGCCCATCCTAGCGCCTAGCGCCTAGCGCCGCCGCCGTCTAGCTCGTGCCGCGCCCTCGTCCGCCGTTGCTGCCGCCGGCCGTTGCTTGCCTGAGCCGCCGTCGTTGTCGTCACCTTGAGCCGCCGCCGCTTGCCATCTCCTTCCTGCGTTGCCGCCATCACCTCCTGCTCGTGCTGCCGTTGTTACCTGCCCGTGCTGTCGTCGTCGCCGCCTACTCGCGCTTCCGCCACCGTCGTGGCCTATGGGGATTGGGGTAGGATAGGGAAGTGGGGAATTAGGTTAGGGTTTCTATTAGTTGAGTATATATATATATATATATATATATATATATATATATATATATATATATATATATATATATATATATATATATATATAATATATATATATATATATATATATATATATATATATATATATATGTCCCTAGTTAATGGGTGAAATGAGCCAAGAGAAAGGGGTATGAGAATTAAGAGATGGGCCAAAATTAGGTAATACATAGATATTGGGTCAGGCATGGGTTACCCGCGGGCAAAAAATAACACCCGGCTGCTGCCCGCTATGTTCTCGGGTCTTAGGTGAGCGTGCCCACGGACAAAATATTACACCCATGCCCGTGCCCATCGTGGGCAAAATTGCCATCCCTATGCGTGTACATGCAGCACCATTGTGGAAGTGTCTCTCCATGGAGATTTTCTCGAAGAAAATTGGTGATGGAACCACAAAATAGCAGATCACCGGATCGTCTGGTCATGAGCAGGTTTTGCAAAACCATGCTGTTATCACGCGGTTATCACGATTATCACGTGCGGTAATCTTCTCAGTTTATGAAACCACGATAAACCTCACGGTAACCATACGGTTTTCTCGGTAACCGCACGGTTACCATGATAACTGTCTTACCGTGGGATGACGGTAACCCCATCGAAAATGGCTTGGTGAACCTTGGTCATGAGATGGTGAGCACACTGGTCATAATTTGATTGATAGTGATACCTAAACCGAGCTTTGATCTTCACCAATTCGTAGACATGACGGTTTCCATCATTATTATTTTTGGACAATTAACAGAAAAGGTAACCCAAAATAGTACTCTCTTCCTGAATAGTTCTTCTAAAGCCAGGCCTCTGCATAAGGATAAGAAGGTAATTATGCACATTTTATCTCTTCTTCTTGTGTTGTTTGCTCTTCCTGATTAGTTCTTCGCAAGCCAGGACGTTGTGAGAGGGGTCGCCAAGGTCGCCGAGCCAAGGACATTTTGATCATGCCGGTTACAAAACTGGGTCGCCTCTCACGATGTCAGTACGAATACACTAAAGTAATCGAAGCGGTGTCCGTTGGCAAATTACTACAGCTAAAATCACGAAGTCATGATGTTTTTGTAGCAAAATTTGCCTTGTTAGTAAGGATGTATTTGTTTAGGTAAAATTTGCTACATGACACCCAAAAAATGTAATTAGCTGTGAGCATTTCAAAAAGTGTGGTAATTTACTACAGGAGAAGGGAGAAGAAGATAAGGACAAAACTATCATTTTATGTGATTTTTCTCTTACCAATTGAGTGGATATTATATTTTAATACGTTCAGTGTCCTGTAGTAAATTATCATATTTTTTAAGTGTTCTCAGGCAAATTCACGTCTTTGCGACGTCCTACAGCTAATTGCATATTTTTTGGGTGTACTATAGTAAATTTTGCCATTTCTTTATGATGCGTTGGGCAGTAGTCGAATTGCTCCATGCTATCTGTAAACTGGAAATATCCCCAGTATTGAAATGCCACATTTTTTTCAATGGGTCCATTTCTTGGACTGGGCCGAAACATGAACTTGGTGGGCCAAACGTGCGTGGCTTCGTTAGCTAGCGTGTGCGTGCCAATTAGCAACCTTGGTCCATAGGACTACATATCACGATTGCACGATTCAATTGTCAATGAATCCATGGTCACGGCTCACGAGCCCATTGCAACACGAGCACCTCATGCTCATCATCCAAGCACTAAAAAAACTACTATTTAATTTAAAAACACTAACATGACAGTTAAAAAAAGAGCATAGCTCACAAATAAAGCATTTGATCATTTTCCAACGAGCACCTAGAGGATCCAGGGTCATCTCTCAAAACCATAAAAAAAATCCCACACAACACTAACCAGCACGAAGTCGTACGAGTTCGTAAGTTCACTGAACAAACTCGTGACATTGTGCAAGTTCGTGAGTTCATCGTGCGAACTCATTACATCCTCGGCACGAACTCATGGCGGTACAAATGATTCTTCAGGATGATCAAGGGAGCGATCAGGAGGAGCATGGGAAAAATCTTAGCCTTCGATTTGGAAGGTCGAACGGTTTGAAAGGAGGATAAAATGAGGAAGGTGGGTAAAATGATTGGACGATTCACCGTCATCACTATGTTCCTTTTACGTAGTAAAGAAAAGATATGAACGTACTTTTTCTGTAGTAAAAAAAGATATGAACGTATTTATTTATGATAAGTTTAGGCTGTATACGGGTTGCCCTACGCTCTCTGTAAACTGGAGGAAATACAGTACACCTTATACCATAGATTTTCTAGCGAGCAAGCTGAATTTTGAAAAACCTTCAGGAAGATAGGCCAGAAATGAATGTAACCTTGATTTTTGAGCACGCGAGCGAGCTTTGAGCATTCAATATAGGAGTAGAAAGATTGATTGGAAGATTTTGGGAGCACACTTGTAGGAGAAAGAACAAAATGAAGTCTACGATCACCAAGTTGAAGTTCATACATAGATAGCCACAAAGGCTTTGCTCACTGTCCACAGGACTAATATCACGATTGCACGATAGCATTGTCAACAAATCCATGGTTAAGGTCAGTCGAGATGTGACAACGGAATCACATACTAAAAAATAATCTCTTGTTTTTCGGTGTTCAATTGAAAACACTAACATGACAGAAGAAAAAAAAAGACCATAGCTCACAAATAAAGCATTTGGTCATTTTCCAACGAGCACATAGAGGATCCGGGGTCGTATCTCAAAAGCTTAACAAATTCCCATAACACAACACAACACTAACCAGACACAATCCTGAACTTGTTCAATTATGAGGTTCACATCATTACAAAAGCTAGTCTTTTGTTTCTGTAATCCTAACCACCAACGTCACAGTATATCCATTTCCGTTTAAGTTCTCACCAAAATAATTACTATGCCACAACCCCACTAGATAAGAAGAGTACCTAACATCTACCACAGCCAAAGAAAAGGCTGCATCACAATATCCTTGCAGTTACAGATCTCGCCAAAAAATTTACGAAGTCACGGACCTAAGTACTAGATATGGTCAATCAAAAGAACATTAGCTGACATTGCAAATTCCTTACCATAGCCAAAAAAAAAAGCACATGGCATAGCAGCAGTTGGTCACGTCGCTTGACAAAATCTTTTATCCATAGTACCTCACGGAGTAAGGACCTAAAATTCCAGGTGTTTGTCAGCTTATTTCTTATTAAGAGAAGTCTTGGAACTATGTATTTCTAAAAACAAAATAAACTTTTCATCACATATGGAAGAGGCAACAAGAGCACCATAAGCGTGCAGTGAATCTTTCGCCAAAATGGGTATATAGCGCATTGCAACCCTATTTGTGGTTGTTTGAATGTTCCATGTGGCACTTATATTTTGCTATGATGTGAATCTACAGAATTAAAAATAAAACTAGCTAGAATCCTAAAAATGGAAAAAGTAACACCACAAAACATTACCAAGAATTCTGAATTAAAGCCTAAGCTGTAGCTAAACAAAGATAAATGCCATAAACCACAAGTAATAGGCAATATAGACAATGCTAAAGAAACATACCCGCTCAGAAGAATTAGAAAACTCCAATGGATAGGTAATAGATCTAGTAGCACATCTAACTACATCATATACCACAAGCTGCAAGGAAAAAAAATCAAGACACTTTTGTTATTTTCAAATGTATATATCAAATTAAACATTTTAATACTGCATAAACCATCAAAGTATATACCTCTAAACCGACTTTCCAACTCGAATCGCCACTTGCAAGTAATCCCCAGCCAAGAGAGAGAAGGAACTCTTCAAGCTACTTACAAAAAGATGACAACATATGATAGATTTTTTAGCTTCAAATAATATGAAAATGTTCAGAACATTTTTCTTTACCTTGTGCAGAGTGAAATCGTGTAATCCATTGTACGAAAGAATTATGTCTCCCTGAGAAATGCCTAGCCTCACAGCAGTAGAATCATCATAAACCTAAATACATCAAAGCAATTAAAATGTTCTGATCACATATGTGCAATGAACATATAGTTATTGATTTATTGTTATACCAAAGCTACGATGAAGCCATCGTTAACATTGTGATCAAGTTCTATCTCCTCTTGATGAGAAGCATCTATTAGCTCAAAAGCTCTTAGCTCCATATTAAGCACCGAATGAGCAAATACGGCTACAATAAACAAGAACAAACAATCAATCACAAAAATCTAACTAAAGATAATTGTAGTTTTTTAAAATGTCTAAGTTTGTATTGTAACAAGGCAAAGATAATTGTAGTTTTTTAAAATGTCTAAGTTTGTATTGTAACAAGGCAACATAGTATGTATATATACATATATATGTATAAGAGAAAAAAAACAACCTATAAATACTAAAACAAAGAGAACACCCCTGTAAGAATAGATCATTTCTATTTAAAAAAAATACAAGGACTTGAGGGCATACCATCATACTCCTAAAATCCTACTGTCATGTACTATTATTTCAACCAAAGTTGTCCTCATAAATTTAATAGAGCATCAAAAGATTCAAAAAACAGAAATGTCACAGAGTTTTACATGATAATATGTCCATGCGTTAGATCTTATTTCAAAAAATATTGAATAGTTAACCATAGTTGAAGAGAAGACAATACATGGTTTAGGTACCTAATAGTGCAAGCTGTCCAAAGTTTAACTACAGGATGCTATTATTAATGTTTTTAATGAGTGAACCCCCAAGCCATCTATCTATATAAGCTAACAAATAATTAGGGAGGTAGTTCTACCATATGCCTTCCAAATGCTATTCTTGCGCCATCTATGCCACCTTCGATAACTTGTGTGCAATTTCTACACTAAGTTGAACAGCTAGCACAAGTTCTAATAATAGAGTAAGTAGCTCAGTTTAAAGCAGGAGCCATTGCTTTCAACATGGGGCATAACAAAACTGCACACGCAAATTAGGTTTGGCAAAATTACTCCAGAACCAAACCAACGAAGACAAAGAGCTAAAGATTATCTAAATTTTCAAATCAACTTCACATAGAGATCCTTATAGACATCAAAAGATTAGTAGCAGCATGCAACAATATATATGGTTGTTAATGAACCTGAACTTTGTCCACATTTCAATGCATGTTTGCACAATTGAAATGGGAAGAATATCTGGATTCAGAGGAGCACCAATTGCCATCCCAACGACATCGCCATGCTGGTCAATCACCGGTCCTCCACTGCCAGACTGCATCAGGGAAACAACAGCAAGTTAAACGAGCAACAAAGCAGAAAAGAATCAAAGAAACTACAATAACAATATACTATTTACCTGGGCAAGTTGACAACTGAGAGACAGGCAGTAGTACATGTACTCCAAAACATTTGGTGGTTCCCGCCACAAGACGCTACCATGCCTAGCATACATTGATGATTCATTATCCCTGACAAAGTAAACACATCTTGTCCAAATTTTGGGGTAGAACTAAAATTGGCAGGCTGCAATGGAGTGTCTGACAAGACCTCCAACAACATTATGCGGTAGTGATCATTGAAGAACAGCAACCGTCCGTCTAGAATGGTCTTGTTTGGCAAGTGCACAAGCACCTGAAAATATGAGATTTGATTATATGGTTTGTTATCATATTCATATACAAAATAGGCAAGATTATCAGCTAGAATAGCACATCTAAAGCAACAAGAATGAAAAGGCAGAATTGAACAATGCAAGAAAGGGAAGTCGAGAGGGTGAGTTAATTCTACAATAGAACCTCTCTATAACTTCCTACTGCATGCATGCACAAATCTATAATTCCCTACCATGAGGTAGGTACATTATATTGAATAAATTGTCATATATAGTCAAAGCCATGATCATCATTAACCGAGGTTGGGCCGTGGCTTAGTTACCTTGGGTTCGGGGTCGATCAATGCACCATTGTCACACACAGCTTCAGAACAACTTACAATTGTTGCCGGCCTAGTTGTCTCGTTCCAACTGACAACGATACCAGAGAATACTGCAATATTTTTTCCATCTAAAAACAAATCATATGCAAGCTGCTGGTAATTAATTAGAGGAGATAGATTGCAGTTGAGGATGTGAGTAGTGAGATCTGATCTTTTTAACCAGAATAGGTGGTCTCAATGGCAACAACCGAGCGTGCAGCCTTCCTGATCATGAGCTTGTCTGGCGTGCTTGCAACGTCCCTGGCTGTGCGAATGTCTTTTGGCTTCCTCCTACGAGTGCAAGGAATCACAGTGCCTGGAGGACCTGGACATGTACATGCATGCAAGGAATAGATCAAAAGTTAGGTTTTTTCTTCTTCTGCTCATATCATATCATATATATCTTAGAATTAACGGCGAGAGAGAAGGAAGATAAACAAACAGATAATAATCAATAAAATCCTAACGTGGGATTTTGGAGAGCCTCTCCATCTCCATAACCCAATGAGTAACATCACTCGGTTCGCCAGACGTGGGGTACATTGGGAAGACACGAGGCGGCCGCCGGAAAGGGGGATCCGCTCCTGCTCACCCTCCTCCTCCTGCCGCCGCTGATGCCGATGCCTCCGCCGCCGTCAAACTCCCGCCCTCCTCCGGATCTGGCGTCACCATCCTCCTCTTCATCCGAGGCGGCCCCGGATCATCTGACGCGACGTTGTCTATAGCAGCAGCGGTCTCCAGCCCTAGCTCCATTGATCGATCGACGGAGCGGAGCGGGCGATGGGGAAGGTCCCACCGGCGCCGTCCTAGTCCTAGTCGGTTTTGGAGGCAGCCTCGCCGGAGCGGCGGAATCGACGGCGGATTGGATGGAGGAGAGAGAAAGACAAGAGTGACCGGAGCGGAACCTTCGAGAAGTTAAGTCTTATTGGACCATTGGAACTCTTCAACCGCGGCACGACGGGCTGGGCTGGTGGGCTACGGCCAGTGTGGATCACTTGAGCACATCCGTAGCCTCCACATCAGCCATCCACACGACAGACTAACCTTCAGTATATTTCATTTTTACCTCCTTAAAATATTTCGGTATCTGATATCTGTCCAACCACTAAGAGCAAGTCTAACAGTATAGCTAACTATTAATTATTAATTATTAGCTCATACTAAAACTAACATGTATAATAGGTTACCTATAAACTTGGTTTTATTTTTCTCTTCTCTCTTATTTTCTCCCTATGAATTTAATGAAAATGTCTTTAAGCAAGTATATAGCTAGATTTTATATGAGAGTCAACCCTACTCATTTTTTTATCTCTCTCTTACATAAATTTATAGTTGGTTTATAGTTCACTATTATCTTTGCTCTAATTATTCATGTCCTGTTTTTGCTTTTTTAGCCACGGCCCATATCTGTCTTTTTTTTTCATCTTCGAAACGTTTTTCACCGTTTGAACTAGAGCTGAGATCGCTAGATGCATCTTCTCAGCCTAACTGAAGGTATCTCCCTACTTTGGACCGGCTCGGCTCGATGAAAAGCATAACCCATCTTCTCAGCCTACATACGTATCCCACTTATTTCAGATTTGTTTGCGTTTGGTTCAATAATTTTGTACAATGCAAATGCAAAAACAGATTAAATTTTGTACAGATACATGCATGTCCGTTTATTTTGTGTAACTACAACAGGAATCAACTACGCATGATTCTTTTCAGCAAAACAAAATGTCATTTTATCAACATATGATTTCCTTTGGCTATTTATAGGATTAAGTGATTTCCACTACTAAAAAAATGATTTTTCTGTACGAGAACCCTTATAGGTTACAGGCGGACCGTAACTGGTCGCGCCTACAAAATTTGTTTTCCAAGAGAAGGTTCACGGGCGCATGCGAAAATGGCCCTTTAAGAGATCCGTCTGTGAAAATAGACTTATTTTTCCATACGGGCCTCTTAAAGGACCGATTTTCGCATGCGGGCAACTTGGAGAAAAGTAGGCCCCACGCGTTCCCACACCACTTTTTTCTCCTCCTCCTCATCTCCACCGTGCATCTCACTCCTTTTTTCCTCTCCTCTTTCCATTCCCCTCCCCCTCTCACTTCACATCTCTTTCCTTTCCTTTCCCACTCCACCTCATCTCTTTCCCTTTCATCTCCCCATTCTCTTCTCCACCATCGGCGGCTGAGGTGGAGACGGTGGCCGCGTGGGCAAGCGCCGGCGACACGTGGAGACGACAGTCTCTAGGCGAGCGGTGGAGGCGACCTCGGGGACGAGCGGCGTCGACGCGCGGATCCGGCTGGCCCCGCCCTCGGGAGCAACGGCGGTATGTGGATCCCGTCGCCGGTGATCGTGGGAAAGACGGATCCTGTCACCGTCAACCGCGGGGAGGACGGATCCGTCGCCGGCGACCGTGGGGGAGGGCGGATCCCGTCGCCGGTGACCGTGGGGAAGGCGGATCTCATCGCCATCGATCGCGGGGAGGACAGATCCGTCACTGACGACTGCGAGGAGGGCAGATCCATCGCCGACGACTGTGGGGAAGGCGGATCCCGCTGCCGTTGACCGCGGAGAGGATGGATCTGTCGCCGGCAACCGTGGGGGAGGGCGGATTCATCGCCCGCGACCGTGGGGAGGGCGGATCCCATTGCCATCGATCGCGGGGACGACGGCGGTGGGAGGGCGACGACGACGGCGGCGGCGGCTTCTGGATTAGGGTTCCGAGGCTAGGGTTTTGATTTTTGGATTTTTATTTTTTTGTGCTTTTTCATTTTCGCGTTTGGACAGCTTAAGAGGCCACATGCGAAAATTGGATTTTCGCGTGCGGTTGCTGGATTTTCGCAGACCTTTGGACGCAGGCGAGCTGCCCGTCCGCATGCAAAAATCGATTTTGCCCGTATGCAAAAAGCGAATATGTAGTAGTGTTCTGTGATCAAGATGAAATGAGGGTGATGTGATAACTAGCCGTGCAAGCCAGTCATGATTTGTTACACCCAAATATGCATTACACATGCAACGTGTGATGTTTTTCCCATTCACACTTTGATTCATCCGTCGCCTCAATTAAGTGGTGGAGCCAACGATGTCGTCGAGCCCGAGCGACGAAAAGTGTTTCCTACCAATCAACATTTCATAGGCAGAGGAACCTGGAAAGGCTGCCTAACCAGCCTCGGAGGTGGCTCCGCCGATGCATCGATTCAACAACTGCTATTGGTTTGTGGGGTTTGTTGCCTTTCATTAGATGCGCGCGTGCATCATCATATTTCTAAATTATGATGAAAACTACTTGCCAATGCCACCGAACAGAACTCCAGATCCCATCCTTGCCTTCCGGGTCCACCCGTCCGCTCCCATTGCAATTCGCTCTTACCCTCTCACTTTCTCCGGCTCATCAAATAACTCAACCTTTATCTTTCTACACCGTGACTTCGCTCGGCCATTTGTGGACCATGTTCTCTGTGTTCCTCAACTTTCTTGCCAGTAAATGAATCTAAGGCACTAACATGGGTAGCGGGTGAAAATAAATGTTATGGCACTAGCCCTATTTTGATAGGGTATGAGAAAATATTTTTTTCTACAAAACTGTAGAATATGTTGAACCTATGTGGGAATGAGATATATTTTTTCTAAATACATGCTACAAATACAACACTTATATACACGTGCGCACACTTACCTATATAAATGCACACATGCATACCGTATGTCCCTATCCCTGTCAGAATCTCCAAATGACTGGGGTGACATATCCCATTGTAACGCACGAGCAATATTGCTAGTATAACTAGCAATTTAGTAAACATGCACATGGAACTAGCGCTATCAACGAGCCGAGCTCGAGGGAGCTCGCCTTTCTAGGCTCGAGACTCAATACATGTGTAACCTTACCTTCTAGACAGGCTCGATTCAAGCTCGATCAAGCTCGAGCTTGGCTCATAAGTAGTACAACATATATTTCAAAGATAATCTCTTGAAATTAATTAATTTCTATTTAATCGTATTAATAAAAGAGGAGAAAAAATAAAATAAATATATTGATAATCTCTTGAAAAAATAATTAATTTCTATTTAATCATATTAATAAAAGAGGAGAAAAGGAATAAAATAAATATATTATGCCAATCTAAGCTGCTTCACCATGTGAATACATAATACATACAAATGACATATTTGAGCTACTAGTTCATTAGATAAACAATAAAAATCATATATTGTTTGACTTTATAGGAGCTCAAGCCGAGCTCGAATCGAGCGGACGAGTCAAGCTCGAGCAGCTTGTGAGCCTCAAGCTTTTTTGACAGCCATACGTGAAACCCATATCCTGTTGTGTATGGCTAGTTCTTTTTTTTTTTGCCCGGTTTTCCTTTTGCCTCCAGGCTGTGGGGTGCAAACTATAACTTTCTTTCCTGTTAGGTTTCCATTTTTCCAAGTAGGGATGGAACCGTAGGATTAACCCATCAGATGTTAGAATGCGAGGAGTGAGTGCAATTGTAAGTTGCTCAATATAGTATAGATTAATTAATTATTAACTGTTACAAACGTTAAAAATAAATGTATTTTATTTTAATAAAACTTATATATATAAAGTTTTTTTTTTGCAAAATACGCATTGTTTAGCAGTCCGAGAAGCATTATCATTTAAAAATGAGAAAGTAGCTAAGCCATTAAGCTAAAAATGACGCCATGTTTTTTTCCAGTTTATTCACCGGATTATTAAAATAGATTATTTGCTCCATGCTTTAAATAATATGTTTTATTAAAAAACTTTCTTCTACTTTATTGCTTAGACCACTTATTTTAAACTATTTGTTACTTTTATTTCTTAAATTATTTGATTTATCACTTAAATAATTCGTAACAATAATCCACCCAATAATCTAAATAATCCACCCAATAATCTAAATCAAACTGAGCAGTCCAAACCAATGACCCCTCTCTCTCCTCGCCAAACATAGCAGCATATATCCCACTAGCAAGAGTATTGTTCCAGAAAGGCTTTTTTTTTTATCTCACATCACGTTCATGCATGCTGCGGCTGGTCCCTGGATATTTGTGCGTGTTGTATGTCATCCAACCATTATGTCTTATGTATCAATGAAAAATTCAATAAAAATATCATAATGTAATTATCAAATGTACATGTTTCAAATCTAGTTTGTGATGATCCTACTCCCAAAAATGTGTATAGTTACTTTTACGTTAGTGCAAAATTATTTTTATGCTCACCACGTTTATTCATGTTCTCAACTCCTCTTGCAATATAGTTACTTCTAATAATATATAATGACTTAATTTTATATTTATAGAGTTACTTCCCTATATATCTAGTTACTACCATGAATAGAGCACAAGATCGATGCTGATTTACTGTAACTAGAGGAAGATGGGTAGTAATATATTGAGGAGCACACGCGTGAGCAGTGATATCTACCAGGCTTGGTGGAGACAACGCCGACGACGGAGCGTGCAGCCTTCCGGATCATGTGCTTGTCCGGCGTGCTTTCGACGTCTATAGCGGTTTGAGAGTCGTTCGGCTCCGTCCTACAGGTGCAAGGGATGATAGTGTCTTCAGGATCTGAAGACATGCACAGCACAGCAATGCAAAAGTTAGTTTTTTTCCTCTCCTTTTCTTACAAGAAAAGGGGCGAGAGAAGAAGAAGAAGAAGAAGAAGAAGAAGAAGAAGAAGAAGAAGAAGAAGAAGAAGAAGAAGAAGAAGAAGAAGAAGAAGAAAGGTAAAATAAGCCAAACCTGGGAGCTGATAGATCCTCCGGCGCTCCTTAATCCAACGTAGAACATCACCCGAATCGCCAGACCTAGGGTACGGCGGGATGACGCGAGACAGCAGGGCAGGGGGATCCGCTGCTCCTCCTCCATCTCCAGCGGCCGCCGTCCCAAACCCTTTTTATTACCGGTTTTAAGAACCGAGAGCAGCAAACCAAGACTAAGATGCATATAAATAAAAAAATATGCAAGGTTATGGGATTTGAACCCAAGACCTCTTATCTTAGCCCTCTCGCGTGTTACCATCTTACCTACTCCACATATCAAATAAAATAAAGATAGCTTACTTTTTAAACATACCTTAGAGACATCTTTAGTACCGATTGATAACACCAATCAGTACTAAAAATACATCATTAGTACCGGTTAATAACATCAACCAGGACTAAAGATCCTCTAGCATTAGTCTCGATTGGTGTTATCAACTGGTACTAAAGATACAATTTTAGTACCTGTTGTAACACCAACCGAGACTAAAGATGTTTATAGGGACTTGAATTTTTAGAACCGGTATTAAAGATGTTTTAGTACTAGTTCTTAATCTAACTGAGATATTTATATTTTTGGGTACCATGACAAAAGATCAGTTCTCCGGTAATGACTGAAACAATACAACACTTTAGCCATTGTGGAAGCATCCCATAAGTTTTATGCAACAAAAATAAACCTTAAGCTTAAGATGTTCCCACAAAAAATATAATATAATTATTTTACTCACTCTGTTACTGCCCGTTGGGCTGGCTTGCTAGCCATTGCATGGCATGGTTAGGAAGTGATATTATTTTTTCCTTTAGTGGGACCCAACGAGACACACTTTTTTTTTCTCCCACGAACTTAACTATTGCAGATATTGCCATAACTATTGCTCCCTGCAACGAAAACCACTCTTATTGCCAATAAAGCTACAAACATTGACCTTTACCCTAAGATAGTGATTACTAAAAATAAAGAAAGACCATGTAATACATGTAAATCTTCTCTATACTTGTAAATTTATTCCACATAGTTTCTTATTTCAACTCGTCTACTGTATAATTACTTTTGACACTATGAAAAGTTATTTCTATTACAAGGTTAATTACTTGAGTAAATTATTTTTAAATTATTACATATATTTAATATTGGGCTTGTTTTATCAAAACAATTGAACATATTTAATATTGAACTTGTTCTGTCATATGTTTTTGAGTGAGTGGAGTATAATGGTTCAAGCAGTTTTAAAATTCTTACAAGTGACCATGATAACAAGTGACATAATCCTTAATACGGTCCGCAGCAAGATGTTATTGCTTTTCATCTCAATTAGACAAAAGAGAATATAATATGTACGCACAATAGGACGATAAAGTCCACGCACACTCGTTAGATTACTTTTTATTTTTAATTTTAACAATAAACCCCTAAAACTTATTTTCAAATCCAAACCACACTACATTGCAATGTCAGGCTAGGTAGTGTGGCCGGTTCAGATTCATTTAGAAATAAATATGAAAAACCTTGTGTTTTATGATCATGGCTCACAACTCACGAGCCCTTTATTTGCTAAAGTCGGTCCAGATGAATGTTGAGACCTTGAGGGGACATGTGACAATGGAACATCCGACGTGCATATATGAGCATGCACAATTGCACACCCTATGCCACACGTGTAGTTCACCTCTTATCCATACCACCACGTTATGCTCATCGATATACATAATTTTTTTTAAAAAAATACTCACAGAGTAACATGACAACCAAAAAAATAATGAGCATACTTCACAGATCTTTGGTCACGTTTCAACGAGCAGCTAGCACGTCCTCTCTGTAAACCACACAACAAATTCCCAAGGGCAACATTAATCAGCCATAATTCTGAACTCGATTTGTTCACTTGTGACTTGTCAGGTTCAAATCATTACAAAAGCTAATTTTTTGGTCCTATAATCCTAGCCACCAACATCTCAGTACATCCAAAAAATTTACCACGCCACAAACCTGCCGGATATGTATGGTCCAATAGAAGAACAGTACCTAACATATATATCCTTGTAGTTGTAGATCTCACCAAAAAATGGTTACCAAGCCAGAGACCTACTAGATATGGTCAATCAAAAGGATATTAGCTAACATCGCAAAAGCCTTCACCACAGCCAAAAAAACCCAAGCATATGGCGCAGCAGCAGTTGGTCACTTTGCTTGACGGAATCTTTTCTCCCATAGTACCTCACGGAGGTAAAAGCTAGGACCTAAAATTCCACAGGTTTGTCAGCTTATTTCTTAGTGTGGAAGTGTTAGAATTCTGAAAACAATAAATGTTGTCATCACATATGAAAGATGCAACTTGGGCAACATATTCGTGCAATGGTGCTTTCATCACAATGGGTATACAGACCTGCCAACGCATCTGTGGATGCTAGGTTGTTCCATTTGGTACTTTTATTTTGTTACCATGTGAAACTGCACAGTTAAAAATAAACTAGCTAGGATCCTAAAAGTGAAATAAGTAACACCACAAAACATTATCAAGGACTGTGACTACAGCCAATGCCATTATTACTAAATTAGATAATTAGCATATAGAATACAAACAGTAGACAGAACACAAAAAGTAATAAGATTACATACCCGCTCAAAAGCATCCGAAAACTCTAACGGATAGGTAATGGATCTAGTAGTACGTCTAACTGGATTGTACACCTCAAGCTACAAGGAAAACAATCAAGATACTTTTGTTATTTTCGAATATATATTAAACTAAACAATTTAATAATGCACCATCAAATATACCTCTAAATCAACATTCCAACTCGAACCAACACTTGCAAGTAATCCCCAGCCAATAGAGAGCAGGAAGTCTTCAAACTGTTTACAAAAAGAACTGACCACATAAGATATGCTTCTTTTCAGATCTAAATAATTTGGAAATATTCAGATTTTTTTTTACCTTGTGCAGAGTGAAATCAGATCGCCCATTGTATGAAACAATCATGTCTCCCCGAGAAATGCCGAGCCTCGCAGCAGTAGAACCATCATAATCCTGAAAAGATCGAAGTAATTAACATATTCTTTCAGATATGTAAAATGAGCATAGCTATAGCTATACCACAGACACGATGAAGCCATCCCTAACACTGTGCTCGAGCTCTATCTCCTCCTGATGTGAAACGTCAAGCAACTCAAAAGCTCTCAATTCAACACCAAGGTCTGGACGAGCAATACGGCTGTAATAAGCAAAAATTTACAGAAGTTTAACTGCAACGCGTTGCAATGTTATAATAAGTGTGTAAGTTTGTAAAGAGATAAACAAACTTAACCTCATTACTTTAATAGACCATCAGAAAATTCTAAAATATGTGTCAGAGAGTTCTACACGATAATATATCAATGTGTTAGATTTCATTTCATTTCAAAGTATATTGAACAACTACCTAAGGTTGAATATAAGGCCTTAATGCATGGTCTGTATACCTAATAGTGTACTTATCCAAAGTTTTAATTGAGTGCGACTTTTGTATTAAATGTTTCTAATGGGTGAATCCCCAAGCAATCGATATAAGCTAGCAAATAGTCAAGGAGACACTTCTACCATGTGTGTTCCAGTGTTATTCTTGCTATACCTATGCCACCTTCAATAATTTGTGAGCAGTTTCTTTCAAATTACACTAAGTTTACATCACAAGTTTCAATAATAGCGCAAGCAGCTCAGTTTGAAGCGGTGTTCACTACTTCCTTCTTCAAAAGAAAACAAGTTGCAAATGGTTATCTAAAATTTCAAATCAACTTTTAATAGAGGTTACAGCCATCAAAAGAATAGTAACAGCATGCAATAGTTATAAGCGGTTATGAATGAACCTGAACTCTGTCCACATTCGAATGCATGTCTGCAAAATTGAGGCAGGAAGGATGTCCGGATTTGGCAGGCAGCGAAATGCCATACCTACGACATCACCATGCTGGTCAATCACCGGTCCTCCAGTGCCACCCTGCACGTGTTAAAGAAATAGCACCAAGTTAAATTAGCAAGAAAGTAGAAAAGAATGAAAGGAACTACAATAGCAATATACTATTTACCCGCGCAACTTCACAGCTGAGAGATAGACAGTACATGTACTTCAAACACTCGGGTGGTTCGTGCCACAAGACTGTACCACGCCTAACAGATAAGGATGATTCATCATCCCTTGCCAAAGCAAACACCTCTTCTCCAAATTCCATGCTAGAACCCAAATTGGCAGGCTGCAATGGAGAGTCTGAAAAGACCTCCAACAATGCAATGCGGTAGTGTGCATTAAAGAACAAAAGTCGCCCCTCTACGACAGTCCTGGTTGGCAAGTGCACGAGCAACTGAAAAATATGATGTTTGATTATATAGCTGTGGATCACACGGAAGTAAAGCAAGCGGGAATAAATCTACAATCCCCAACCGGCATATATATGGTTCATCCAAGTCTCATCATTCATCATCAACACTGTAGGAAAGGTTTGGCTGTATAGCTTACCTTGGGTTTGGGATGGATCAATGCACCACGATAGCACACAGTTGCAGAAGAAGTTACGATTGTTGCCGACTTAGTTGCCTCGTTCCAACCGACAACGATGCCAGTGCATAACGCAATCCCTTTCCCATCTGGAAACATGAGCACAAGATCGATGCTGATTTACTATAACTAGAGGAAGATGGATAGTAATATAATGAGGAGCACGCGCGTGAGCAGTGATATCTACCAGGCTTGGTGGAGACAACGCCGACGACGGAGCGTGCAGCCCTCCGGATCATGTGCTTGTCCGGCGTGCTTTCGACGTCTATGGCGGTTTGAGGGTCGTTCGGCTCCGTCCTGCAGGTGAAAGGGATGACGGTGTCTTCAGGATCTGAAGACATGCACAGCACAGCAATGCAAAAGTTAGTTTTTTTCCTCTCTTTTTCTTACAAGAAAAGGGGCGAGAGAAGAAGAAGAAGAAGAAGAAGAAGAAGAAGAAGAAGAAGAAGAAGAAGAAGAAGAAGAAGAAGAAGAAGAAGAAAGGTAAAATAAGCCAAACCTGGGAGCTGATAGATCCTCCGGCACTCCTTAATCCAACGTAGAACATCACCCGAATCGCCAGACCTAGGGTACGACGGGATGACGCGAGACAGCAGGGCAGGGGGATCCGCTGCTCCTCCTCCTCCTGCTCCTGCCGCCGCCTTATCCCCGCCCTCCTTCCCCTGGACCTTCCTCTTCTTCCAAGATAGCCCTGGTTTATCCGACGCCACATCTCCAGCGGCCGCCGTCTCTTGCCCTAGCTCCCTTAATCGAAGGTGGGTAACCCTCCTCCCCACCGTACTCGTAGGAGGGGCCGCTGGGGAAGCTCCCTCCGCCACCGTCCTAGCCCTAGTGTATTTCGGCGGCATCCTCACCTCACCGGAGCGGAATCAACAGCGGAAAGGAAGGGGAGAGACGAGCGCAGCGAGGCACTGAAGGAAGGACAGACTCCAAATTTTCCAATGTATAGTATATAAAAATGTGCTTGTGCTCCTCGAAACCTTCGAGAAGTTGGGCCTTCTTCTTTTTGGTCCATTGCAACTCTTCAATAGGCTTGTTGAACCACTTCTACACACCGTCGGATCACTTCTGGGTGGAGAAAGTCCAATTTGACTCCCTCAATTATAGGTTGGATCTAATTTGTACCCCCTTACCACAAAATCGGGTATATTCGATCCCTCCAACAATTAAAATCGTTTAAAATGATTCCCTCGGCTATTTCGAGAGTGGCTTTTACTGGCGTGGCAGCCCAGTCATCACCAAAATTATTAAAAAAATTGTGAGGCCCACCTGTCATCTCTCTCTCCTTCTTTCTCTACCCCCACTCTCTCCCACGACTGGCAGCAGCAGAGCGGCTAGGGCGGAGGAGGAGCTCAAGGGAGTTGGGCAGCGGCTTATCCTCAGCGGCCGGGAGCTACTCCTTCCTCGCCCAGCGGCGAGGTCGAGCTCTGCAGCCATCTCCATCGAGGAGGAGGAGTTGAGGAGGGAGGAGGAGCTGAGGAAGAGGAGGTGCTAGCGATGGGCCTGTTGCTGCGGCTCAATGTGGTGTGTGGGCGTGTGCGAGAAGAGCTCCGTCATCGGCACTGTTATAAAAGTTAGTCGACATAGTGGAACGACGACTAACCTTCTCGATCGCTTCAACCATTTATCACCCAATCATTGAAATGTTTTTTTACAAGTGGTATTAGAGCCGATGCGTGATTGTCAAAGTCTTCAAGGTTGCCTAGGGGAGGTCCTTCAATCAGCAGTACATGATCAAATTCGAGGGCTCTTGTAACATGACCCCTGGTATGGATTTTGCCGATGAAGTATAGGCCAATCGGGGGTAGGCCAAAACAAAGTTGACGAGCAAAGGATGTTGGGTGGTAAAACTCCGATGTCCAAGAATTACGACCTGTAGAAACCCCGATCGGCAAGAGGCAAGGGGTAATGGTAGATATGAAGATATCTCTTCTTTCTTCATCGGTGTTGATCGTGTTGAGGCTAAAGCCAACAGGGAGCTCAAAATCATTGGCATCCTCGTACACATACCACATCGTTGCAGCCTCGGGGAAGCCATGGTAGAAGGCCTTTAACTAAAAGCATATATCGGCGATTAGTAGTTTACCTCCGGGGTAGGTCGATGCTGCTTCACCATGGGACAGACATCGACGACAAGTGAGAGTTGCGGCTTTAACATAGTCCGATGGGAAGAACAAGGTATCAAGTGGAAGCCTTTTTGCTATCTCGACGGTGTAAAGTTTTTAACCATAGCTAGATAAACCACCATGGGCCGCTGCTATACCGACAAGCTGGCCAGCCGATAATTTCGCTGAAACTTGATGGAGCAGATGGTAAGTGGCTCCTAGAAGATATTTCCCCAAGGGCAATTTTTTTCCATTGGCGAGATCTTCTGCTATGTGTTGCATGTTGGCCGTTAGGCCTAGGGTTGATCCACAGAAGACGAATCGTTCCAACAACAAGTTGAGGAAAATGAAGTGTTCTCGATTGGATACTGATCCAGAGTCCTTGGAGTGTTTCATGATGTAATTAGCCCATTCACCGGCAGCTTTGGTGTCCAGACGATGAGCGCATTTGATCCTCAGACTGATGAGGTTGGCCGATGAAGTAACATTAAGAATGGTGAGCATGACGATGTCCATTAGGATTGGGGTCATTGGTCCATGGCCAAAAAGGAAGACATTGAGAGTATCGGACCAGAAATAACAAGCCAATGAGATCAGGAGTTCATATCTATCCATCTCAGCTAAGGATAGGTTGATGCATTGGGTGATGCCTAGATCATTCCAGAATTGGTACTTCGATGTAAGCATCCACCAATACCAGTTTCGCCAGCCCACTTGGCCATGATTTGAAGCTATTGTGCCAATCAGAGATGCTTAGGCTAGCATTCTTAAAGGGGATCCTGTTGGTTTCAGCATTGGTTACATCGGTTGGATCTTCATCACCCATCGAGCCTAAATAATAGAAGGCATGCCGATTTTGTATGGGGATCGCAATTTGGTTTTTTGGTGCTACAGTGAAAAATAAACAGCAAAAATGAATAACATGAAGAACATGTGAGGAGCTCTAACCTAGAACTTGGATTCAATCCATGACAATGCAGTGAGAAACAATGGAAACTAAAAGAGGGATGGATTCTTACCTTCGGTACCACGCTTGAAGAGGTCATTTGCAGTGAAGAAGCAAGATTGCTGGCAGAAGATCGTTGCTTAGATGGGTCATCGGCGGAGAGGAAAGAGAGAAAAGTTTGCTTGAAGGGCGCCAACGAGGGAGACAATAAAGTGACAAGGTGATGATGGGTGGAGAACCCGAAGGGGTTTTATGGATGGTGCATAGAAGGCTATGGTTGGCAAGTTGGGTTGGTTAAGCCAACAAAACCCTAATAGGCCAATGGATCTTAATGGGTGGGGGCTTGTGTTAATAGCAAAATTTGGCAATTTCCATTAGTCAAGACCGAATTAGAGGGAGATTGACGCCGTGAGTATAGTTGAATCGGTTGGAAAGTATATCGATCCTAGAGTTGTTTTTCATATCAGCTTCTAGGTTAGGAAAGGTTTGTTTTAGTTTCTTTTTCTATAGATAGAGTCCTGAGTTGATCGGATCTTGTTAGAATTGACTCAGTTAGTTTCCTTTTTTTGTAAGTTAGCCTATCGAATCGTATTTGAGTCGGACTTGTTCCAGCCTGAGGGTATAAATATGTACACATATAGATGGCCAAAAGGCCCGGGGCCTGACGGCCAAGCCCACGGCATGGGGTTTTGGCCCAAGCCAGACAAGGCAATGCCCGAACGGTGTCAGGCCCGTGCCGACCCGGCCCGACCTTTGGGCCATGCCTAGGCCTCTGCCTCGGCATGATGGGCCAGCCCGACATGGCATGGACCAACAATCAGGGTGGCAAAATAGATGAGGGAGGCAAAATAGATTTATTCTTATCCATATAAGACAACCCAAAGAGATGAGGGATGCAAAATAGACTTATTACAGCCATATAAGGCACGACCCAAAGAGATGAGGGAGGCTAAATAGACTTACTCCAAGGAGTAGCACGATGGGCTTGTTGTGCCTTCAGGCCGACCCAGCATGGCCCGAGTCTTATTGGGTCGTGCCTAGGCCATTGGTGCAACTCGTGGGCGAGCACAGCATGCCCGACGTGTCGGTCGGGCCGTGCCGGCCCGATTGATCTCGGGTCATGCCTGGGCCTGGTGGCCCATTTGGCCATCTATTTGTACATCTAGGGTCCTTGTAATCTAACAATAGTTCAATATTCAGTTTTTCAGTTTTGGTGAGTTCTTGTTTTCGAGTCTGGGCTGCATTGGTTTCGATCTCCTGCGAGAAAGTAAGTTTTGTCAACTTCGCTTGTATCGGCGGAATTAGTACTTTCTCGGTTAAGTCCGATATACTAGTTTGGCTTTTGATTGCGTTGCCTATCCGATATATCGGCTCTTTCTTAGATTGCTTTGTTGTCTTAGTTATATTCAATATATCAATCACTTTGTATAATATCTACCGGCTAGTATAAATCTATTAAGCTTACTGTTAACCTTGTACTATCTCGGGTAATTCCAATCTTCTAGGTTATAATTTGCTAGTTAGATTTGTCCAAGTCGATGGATGTCATTCATTATTTCATCGGAGTTTTAGCAGATGAGTTATCTATCTATCATGGTTTAATTTGCTAAATCGGTTAATTTACAAGATCTGATATAATCATCTAGCTACTATTTATATTATCTTCATCCTGATCTATCTTCAAGATACAATTGTTAATTGGTCCTATCTTCAATTAACCTATCTTCAAGATACAAGTGTTAGTTGGGTCAATTAATCTATCTTCAATTTTATACTGTCTCGGTTTGATCCGATCTATCAAGATTGGCTTTAATAAAGTTGGATAACTCACAATTATGTTGCATCAAAGTCTCGACAGATGTTCCTTTTAACTTGTCATATCTAAATTCCATCAGTTATAGCCGTTGATCCAAAATCCATTGACATCGGCTAGCCACACGATACTATATCGGCCTCGCATCGATTGGCCCCACGATCCAACCTGTTCGTATTTTTATCTTGTTAGTTGCAGGATCAAACTGACTAGCATGCCCTAAACCCGATTGATAGGACCTACACTAGAGTCAAGCAAATCTCTTAGGCCTTTGTGTGAGCGATGAATTTCACGTCAACACGTTTTTGGCATGCCTGGTGCATTTTCTGTTCGTTCAATGTACTCGGTGTTAAAATAAAGATTTTTGTGTGGTATTTTCTTAAAGGGGTAGTGTAAACCAAAGATAATTTAGCAAAAAGGAATTGAAATGGTAGTACAATGTTCTGCTTTTGTTTGCATGAAGTGACTATCCAACATCTATTCTTTGAATGCCAAAATCGTCTTTATTTCCTTTGGGTTGCAAACACCACATAATTTTCCTCAAATGTTTGGGGATTGGCTGGTAACCATGAATTCTAAAGTCAAGAAATATATTTTGATAGTAGCATCTGCTTTCTGTTGGACTCTATGTCTAACCTGAAAAGTATTCAAAGACTTGATTGTCTAGATATCATGTGTCTTTTTATACTTTGTGCTGCATCAGCCCTAGTCATAATTAGAACCATGATTTCTAGCCTTTCTCTTGATTGTAATAGGGGTAGCATCGGAGTTTCTGCCGATCTTATCTGATATAACTGCTTAGTCTTGCTTAAATTCTTTTAATCATGCTTTTCATGTCATATCTACCTCTTATGTAAGGATATCACTTTAGTTAAATATATCAAGCTTGTCTTGATATATTTACCTAGATTGATATTCTTGTATAAGGCTGTATCGGAGTATTAGCTGATACGGTATCTATCTTTAACCTAATTGTGATTTCATCGGCTATGATCTAATCTTTATCCATAGATTACTTATTTGGTTATATTTACAGCCAATGGAGCATATTTAGGGTTTGCTTAATATTATTCTTCCTACACCTTACAGCCGATTCGGTCAGATCGCATCGACTAGGCTCATACGGTACGTCATCGGCTTATCGGCCGGTTGTCTATTGTATATCTAATCGATTTTATTTTTATATCTTGTTGGTTACAGGATCAAACCAACTAGCACACCCTGAACCCTATTCTAAGATTTGGACTTGCACTGGAGTAAAGCAAATCTCCTAGGCCGCCGTGTTTTGCATCAACACGCTTTTGGCACGCCCAGTGGGACACGTCTTTCAAGACATTCATCATGCCTGAAATAACTGAAGACAACATCATCCCGGTCATGGTCGAGCAATTGTCTGAGGAGCAAAAGGCAGAGATGGATCAGCTTACACAAGCTTTTCACAAGATATAGCTGGATTCCTTCATCGTGTCTCGGCAAGGCAAAGTTATTCAAAAAGAAAAAGTTATATTCTCAAAGCCCGAGGCAAAATCCAGCACACAACTATGTGAAGTTAAAATAGAAGAGATCAAAGCTAAAGAAGAGGAGCCAGGTATGGATGAGAATGTTTCATTACAAGATAGACCGGATTATGCAATGCATCAAGCCTTGATCAATCAATCCAATGTGTTGGTGAACACATTAACAAATGTGGTCAAGAAGATGATAGATGAAACTATAACTGAGGAAAAGGCCAAAGGACCAGTGTATTTTTCAAACAATGTGTTTCCTCCTTATGAGACCATCAAGACTGATATTCCAAGTTCTTCAGGGATGCAACAATTTGTACCTGGGGGGCAAACATCTCAGCAAGTTCCACAGAATCAGGCTCCAAGGATTGTACCACTAACATCGGCTAGGATGTTTCAGAATTTGCAGCCGATGGGGGAACTAGGAAATAAGATTTCTGTTCAGCAGCCGATTTTGCCACCAACATCATCTGGACCACAATATGTGCATGAGGTGCCTCAAAATTATTAATATTAGCCTCATCAACCTTACTTGGGCCAAAATTCAGGTTTTCAGCCTCAACCAATATCACCTCAACAATATCGGCCAGAACCTGTTCCACAGTATCAATATCAGCCCTAGTTCAAGAATTTTGAACAAATGCCACAATTTGGTGGGCAACAACAACAATTGGCTGGCATAATTGCAGAAGTGGTTAGGGAGCAGTTTGGATTGAAGCCCAAGGACAATGAAAACATGTATCGGTATTCATATCCAGAATATTTTGACAAGGTGCCATTGCCAAGCCGATACAAGATTCCAAACTTCTCAAAGTTTTCAGGGCAGGATAATGTTTCAACATATGAACACATTAGTCGATTCTTAGCACAGTGTGGAGAAGCATCGACTGTGGAAGCTTTGAGGGTTAGATTGTTCCCATTGACATTATCTGGATCGACCTTTACTTGGTTTTCTTCATTGTCTTACAACTCTGTCAGGAAATGAGCTGATCTGGAAAACAATTTCATAGATATTTCTTCAATGGGGTTCAAGAGATGAAGTTGTCAGATTTGACATCAATTAGGCAGAAGTCTGATGAATCGGTTCCAGATTATATCCAGAGGTTCAGAGATATGAGAAACAGATGTTATAGTCTTAACTTAACCAATTCACAGCTTACCGACTTGACTTTCCTAGGGTTGCTTGGGCCGATAAGGGAGAGATTTTCTGCACAGTACTTTGAGAGCTTGGCTCATCTGGTTCAGAAGGTGTCGGCTCATGAATAGAGATTCCAAGAAGCAAAGAGGTTTACCAAGAAAGCTAATAATGTCAACAACATATACAGCTATGAGTCAGAATCAGAAGATGAAGACCTAGAAATTGATTTGGTAGAGTGGTCAAGGAATAAAAAGATAGTTGTTTGCCAGTGGGTCAAGGATAATGGAAAAGAAGAAAGATATGATTTTTACATCAACAAGGCTAATAGGATATTTGACTTGCTGCTCCAAGAAAAACAAATTCAGCTTCCAGTAGGTCATGTGATTCCATCGGTTGAAGAATTAAGGAAAAGGAAGTACTGCAAATGGCACAACATAGGATCTCATCATACAAATGAGTGCAAGGTATTTAGGCAGCAAATTCAATCGGCTATAGAGTAAGGCAGAATCAAGTTTGATGATGGGAAGAAGCCGATGAAGATTGAAGGCCATCCTTTTCCTGTCAACATGGTTCATACCAATGAAGCCGATAAGAGAAATTATTGTTCTTATCAGCAAAATAAGTTCAATTCTACCAAGTTGATCAGCAAGTACTAGAAGAAACAAGACAGGCAGATTCAAACATATTCACAAGTTAATAGGGCTTGTTTTGATCCTCATTGGAGATGTGAGTTTTTTAGATTTTGCTGGAATGAAGGGATGAGATTTCCATCAATTGAAGATTGTTCAGGCTGCAGTGATGCAGATGCAATATACCAAGGTAATTCTCATCAACCAAGTAGTCGAAGGATTGAGAATCGACCGATGCAGAAAAGGTTGTCAGTACATCAACGATTGGGGCTGATTCATCAAGATTATTTTCAAGGATGAAGATGAAGATCAGGAGAAGCAAGTTCAAAATCCTCAATGGTGTCCATCTGGTATTTTTACCAAGAATTAGAAAAGGAGGGTAAATCGGCTGCGAAACCGAGAGTAGATGCAAGAAGTTGATGAAGAGATTGACCATCGGCTGCAACGAACCAGAAAGGGAAGGCGTGTCAAATCCAAAATTATGTCAGCCGATGAGGTCAAAGCCGACAAGGTTTCAGCATCTGCTAAGGGTAAAGTTATAGCTTCATCTTCAATCAATATGGTGTTTATGTTGCCAGCAGAGTATAACATATATGCAGCCGATGAAGAAATAGATGGGTCATTGGCAAGGTTAACACTATCACCAAAGCAGGCTATTATTGAGAAGCCCGAAGAAAATGAACATCAGCATCTAAGACCTTTGTACATTATGGGTTTTGTCAATGGGAAGTCGATGTCCAACGTGTTAGTTGATGGGGGGGCAGTTGTCAATTTGATGCCTTATACAACATTCAGGAAGCTTGAGAAGACTCCAGAAGACTTGATCAAAACTAATATGGTTTTAAAGGACTTTGGAGGGAATTCATCTGAGACAAAGGGGGTCTTGAATGTTGAATTGACAGTTGGCAGCAAGACAATTCCAACCACATTTTTATCATTGATGGAAAGGGATCATACATCTTGTTGTTAGGGAGAGATTGGATACATGCTAACTGTTTTATACCTTCAACAATGCATCAAAGCTTGATTTAGTGGCAAGGAGACCAGGTAGAAATCGTGCAAGCCGATAGGTCAGTTAATGTTACTATTGCCGATTTATCTATTGAGAGATGTAAGAAGTTGATTGTTTGTCAGAAAAAGTTTGGGAATGAGATTATTTAAAAGTGTCCGATTGTAATATACAACCAATCAGTAATGGAGAACCCCAACTTTTACTTTGAAGACATAGAAGATAGCCCCAATGCATATGTAGAAGATTCTGTAGATGATTTTGAAGGCAAATTGGGGCAAGGGTTTATGTCGGCTGATGAGTTAGAAGAAGTAGATATTGGTGATGGTGATAGACCAATGCCGACATTTGTAAGTGTTAAATTGTTAGATATATTCAAAAAGTAATTGATTAAGCTAGTAAAAGAGTATAAAGATTGTTTTGCTTGGGAGTATCATGAGATGTCAGGACTTTGCCGATCTATAGTAGAACATCGGCTCCCTATTAAACCAGGATATCGGCCATACAAATAACCTCAAAAACGATTCAAGCCAGAGATCTATGATGCTATCAAGGCTGAGATTACAAGACTTTATGATGCTAATTTTATAAGGCCTTGCCGATATGCTGAGTGGGTTTCAAACATAGTACCAGTAATCAGGAAAAATGGGAAGCTTAGGGTTTGTATTGACTTCAGAGATTTGAACAAAGCTACACTCAAGGATGAGTACTTAATGCCGATTGCTGATTTATTTGTTGATGCAACATCTGGACATAAGATTATTAGTTTTATGGATAGCAACACATGATATAATCAAATCTTTATGGCTAAAGAAGATATTCATAAGATTGCCTTTAGGTGTCCTGATGCAATCGACTTGTATGAGTGGATTGTAATGACTTTTGGATTAAAAAGTGCTGGTGCTACATATCAAAGAGCAATGAATTATATATTTCATGATCTCATTGGTATATTGGTTAAAAGTTATATTGATGATGTGGTTGTGAAATCTAAAGAGATTGATAGACATATAACCGATTTACAAAGAGTGCTGGAGAGAACAAGAAAGTATGGTTTTGGTGTATCGGATGGACAATTTCTTGGTTTTCTGGTTCATGAAAGGAGGATTGAGATATCATAGAGGAGTATAAATGATATCAAAGATATTGAGCCTCCACAAAATAAACCAAGTTGCAATTCTTGATTGGTAGGGTTAATTATGTAAGGAGATTTATTTCTAACTTATCAGGGAGAATTGAGCCTTTTACTCCATTGTAAAGGTTGAAAGCCGATCAAGAATTTGTTTGGAGGGAAAAGCAACAGAAGGCATTGGATAATATCTAGGAATATTTAAGTTCACCTGCAGTGTTGATGCCACCTCAGAAGGGGATTCCATTCAAGCTTTACCTGTCGGCCGATGAGAGGTCTATCGGCTCAGTTCTGGTTCAAGAGGTTGAAGGAAAAGCGAGAGCAATATTTTATCTTAGTAGAAGACTCTTGGATGCAGAGACAAGGTATATCCCTGTTGAGAAGTTGTGCTTATGTTTATATTTTTCATGTACCAAGTTGAGACATTATCTACTTTCAAATGAGTGCATAATTGTTTGCTAGGCCGATGTAGTTAAGTACATGCTGTCGGCTCTAGTCCTAAAGGGTAGAGTTGGGAAGTGGAATTTTGCTTTGACAGAATTTGATCTTAGATATGAATCGGCTAAGACAGTAAAAGGACAAGCAGTTGCCGATTTTATTGTTTAACACCGAGGTAAGTCAATTGATTATGTTGAGATGATGCCTTGGACATTATTCTTTGATGGATCTGTTTATACACATGTGTCGGTGACATGGGACCGGGTATCATGACTAGAGGCTTGAGTGGCCGCAGTCACCCACGTGGCCCGACCCCCCCGGGGGGGTCGGGCCCGAGGGTGACATGGCCACCCCTCCCTCTGTCTCCCAGAGGGGTCGGGCCGCTCCCGTTTCGGCCCCGAGGGCCGGGGCGCCCCGACCCCCTGTGATTTTGGCGCCGCGTGTGTGGGTTAGGTGAGCACAGCAGGGCTCACCTAACCGCATTTATGACGGATCAGACGAGCGCGCCACGCCGCATTTAATGCGGCGCAGCGCACGCTTATCCGGTCCGTGACCGGTCGCGTCGTGTGACTGGTCATAGACCGGTCAGATCACGGGTTAGGTGGCAACAGGCGGCCTGCGGCACGCCTCGCCCCGTCCCGTCAGAATGATGAGAGCCTCCTGACTCTCGTCCCTAGCCGGAGCCAGCGTGCCAACTCCTGGAGTTGGTACGTCAGCCCCGGTCAGATCCATTCCAGACTTCAGCGCAAGCATGGCAAGGAAGTCGCTGGCCATTTAATGAAGATTGAAACAGGCGTCCACCGGGAGAGCTGGCGAGCGGGGCAGGAGGCGTGTACCGTGCCTGTCAGAGGTCACTTCCGGCTGTAGACTAGCCCTCATTGTAAAAAGAATGTTTTCTTTCTTAGGCAGCTTGAGGCCCATGTGGTGACCCCTGGCCGGATAAAAGGAGGCCCAGGCCTAGGAAAGAGGGGGGGGGACTCCGACGAGTATGCTCTGGAGACCGAACTCTCTTTGTATTGTTGGAGACCCTCAGATCCACCAGAACACAGGAGTAGGGTGTTACGCTTCTCAGCGGCCCGAACCTGTCTACGTCGCCCGCGTCTTATGCGTTTCCTCTCTCGCTGACGTTCCTCAGATCGAGGGCGAAGAACCTCACTTAGCGCCCCCGGCCGAACTGGCAAAGGGGGGCCCGCGCGGTCTCCCGGTGAGGAGCCCCTTGCTCCGTCATCTGGCGCGCCAGGTAGGGGGCGCGCGTGTCTTTCTAAGCCCTCATCCTCTTTCGTGTGTGCCAAGCTTCTCCCGGCCAGTCTTATGGCTGAACGGGCAGTGGCGCACAGCCTCTCTCCGAGCGCTAGCGGTGATGACAGGGAGCAGAACCCGCGCCGTCGGGCTCGCACCCCGCCGTCCCCCCCTCGCCGAAGTCTTGGGCGGGGGAAGGCACTCGAGGAGGTCGAAGGATCTGCGACCTCGCCGCTCGCGGGCGACGGGGAGGACAGCGAGACGGGGCGCATCGCCGCCTCGTCTACGGCGATGGCGGCACGCCCCAGGGCGCGCTCCTGCGTCACCCACCCGTCGTCCCCGATCCAGAGACTCCAGCCCGACGTTGGCTGGATGACGTGGCCAACTTGGTCATGACGGCGCAGCAGCGCCTAGGCCCCGGCGGGCGGTCCCCCGCCGCCGGGACCTCTGGCGCTGCCACCGCCGGCTCCATGTCGTCGAGGCGGAGGGCACGGCGAACGACGGCCGATACACGCCGTTCGTCCGCCGTTGCCTCGTCAACGCCTCCGACCCAAGAAGATATGCGTGGGGGGCCGGATGCCCGGCTCGATATCGAGCGCCGGCGCGACGCTCATCGCGCCGCCCATGCAACGGAGGGCGCCTCCTCGTCCGGAGCGCCACTTCGGTCCGGTCACGGGGGCCGGCCCCCCGTGTCCCCGGTCGGCGGTGCCGGCTGTCGAGCCTTTGTGGCGAGCCTTCGGAATGTCCGTTGGCCCCCAAGGTTCCGGCCCACCATCACCAAAAAATATGATGGAAGCGTCAACCCCGCTGAGTTTCTCCAGATCTACACGACAGGGATAGAAGCCACGGGGGGTGACGACAGGGTCATGGCGAATTTCTTCCCCATGGCCCTGAAGGGCCAGGCGCGGGGTTGATTGATGAACCTGCCGCCTGCGTCGGTCCACTCCTGGGAGGATTTGTGCCAGCAGTTCACTACGAACTTCCAGGGCAGATATCCGCGCCCAGGCGAAGAAGCGGACTTGCACGCGATACAGCGGAGGGACGATGAGTCCCTCTGCTCGTACATTCAGCGGTTCTGTCAAGTCCGCAACACCATACCATGCATCCCCGCACACGCGGTGATCTACGCGTTCAGGGGGGGCGTGCGGCACAACCGCATGCTCGAGAAGATCACCTCCAAGGAGCCCCAGACCACCGCGCAGCTTTTTGAGCTCGCGGACCGTGTGGCTCGCAAGGAGGAGGCCTGGACCTGGAACTCCTCCGGCTCTGGCGTGGCAGCTCCGGTCGCCCCCGGGTCCGCCGCTTGATCTGGGCGACGGGATAGGAGGAAGAAGAAGAGGTCGGTCCTCTCCGACGATGAGGGTCACGTCCTCGCCGTCGAAGGCACCTCGTGGGCCCCCCGAAAGGGGAGGCCTACGAGCGGCGAAAAGAAGGAGGCCGACGCTCCTAGCAAGGAGCGCCCGGCCGGCAAGTGGTACACCGTGCACAACACCTCCCTCCACGACCTCGCGGACTGCCGCGCGGTCAAGAGCTTGGCCGAGCGGACGAGGAAGTGGGAGGAGGGGAAGAGGCAGGGGCGCCGTGAGGGCAAAGCCCCGGCGACTCCCACCGGCAACCGGCAAGGCGAGACCAGGCGGAAGGGCCCCGCCGAGTACATCGGCGATGGCGACGATGACCTGGGCTTTCAGGAGCCCGAGGCCACCGTCGCCACCGTCGATGGGGGAGTGTGCGCTCCCGCTTCTCGCCGGAGCCTCAAGGCCATGAAGCGCGAGCTTCTGGCCGCGGCCCCTACCCATGAGGCGACGCGGCGGGCACGGTGGTCGGAGGTTGCCCTCACCTTCGACCAGACCGACCACCCGCCGTGCGTTGCCCTGGGAGGACAGATCGCGATGGTGGTTTCCCCCACCGTATGCAATGTGATGTTGGGGCGTGTCCTCATAGACGGGGGCGCAGCCCTCAACATCCTTTCCCCCGCAGCCTTTGACGCCATCAAGGCCCCGGGGATGGTGCTCCGACCTTCCCAGCCGATCATCGGCGTGACGCCAGGGCACACCTGGCCGCTGGGTCATATCGACCTCCCGGTCACCTTCGGTGGTCCCGCCAACTTCCGCACGGAGCGGGTGGACTTCGATGTGGCGGACCTCAGTCTGCCCTACAACGCGGTCCTGGGGAGGCCCGCGTTGGTGAAGTTCATGGCGGCGGTCCACTACGCCTATCTCCAGATGAAGATGCCGGGCCCCGGTGGCCCCATCACCGTTCATGGCGACCTCAAAGTCGCGCTTGCTTGTATGGAGCAGCGCGCGGACCACCTCGCCGCGGCGTCCAAGCCCGCGGGTGGCGACGAGAGGCTCAGCACCTCCGTCTCGCCCGCCCCGAAGCAGCGGATGGTCACGTGCGACGAGGTCCCGGTCAAGGAGGTTGCCCTGGGCGACGGCCCATCCAAGACCACACGAATCGGTGGTCTCCTAGACGACAAATAGGAAGACGCGCTCGTCTCCTTCCTGCGGGCAAACGCCGACGTCTTCGCCTGGAGACCGGCGGACATGCCCGGGGTCCCCATGGAGATGATTGAGCACCGTCTCGCCGTGTGGCCGGGCGCAAGGCCGGTCCGGCAGAAAGTGTGGCGGCAGGCCTCGGAACGCCAAGCCTTCATCCGCGAGGAGGTGGCGCGGCTTCTAGAGGCCGGATTCATCCGTGAGGTCATCCATCCGGAGTGGCTTGCGAACCCGGTCATCGTCCCCAAGGCGAACGGCAAGCTTCGGATGTGCATCGACTACACCGACCTCAACAAGGCATGTCCTAAGGACCCTTATCCCCTGCCACGCATAGATCAGATTGTCGACTCCACCGCAGGGTGCGACCTTTGAGTTTTCTAGATGCATACTCTGGTTATCATCAGATTCGCATGGCTAGGGAGGATGAGGAGAAAACTGCATTTATTACCCCCATAGGAACTTATTGTTATACGACTATGCCCTTCGGGTTAAAGAATGCAGGTCCTACTTTTCAACGTACTACCCGTATTTCTTTGGGTAGTCAGATAGGACGCAACGTTGAGGCCTATGTCGATAACTTGGTTGTGAAGACACGCAGCCAAGAGACCTTGCTCTCGGATTTAGCGGAAACTTTCGAAAGTCTCCGCTCCGCCCGCATAAAGCTGAACCCCGATAAGTGCGTGTTCGGCGTGCCTGCGGGCAAGCTTCTCGGGTTCTTGATCTCTGCCCGAGGCATCGAGGCCAACCCCGAGAAGATACGAGCTATAGAGCGGATGCGCCCCCCCAGCAAGCTTAGGGATGTGCAGTGCGTCACCGGCTGCATGGCCGCCTTAAGTCGATTCATATCGAGGCTGGGAGAGAAGGCGCTACCCCTATTTAAGCTCCTCAAACGCTCCGGGCCGTTTACCTGGACGGACGAGGCTAAGCGGGCCCTCACTCAATTGAAGGCGTACCTCAGTTCTCCCCCAGTCCTGGTCGCCCCGGAGCCAGATGAGCCGTTGCTACTCTACCTGGCGGCAACCGCGTAGGTAGTCAGCGCGGCGTTGGTCGTGGAGCGCGACGAGGACAACCCTCGCTCCGCGCGCCCCCACCCTGTGTCGACTCGACCCGGGAGAGACCAGGGAGGAGAGGCCCCCGAGCCGAACGGCGGCCTAAGGCCCCCGACGGCCGAAGCTGGCCCTCCGCCTGCTTGTCCGACGGTGCCAGGCGCCCCCGACCCCCAGGATGGCCCCGGGGCCACTGCGGGAAGGCCGCGCCTGTCGCCCTCCGACCCCGAGGTCGTCGGCACAGGAGCCGAGTGCGCCCCGCATGGCCTCTCGGATGAAGAGCGCCCTAGAGATGTGGCCCCTAGCGAAGAGGACAGGCCCCGCCGAAAGGTGCAGTGGCCCGTCTACTTCGTTAGCGAGGCCCTCCGAGACGTCAAGACCCGATACCCCCAGGCCCAGAAGATGCTTTATGCAATTCTGATGGCTTCGAGGAAGTTGCGCCATTATTTCCAGGCGCATCGGGTCACGGTGGTTACGTCTTACCCCCTCGGCCAAATCTTGCATAACCGAGAGGGTACTGGACGGGTGGTGAGATGGGCAATCGAACTCTCTGAATTCGATTTGCGCTTTGAACCACGCCACGTGATCAAGAGCCAGGCCCTCGCCGACTTTGTAGCGGAGTGGACCCCGGCTCCCGAGCCCGTCTCCGTCCCCGAGGCCAGCCCGGGCCCCTCGCAGCTGCCTCACACCGCCTACTGGGTGATGCAGTTCGATAGCTCCCTGTCTCTTCAGGGCGCCGGTGCGGGGGTCACTTTGACCTCGCCGAGCGGAGACGTCCTCAGATATCTGGTCCGCCTCGACTTTCGGGCGACCAACAATATGGCGGAGTACGAGGGACTCCTTGCGGGACTCAGAGTGGCGGCTGGACTGGGGATCTGCCGCCTCCTGGTGTTAGGCGACTCCCAGTTGGTCGTTAACCAGGTCTGTAAGGAGTACCGGTGCTCTGACCCGCAGATGGACGCCTACGTCCGCCAGGTGCGGCGTATGGAGCGCCATTTCGACGGGATAGAACTTCGGCACGTGCCCAGGCGGGATAACGCGGTCGCCGACGAACTCTCAAGGCTCGCTTCCTCGCGAGCCCAGACCCCACCGGGTGCCTTTGAAGAAAGGCTTGCCCAGCCGTCAGCGCGACCCGACCCCCTAGGGGAGACGGACGCGCCTGAACGGCCCCCGAGGCCCGTCGGAGTCCAGGCCTCGGGACCCGAGGGGAGCGCTCCCAGCTCCCCTAGATTGATTGCTTGGATCACTGAGATCCAGGCGTACCTCACAGATAAGACTCTACCCGAGGACCGCGAAGGGAGTGAACGCGTCCGTCGCATCTCCAAGCACTACGTGCTGGTGGAAGGGACCCTCTATCGGCACGGGGCTAACGGAGTCCTCTTGAAGTGCATTCCTCGGGAACAAGGCGTCGAGCTTCTCGCCGATGTCCATGAAGGCGAGTGCGGAGCCCACTCCGCCTCGCGCACCTTGGTTGGCAAGGCCTTTCGCCAGGGTTTCTATTGGCCGACGGCTCTCAACGATGCGGTCGACCTGGTCCGGCGGTGCAGGGCGTGCCAGTTCCACGCCAAGCAAACACATCAGCCGGCTCAGGCCCTACAAACCATACCTCTTTCGTGGCCGTTTGCCGTCTAGGGGCTCAATATCCTGGGTCCGTTCAGGCGGGCCCTGGGCGAGTTCGAGTATCTGTATGTCGCTGTCAACAAGTTCACTAAGTGGCCCGAGGCTTATCCGGTCATCAAGATCAATAAGCACTCGGCGCTAAAATTCATCAAGGGCATCACTGCTCGGTTCGGGGTGCCTAACCGTATCATTACAGATAACGGCACCCATTTCACTAGTGAGCTCTTCGGCGACTACTGCGAAGACATGGGCATCAAGCTCTGCTTCGCCTCACCCGCCCACCCCAGAAGCAACGGCTAGGTGGAGCGCGCCAATGCGGAAATCCTCAAGGGCCTCAAAACCAAGACCTTCAACATCCTCAAGAAGCACGGCGGCTCGTGGATCGAGGAGCTGCCAGCGGTGCTCTGGGCGAACCGAACCACGCCAAGCTGAGCAACCGGGGAAACGCCTTTCTTCCTCGTCTACGGCGCGGAGGCGGTCCTCCCATCTGAGCTCACCCTGAGGTCCCCTCGGGCCACCATGTATTGCGAGGCTGGTCAAGATCAGCTTCGCCGAGACGACCTCGACTACCTAGAAGGGCGAAGGCGGCGCGCGGCCCTCCGAGCCACGCACTACCAACAGAGCCTGCGGCGCTATCATCAGCGCCACGTCCGAGCCCGATCACTCTGCGTTGACGACCTCGTCCTACGCCGCGTCCAAACGTGCGCTGGACTGAGCAAACTCTCACCAATGTGGGAGGGTCCGTATCGAGTGATCGGCGTCCCCTGCCCGGGCTCGGTTCGGTTGGCCATGGGCGACGGCACAGAGCTGCCTAACCCGTGGAACATCGAACATCTTCGTCGTTTCTACCCCTGATGGGGGTCGGGTGTCATGTCTCGGGCTCGGGCCAACCCCGCACCCCCCTCGGGCGTGCAGGATTGGCCGGGGGCTCCCACATGCATATACTTGTCTATTTCCTTTTCAGCATTTCAATAAAGAAGCTTTTTCAATTTCCTGAGGACTGTGTCTGTGTTTTTGTTTCCTTTTGAAAGGTCTTGGCTTGAATCGGTCCGTTCGTGCTCGGCCTCGCCATTGGTGACCCGGGTCGTCTAGAATCGCCAAACGGGGCCCAGAGCTGAGCCGCGCCCCGGGGCGCGGCGAACTTCGGGGGGGAATCGGCAAAGGCCCACAATCGGGTCGTCCATAACCCTCGGTCGCCGCGTTCCCGGCCTGGCCAGTCTCGACATGTGGATCTCCCTAGGCACTAGCTCCGACCTGCGCCGCTTGAGGCTAGGGCCCGGGCACGAGCCCCCGTTCAAGCCAAGACAGAGAAGGACCGCGGCACAGACCATCCTTATTCTACACGCATAGCAAATGTAACTAACATGGAAGTTAAAATTCTCTTATTGCAGATGAAACTAGTCTGTACAAGCGGGGGCTTGAAGGCCCCGGAAGAAGGAAAAATTACTAAGATTGGCGAGGGCCTGGGGGCTCACTCCGACGCGCCTGGGTCGCCGGCCTCGCCGTTGCTGTCGCCCGCACCGTCGTCGCCGTCCTCCTCCTCGTTGGAGTCGAGGGCGAACACGAGCCGAGGGGCCGTCCCCTCGAAACTGTGGACGATGTGGTCGGCGGCGTCCCGGACCTGTGCGCGCGCGTCGTCCTCGGTTCCGGGAGGGAACTCTTCCAGCGCTGCCCACGGGGAGAAGTCGGGGTCCCTGGCCTGCTAGCTCGCCAGTACGAGCTCCACCGCCCCCCGGGCAAGGTCCCTCGAGGATGACTTGATCGTCTCCTCGAGCTCCTCGGGGAGCCTTTCGAGGGCCCCGGCCATCTCCGAGAGGCGCTGGTCGAGGCCCCCCTAGTTAGCGGCGTACTTCGCGTACCGCCCGCCCCAGATGCCCGCCTGCCGCCCGGCGCGGTCTAGGCAGGAGACAACGTCCCAAAGCATGCCGGGCCCTACCTCGCTCGCCAAGCGGAGGGCCTCGACCTCCCCGGCGGACGAGTCCAGGGCGCCCTGCAGCTCGGCGACGGTGTGTTCGGCGGCTGCGAGGCGGGCGGCTAGGTCGCCGTGGCCCGCGGCCGCCCCGCCGCTGTGCGCTCTCGCGTCCAGCTCCTTCGCCCGCGCCTCGAGCTTAGCGGCCCGCTGGTCCAGCGCGGCCCTCTCGGCGCGGGCGCTCTCCAGATTACGGCGCCCCTGCTCCTCCCACGCCGCCTCGCGGAGGAACAGGCTGTCCGCTAGCCGTCGAGCAGCGTCCTCCGCCTCCTCGAGAGCTCGCCCCCACTCGGCGAGTGTGTCTTCGCGGAGGCGGAGTGAGGACTCCTCTTCGGCGGAGGTGGCCTCGTGCGCTGCCAGCGTTGCCTCCCGGGAGGTGACGGCGGCCTCGCGGTCCGCCAGGGCGGCCTCCTCCGTGTCCACGGCGCGGGCGCGCTCCTCCAGCGCCGTGACGCGGGCCTCAAGGGCCTCTTCGCGTTGGCGGGATGCCGCCTCGTTCTCCGCCGCCCGCCGTTCCCGGGCAGCGGCGGCGTCGAGAACTCCCCGGGCGGCGTCGAGCTTCTCCTTTAGCTCCGCCGCCCGGCTCCCGTATTGGAGGCGGAGGTCGTCCCGCGCCTCGTCGAGCACGGCGGTGGCGATGAGGGCGGTCTCCCGCTCCTCCTCCACCTCCCTAGCGATCTCTGCCAGGTTCCTGCGATGGGCCTCGAGCTGTGAGGCGTGCCGGCGGTGTGCGTTGCGGCCCGCCTCCACCATGGCCTCCACCGAGCACCACTCGACGCGCGCCCACGCCACGTCGAGTTCCGCCCGCTCCGCCTGCAGGGCCTCCATCTGGGCACTTAACCCATCCAGCACCGTGCTGTTCGCGGCGGCCAGGGCCTGCAGAAGGGGTTCCGCGCTCAGCGGGGCAGCGGAAGGCAAAGGGGAGGGCCGCCTCGGTGTGGGTGCCGCGCGGCTCGGCCCGCCGATCGGCGTGCCGGACTCGGGGGCGACCCCCGAAGCCGGCTCGTTCCGAACGTCGCTTGGGGCGTCGAGCCCGAGGGGAGCACCTGCGGCCTCGTCGTGGGTGGCCTCGGAAGTCGTCGTCGCCTCGGGCGGAGTCGGGTCGGGGCCTTGGCAGGCTGCCTGGCGTGCGCGTGCCGCCTCTGCCTCCCGGGCGGTCTCCCCGGCCCGGCGGACTCTGGCCTCTTCCCGAGCGGCCTCCTCAGCCTGGCGAACCCGGGCGGCCTCCTGGGCAGCCTCCTCGGCTTCCCAGAGGCGGTCCGCGGCTTCCCGCCGGTCAGCCTCCCGCCTCCGGGCCTCCGCGGTCGCCGTCTCCTCGGCCTCGGACCGGCCGGACTTGGAATGGCGTGGGGGGCGTGACGGGATCTCGCTGAGGCAGAAGAAAAACCAGAGACAAAAAAAACGGGTGAGTAAAAACTCGCCTTGGGAGATGGTAGTATGAATACGGCCGCAGTGGGTGCGGGGACGAACCTGCGGGGTGGTCGGCTGAACGACCACCTCGTTGGCGCGATGAGGCTCCCCCGGCACGGCTCGGTCTCCCCCATTTTGCGGAGCCGTTTCTTCTTTCGCTCCCCCTCGGGCTGCGGCGTCGGCACGGCACCCTCCAGGCGCCTGTTGCTGGCACGCACCGCCCCGCCCCCTCGGGGAGGAGATGGAGGAGGAGTACCCTCCTGCTTCCTCTTCCCATTGGCGCCGGTAGGGTGGCTGCCCCCCGGGCCCCCATCGCGGGACCCAGAAGCACGGCCCCCTCCCGGGGTAGATTGTTCCTCCCTGCGGCTCCCGCCCGCGCCATCGTGGCCTCGGGGAGCCCGCTCCCCCGACGCCCCGACCACCTGCATGATGGCCAGGATGTTGGCGCGCTCTGGTTCGCAGCAGAGGGGTTGGACCCCTTGGGGGATGAGGGATGCCTCCACGGAGCTGAGATTCAGCACCCGTTGGACCATCATCCTGAAGTCCTCAAGGTCCCAGTCCCATTCGCGCCCCTGGTGGGTCCTCAGGTGGTCCTCGGGCCCGGTGTACTCCCAGGCGCCCCGGGCGCACCGCTGGAGCGGCGCGATCCGGCGGCGGAGGTAGTCGCCGAACACCATGGCCCCCGTAAGCCCCTGGGATCGCAGACCCGCCAGGTGGTCAAGAACGGCGTCGTAGCCGTTCCCCAGATCTACCGCCGCCCGCCAGCTGGACGCCTGCACCGGGGGCTGGCTCGGTAGTCGGAGGCGCGCTTCGCCGGCAAGGGGAGTGTAGAACCAATCGCTCTTCCAGTCGTCCCACTTCTTGCGGAGGACGCAGGGAATGTAGCGGTTCAGCACCTGCCCCCGTGGCTGGAAGTAGCAGCCACCGACTACCGTCGGCGGCGACATCGGCTGCACGGTGAAGAACCACCGAAACAGCCGGAGAGATGGGCGCACCCCGATAAACATCTCGCACAGGTGCGCGAAGATGGCCAACGTCATTATCGCGTTGGGGGTGAGGTGCGCCATCTGGAGATCGTAGAACTCTAGAATATCCATGAAGAAAGTAGAGAATGGCGGGACCAGCCCCGCCATTGCGAAAGAAAGGAAGAAAACGGACCGCCCCGGGTAGTGTGGCGCCGAGCGTCCCTCGCCCAGCGCGACCACCTCCCGGCCGGTGGCAGATTCCGGCATGAACCGGCGCGGCAGCCCGGCTTGCCTCTCGCTCGTGATGCGGGAAGGCGGCAGCACGCTACCATCGAGCGGTGCGGAGCCCCGTGCCATGGCGCCGGCGGAGGGGGAGCTTGAGAGCGAACGCGTGCGGCAAGGGTAGGGCACAAGAAACGAAGAGTTGGGGCACAAGTGGCGGAGGCAAAGGAAAGAGTGGCGAGAGGAAGGAAACGAATCCCTTCCTCGGCGTCTTTATACCCTTGCCAACGCCATGCCCGGCTCCTCGCTTCCCGCGCCCACTACCTTGCCCCCTCGTTTCTCGCACCCACGCCTCCACTAACCCCACTCGCCCGTTTGCGGTGCACGCGGCAGACGTGCGGCCGTGGCGGTTGAGATGGGGCAGATCGTGCGCGCATTAATTACACTCGCCAACCGCGAAAAGCGCCATCATCATATCCCCAGGCGAAACGAACCGGCTCGTCCCGATTCGCGCGCCACTAGAGTAATGTAGCGGTCACAAAGAGACCGCTCATTATTATCGGTCGGTTTTCCCTTGCCGATGCGCGCGATTCGCGACCGTTGAGTTTCTGCCCGCCTGTAGGGACCGGTCCCACCTGTCACCGGGCCTAAGGAGTGGCGTCACGCCCGAGCGCTTCCCCCGAGGGGGGCGGTCGCCCTGGCGTAACGTCGGGGGCTACTGTCGGTGACATGGGACCGGGGGTATCATGACTAGAGGCTTGAGTGGCCGCAGTTACCCACGTGGCCCGACCCCCCCGGGGGGGTCGGGCCCGAGGGTGACGTGGCCACCCCTCCCTCTGTCTCCCTGAGGGGTCGGGCCGCTCCCGTTTCGGCCCCGAGGGCCGGGGCGCCCCGACCCCCTGTGATTTTGGCGCCACGGGTGTGGGTTAGGTGAGCACAGCAGGGCTCACCTAACCGCATTTATGGCGGATCAGACGAGCGCGCCACACCGCATTTAATGCGGCGCAGCGCACGCTTATCCGGTTCGTGACCGGTCGCGTCGTGTGACCGGTCACAGACCGGTCAGATCGCGGGTTAGGTGGCGACAGGCGGCCTGCGGTACGCCTCGCCCTGTCCCGTCAGAATGATGAGAGCCTCCTGACTCTCGTCCCTAGCCGGAGCCAGCGAGCCAACTCCTAGAGTTGGTACGTCAGCCCCGGTCAGATCCATTCCAGACTTCAGCGCAAGCATGGCAAGGAAGTCGCTGGCCATTTAATGAAGATTGAAACGGGCGTCCACCGGGAGAGCGGGCTAGCTGGGCAAGAGGCGTGTACCGTCTCTGTCAGAGGTCACTTCCGGCAGTAGACTAGCCCTGATTGTAAAAAGAATGTTTTCTTTCTTAGGCAGCTGGTGTCCCATGTGGTAGCCCCTGGCCATATGAAAGGAGGCCCAGGCCTAGGAAAGAAGGGGGAGCGGACTCCGGCCGATACGCTCTAGAGACCGAACTCTCTTTGTATTGTTGGAGGCTTCCAGATCCACCAGATCACAGGAGTAGGGTGTTACGCTTCTCAGCGGCCCGAACCTATCTACGTCGCCCGTGTTTTGTGCGTTTCCTCTCTCGCTGACGTTCCTCAGATCGAGGGCGAAGAACCTCACCTAGCGCCCCCGGCCGAACTGGCAAAGGGAGGCCCGCACGGTCTCCCGGTGAGGAGCTCCACGCTCCGTCAACATGGTTGTGGCATCGGCTTGGTGATTATATCGCCTAGGGGGGCAAGTTTTGAATTTTCCTTTACAATCAAACCTTATTATACAAATAATCAAGCTGAATATGAAGCAGTGCTCAAATGTTTGCACCTCTTGAAACAAGTTGAGGCCGATGCTATTGAAATTATTGGGAATTTATTGTTTGTGATCAATTAGTAGTCAGGGGAGTATGAATGCAAAAATGATGTCTTGAGAGATTATAATGAGAGATGTCAAGAGTTAATGAAGAACTTTAAGGTTATTACTATGAAGCATATTCCCAGTAAACAGAATAGTGAAGCCAATGATTTAGCTCAAGGTGCATCAGGTTACAAGCCGATGTTGAAAAATGTTGATATTGAGATTGCACAGGTTGATGCCGATGATTGGAGGTATGATATTATTAATTATTTAAGAAATCCTTCTCAATCGGCGTAAAGAAAATTGAAGTATAAAGCTTTGAAGTATGTGTTGCTTGATGATGACTTATATTATCGGATGATTGATGGAGTCTTGCTTAAGTGTTTAAATCTGGAAGAAGCCAAAGTTGTCATGTGTGAGGTGCATGAAGGTATTTCTGGAACACATCAATTGGCCCATAAGATGAGATAGTTACTTCGAAGAGTAGGATATTTTTGGCCGACAATGCTGAAGGATTGCTTTAAATATTATAGGGGTTGTCAAGATTGTCAGAAGTTTGGAGCAGTTCAAAGAGCACCAGCATCGGCTATGAACCCAATTATCAAGCCTGGGCCATTCAGAGGTTGGGGAATTAATATGATCGGCTAGATTAATCGACCAAGGACATAAATACATTTTGGTGGTAATAAATTATTTTGCAATCTGGGTTGAAGCGATTTCTTTGAAGAAGGTTGATTCCACAAATATTATTGAGTTTGTTAAGGAGCATATAATTTATCGGTTTGGGATTCCACAGACGATAACAACAGATCAGGGACCTATCTTTGTAGCCGATGAGTTTGTTCAGTTTGCTGATAGTATGGGCTTCAAGTTATTGAATTCTTCTCCTTATTATGCACAAGCTAATGGGCAAGCTGAGGCTTCTAATAAGAGTTTGATCAAGTTGATTAAAAGAAAGATTGTAGAACAACCTAAAAAGTGGCATACTACTCTGGCCGATTGTAACGCCCCGATTTTTGCCCCGCCGAAAAATATATTTTGTTAAAATCCTACTTTCAAAAATTTGGTTCTTTGAGTGTATTTAGAATTTTGTGCCAAACATCTCAATTGATTCATTCCCTTGTGAACCCAAAATCTTGATCATGATATCGTCTCCCAAAATTAAATTTCCATTATTCGGATTTTTGGAGTTTGAGTTTTCCCTCCTAAACCTTTCCAAAAATTCGTGCGGTTCAAATTTCGATTTCGGGATTTTAACCATGTTGTCAAATAATCTCCCATCCATTCAGAGAGTCTAAAAATATTTATTTTTAGACTTCGACCGCTCGACAAATATTTCCTATATGTGTGCATATCAAAATCAATATTTCTACGCACGTATTGACAGTCATTTTCTCCCGTTGAATTTAATTGCGCACCGAAGGAACCGGCAAAAACCGAGTTTTTCCTTCAATCATGCTTTTCCAAATAAAATACCCGTGTTCGGATTTTGGAATGCGAAACGCGTCCTAAACCATCCCTCCATTTTTCTATCGGCTTTAAATTATTTTGTTTAAAGCTCTACTCACTTCATTCGTCGCAAATTTTTATTCCCAAAACCAAAGCCCATCCAAACAAATTCTCCATCTGTCCAAAAATCCAAAACAAATCATTAGAATTTTCAGTCCAGTTACAGTTCCTTTTACAAGTCCAAAAGGATATTCACAGCCATGGGTGAAAATGTCAGTATACAAGCATACATGCACATATTTTCTCCTCTGTCTTCCCTGTCTCCCCTGACACCCCGTTAATCACATCAAAACAAAAGAGCAGACAACGACAGAGATAGGCTGTCCACCATCCCTTCTCCATGGCAAGCTCCTCATGCTCCCTGTCCAGGGCTCCTTTGCACCACTGAGCAAGCATAGAGGCAGTAGTCCACACGGAAAGCAAACGCCGAGTTCACCGTGCAGCACCGGCCACCGTCCTCGCCCTCCTGTGCTGCCCTGCCGTTGACGTCAGTCGAACAGGGCAGTTGCCCCCGCTCGACTGAGCCGCCTTCATCGTCATCCTCCAGCCACGACGGCTATAAAAGCCGTCATTTTTCCGCTCACTGTCGCCGTCTCTTCTCCATCCCAAACCACCGTGGCTGCTGCCATCACAACGACGGGCCGAACGTCATCGTCGTTCGGCCAAGCCGCCTGGCCGAACGCTCAACTCGGCCATCGCCCAGGCCGAGCCGAGCCTCCGGCCCCCAGCCAAGCCGCCCGAGTCACCTCCTCGGCCGTCGTCCGGCCGAGCCGCCCGACGGCCGTAAGCCGCTTCGGCCTCCACTCCGTCGTGCCTGCACCCGAGCCGAGCCACCGGCGCAACGCCATGCCTGTGCCCCGGCCGAGCCACTGCCGCCCCGGCTCCCTCACCTTGGCTGTCTCCAGCCGAGGCACCGCCACCTGTGCGCCGCCCGTCCACCTCAGCCGGCGCCGCCCCTGCCACGTCGCGCCGCAGCCGTCCTGACCTCCTGGCCGTGCCGCGCAAGCCGAGCCGGCACCAACTCGCCCCGGCCGCGCGCCACCTTCCCCCAGCAGCCTCCCGAGTCGCCGGCGCCCCCGACCTCCTCCTGCCCGGTCGCCTCCCGAGCCGCCGGCGCCCCCGGCCTCCTCCTGCCCAGCCGTCGCTCGGTGGCACGCTGCCAAGCCGCGCCGCCGCTGTCGCCCGGCCAGCCACCTCCCCCAGCCGTCGACTCCCTCCCGCTCGGCCTCTCCTCTAGGAAGAACAACAAAGAGAGAGAGAGAAAGAAAGAAAGAAGGAGAGAGAAGGAAAGGATAAGGAGAGAAGAAAAGAAGAGAAGGGAAAAAAAGAAAAAGAAAAGAAAATTAAAAGAAGTGGGACCCGTCGGTGGGCCCCACTATTATGACTCTCTCTCTGTGCGGGCCTCGAAGACTTTGAAAAAGTCTATATCACCTCCTCTTCTTTGTCGGGCCAAAGCCCATAAAGTCCTCCACAAAAGTCTACAAAACCTCCCACGTCTCCCCAGGCTAAGCCCAAGAAACCATTTCCTGTAAAAGTTTGCATTACATCCTCCGCGCTGAAGCCCACCAACAGCCTCCCTCCTCACCGAAGTCTAATATATTCCTCTACTCATTCAAGCCCCTCTCCTAAAGCCTACATTTCCTCCCTACCCGACCTCCCTCATCTCTGGGCTACAGCCCAAAATAAAGTTCATGATACCTCTCTCTTTGCATCACAGCCAAGGAATATTCCCAAGAATATTCCTTTCCAATTTAATAAATTCATTTCCATATTTCAGAAAAATCCATTAATCTTCTAAAATTCGTATCTCCTCAACCGTAAGTCCGATTGACTCCATTCAACTTCCATAATTTTTCTAAACATGAGACCTATACAATGGCACAATTAGTTTATAATAGTTATTATCTGCTTTATAGGGTTTTGGATGTTTTTCTCTTTTCGATCGCGTAATGGATGTTTCAGAGATGCAACGGACACGGATTTTCTCGAAGATTTGAAGACCAACAATAAGGCAAGCCACTCTTCGATCATATTGCTCCTAGTTTATAAAATGTGTTGTTTGCAAGATTGCATGTTTAGCGTACACAATTATTTTGATCGGCCATCGGTCTACGAGCACACGACCGATGGACCAACCTATGTAGTTGCATTATTTTCCATAGGACTTTGTTAAACTTAACCCTTGTCGCTCCACCATAGCAGTACCTTGATGCTTGCGCTCTCTGGGCGTAGGTATCCTTTTGCACCATTTGTTTATATCAGATTTATGCATGGTTATCGATGTGGAAAAAAAACTTGGGTTGTGAAAGGTTTATAAAACCCGACTCGAGGAGTCGGTGACTTTGAAAATAAAAGGATTTTATTGGAGAAAACTTGCGGTGCAAATCCTCTCCTGTGTGGTTTGGTTTCATAGTCGCGCATAAGGACCGATTCCTTTGGGTTTTACATCCGAGCATCTCACATAACGACCACATGGGTAGAATGGGATGCCCCTAGATGAGTAACTCGGTATGGTGGAGTTTACGGCAATCTCCTGCAGTGGGGATGTGTCGGGGGTCCATACAGTGGGGCCTAAGTAGATGAGGGCCATCTGTGTGACACGGGACATTTATGGTTTGGTTAGGGAAAGGCTTTGTCACGAACTTCCGGTACCGGCCAGTATCGGTGTAAGCTTCGTGTCTTGTGAGAAAAGCGTATAGTCTCTGCAGAGGTTTATTTGAGCTGTTCGAACAGCCGTGCCCACGGTCAAGGGCGAATGTGAGGTGATGCCCATAGCATAGATTTGTTTTTAAAACTTATTTAATAAATTGGTTCATGGGATGGGAACTGTTACTAGAGTCCTTCTTTGTGATGGACGGCCAACCTTCGTGGTTGGGAATAGGCCTGTGTGACCTGGGGTGTCGTTTGGCACCATAGGGCCGAGAGGGCCGGTTTAGGGGCCGAGATGGCCGAGTTTGGGTTGGCAGGTCGAGAGGACCGGACCCGGAGTTGTTAACCATGAGACTTGGTTAACGGATGATTGTTGGAGAGAATGTTGGTTTATGTTTTGAAAGTGAAAAGAAGTTAATAAAGGAGAAAGTGTTATAAATGCTAAAATTTGACTTTCCCGCTCGAGTCATTGCAAAGCAACTCGTGGATGGATTGAGGTGAGACGCCTCTCTCCGAAGGGAAAGTTATTTTGAAAACCTACACTTAGACCTTTAAAAGAAAAGTGTTTTAAAATGATTTGCTAAACAAACTTAGCCCTTCTGTGAAGCTTGCATGTACACATTTCCTAGTGGCTTGCTGAGTACGAAAGTACTCAATCCCCCATTGTTGTTGTTTTTCTTCTCTTGGCTTAAGTTCAGGAAGAAGATGAAGGTTGGAGTGTCGTCCCTAAACCCAAACTACTGCCGATGGATTTGGTGTCCTAGCTTCACTAAGTTTCGCTGCTGCTGACTCTGATTGGAGGTTGCAACTTAGGGATTACCCGAAGTTGCAACGTAAAGGTATATTGTATTTATTTAAATCTTGCAGTGATTCATCATGTTACCGCAGGTACCAGCATCGTTATCCTGGGACTGGTACCTGTTTTGCGGTTCCGTGGGAAGGCGGTTCACCGTTCTCCTGTGGCACGCCCTCCTCGGTACCATTTGTACAGTGGCGCAGGGGCGGGGTGTGACACCGATTCAGTATGGGCTTATCGGATGGTATGTCATGGAGCTACACAAGTGTCACCTTATCAGCTTGTATATGGGCATGAAGATATTTTTCCTTGGGAGACTAACATTGGCTCAAGAAGAATTTCTTTACAAAATGAGTTATCGGCCGATAATTATCATATTTTGATGATTGATGACTTGGAAGATTTGTTACAAGTCCGATTGCGTGCTTTGGAGAAAATAAAAAGAGATAAGGAAAATGTTTCAAGATATTATAATAAAAAGGTTGTGCCAAAGACTTTTCAGTAGAGAGAACTTGTTTGGAAGTTGATTCTGCCGATAGGGACCAGAGATAATAAGTTTGGAAAGTGGTCACCTAATTGGGAAGGACCCTATCAGATTCATCATTGTGTGGCTAAAAATGCGTATATGCTTGATGATCTTGATGGAGAAGTTTTTGGGAAAGCTTTAAATAAAAAATATTTAAAGAAGTATTACCCAAGTGTTTGGATCAATTCATAATCGGTTGTTTGGCCGATGTATGATAAAGCCGATCTGTGATAACATCGCCTTGAGATGGCCGATATGTATTATCACCCTTAGACCAAAAATTCAAAAGTTTCACAAAAAGATGCAAGTATGAAAGCTAAAATCGGCTATGAAGCCGATGAATATATTACACAAAAGTTCCAAGTGTTTCGAGACAAATATGTTGCAAGTTTAAAGTGATTACATCAGCCTAAAAAGTTTTGGATAGCCGATATCGCACGCAGACGAATCTGTTCAACTTCATCTATTATGTGCGCATCAACGGCTTTAGTCCTAGGAATCGGCTTCAGTGTCTTGTTGAGTCTCACTAGATGTTTGGCCGATGCCTTTAACTAGCTGTTTGATCTTCGATAGCTTTTGGGAAATCGGCTAGTTTTTGCTTGGCCTCAGTGATCTTAGTGCGGGTTTCTCTCAACTTCATCAGGAGATCGACTTCTTGTTGCTGCAGCTCATCAAGTTCTTTCTGTGTTGCCTTAGGACCAGCAATTAGTTCATCCAACTTTGCCTTGTTCTCATTGACTTGCTGTAGACTGGTTTGGATGGCTATGTTCATGCTTTGGCATTCAAGCCGATCGGCTATTCTTTGCTTGGCCCGCTGAAGTTTGAATTGATATTGCTGAAGGAACATAGCCAGGGACATGGTGTCAGCAATTTCTTCTGGGATTTGGTCTTGGATCTCTTGGAAACGCTCCTGTCAAACCCATGATAAAACAATGGTTAGAACAACTCAAGATGGTAGGACCAATAGAGTACACATCCTTAATCACTCGTATTACTGTTAAAGTCGGAGCCTTGGTGAGTGGTCCAATCATAGACATTCCCCAACCTCGCTGTTGACGGTCGTTAAGTGCAAACTTTAACCATCAACTCCTATAGAAAAGAAATATAATATAATATCAAAACTTAGTGTTAGGGGTTTAACACTAACTATTTTCACTAGCTTTGGTAAATTTATGTATGCAGGTAATTTAAGGAGAAAATACACTCGCCATGCGACAAAATGAACCTCCGACCAATCACACGTGAGCACAAAGATTGGAGGGCCCACTTGACAATCAAATCGATTCAAAGTGGGACCAAACCATCCTCAGCCGCCATAGGGGCCCACTTGTCAGAGACTAAAGAAAGTCGATGGCTAGAGGCGGTGGAGGTGGTTGGTTCAACCGAACTAGCCTTGGCGCCTCCAACTGCCAGCTTTCATGTGGCGCTTCCTTATTGGTCCCCAATGACTACTGACCTAACTACCGACCTACAACCGTCATAGAATAGCTATAAAAAGAGGTCTTCACTCACTTGGAAAATGCACAACAGAGTAGAGTACAACTCATTTTTAGAATCTAGACTTTACTTTTGTATGTTGGATTGAATAGAGAGTGAGGGTAAGCTTCAGAAGGAGTGCTCCGAATATCTAACGGAGTTCTGGAGAAGAGCCGAGATTGTCAGCCTTCTTCTCGCTTGTACCTCGGCGGATGCTTCCTTTTTGTAAAGTAAGTGTTTAAGATGTCTTTATGTTATTTAATTAGTTTACTTAAGTGAGATATATTCTCATCGGTGCGAGTTCGTCGCTTAGTTTATAATTAAGTGCTCTAGCACTAGGACTCTGGATAAAGCGGGAAGTTCCTACGCAAGGCTAGAGCAGTGATCAATAGCTTAGACGTGATGTCTAGCTTGGCGGTTACTTGTTTGTTGTGTGCTCCACGGAAAGTGTGGTAGGCGGCAGGTGGTGATAGCCCTGTCCGTCCTTTACATCCCTCCACGTTCGGGTACATCATAGAGCTCAAGGCCGGACTCAGCCTAGCAGACCAGGGGAAGGCCGGTGCCTGAAGCATGCGATAGAGTTTTACCTTTAACTTAAGTTAGCTAGTAAAATCCATAGGAGTCCTCTCTAGCCAAACCTATCATCTGTTGTTGTCCTTGGATAGAATCTCATTCATAGATAGTACACACATGTCCTTGTGTTTGATACCCTTGGAATACTCTAAGGAAAAGTGCTACAGTGGTATCCGCGCGCTTGCGGATTGATCTATGTGTGTAGCAAATACCAACACTCACTCCATCATTAACGGGGATTATCTTGTGCAAGGGCATACATTGAAACACAATCCAAATGTCTCTCTTTTGTTTTTCTTCCTCGGATATACAAACGAGATTCTATTACCTAACCCAAAATTTCATTTGTATTAAGTGTCGGGCGCTAACCATTCCTCTTGTACCACGAGAGGGGGCTCGAAGGAGCAGTGTTTCTGGCAGGACAACTCGAAGCATGTCTAGGAATGCCGCCGCAGAGCAGCCACAACAGCAGCCACAGTACCCGTAGACAGATTGGAGCCAGTCTGGGTATACACCTGGCTGGGACCAACTACTACCAACATATGGAGTAGGGGGCTCGGCGTGGGCAAGCGCGAGTAGTGGTTTGTGGGAGCATCCCATCAACAGACTCTGGGATGATATCCCAGTGCAGACCACTTCTCCAGCTCCAGTAGGATGCCTCCACAGTCCAGTGCACACCAATTTTTCTCATCTCGAAGTTTTTGTGACTTTAGATGAGGATTTGAGCATGTCACTCGGCAACTGGAGAGCTAGATCTCCGGACCAATGAGATGCACAACATGCTGAACGAGCATGTCCAGGAAACCCACACATGGTAGCAGCATGCAGACAATCAATTGGCGAACATCAATGCCACCATGCAGCAAGGTCAGGCAGACATGTTGACCTACTTCCGGTCACATGGATTCGATCCCCATCACGCACCATGAGCAAGAGTGCTTCCTGCACTAAGGTAACTTGTATCTTTACCTCCATTGCATTGCCTCATAAAAAAGAAAAATGATAAAAATTTGCAAAACATAAAAATACCAAAAATATTTGCTTTTCCATACGCAGTAAGAATGTTTTAGTTCTCTTGTTGAGATGATGAATAGTTGCCCTGTTCTTATTTCCCTTTAGTGCTTAGTTTACAACTTAGCTTTCACCTTAGTTTTTGAGTTTGTTGGTCAAAAATCTTTGCCTTGAACTTGAAACTTATGGGTTGTATATGCATGATCTAAATCTAGGTTGTTATGAGATGTGAGATGGTGAAATAAAGTTACTATGATCTTTCTCCAAGTGATACTTGAAATCTGGAGTCTTTGTTTTTCAAAAGAATAAAAATTTATAAGTTCCTCAATGATAATGAATTCTCACCATAGCCATATGATGATCTTATTGAATAACCTATACACGTATGCTGCTTGTTATTGTATTGAGCTTTATCAAATTGTTGTGACCCCTGTGAGATTTTTTTCATGCTTTCCTGATCAAGATATCACTCACGTGCACCAACCATATATGCTTGACCTCTACACTGGAGGTTAGCAAAAACATGCCATACACCTATCATAGTTGTTTGACCTCTACACTGGGGGATAGCAATATTTTCATCCACTAATAAATACTCCATCATGTCAATCAAATGTCTCTCCTAGTAGTTTGCAATAAGAGATGACTGTAAAAAAACAGAAAGGAAGGTAGAAAATATTCTCAATTATCATGAGAAGGAAAAAATGAGAAAAAGGGTAAAAGGAGTGTTGCTTACTTCTTGAGCAGCATGAGAAAAATAGCTAGAAGAAAAGCCATATCTCAAGTTAGGAATAAAAGAGAGTCTGTGACAAAGGAGTACCATATACACCTTACACCATATAGCCACACATTTTGCACATCTTGATTAGATTGTATGATTTGGTTTCTCCTTGGATCCTCTTTTTGATTTTGCAACATATGTGATAGAACTATTGCCATATCTTTTATCCCTACCCTAAGCTCCACATATAAACCTTTAGAGATAGGATGATAAAGAGGCAACACTTTGTCTTGGTGAGGAATATTATACACATTGAGCGACCAAGAGTATCATTCGAGGAACTTTGGTTTTAATTGCAAAAATTCTTGAAAACCTCGGGAGGGAAAGTTAAACAAAAGAGTAAGTGATTGGTGCTCTACGATTAGTTTTATCTCTCAACCACCCAAGACAAGGAGAAGCTATAGGCCCCATGGGAAATAAGGTAACAAAGGTAAAAGTACTATTGCCAACTTATTCAAATTCTAGGTAGAAAGATATGTTGTAGGCATAGTACTAGTGTGAAATAAAACATGGTAGCAACTCCTGATCAACAACCTAAGTTTTATCTTTACTCGGGACAAGCAAAGGTTTAGCTTGGGGGTGTTGTTGACGGTCATTAAGTACCAATTTCGATTGCCAACTCCCATAATAATAAAGGGAGAACTAGCATTTCTTACACGTACATTAATAATTAATAATGTAGTTCCACTATACTTGGAGGATTAACATGTATGCAAAGAATAAACATCAAAGTGAAGGAGAAATGAAACCGACATGCAAGGAAACACACTTCCGGTGAGTCACGTGTGAGCACACAGATTGAGGAGCCCACAAGTCAGCTCAAACCGACCAAAAAGTAGGGCCAAACCATAGGGAACCATCATAGGGGCCCACCTGTCAGTCTCTAGAGGCGGTGCCGAGGGTTCAGCCGAACCGCCGTGGGCGCCCCTCATCTCCACCCTCCACGTGTTGATCCCTGGTTGGCACCAATGACGGTTGTGGGAGTTACCGACCTCCCCAACCGTCATAAGCAGCCTATCTAAGGAGATTACTCCCTCACTTGCAACACACACCTCAAGGAGCTATTCTCTCTACTCTACATTGTATTTTCTATTGTATTAGTTGAAATAGGCTTAGAGTTTCTTCGGTCCTATAATCTTCTTGGAAATTCCGGTATGTCTTTAGTACTTTACTCTTCTTGTAAGACTATAGTTGAATTAGTAGAATTATCTTCTTTATATTCTTGTGTTCATAATTTATATACTGCTTTAGTAGCTATGTGCTTTATGAATAGGATATACTTAATTTGTATCCTTCACTTGATTAGACTAGTCAATCTATGCTACACTAATGGTCCAATGACTTGATGAGTTGCTGTAGCTCTAACTTGTCCATTTGAAGGGTGGGAGTCTCGGGGGAGTTAGTGTTATTATTTACTATCATAAGCAAGGTGATTAGGTTAGATACATGCCATTGGATGCGGGTGTGCCACATGGAAAATGATGTAGGTGATAGGTGATGACAGCTCTATCTGTCCCTTGTATTCCTCCACGTTCGGGTATGATGTAAGAGTGCATAAATGCCATAATCACGCTAGCAGGCCAGCAAGGAGTGGTCTCTCGGTAGTACCTGGGTGCTTAGAACTAAGTCCTAGACTTGTATGCATTATGTGTTAAGTATATACAAAACATAAGTAATATAAAAGTACAATTGTATCGTAGTTCTCTTATGTACTTTCCACTGTACTAATTAATTAGAGATGAATCTGCTGTGTGTCACAATATCCCTTAATCATATTTATCTTAATTAGTCAACATCCACTATGATCTATCCACCAAATAAAAACTCCACATGATTATGATTCTCCATCCTTCTATCAATTCCAAATAAAACATGAGCTAAAAAAATGATGATATTAGAAAATCAAAATGCTCACAAGCAAGGAAGACAAAATATTCTCTACCATGATGAAAAAAAGAAGGGATAGAGAAAATAGCCATGTTCCCCAAATAAAGTATAAGGAGGAGGATCATACAAAAATGAGTCATCATTCCATTTTCCCATCCATCCACTTACATATCCCTTTCCACACACATGTGCACAAGTTTGATCATGGTCATATGATTAGTATTCTTCTTGGATCTGCTTTTGACTTTACAAAATATTTGATGCAAGTATGCCATTCTTATTCCGTCCCCCTGAGCTCCACATAAGCCTTACTAGAAAGGTAAGATAAGAAAAGGCAACATCAATGCCATGGTGAGGATTAAACACAATGAGCGATATGAGAGAATCAATTAAGGAGTAAAGGTAAAGTTATGTTTTTATAAGCAAAAAAGAAAACCACAAGATAATTTATCAGAGGTAAAGGCGATTTGCATCAAGGTCATTCCATTCCTCAATCATCCAAGATGACATGGTAGACACTTCAAAAGTTCACGGGAACAAGTATGACTTGGAATATTTTGTATATTTGTCATTATACAGGAAGTCTTTGCTCTATCAAGTTCCATAAGCTTTACTTAGGGACGAGTAAAGGATAAGTGTGGGGTTTTGTTGACGGTCATTAAGTGCAAACTTTCACCATCAACTCCTTCATAAAAGAATACAAAATATCAAACTTAGTGGTAGGAGTTTATTACTAACCATTTTCACTAGTATTGGTTGCAGGTGGTCTCTAAAAGAAAACACACTCGCCATGCGACTAAAAGTACCTCCGACCAATCATATGCGAGCACGAGGATTGGAGGGCCCACATGTCAGTCAAAACCGACTGAACTTGAGCTAATCCACTGCCAACCGCCATAGGGGCTCACCTGTCATCCACTAGGCAAAGTTAGTGGCTAGAGGCGGTGGAGGTGGTTCGGCCGAACCCCGAACCAGAATTGGCACCCCCAACCACCTGCTTCCATGTGGCAATTCCCCATTGATCCCCAATGATAGTTATGGGTGTTTACCGACCTAACCACCGACCTACAACCGTCATATGGAGGCTATAAAAGGAGAAGCTCAACTCACTTCCAACTTGCACACCAAAGTAGAGTACAACTCACTTTTATATTTAAGTCACCACTTTAGTATGTGAAATTAGGTAGAGAGTGAGAGGAAGCTCCGGAAGAAGTGCCCCAAATATCGGAGTTCTCTTCGGGATGTTCCGGAGGAGTGTCAGGTTTGTCGGCATTCTTCCACTGGCAGTGGTGGGCCTAGGATTTTGAACTTGTGTATTCGAAATAGAAAGGGGTAACAAAATTTTGTTCATATACCTAAAAGCCTAATAATTAGCTTGTATAGTATCACACACTAATAATTATATAATATATAGCGTATATAACATTAAATTGAGCATGTTCTTTGCAGCAGCTCTCCAAAAAAAGACTTTAAATCAACAGCAGGGCCCTTCTTCCTCTTCATGTTTCAGTTCTGAAAATTAAACAATATGGTATGAACTACTGTCTACTTACTACTCAGTACATTACATCATACAAGGACCAACTAGGCAACTACAATTCTACCAACTAAGCAAGCAAGTATACTAGATCAGTGAATTTTAGTTCCCAAATCCTCAAATCTTCAGTACTCAAGTGCTCAAATTTTAGACTTTTAGTTACCTACTCACCTGCCCGGCTGCCCCGGTCGCTGCCACAGTGCCACCCCCGCGCCATCGCTGACTCGCTGTCGCGCCAAGCAACCACTGTGCCAGCCACGGACGCTCGATGTGCCTCTGCCGGCTGCCCTGTCCCGCACCGCCACCACGCGCCTGTGGCCCGGTCCCGCGCCCTGGCTGTCACACCCAGAAAATAGGACACTATATTCCGTTTGTGAGTGCACGATTCCTTGTCCCAGGAGGCAAGGTACACATTACCAAGTTGATAATTAACAGAGTTTACAAGCGGAAGCGTAAATAAAGTATTTTTATTACACGGGCGACCAAAGGCCCAACACAACAAAGACAAACAACAAAACGAAGACGGCCAACGTGCGGATAACCACAGGCACTTGACGTCAGGCACGAGCTAGAAGTCGAAGCCACCATCTTCGAAGTACTCTTTTGCTGGAGGGGGAAAAAAGCAAGGCTGAGTACAACCACCGTACTCAGCAAACCATGTCGGGAAATGCAAGTAATCTAGAGGAGTACAAACAGATTCATATATAAGGGCTTATTTGCAGAAAATCAGCATTTTAATTCCTTTTATAAATTTTAAAGGCATTTTGATGAATCACGGCCTAACTCTAGTCAATTTATTATCAAGCCGCGTACCAACACGATCTTGCCTTAACCTAGGCCCACAAGTTCCAACCAGTAGCTCCAGCCTTACATAGAGAAACCTCTAACTTTGGGTCATTGCTTTGCTTGACCATAACTAAGGACACGGCTATTCGAATAGATTTTACTCTAGCCAGAGGTGTACCACTTTATCCACCAGACACGTTTTCCTCACGTGTCACCATGTGCCACATGCCACCACGGCATACGGGCGGAAGCCATGACATAACCTTCCGTCTAGTACTTCCCTAAACAAGGAGGACCGACAAAGACTTCCATGGCCAGTAGACCCTGGGACAGGGGGACAGCCTATGCCCCCGGGCGTACTGCCAGAGACGTCGACCCCACCGAGGGCTTCATCCATGTCTATCCATGTCTTCCTTGTTCATGACTACACTAGCCGATACGTTAAGTCTTACCCATTAGACAGGTGGCTGGACGAAAAATGCTTTGCAATCGTGCCCCGAAGACCGGTCCTTATGACGACCGAGGTGCGATTAGCGAACCCATGCACCTCGAGCCAAGCCAAAAATAGTGTTTGAGGTATTTTGAAGGGGAAACTATCCTCCACGGCTAATCAGCCGCTAAGCTAGTACTTCCAGAGTTTCAACATTTCATACCAAGGTCTAGTGTTTGAAAACTCTAATGTTTCTAATTTAAGCGGGGCTAAGCATATTCCTAGTTTTTCTAGTGAGCATCAAGCAGTGGGAGTCCTCACTAGTTTTGTTTTGCCTAAGGTTATCAAGGGTATAATAACAATACAAGTAATTAAGCCATAACAAAGGAATGTAAAGGTATGGCCAAATTAATGATTATCCTGGGAATCAAATAAAGCGAAATGCAATAATTTAAAGCGAAAATAATTTTACAAACTGGGATGATAATATGATCAAGATAGACATGGCTTGCCTTGCTCACTGCCCACATCCTCAACTGCAACCTCGAGGAAGAGCGGCTCGTCCGGAACGGCGGCGTCTACGCGATAGCGCAAACAAAAAGGGGTCCAAACTATAAATAACACCATATAAAAAGCAGTAACAAAGCATAAAAATGGGTTCTACACTGTTTAAGGAAAAATTAGAAATTTGAACGGTCGATTCCGAGTCCAAACGGTCAAGATATGGCCATTTGAAGTTCGTATGCTGTTCAAGTGGCAATTTTCAAATTTGTAAATTTATTCCTTTTCAATTATAATTATTATTTCTTTTTAACAGGGGAGAGAAGGGAGTGGTGGACCGGGTGTACCATGGGGGCCCCACGGTCAGCTCCTTGGTCCACCGTGAGCCGGGCGCACGGGCGGCTCACGGGGCCGGGAAGGCGGCGGCTCGCCGACGGGTGGCCGGGCGGCGCACGGCGGGCGGCCAGGGGGCACCCACCGGTGGCCATGGTGTGGCGGCACGATGGCGCGGGAGCAAGCGCGCAAGGCGGCGACGACGAGCGGCGGAGGGGGAGGAGAGAGGAGCCGGTTCGGGATGGGGGTGGAGGCGGGGCTCCAGTGCTCACCGAGGGAGGCGGAGGCGTGGACAGGGTGCGGACTGAGGCGGCGAGCCCAGTGGCGACCTTGCCCATGCTCGGGGCGGTCCCAGCCGACGCCAAGCGACGGCCGGAGGAGGCGATGGCGGTGGGGCTTAGGTTGAGCGGCACGACGGCGGTGGAGGGGGCGGATTGAGGCGGGCGGAGAGGAAACGAGGGAGAGAAGATGAAGGGCCTCCTTTTATAGGTCACCGGGGAGGGGAACGGCCGAGGAGGAGCTCGGTCGGCGGCCATTAATGGCGCCAGTTCGCCGGCGTCCAATTACTCCTGACCAGCCATGATTTTTGGAGAGCAATCAAGGGGGAAAGGAAGAGGAAGAGGTGGGGAGCAATTCCCCCCACTCTATTGNTGGGAAGCGGCAGGGGAGGCGAATTGGGTGGCGGGAGACGGCCGACCGGAAGGAGGGGAGAGGGAGAGGGGTGGCCGAAGGTGGGAGAAGGCCCCGATAGGTGGGCCCCACCTGTCGGTGGCGGTGGGCGGGAGGCGCCAGCTCGGCCGGCCGGGCGCGCGAGATGGGCCGGAAAGGGTGGCCCGGGAGGAAAGTGAGGGAGAGGGGGAGGGCGGCTGGGCCAGGCTGGGGAGGGGAGAGAGGAGGGAAGGAGTGGGCCAAAAATGGCCCAAAAGGAGGGAGGAAGGTTTAATTAACTTTTCTTTATAAATAAGTCTGAGAAAGGTTATTGTGGTATTAAAATTATTTGTATTGCTTTGAAAATTCAAGTAAAAATTGGTTAAATATTTGGAGGCATAAGGAATTCAACAAAAATTCCCACACACCCATTCACGTTGAATCTTGATGACTTTTAATTGTTGAAGGCTAATTCGACTTTCATTCGATTCATTAAGGGGGACGGCCCATTTGTAAGGCGGGGGGCCCTGATGGACGACATCCCCCGGCCTCTGATTCTTTTGCATAGTCTGGGGGCCGGCCACAGCAGAGCTGCGGGGCATAGCGGCACCCTCGCCTAGCGCCATTCTCGGACCTAGCAGCAGATGGGCGGGCCGAGCCTGAATGAAGAGCGGACCAGACTCTTCTTTGTTTCAGCTCACACAAACAGACTAAGACTTTGTTGCCTCATTCTGTTGAGAAGGTGCTATCTATATACCAAGTAGTCTTTGAGGAACCTAAAGCACTACGGCTATGGGAAAGATAGCTATGGAAGGAAAGCATTTAACTACCTCACATCTGGTAAGTGTAGCAAGTCCAAATCCCTCATCTCATACGTTTCCCTCCACCTCCTTCGCAGGCCTCATAAGCCTCGTGGCCAATAGGCAATGATCTAACTTGGGCGACGGAATGTGTTTTACAATAGTTCCAACGTTTGAGTAATTGAACTTGCTTCTTCACGGAGCTCCACACTTTCTTTTCTTGACTCGCAGCAACAAATAATGTAGTAATAGGTAATGTTTTAAATCCTATAAGTACTTTACTGAGTTAGGACTCTCAGCTCTTAGTTTAGTCTCGGTGCTGTTTTAGTCAAAGCCATTATACAACAATTCTGGACCCATAGCAGGAACAACTGCCTGTGGCCTCGGATGTAGATACCAGTCCCCTAGCCCCAGGAGTAGTAAGCCCGAACGTTCATTTCGAAAAGTAGAGAGGCAGTGTCAGCGACACACCAAACAGAAGCCTGCTTTCTGAGCCATAGATTGCGAGATCCTTGCTGCTGTAGAAAAAAGAGTAAGACGATCGGGCAGAACGAATGGTCATGCCAATGGCTTAGCTTATGTGAAAGACGGATACCAGTGAAAAGCCAAGAAGTAAAAGCTGAGAAGGAGTGACTTGCATGAGTCAACACTTACTACTCAGGTCCGGTAGAGCAATCTCGAATTATCAGATAGAAAGAAAGAAACTATCGACGGGAGAATCGAGTCTATTCAGGAAGAATTGCAGCAACAAAAATGGATGGAATTGGACCGAAAAAGCCATTCAGCTTCGTTATCAATTAGGTATCAGCGGGAACATCAAGATGAATGAGTCGTAGTAAACCGGTGGTTAGGCAGACGCCCCATTGTTCGTGGTGTTGCAATGAATCCAGTGGATCATCCTCATGGAGGAGGTGAGGGGTGCACGAAAGGAGGTAGACCTTCGGTGTCACCTTGGGGGAAGCCTACCAAAGCAGGATTTCGGGCAGTAGTGGGGGTGGGTAAACGCAGAATTTAGTTCATGCCACGACGATCTATATGGAAGGGAAGTTTGTTGATGCTTTCCTATTTAGAATAAGAGAAAATCTGAAAGAGTTCAAATTCGATTTCTTTCCAATTTCTCAAAATTTATTTTTTTTCTTTCCATTGGGTTCATTTTGGCCTTCTTTTGTTGTTTGATTATTATATATCAAACTATGTTTCCCGAGAAGGATCCAAAGATTTTGCCTAATCCACTTCAGGTAATAGCACAGCTATCGTGCTTTTTCTTTTTTTTTTTATTACAAAAGAGGGTATGTCTGGCAATGACACCTCTTTGAGTAGTAGTCTCTGTCTTCAGGGAATACCAATTTCTTTCCTATTTTTTTTTAATATTGTATTCTATTAGCATCTGTATTTTTCCTCTAGAAAAAAGCGAAAAAGCCATTTTATTATTATTAAGCGCCTATTGCGCTGATTGCCATTTATCTAGATGGGGTTTCTGCTTGGTTTTTCAGCAATTATGCTATTTTTTTTAATCATTTTTTCTGGAAAAAGAACAAAAGACATTCGTTTTGCCCGTTTATCTCATTTTTATATTCTACTTCTGATCCAATTATTATATGGATTCTTTTTCCACAAGGAAATATATACAGAGGAACCACTGAGGCTAGCCTCCCCGTTGTCAGGGGCGTGTATCGTCTTTTTATGTCTAAAGGAGCGCGCTATGCAGGAATTTTGCATTTCATTTAACGTGTATTTTGTTGTTAGTAGCATAATAGCTATTGCTGTTTCACCTACAAACACAGCAACAATTTTAGGCATACCAGAAGGTATATGTATATTCTTTCTGATTCATTTCTGGTTCCTACTTTTTTTTTCTATTATTATTTTTAAAAGTAGGTTCACTCAAGGGAAACAAGCCCTTGATACCTATTTTTTTTCCATTGTATTTTTGATTCTCCCCCATTTGCCTGAGGTGGAATGGCTTGAAAGGTGGATTGAAGGGGCAGACCTTCTCCTTTTATTGATGAGCGTTTTTTCAATTGTCGAAAACAACCACTTTTTATCCAAAAAATAACAAAGTATAACATTACAAGGGTAGCTTACTAGTTAGGGTAGTAGTATTTCTTCATAATTTGAGACAAGAGAAAAAGATACGAGGCCCACCCCTTTCAAGGGGTGGGGAAAGAAGAGAGGGTATGTGCCCTATCGAACAAATAGAGGAAAGGACAGAAAGGGGAAAAAGTAAAGTCTAAGCGACATATGGCACGAAAAGGAAATCCAATTTCGGTAAGACTTGATCTAAATCGTAGTTCAGATCCAAGTCGGTTCAGTGAGGGCGACCGCGAAAGTCACCGAATGGGTTCGGTCCGTCTTTTCTTGATCTTTGTTTGTCCCCCCAAAAAAAGGCGTGAGAGGACGTTGCAGATGTCCGGGACGGATACGACTTCTTCTAACGCTAGAAGACCACATGAAGAAACCCGGGACCAGAGCATGTCGTGAAAGACGCACATGGGGCGGGCGTGCTTCGACCATGTCTCCGGGACACAGTTGAATGTAAATATCATGAACGCGAGGATAAGGATACCAGGCTGGGAAACCCGGGCAAGTACTCCCCTAATGTGCCGATCGCTAGTGCATCCAGGGCCCTGGCGCCCAGCTCCGCTGGAGAGGCCGTCACTGATCTGAAAAGTGCGTCTGCGGTTCCGATAGACTGATTCTGCGAATGCCTAGCCCCAGGAATCAATAAAAAACAAGTGCTAAGTTTCATTTCAGATCAGTGAATAAACCGAAAAAAGAGACCTTTCTCGCTCGGCGCCGCACTATGCTCCGCTTCAACAAATGAGAGTTTTCGGTGGAACCGGTGAACCACGCGAGCTGGTTAGATGCGTGGGGCAGAGGGCTCGTAGTACCTGATAGCGCAGCTATGCAGTGGAAGGGAAGGAGCCTAAATCGACCCCCTTCTTTCTTTTTTATTCAAAGACACAAAAGCACAGTACAAAGAGATTGGACTCTCGGATGAGACTAAGCAGCTACCATTCCGACGCACCCCTGACCCTATCTTGATTCAAACCGAAAACCCTCTCTAAGGTGGAGCCAAGTTGAAGCTATCATTCAAAGAAAAAATGGGAATAAAAATCCACTTTTAGGGATATAGATGAAGTCTCGCTCAGTAAAGAGAGTTGTAGATTCGTAGAAGAGGATCAGAGTACGCGCGCTACAAAAGGCAGCTAGCCAATGAAAGTAAGTGGAAAGAATATAGTACTTTTGTACTGACCCCTCCGGGGCCCCTAGTTGTTTTGGCGCGCCCTACCCCAACGTTAGACTATTGCCTTTTTAGCCTACGCTTGCTGCTTCCCCCGCCCCGAAGCGAGACTCTATCCGGATCTCAAAGAATAACGAGCTAGGCGGCCAGCGGGCAAAGAAAGGGGGCGGGCCGGCCGGTTGGGGCCTTGGCGATACGTTCTTCTTTCAAAGCGTTTTGCCATAGATCGAGGGCGTCCTTCTGGGGCGGGACGTTTACTTGAAAATGCCAACCGCCTGTTCCAGCAGCGGGGCCCTTGCACGAAAGCAAACTGCCCGATTAAGTAGCAGTTGCTTCGCTGATGGGCCCAGTGAGGGGGCATTGTCCCTCAGTTCTTACCAACCTCAGGTGTGTAATTGACATTTAACTTATTATCTTCTTTTTTCATGCAAGCCTGACCTCAGCCGTCCATTTCTTATTCATTCAGGGCGCCCCTAGTGGACTTGGCGGTGCTCCTTTCTCAAACCAGAACAACTCTGAACGTTAGGGAAAATAAGGGAAGACCACCTGAGCGAACCAACCGAAGGGACTTTACTTATCCGAACCGAACGTTAGCGGCTTAAGCTAAGCCTATCACGAGCTGCGTTGCTGCTTGATCAGAGCAAGAAAACGGATGCGTGTGCTAACGCTTTCGCGCTAGTGCGCTCAACCCGTTGCTTGTTGGGGAGGAAGATCTAAAAGTATGGGGCAAAGGATCAAGCGCTTTGACTTTGCTTTGTCCCCCGGGATCCACCACAGGTTGGGTTTGAGAGCCATGTGATGGGTGACTATCTAGCACGGTTCAAAGAGCACGTGTATGTAGTCTGCGCTGGTGAATGGAAGCCCCCGCCGCAAAAAAGAAGCGGCTCTTCCCACGGCTCTGTCACCATTGACTCTATTTATTATTATGGTAAATCATTGTATCAAGATGTCAATCTTAGATCTTATTTCAGTTCGATACGTCCACCTACGATACTCACCTTTGGCTTTCGTCTCAGTAGGTGTATTATTCTACATTTTCCCAAAAGGACATTCATTCATTTCTTTCTTCCCCGTCGACCACTACGACTAAAACGACGCAACAAATCAAGACCCGGAAAGGATAAGGGCCGGTGGTGGGCATTTGAGAAAGTCGGGCCGATCGGGTGTCTTCATTCAAGCGAGGGTAGAGAGGAAGAACGAAACAAAGTGAGAGGCCGGGGGGCAGGGAAAAGAGTCGAGTCGATCGACCGGGAGAAGCAAAACGAAATCAGGATTTGGCCGAAAAAGATGCAACGTTATGGATACCATGACCGATCACCATCGAGAAAGAAGAATTTTTCTAAATTACTTCGGGTGAGCGGGGCCTTCAAGCATCCGAAATACGACCGGGGTTGTAAATGACATAGCCTTCCTGATAGAAAATGATGGCCCGACGAGTCATCTACTAAAAAGGACCCTCCCCACTGTGCGCCCTCCTTGAATTATTCGGTCATGCAATACTTTTTTAATACAAAGAACAAAATGCATTTCGACCCCGTCGTAGTTCTCAATCGATTGCTCTTCAAAAAGAGAGTGAAAAAAGCATCAATATGACACATCAGACAATACATGAAAGCACAAAGCCCCACGATCATTTAGTGAAAAAATATGTATCAGCCTCCCAAAAGAAGTTGATTTTGTCGAGTTAAGACAAAGAAATTGAAAGATTTACAGAGGAAGAAAAAGCATATCGACACGGGCTCCTACCTATTCTGGTGTTTACTTCATCATAGCTTGAAAAGATGAGTGCTGAAAACAAGTCGTCTTCCGTACACCCGGTATACAGTGAGTACAGACTGAGACGTCATACGCAGAGACTGATATGGCCGGTAATAGACAACAATGAGAATAAGACGTAAGAGAGAGAACGGAAAGAATGAGCCGCCCCCACCGTTCACATTATTCACCGCTCGTTACATGTCTTGAACTTCCTCATTCGAAGCCTGAACCTATAGGTTCGTTCCATGTCTTCCACTCTATACACACTCTTAAGGGTAAAACAATATATGTGATCTAAAACAGGTAACCGCTGTTATATCGCTCGATAGAAGGCACTGTGGTCGTTTTCAAAACAAGGTAGAATCATAAAGGGACTACCTCAAACCTGAGAAATAGACGCATCTGAGCAGGGGTTGTTTTCTTAAACGAAATGCGCTAGAACTTTAGTTCACTACTTTTGATTGAAACTACCATTAGGGTATACCAAACCATAGCTCAATCCCTCATTTGAGGGCATGCAGACAGGTTTAGCTGCACAAAAGGAGCTAAATCACACTTTTAATAGGAAATAATAACAACCATTATTATAATAATCCACACTTTTATGATTCAACTCCAATAAATCGGTGGAAATAAAATCGTAGAATGGTGATCGAGAACACCCATTGGGTTTATTGATTGCTGCATTTGCGGAAACCAATCCTTGCAATATAGTTTTTGCTTGCTTGCAAGGTATGTTTCAGGGTTTAGCCACCAATCAGAAATAGACTCCCAAAAGACTAACTATAAGCGATAGTATGTTGGGAAACATTACTCCGACCAGGATTCCGAGATGGATATCTCACTTCCATACTCAAAGGATGGATGATCACATTACCAAGGCAGACTTTGAGACAAATGCTCAGGGCTGGGATGCCCAAAAGACTAATATTGATGAATGGAATTGTTGTTCCCGCTACTACTTGGCAAACTAGCTGCCATCCCAGGAGACGACGGCCCCCCTATAAAAAGTCTAATACAGTCTCGGGTAGTTGCGGCTAAGACAATTTAGTTCATCGGATAAAATACAATCCCAGGTTGGATTGAGACCAATAGATCTACAGCTAGTTGCGGTCTTTATCTTACTGAGCAGAGTAATCTCTAAGAATGTTGCCTCTCGATTGTTCGGATAAATCAGATCGAGGGGATTACCTTTGTGATCATCGTATGGCAAAGTTGGTCTTGGAAAGCACTTAGCTTGGCTCGAGTGAAAACAGAGAAAGACTATTGTCCTCCGTCTCTTCACGCCCTATGTATAGTGAATAGGGTTGCCCATGTAACTGGGAACTTTGACTTGCGAGTTAGCCATTAGTTAGTTTTTTTAACACGGGATTAGACCGTGGATGAGTCTAAGGGTAAGGCAAATGCGGTAAGCAAGACACCAGCTCTTGGATCAAACCTAAACAAGATCATATCTCCGACAGATACCGTTCACTTCGGTTAACGCCAGGGTGGGATAACTTCTTTCATTGATTGAAGGGCTTGTGATGGCTTACTACAAGAGACACAAAGGTGGGCAACAAGAAGGCGGTCACCAGCTGCAACTAATAGGATGGCTACTTGACGAGGGCAAAGGTGCAATAGCACTGAAACCCAAGGCAAGACCTATTACAAGCAGTCGCCCCTAGCATTACCGGGAGGATGCCTAGCCGGGGTTCGCAAGGACTCTGAACAGCCTAGCAACTGGGGCAACTGGGGCACGCTATGCTGACACGAAAGCGACGTCATACCAGACAGAAATACAGCTATGAAAGTCTTCGTCGAAGTCTTTGGCAAGGACAATGTTGGATGAGTGGAACAGAAAGGAATGGCACGGAATAGAAAAGTCGAGTTTTTAAAATTAAATTGTTGCTTTGGTTTCAGTCAGAGGATGGGTGAGTCGTAAGGGGATTGGAATGGGAAACTTTGGGAGTCCTAACTCTTTCCTAGGAGTCAAAGTTACCTACCGAAGGAGCCATAGTAATGAGAAGTGGGGACTGGGCCTGCCTTGTTGGAACTCTATTTTCCCTTTCTCTTGAGCTTCCACATAAGATAAGATTCAAAAGCTATAAGCTCACCTTGGGGTTCCTTATAAGAACTTGTCTTCTTTCTAACATCACCAGGTGTCAACCCAACCGGTTCTCTTCGTCTATCCTTCAGTACGAGTTATCCGGTGCTTTGGCTTGGATTCCTCCCACCTGAGCATTCTACTTCCCCCCATTGGATTACTAGTCTCGCCCTCTAGTTACATACTATCTTCTTACAATGGATCACCATCTTGACAGCAACCTTTCCTACGTTCATGCGGGAGCCTTGATTTAGTACTCGGGCAATGCCTATTGCTCTGTTGCCTAGAAGTCTCATACATATGTATAGGATCTCATCCATATTATCTTATAGGAAGAGTAGTAACTACCTGCATTCGTATATTCCAAAAAAGAAGAAAGAATTCAACATAGTAGAGTATAACTTTGCTTGCCTAGCCTTTCAAAGCTATTATTTGATTCTAGAAGGACCTTAGAGTATTGTCACTGTTCCACTGGAATAAAAATATTTGTCAGTGGTCAGTTTAGTTCGAACAACAAAGTGAGTGGCTGGACTTCTAGTTTTGAACTCTGGCTAGAGTAACCAACCATTGAACCATCTCCAGGTCACAGTCACCCACCAGGAAGGCATAGAGGCAAGACAGAAAGTCAAGACAGCAGGAATCAAACCTAGTCATAGTAAAATGATCATTCAAAGTAGACTTTTGTCATAGGGCAAAGGAGCTTAGAAGGGTGATGTAGGGAAGTAGTAAGGGATGAAATCACTTAGATGTTGTATGACGGAACGATGACTTAATGCAAACATTTTAGCTTGAGAAATGACGTAGGTGATAGACTCCGTCTTTCTTTCCATTTTTGATTGAGAAAGCGTCTGGCCCAAAGAGGTCTACAGTAGTGCCTTGCGAGGTCGTAGACCCGGTAACCCATCGTTCGCCTAAGATCGAAAATGCGATGTCACATCACTCTTCATTCAGTTCAGTCCATTTGCTTAACACATGCGATGACAGTCTCTCTCTGTCATGTCAAATCGAGATTGTGTGGGTGTTCAGTATCACAATCCCTGTATTCTAGGTTCTGGCTGGTTAGAACAGAGGAGTCAAAATCCTCTTTAGCTTTGCGCGTTGGACTCTAAATCCTAACAGAGTGGTTCGATTCCACCTCAGAACGACCTTCACAAAAGAAAATGCAAGTGAAACGAGACGAGAATTGTAGGCTTCTTTCCTAAACTAAAAGCGGTGGTTCCCGCCTCCCTGTGCCTAAAGCGGGGTGGGTGACTGCGGTTCGAGTCTTTATCGATTGGGTAGATCCATATGTTCTGGGGGGAGACGAGGTGTAGCGCAGTCTGGTCAGCGCATCTGTTTTGGGTACAGAGGGCCATAGGTTCGAATCCTGTCACCTTGATGTGGTATTCACAGGGGCCGAAGTGCAAAGCCTCGTAGCCTATCCGTGGTCGGGAAGGCAGGCGAAAAGCGCACACAAAATAAAAAGAAAGCAAAAAGCTTATTTTGGATTTTTTTAACCCATTATCAGGCTTTTGGAATTCTATATCTATATAATATTATAAATCTATTTCACTGGTTTGATTTACATATTTTAGTCATGTTATTTTTCTAGCCTTCAATCAGAACCCCACCGGTTCCGAAGATTCTTTCGGCATCACAATGTGCTTTTGGAATCTTCCTATGAAACAAATAACATTCTGGAACAGTTTAGGACAGCTCAGTAGAAAGCGAGCTTTTTTCACGTATAGCCAACCTCGAAGCCCAATTAGCGCAGGGGCTGCCCCCTCAATTCAACCCTGGCAAGTATGCTAACTTAGTCAGGGAGCATTTAGACGGTGCAGTTAGTATTGACCACTACCGCCAAGTCCATAATTCAAAAATTGATGAAGTCCACATAATGGAGCTTAAAAGCCGATTACAAAATCTACTTTTTGAGCATCTTGAAACCGCACATAAAAAATATTATGAATTAATCACCTTACAATAACATACGAGAGACAGCTTTCGATTTTTTCGAACAACAAGTCGAACCCAATGAACAATTCCATTCAAAGGAATGTTCTAGAGGGGGCCCTTTTCCGCTATATTCGCTATATTGAACAAAATGGAAGAAATTCTTCACGATTTCTAGAGTTTCGGGATTACTTCACTGATATCGATTTTCGCCTAAGCACGGCCTCTAGGTTAGTTCAAAGTGTAGTACAACGAACTATCGATACACCGAAAATGAGTAAAGATGGGTACATAAAATGAAGACATCGTGGATTACCCAAATTGGGACAACGATAGGACATTTCACTTTCTTTCGCAATATTTCTGATCATGACTCAACCACTAGGAAAGGGGATTGCTTACTCTCAGCCACGTTTTCGCTTATGCTTAGTCAAGTGAGGATTCCATTCGAAGTAATGTAACAGGAGCACCATCTTAAAAACTTCTCAGGATTCGGAGTTTTTCGAGAAAAGGTCCCATCCTTCAATATCATGATTGGGTCAACCAGGCCAAATCATAAGTGAATTTGATCGGGTCGACCAGGTCAGGCCCGATCATGAGTGAATAGAAAATCGAAAACGTACATAGTTGTTCCAGCGGAAATACTTTGTTTAATTCTACCACTTCTACTAGGAGTAGCCTTTTTAGTGCTAGCTGAATGTAAAGTAATGGCTTTTGTGCAACGTCGAAAGGGTCCTGATGTAGTGGGATCGTTCGGATTGTTACAACCTCTAGCAGATGGTTTGAAATTGATTCTAAAAGAACCTATTTCACCAAGTAGTGCTAATTTCTCCCTTTTTAGAATGGCTCCAGTGGCTACATTTATGTTAAGTCTGCTCGCTTGGGCCATTGTACCTTTTGATTATGGTATGGTATTGTCAGATCCGAACATAGGGCTACTTTATTTGTTTGCCATATCTTCGCTAGGTGTTTATGGAATAATTATAGCAGGTTGGTCTAGTAAGACGGGGGGCGGCCGTTTGGTCGCCTATGATATACGGACCAATTGGTCAAAAATGGGTTTGTGCCGCAGGTGTTGAACGATCTACTCTACACAGGTGTGGGCTTACAGGGCTAGGGCTCATAAACCCTTTCTTTCATTTGGGTCGGTCACTTTTCTGGGCCGGGATCGAGAAGTGGAAGTCATAAAAAAGAGATGTTTCTCTTCGCACCTCAGATCAAGAGGAAAGGTAGCTTGTCAAGCTGGTCTCACTATTGGAAATTCTAGCTTTCTTTTTTTTCACCGGCTCTTCTTCTTTGTCAACGCTACTAAGGACCTGACGGTTCGCCTACTGGATGAATGAAAGAACATGAGAAAGGGTTATAAAAGAAAAGGCGACGAAAGTCTACTACAGTACAGTCAAAGTCAACGGCTGAGTTTGCCTAGCCTCGCCTACTAAAAAAATAGTAGACGAGCGAGTTAGCGAAGAGGCTTAGGGATAAGAGAGTGTCAGTGCGTACGTAGCCTTCATTCTACTACGCTACACAAAGTCACTTAGCTCGACGTTAATTAAGAGAGTAAAGGAGGAATACCCTACATAGAAGAACCGCAGTTCGCTTACAAAGGTATAACCTTTAGCTCCCCGGGGCAAAGCTGCTTCTCACCACTGATAGACTACTTAATTAAGATTCCATTTCAAAGGCGCTACTTTGTTTCGCAAGCCTTTGTCATTGTTAGTCACCTAAGGTTGGCCCTCGGCCCCCTGCGAATCCGTAAATCAGAGAGCATGCCGCAAAAAAAAGGATGGTCCCCTATGCATTGAATTCTTTCCAAAACGCAAAGAATTCAAGTACCTGACCCTCCATCATGATGAACCTCTCCTTGTGATCGGGATGAGGTAGATGCCTCCCAGCTGGGGGGCAGATCGAATCGGAGTTTCCTTAGGTAGCCACCGACCTACAGTTCTCCTTAAACTTCTGTGCTTGGTGGAAAAGAAGCGAACAAAGGTACGCTCGCTTGCTGTCTTGTTCTCTGCCGCGGACTGGGATCGCTCGCCAGCTAGGCCCTCTAGAAAAAAGTTGGAGCAACATTGTATGAGAACATATTACCCATCTTCGGGGACAAGGGGTGGAACGACCTCTCGATCTACTTACTGCAGCCCAGGACGGGCGTCGTCGTCTAGGCGTGACTTCTTGTTTTGATCTCCCCTACGCCTAGGACGTAGTCTGGGCCAAGAGCCATAGTTAGTTGCTGTTTCCATTTGGTTCTTCTTTCTCGTTGTTGATACCGGCAAGACCCAGCCAGATGATGATGTCTGTAGGTTGGTAGTCAGAGGACTCTTTGTACCCGAAAAAAAAGGGCGCTGGTGAAAAAAACAATCATTTGATTTAGTTTCTTGCTCTCCCTTAGCAGCGGGAAAGGAGTCTATCTATCTGCCTAGCTTTGGTAGATTTCCCCTAACGCAATTCAAAAACGGAAATTCCACGAATCCCTGAGGTGGATAAGTCCGATGACTCAGCGGCAGTGCGGAATTGAGTTTCTGGTCCGGTGGATCTGATCTATAGTTAGGCGGCAATACATACCAAAAGGTTCGAAGAAGGAAGGCGCAGTATATAACCAACCCACCCATAGCCGGTCTAACTGCTGAGAGAGAAAAGTGTTTTTCTTTCCCTAAGAGTCCTCAAGTACACACAACTATTGCTGATCCTTTGCGAGATCAGGATGAGACCCTTCAGAATTTCTAATCAATCCATGTTAGGTCAATATCAAGACAGAGCATCTCTGTTGGCTCTGTCAGGGAAGTGAAACAGGCATTCCTAGGTTGGGTGGGGTTACCATAGGATTGACCCTCAGTCAGGCCTCCGATTCCAAGGAGTTGATTTAGCAAGTTCCCCGTGCTACCCCACGGGAAGTCTAATCGGATCAATCGGTGGTTCCGTAATGACTAGTCGAATACACATTGAGGGGGCCTTGCCTCCTCCTTCCTGCCCACACCTTCATTCTTTTCCTCCTCTGATCTTAGAAAGCATACTAAACTTCACTCCAATCTTTCTCCATTAGCAACAAAAGCAGCTCTATCTATCGGCCCTTGATGAGTAAGCTTAGCTATACCGCTTAGGTAGCAAAGCAGCAAGCTCCCTTCTAATGCGTTACTAGGCTGCTTGGAGCCTTCCCGCTTAGTAAGCTGCCTTCGGCCCTTCCTCCTTCTTACTCTGTTTGGTATTCACTCGCGGGTTTGTTTCCAGGTTCTTTCATTCTTGGTTGGCTCTCTCTATTGTTGTTTGTAGATCGTGCATCCTGCGCATTGATCCGGCAGCGAGACCCGCCCTGGTTGTAAAGCGAGCCGTCCTTCGTTTCATTCGTTGCTTTGTCTTCGGTATGTTTTTAAACTAGACCTTCTCTCGGGACTGTGGTGACGAACCTCACTCTCCTCGGTCAAGTGGTTGACCCGTCTGTCCAATAAGTTGACTAAGTGAATGGTAATCCTATAGTTTGACCAGCCTGGGAAGAGTAGTCAGAGGCAATTCGCTAATATGGAGCTGTTTATATCGGCTTTCTTTCCTAACTAACAGGAAAAGAGAGACATGCGAGTTCGACTCTCATTCTATCCATGTTCAGCAGTCCTTTTCCATCTTAGTACTGTTGATGGCAGTACCGCTCAACTACGAGATGCTTGAAAGTCGATGTATCAATAATGTTCCCAAGAGTAGCATCGAGCCTCGAAACGGCAAGCCATGCTTCAAGCTAAGTCAGTATGGATCTAATTGATTGCTAAACTAAAGGCTCTGTCGAAGATTCTCATTCTGAAGCAGGTGCCTAGCTCTGGAAGGATGGGCGGGATCATACCTATTTGAAGAACATTCTGTAACACTTGTTTTTGAGTGGGGAAGGAAAAGAAGCACACAAGCGAACAACCATCTAACCGTCAGTCTGAACTCCCAGTCCATCAGTAAGAAAAAGCTTCCATTTCCATCATTCAACAGTGGAATGTCTATCGTGATAAACCGTGTGATTTGAGCCTATCTATAGCTAGAACAGTGTGATTCTATAAGCTAAGCAGATGAGGCAACGAAGTACCTAACCGTCCTCTCTGATTGACTTCATCAGAAGATTCCTATGGTCTGGTTTACCTTTCTTCTTTCCTTGCAAACTTGGATTGATATGGTTCATTCCTGGGCTATGCTCTTTCAACGGTTGACAGAAGAGGGGGACGGGCAAGGATGATCAGACTGCTTGGTTCGTCAGACGTATTAAAAAAACCTTCTTTTTGGTCTTTTCTTTCTTGCCGCCACTTTGTGCCGCTGCAATGAGAGCGTAAGTTGCGGAATTTTTTCTTTATTCTTTTTTGTTTTGGTGCGCTCTTCCTTTTTTGAATTAGAAAGAAGGGTTCAGTGGGAGGGCAAGGGGTAGCTAAGTTTTAGGTTGGCTCTTTTTTTATGACTTTCTTTTCGGTGTAATTTAATAAAGAAATAGCAATTGTTCATTTCATTTTTTTCTTCTTTTCTCTACTCAATCCAGCGAAGAAAAAGCAACTCCTTTTCCCCCCTTCTTGCTTTGGGGGGTGGGATCCTGAAGCTGCCTACCTTTCTTTTTGGCGAGTAGCCGCGAGGAATGTACTTGATGACATCGAGTTTAAGGTATTCCAAGCCAAGAGATCCAAACTTTGATACAGTTGGTTTCATTGGTCCATTCTTAAGGGGAAGTCCTGAAACTTAACTAGTCAATTGAGAGGATCATTTCGTCGGCATACCCTAAAGAACGTACTCCCATCTTCCTTCACCATCCTTCCTTCTAACTGTACATATGGTGATCCGGATCCCGCAGCTATTCTCATTCCAGCCAATGATAACGATAAAGTTTAAATTCGATGGATGGCATGAAAAGGAAATGGTTTGATTAATTAATAAATGGAACCATAGGCAAGCACCCACTCAACTAGATGCTAAACATTTCATTGCATTTTCTTGAACGAACTTTGAAAAGCCAAATTGTTAGTTCACTAGTATAATTATTCTTATAATTGAAACCACTTGATGATGAACGAGAAGTAGCTCGACCGTAAAGGAAAGGAAAGGAACCCTGGTGAACGGATTGAGCGAGCGCCAGCGGGGAAATCTCAAAGAGATATTTTATATTTTATATAGTTATTCTCTAATATTTCACCATAGAAAAGTTTCTATTTCACTGCCAATCTCTTTCACTGTCAATCTGTTGACAAAGCTCAACCAAGGAAATTATTTTTGATCCTGGAAGAAATAGTAGAAATTAGAAGAAAAAACTTGATGCTTGAAAGAACGGACTCATAGGGTCACTAGCCAACTTTCATAAAGAAAAGGCCTCACTGTATGGTTAGTGTTAAAAGCACTATTACACTTTCTAATCAAGAAGCAAAGATAAAATGAAGTATACAAGTTCACCATATCTTTTGATTAAAAGAAACAAGAAGCTCCGGTAGGACCTAGGGAACCTTGAAGTAACCCACTATTTTTTTGTAGTGAATATTGAATTCTAAATTTAGAGGTGTAATCAGGGTAAGCTTATGCCTCATCCTGGTTGGGAAGGTTATAGTAGCTTCAGTCATTGGAATTACTCTATTTCTATATATAGGCCTTATCCTTTTTGTTATTGCGTTATGGTAGAGGGAAAGAGAAAAGAAAGAAGAGAAATTGGGCCATGTTTCCCGAGAGAGACTGCCTTCTCTCAGGCCAGCAGTCTTATACTTATAGTCGACTGCTCTATGACGATCTGACCTCTTTCCTGGGCTCTGCTCGCTCGTCTACGCTCCGACCAATTCAGTCAAAATCGAAAAAACGATGTTTCCTTGAAAAAGTCTAAGAAATAGTAGTAGTAGTAGTAGTCAAAAAGTGTACTTTTCCATATATTTCGATTTATAGGGATCCCTATCTTTATCTCTATCCACAGAGATACCTATCTATATAGAGAGAGATTTTTCAATAAATTGATCTAGACTATCCTCTATCCGGATAGATATGTCCCTATGAGAGACTAGGCCGATCTTTTTTTATATGTTTTGGCCACGTCCGTTTCCGCTCCGAAGAGGAAGGTTTGGATCTTTCAATCTTATGTCGTGAGGGATGTGACCTATGTTAGGTCCATAAGATACCACAGCTTTTAGTGTTCTATGATTCACCTCCAAATAATGAGTAGGTAGTTCGATCCTTTTGATTCTTATCTTCCTAGTAAATGGGGATCCGGAGCAATAGGTCGAATTTCTATATAAAGAAGACTTGTAAACAAAAGGACTTATTGCTCTTTTTCGGTTTTCCGCTTCCCCTATTGTTCTTATCAATTCCTCTTACTCCTTCTTTTCAATAAGAAGAAGTATTTGAAATGAAACAAATTCCTCTTCATTCTGTTGTGCTCAGCGAAGGAACTGCCTAAGCATACTTTTGCGGATCCAAACTTCTTTGTTCTTTCTAAGTCTTCTTCTTCCATATAAGAACGCAACTCTTGCAAAAACCAGGATTTGAGTAGTAAGCAGCATCCCCTCTGAGTTGTGAGTAAGCGGAACCATTTTGTTTTTGTTTTTCTCCAGATTCTGACCGGTAGTAATTTGCCTATGATTTTTCCAACTGATATGTCAATATAGAAAGATCTCCTTATTTCTTCACCGCGGGTTCTCGCGTCATTTTCTTGAAAAGATATTAGATCACCGTGGGAAACTTTCAAATGAGTAATGGTTACCAGTCCATTATTCAAACAAACCCTTCGATGACTTATCGGCTGCCTTGCTTGAGGAAGAGTGTCACAAAAATGGAGACGAACCGGAATCACGTCCGATCTTGTTTCTTGATTGAGTAAGAAAGGGATATATGAAGTTCGTTCTCTTCCTCTGTGCATCTCCCTTATGGGTAAATCCCCATAATAAAGGGACAACTTTCATGTAGTTTGTGATTTGATGTTACTGTTTAGATTTTCTCTCTGAGAAAGATTTCTTTTAATGGATCTCCTCTTGTTCCTCAATCTTCGGAGAATGCGGCGTTGGATTAGAGAAAGTTCTCTGTTCCGAACATTTCCTGGAAGTAGATGACACGTTTTAAATCTTAATGCAGGCATGGCATATTTCGTTGAATCAGTCTTTTTCGCCACATCGCGTATAAAGGGAATCGAACCCAACTCTTCCACTCGCCGCCAATGCGGAAGGATGCCGCTGAAAAGAAAGGAACGCTCACCAGAATGAAATACTTCAATTAGGATGAGCTACTACATATCGTTCTGAAAGGGGCCTGTGAAACTGAAGCAGTTCCTGCAACCATCAACGAAGTCAAGACATTACCTATAGCAAGAAAGACTACCGATAAAGAAGAGCCGAAGCCCTACCTTGTTCCTGCCATCCCTTTCCATTCCAACATCATTTTTATCTATCTCACCTTTCATAAGCCCATTCAATGAGTTTTCGGGACATGGGTCAAAGCGATTTGTAGACCAATAGCAAAAGCAGCAACGATTCGATGCTCGAAAGCGGATGGCTTCCTTATGAAAAGAGTAAGAGCGCATTAATGGAAAAAAGAGGAAATCACGATCCCGGTAGAGGGAGGAGTCGGGGGACATTATGTGGAAGTTGGGTCACATCGTGGATGTACATAATAGGAGATTGATCTCTTAATCTTTCACCCCGAAATCCTTCTCCCCAGCTCAAGATCACTTTCTTCTTTTTCTGGAAATAAGTAGATCCTTTCACTTTCATGACAACTGACTTTAAACCCATCTTTCTGGCGGATCGCCCGACATGTTCCGCAGTTGCTTCAGCAACATATCGAGAAAGACGAGACCGCCCTTTTATTTACCCCAAACAACCTGCGGAGGCCCCAGTCTTTTTATTCCCCTTAGCATCTGTCACGGTCACAAAGGTCTTATTTTTCATCAGTAAGACATGGATAAAATCTCTCTTCTTTTTTCGTTCACATTGTTTATATTCCTCCGAGATGCTCTATACGAAGTTCTTGAATTTGAAACCACCTGCACCTGCAAGCCTAGGCCTATCAGTCTCAACCGTTGTTTTTTCCTGGGGCATCCTATGTGAATAGTGTTGACGAATCAATTGATTTTTGTAGGCATCATCCCTCTTTCCTATGTCCTTCCCCCCTTTACCTTCTCTTTCTATTCTATAAAAAGGCGAACATCTAATCTAGGCCCGGTCGCCTTTCTATGAAGGCGAGCAGCCCAGCCCCCTTGTTGAAATTTTGATATTAAGGAAGCCGTATTTCGCAATAGCAGCTCCGAGAAGCTAGGCTTAGGGTGCGCCTCCTACGGTCGTTTCAGTGACTCAATTGGCTGGCTTCCCCCAGCTCAGACTGATGCCGCCACCTCTCCCAGGACCGGAATGATTATCCCTGCCCGATGGGTCTACATTCATCCCTGAATGTCGTTGGGTACTCTTCACTTCCCCGCCATTCTTGTAACTGTCACCTGTAATCCGCGCAGGTGTGTCCGCACCCCCTGGAGTAGACGAGAAAGAAAGGATTTTATCCCGCCCCCCTGGTTCCAGACCCAGGAGTTCACTTTCCCGTATGAGCATTCGGTACATATATAAGTCAGTGGAAGAGTCAAAGGGTCACCACTACTGAGGATCCCCCCTTTATCTTAGAAGGGTCGTCTGAGGGTTCACCGCGGTTCATTGTTGTGCTTACACACTAGGCTACCCTTCCCCGAAAGCTCCGCGGGACCACCTATCACTAGTCTTCGGCCGGAGGGGTTTATTGCACAAAAAGGCCGGGACGCAGGCTGCCGCAGAGGAAAGCCCAACGAATGTCAGATGCAAAGCCCCGCACCTCATTAAGATCATATTGGCATACTCTCCCAAAAAAAAAAAGAGCAGACCCCATTGAAGACGGGAGTGAGATACAACAAGGTCATTTCCGTCCACCTTCTCATGGAGCTGTACATGGACGTTACCGCTCATACAGCTTCCAGCCAGCAAGCAGTTAGCTTTCCACTAAAAGTCATGGAAGTGTGGATAAATCGACATCAAACTCTAGTCGACAGAAGGTTTTTATTGGTCTTTAAATTCTTATTAAAGCCTTCTCTACCATTGAATTCAAAATGGAGTCCCGGCTATTGGAGATCATGTCTCTTCCTCGAAGGATATAACTCCTTGAGGCTTGGCGGCCCCGGTCATTATAATATTTGCCAAACAAATTGCAAATTGGGCAATGTCCAACATGGAGTCACTTAAAGGGTTTTCTGTCACCAATGACTCCATGTTCAGTGCTCCTGCTAATGCAGGATTCTGTTTGATTATAGTTGTCATTGTTTGAATGATCTCAGTATGTTGAAACTGAGCGAAAGTGAAATCGGTATCTAAACAACTCCAGGAAAAACATTTCGGATAGTTCGAAACTACATGAAAAGTCGTTTCTTTAGTGTCATCTTTTAGAGGCCGCATCGCCCACCAAAATTGACATCCGGCACCCTCCGTAAATTTGATTATAATTTGGATTCTATTTTCCAATCCTTCTGCAAAAATGTCACAATAGATCTTGTGATGCTGGAGGAATTTCATACAGTTCAATAGGCTTTGCCCCAGATTTGAACATGGTGAATCAACCAATGGTGGAGCCTTTGGACATTTAGTCTGTGAAAACTGCTCCCAAACCTCGAACCAGGTTGTCGGAAGGCAACAGCTGCCACTTGATTCACCGGAGCCTAATCCAAGGCAATCATTATCTTTATTTACAAATAAAATGACATAATGGATACTGAAATTTGCAGGTATCAAACCCATATAAAAAAGCATTTCGCTACTTATCCTTTTTTTCGCTCCTGTAGTGATTTAAGCACTACTTTAAAGAAAACCCCAGCCGAACGACTACTAAATGCTCGGCAAAGCACTCTCCCCTTTATGCTTTGTCTCATTCTATCTCTCGTCATCACTCGATGAAACCTCTACTTCAATGAAAGCTCCTCCTACTACTCCCCCTTATCCTTCTCACTCGTCATTTCATTGGTATTTTATATACCCATTTTCATTCCAAAAATTCCAACCATTTTATTCATTTCAAAAAATTAGAAAGTGGATATGTAGGGAATAGAGAAATTCCACCCGCCTAAGTAAAGAACTGTTACAAATAAAGAGGAAACTAATAAGGATAAGTAAGAAACAAGAAAAAAGAAACCATATTTGATACCGGAATATTCGGTTTGATAACCTGCAACTAATTCCCCCTCTGGGTAATCTTTCACATTCGGCCAAAGAAGAAATTTTAAAAACTAGAAAGCCTGTAGGCTGACGCCAAAGATTCCATCCAAAAAAACCAAATTTTGGCTGTGCTTCAACTATATCAACTGTACTTGAACTGTTAGATAATCATAGTCGATAATAACATCACAGCTCCCACCGCTATTGCAAAACCGTACATGAAACCTTAGCTTCATACGGCTCCTCGTTCAATTCTTTCGAAGGGATCCTTTTCCTCGTTCGAGAGTCTCCGCCCTTCTTCCACTCCGTCCCGAAGTCTAACTAAGACCAATTGAGTCACGTTTTCATGTTCTAATTGAACACTTTCCATTTATGATTAAAGGAGAAGATTGTTCTTTTACCAAACATATGCGGATCAAATCACGTCTTATAATCAGAAGAAATCTTTCTCGGTATCAATCCCTTGCCCCTCATTCTTTGAGAATCAGAAGGATCCTTTTCAAGTTTCCATTTCTTCATTTGGAATCTAGGCTCTTCTATCTTTGACTTATTTTTTTTTGCTTTATTCTTTATTTATTTCATTTCGATTTTTCCCTCTTCCTCTATCCCTATCCTCTAGGTACAGCGTTTGCATCAATAGAGAACCTTTTCCTCTGTATGAATCTATATTATTCCATTCCAATTTCTTCCCGAAACTTCCCAAGAAAAATCCCGAATTGGATCCAAAATTGACAGGTTAATGTGAGCTTATCCATGCGGTTAGGCACTCTTCAAATAGGAATCCATTTTCTAACTGGCTTTCGTGCTTTGGTGAGTCGTCCGAGATCCTTTCGATGACCTATGTTGTGTTGAAGGGATATCTATATGATCCGATCGATTGCATAAGACCCGCGGTAGCAGTAGAACGGGGAAAGTATACAGAAAAGATAGTTCTTTTCAATTTCGATTATCTATATATTAGTTCGTTTCTATTTCTAGATATCTATTTCTATATATTAGTATTAGTTAGTAGTACTATTCTATTAGTTAGCGATCCCGGCTCTGTGAGTTCTTTCTTCCGTGATGAACTGTCGGCACCAGTCCTCCATTTTTTCTCTATGGACCGAGGAGAAAGGGGGCTCAGCAGGAAGAGGATTGTACCATGAGAGAAGCACAGAGGTCAACCCTCTTCAAATATGGAACATGGATTCTGGCAATGCAACGTAGTTGGGTCCTCATATCGATCCGAATGAATCAGTCTTTCTACAGAGGTCAATCTTTGCCTATTAGGCAAGAGGATAGCAAGTTCGAAATTCTGTCTCGGTAGGACATGGATTTCTATTACTATGAAATTCATAAATGAAAATGAAGTAGTTAATGGGAGGGCTACCATTATCCTTTTTCTTGTATGTGTTCCTAAGAGAAGAAATTTGTCCATTTCATGTTTCGAGGTCTCAAAAAAGGGCGTGGAAACAGATAGAAACTCTTGAATGGAAATTGAAAAGAAATGTAGCCCCAGTTCCTTCGGAAATGGTAAGATCTTTGGCGCAAGAAGAAGGGGCGACCCATATCATCTTGACTTGGTTCTACTTCCCCTCTTTTTTTAAGAATACCGAGTCGGGTTCTTCTCCTACCAGTATCGAATAGAACATGCTGAACAAGATCTTCTTCATGGAAACCTGCTCGATTTAGATCGGGAAAATCGTACAGATTTTATGAAACCATGTGCTATGGCTCGAATCCATAGTCAATCCTATTTTCGATAGGACCGGTTGACAATTGAATCCAATTTTTCCCATTATTTGACTATTCATAATAGTGTGGAAAGAAAGCCCGGAGGAAGAGTGGCCTTGAGTTTCTCGATACATAACATTGTCTAAATCAACCTAAGTCGCTTCTTCATTTCTCTAAACAGACTGGTAGTTGGGTGAGGGATGTTTACTATTGATTGGTTATAGGCCTTCCTTCCAAGCATCAAAGAAAGAAAAGAGCAAAGCAATTCCAACATAAACTGACACTTTAGGATCCTCTAAGCCTTTCTATAGAACCCCTAAGTAGGGAAGGTACTAAAAAGAAACTCAAAACTAGCACTACTAACACAGGCTGAAGAGGATGACCTCGAAAAAGAATACAATTAAAGATGTGGCCTTCCCTCCAAGCACATATATGGATATGGAGCACTCTTTTCCACCCTATCCTTATATATTTCATTCCCGCCATTGACAGCAACTCACTCTTTTCGAACTGCACTTTGAAAGCCAAAGCCAAGAAAGACCATATCAACTACTCTCCAAATTGCAGGATAAGTCACAGAATTCAAATGGAAGACAGAAAGAGAAGGCAATTCAAACCTAATGGCCAAACATTATGAATCCAAGACAGAAAGACTTATAGCCATAAAAGAATAACAAGAGAACAAAAACAACTCCATATTCTACTGGCCTGCCTCTCTGATCTACTATCCAACTGCCATGGAAGCACCACTGAAGACTGGCTTCTCCGACCTTCCACCCGATCCTGGGCGATCCCGGATCGACAAGCCGACGGTATGGATTCCCTATATATGGATGGTAGGAACGCTTCAACTGCAGAGCCCTGAATGCGTCAGTGAGGTTCCCTCTATGAGAGAAAGAGAGGTTGCTAATCTTGGATCAGACGGCGTGTTGGTATTATTGATAAGGCTTGGATTAGCAAATTAGCACCGCTTGAGTTTAGGTATTCGAAATAGCAAAATACATAAATTATCTATCTCAAGTACGTCTCCAACTTATCTTGAGCCATCAGTCAGATTAAAAGCAGCGCCCTGCCGGCAGCTCCTGACCTCTGTTCCTATGGGAGAAAGAAGGTGTGGCTTTGGACCCCAAACTCTTCCATGACGTCCTTCTTCCACTCATTTTATTAGCAATCAAACCTCTTCCCTGCTCTTGCACTGAGGTAAGCATTCAAATAGCAAAGCAAGGGAAAAAATATGGTATGTATTTTTTTAATCTACATACAGAGAAAGCGGATGTGCCCTTATTAGCGCAGTTGAAAATTAAATATATAACGCGTAGTTGCAAGCTTTCTTTTGTGAGCTAGCTATGTTTGCTTCCTCTTTTCCTCTCTGTTTCGGATGTCAACCCAATCTCTGATTCAAGTCCATAAGTTCCTTTTTTATAGCTCCTGTTGCTCTTCTCTGGCTAGGATCTCACTTATATGGCCTTTTTTTTCTTTTATATATTAAAGAGTAAGCTTCAATAGATAGCGTAGTAGGTGCTGTCTCTATTTACTTTCTTTCTTACGCCTAGGTGCTACCTTCTTTCCAGTTCCGTAAGTCCCATAGAGTTATTTTTTATCTTTGATTCCCAAACGCTGCGCGCAAGTCAAGCTTACAGAATTCCTGCCGGGGCACCTTCTTTCTTATGCCAGACAAGTAGCAATCAGAAAACCAATCAATCTTCCTTACACTACGACAATTCACTTGAACTACCAACATCATGAGTGACCCAGGCCGGCCGTATATACGTCATTTCTCTTCATCCTTGTCTCTATTTGTTAATTGCTCGCTACCCGTAGTGGGCCTTGAGTAGGATTTAAGCACGGGTTTCGAACCGTCTACTTTTTCTTATCCTTATGGGAATTTAAGAGAGAGATCACTCCACTGAGTAACCGAGAGAGAAGATTCAGGCAAGTATGCAGTACCCTATTTAAAATAGAGGCAACAAACCACCAATCCATTACGATGCCCGCAAGCTATATATATCCCTTTTGGGTTCGGAGGAGAAAACCATTTCAATTAATATATGACATTGAATTCATATCTGTGAAAATGATAAGCATGGGATTGAGCAGGATAGAGTTGCCCTTGCTAGAAGCCTACTTTCTTTAGAGAAAAGAGCTTATAACTCGCTTTTACTACCTCATGCGTATAATCTATCACGAGCCTACTCAAACAGAAGGAAATCGACATTTCTTTAATAGAAAGGAGCTTATCCTGATGTGGAGTCTAGTGCTGAAAATAAACAGAAAGGTACCATGGCCTATTCCTAGCTTGATAGAATGAGAAGAAGGCATTTCCTACACCATGGCATTCTATAGATAGAGCTGCTTAAGTTTTAGTGGGAACGAACCTACGTGCTTAGATCAAATACGAATGATTCGAGATTTCCAAATCCATTGAGAGAATGGGAAAGGAAGAAGCGACTGGAGTGAAGGAAACTATAGGTAGGCAGAGAACAAACAAATGCAAGATCCTCAACAAAATGGATTGAGGTGGGCTTCGGATTGGATCTAAATAATTGACCGCCGGGCCTTTGAAAAAGGAATTGAAATGGGATGGGAGTAAACCTTTTGAACATAGGATGTGTGCGAGTACTATGGATCTCTTCCCTCTCCGACACAGAATCGGCCCTCCGTCAATTTCTATCCAACTTCACTCTGCCTGCGGGAAGAAGATTTTTTCTTCAGGATGGAGCACATCAGACACTAACAACCAACTGATAAGTAGTGCAAACTGGAGTTTTTCAACCATTTCACCACTTAAAGGATCTAATGTCCGCACATTACTCACATTAAGACAATCTTGCAAAGATATAAGATGCCGATTTTTTTTTAAATCAACATTTTATCTATTAGATCAGTCAAGCTAATCAGACAAGCATTCGATTCACTATTCAATCCAATCATTCCTATCATAGTTGTTGTTTTCATCATCCATCATATTAAAATTGTTGCATACTCTCCATATCAGGAAGTATACCAATCGAAAATAAGAAACCTATCATGAGTGCTAAACCCACTAGAAGTTCTAATAGACTAAGTTGCTATACTACCAGGAGTAGACTCTACTAAAGTCATTAAGAGAATAAGAATACCACTGCAAAAAAGATAAGAATTCAGTCTTTTGCTCTTATGTGACTCTAATGTACATTCCCAGTCAAGATTAGCCCTTGTAAGGGCTTCCACATTCTGTTTATTCTTATTCAGTGGATCAAAAACTAGTGAATTGCTATTTTTTTTTCCAGATCAAATATAGTTTGAACTAGTTCATTAGGTCTCATATGTAGGAGTTCACTCCAACCATTATTGAAGGGTTCTTTCACATAATAAACTTCAATCGAACCGTAATGCTGGGCATTATTCGAAATATATTTAGGATATTTGCTTATAAAGCAGCTAGTAGATTGTATCATGTCTGCACTAGTTTGTTCTAGATTCATTATCAAATGTGAAACTTGATAAAGGAAGGGGTTATGAAATATATTACTACTATATTCGATCTGAGGTATATCAAGGGGGTTATGGTTAAACCATAGCGTAAAACCCATTGTTTAAAGTATATATAAGGATTCTCCAGTCAAGAGTATAACCTATTATAAGTAAATCACTAATTTAAAAGCTCTTTATTCTTACTGAAGAATCCCATAAAACTTCACCAAGACCACAACTAGCTGTTCCAACAGTAGATTTATGTATGTATCTACCATGTTTCTTAATAAAATCCTGCACTTTAGCCGGTAAAACTTCCTTATAAACTGCTACTAGTTTATATTTCAAAGCTGGAATACTATTGTTGAACCAAGCTGATTTACTATTCATTAATATACAAAAGTTTTTTTGTCAAGTATGTTGAACATTGTGCTTCTTTTTCTTCATTTTGTATGTACTGGATTTTTACAAAACTAAGTCACTAACCAGTGGTTCCTCAGATTGTGTTTTATCTTCGATGACCAACTCACTTGTCGTAACGTGAGAACGACTCAGACTCTTGGATAAACTCTTATCCACATATCACTAAAGGGGGACTTTTATTGGTTATGGGTTGAATTTTAGGAAAGCTGAAGAAGAAACCGATGGTGAAAATAATAGATGCTGCCATCGGTGTATAATCGATAACTAAGAAGTATGACTCGGACAACTCTTTTCAATTAAAAACCTAAAAGTGCTGATAGGAAAGAAGAGCTTTGACTTGTGACTGACATTTCATCTTATTAGCTGCCTCCGAACTTATCTTGCGCCACTAAGAACCCCGCCAGGGTCTCCGTAACTCTACCTTAGCCTACATTTAGAGTAGAGGCTACGCTATGGACCTTTAGAAAGAACTTTCATATCTCTCTTACAGCTTTCGGTAAAGCTATTCAAATTATCATAAATAGAGAGATAGCAATAGTCTGAAGCTAGCTATCGTTTCCGCTCAGTCCTTCGTTCGCTCATAAAAGAAGTAGTCAGTACTGCTAATGCTAGGGATGATAGCTTAACAGTGTCCCATGAGGATTTTCAGGATGTGTTTTCTACTAAATAGAATCCAAATACCAGAAAGACAATCAAAATAAGCACATTTGGGAGCAAATATAGTGACCATTAATGAGAGTCAGGCTCAAACAATTCAAGTATTGTAAATACCATAACAGCAAAGTAGAATACACCAAATTGAGCCTATTACCAGTTCCAGGAAGAGCACACCAAATGAAAGAAACTATTACTCAAAAAGCGAATCACATCTCGATCCACAAACTGCCAAAAGCCTTTGTTATTCCATTCCCAGCGGAACGTCAACCTGTTTAACAACAACTTGCTGAATTCTAAATGAAACAACCTTATTTTCAAGTGACAGGCAATATCCATTTCAACCAATTATGAAAGATAAATGGGCTAACTGCACAGCTAATTGAATTCCTTTTTGAGGTTGAGTTCATCTTGAAACTGCATTTGCTTCCTAATTAAACTGAGACTAAATCCGAATATTAAAAAAACGAAAGACTCCACAGAACATGAATGAATTCAGGTACATCACTTTTTTGATATGTGCCGGTATCATTCCTGTTTCAAGATTCTTGCTAAGCCCTTCTTGTTGCAACATATCCAATTTCTTCTAAGGTTTATTGAATTGCTCAAGTTCCTGCTCAACGCTTCTTGTCTAGCTCCAGTCTAGCACTTGTACTAGTTGTCTACCAGATCACGGCTTTGCTCAAATTTTTGCAGTCTCTCCAATTATGCAATCCTCTCCAAAATTGGGGCTTTTCTTCACATCAGCACTTCCCCTCGCAGTGGATTCCACTAGGTTCTTAACCTCTTCCCAATTCTTAAACTAAAACCTGTGATGTCTAATCCAACTCGGCACCTAACCAGCTTGTCAGCATCGTAAGTTTGCCTCAACATTCCCCCTAGAAATAGAATAAGAATGTAAATCTACTTTCATTTATTTATTAGGGACGAGACTTTCTTATATATTTTTATAATAAGTATGCTCTGGAGTAAAAGGATTCGAACCTTTGCATGCCGGTACCAAAAACCGATGCCTTACCACTTGGCTATACTCCAAACGGTCGGTTCCCAGGGAGAGGGGGAAGGGAGAAGCAGGGCTCGAATAAAACGAGCCGTGCAAGGACGCGGGGATATAGCAAGTAAGCTGCAAGGTTTTCCCCCTTTAGGACCGGCTACAACAAGCTCGCGACTCTAATAGAAACAAAGGGTCAGCTCTCAGCTCTATTTGCTTGCAATGCGTTGCCTATCAAAGTCGGCGAACGCTTCCACCCCCTCTTGCCCTTGTTACGCAACACGCCAACAAAGAACCTTGGTTCTGTTGCGCCCTGTATTTCGAGGCGACCATTTCGCGCGGTTCGACCCATTTCCCGATCCGAAAAATCCGATAACGTACCTATATGAGTGGGATGGATGGTAAATCATTTGCAGTCTTTTTCGGCAGGACCTAGACACGGAGGTTTGGGAAGTAGCGCATGACAGCATTCACTGGTGAAAGGACTGGCAGCAGCGAGAACATCATAGTTGACATGGTCGGAGCTATAGTCCCCATATCCGTCTCTACTCTTTCTGTAATTGACTCCCTCCCGCTCCCCCTTTTCCTTTGAAATGGTTGAGGGATCTGAATCTAGATCCCGATCTTGTCTCACGGACTATCCCGTAGTGGTTCTGTGACCGTCAATTGGATCTATTTCTTTCACACGGTCAACTGGCATTGGTTTAACTAACTGGCTGGCTGCTATTGATTGATATCAGAGCCCGAGCCCCCTTTTTGCATGGTCAACGAATGAAATGAAACAACTGCCTCTCCCGTCCATCAAAAAGTGTTATTTCCTCCAGCTCCCGACTCCGCTTCTCCCTCCGATGCCGGTAGATTAATTCATTGACAAAACCCATTGATTCAAAGCAAGAAAACGGATGCGCGTGCTAACGCTTTCGCGCTAGTGCGCTCAATCCGTTGCTTGTTTGGAACAAGAGTTTTCATAAAATGGTTCTTTTATGAAATTATGAACGGGCAGGCCTCTTGTGGATTCCTCCAACTCCATGAATGAAGGGGGGAGTATGAGGAAGGCCGATTTTCATTCTATATGAAGATGAAAAAAGGATCAGGGTCAAACATTTCTTACTTTTGTTGAGTATGACTGAATGAGGAAGAGCTCCTTATATGGTATCACTTTACCACCATTTGAAATGCTCGAAACTCCGATTGGCAGAAGCCAGTCCATGAAGATTCCCCCTTCTCTTACGTGAAATTCCTCTCTTTCGGTAAGCATCCAGTATCTCAGCAAATGAACATTTCTCTAAGCTTATCCTGTAGCTTATACGTCGTTTGAAAGCTGCTCCAAGGATCCAACGAATAGCTAAGGTTTGTTGACAATCCCTGGCTACAATCCCAGGAACATCATAAATAGTACCTGCGACTCCTACTTTGACCACTTCGCATATTGGCTTTATATTATCTACGGCGTCAACCATAAGTTTGATTACATCGCGTTCAGTTCGAGCTAGGCGGTGAAAAGTTTTATAAACAATAGCATGAACTCTCGTTCTTTTACCATCGATCATGCGAAAGTTTACCAATTTCTTGATCAATTTTTTTTGCTCACCATCAAAGTCCCCCATATAGCTGAGAATTTCCGAGCAATTGGAAATCGATGACGAGGCCGATAAATTGATATTACGCGATCGTTACTGTCCATCTTTTTAAGCTCTGCTCCCAAAAAGAGAAAGGAGACTGATCTTAACATTGGCGTCGGTTTTTCCAACGAAACGAAGAAGTTTTTTTCTCTTTTTGAGAATGAGCACACTGTGAACTATCCTTTTTGAAGCGGATAGTTGATCGAACCGAAACCAAGACACTGTACACTAAAAAGACTATTCGATGCTTCAGCTTACCACCCCCCTCCCTTGAACTGAGCTATTCCGATGATAAATCACCAGGATGACATAAGATAGACACAAAACCTACGTACCCGTTACTTAGAGGATCCGCCAAGCCCAAGCCTGAAAGCAAGGGTATAATGACCACTCTCTGAAAGCTTAAAACTGGCCCCGACGAGCACGGAGACTAGTTGAGGTCCGAACGCGCACTCTTCCTTCGTTTCTTAATACAGAATTTATTTGTAGGGAATCCGGCCGGCCCCTCCGATTGCAAGACAGACATGTCTGCAACATGGAATTCGTAAACCAAAAGTTTATACGGATGGCGCAGTACGGTATGGTCTGCTAACTAATTCTGGTGAACCCAATGATCTTTATGAGGCACTTGATGATAAAAATTAGAAGGGAGCAATGGATGAAGAGTACGGTGCTTTAATGCGTAATAACACATGGCACTTGGTTCCTGCAACTCAGGGACGCAATCTAATTGATTGCAAATGGGTTTATAAGATAAAAAGGAAGGCTGATGGTACTATTGATTGGTACAAGGCTCATTTGGTTGCTAAAGGGTTTAAGCAACGTTATGGTATTGACTATGAAGAGACTTTCAGTCCTGTAGTCAAGGCGGCCACAATTAGACTAATATTGTCACTAGCAGTCTCTAATGGATGGTCTTTGTGACAGCTAGATGTTCAAAATGCTTTTCTTCATGGAGTTCTTGAAGAAGATGTTTATGAAGACAAGTCAAAGTTGGATTATGTGTGTAAATTAGATAAAGCACTCTATGGTCTCAAGCAGGCACCAAAAGCATGGTTTTCCAGACTAAGCATGAAATTTCAGAATCATGGATTTCAACCTTCAAAAGCAGATGCTTCGCTCTTCTTTTACAAGAAAGGTACAATCTCCATATTTGTGTTGATATATGTTGATGACATCATTGTTGCTAGTTCTTGTGAAAAAGCAACTTCGGCATTACTTCAAGATTTGAAAGAAGAATTTGCCCTTAAGGATCTTGGTGCATTGCACTATTTCTTGGGCATAGAAGTTAATAAAGTTCATGATGGAATTATCTTGACTCAAGAGAAGTATGCTACTGATCTATTAAAACGGGTCAGCATGCATGGCTGCAAGGAGATCAATACACCGTTATCAACAACAAATAAATTATTGGCGAAAGAAGGTGACCCTCTAGGTGCGGAGGACTCTACAAGGTATCGAAGTATTGTTGGTGCATTACAGTACTTGACATTGACCAGACCGGATATAGCTTTTCCGGTAAATAAAGTTTGCCAATATCTACATGCTCCCACTTCATTGCACTAGACAGCAGTTAAGTGCATATTGAGATATCTCAAAGGATCCTTGGGACTTGGTCTTCGAATTTGCAAGTCAGATTCAACTCTAGTAAGTGCGTTCTCAGATGCTGATTGGGCAGGATGTCCAGATGATCGCAAGTCCACTGGAGGGTTTGCAGTATTCTTGGGAGCTAATCTGATTTCTTGGAATGCTCAGAAGCAGGCAACTGTATCAAGATCAAGTACCGAAGCAGAATACAAAGCCTTGGCAAATGCTACTGCAGAAATTATTTCGGTTCAAACCTTACTCAAGGAACACGGCATAGCTTAGCCGCGGGCTGCATGCTTGTGGTGTGATAATATTGGTGCGACCTCCTTATCAGCAAATCCAGTCTTCCATGTGCGAACTAAGCACATAGAAGTGGATTACCACTTTGTGCGTGAACGAGTGTCTCAAGGGTTGCTGGATATTCGGTTTGTTCCTTCAGGAGATCAAGTGGCAGATGGCTTCACCTGTAACCGACCTAGAAGGCAATATATACAAGGCGGCCTCCATTGTGGAGGTTAACACGCTTCATCAATAGTTTACACAAATTTACAGTGCTAACATGACTGCATCTTTACATGCCAGCATCTCCACTGTGCTCGGATCACTGATATGGTCATATCTTCGACACTCAGCAGTGACAAAGTTTCCTGTATTATCCCGTGCAACAATTCCTACACCCGCAACTCCATCCTGCAAGTTCAGTGCTCCATCAGTGTTCAGTTTCATCCATCCCAAAGTAGGTCGAGCCCACTTCTGAACCACAGCCGATGGGTCCTCCTGAGCTGGAATCTCCAGAGATTTAATGAGCTCATCAACCAATTCAACAGACCTCAACGGCTGGTACTTGACATCGCCAAGGTTGTAGCTGTTTCGGCTCCCCCAGATGGTCCACATTACAGAGACTGCAATTGCCGCCTCCCGTTTGCTCATGATATCTGCATCCAACACGTCCCGCGACCATGTAGCTGGGTTTAACCATGGCATCTTGAGATCAAAAAGATCCTGAGCTGCACTCCAAAACAATTTTGCATGCTCACACTCGACTGATGCATGAAACTATGTTTCATTGTCATTGCCACAGAGAGGACAATTACTTATTTCTTTCATATGGCTTCTGCGGAGTTCAGCAGCACAGGGTAGCAAATTTTTCACCACCTGCCACCAGAACACTCTTATCTTAGGCATTATCCGGAGTCTCCACAGTGCTTTCTAGGTAGCCTCGTCACCCGTGGACGATCCCGTAGCAGGTTCAGATAGGCCACAGCGCTGAATGAGTTCCCTGTACGCAGATCTCACCGTAAATATGCCCGTTCTGTCCCATGCCCAAGCCCAAAAATCATCTTGCTCTGTTCTCGGCCTTGGCATGTTCAGAATAGCAGCCACATCCAACGGAAAGAAAATCCGCTGCACCTTCTCCACATCCCATTGGTTTGTATTCTGCAACATGAGATCGGCAACTAACTGAACTGGATCATCAGTCATTCTCCCTAATGGCTCCATGTTCAGTAGTCCATCTATCCACTAATCATGCCATATTTCAGTGGTACGACCATCTCCGATCCTACAGATCAGTCCCATTCTCAGTACCTCTCTTCCTTTGATGATCCAAGTAGACGAGGCACCTCGAGGGCAATTAGCAGATAGAATATCTCCTCCTTTGCTGTATCTCCCTAGCAAAACACGTGCACAAAGACTATCGGGCCTGTCCAACAATCGCCAAGCTTGTTTGGCCAGCATGGCATCGTTGAAACTCTCAAGATCCCGAAAACCAAGTCCTCCTTTTTCATTAAAGAAGCAAATAAATGACTTCAGGGGGTTGTGTGTTGATTTTCTTTTGAACACATACTTGAATTGCTCCTTGCTACCTAATAAGAGTTCAAAAGAAAGGAAGGCCCTATTCCGGTCAAAAGTACTCTTTACGCTCACGAGCAGTCCTATGAGGATCCCCCCTGGTTCTGATTATGATTCACTAGGGCGAAGATCTAATATAATCTGGTTCAAGTTTTCCTTTTCTATCGGGCCATAGATCACCTTCCTTTTTTCCATTTTGTTTAACTTGATCACGCAACATTTCTTTCTGCTTTGACACAGTTGATGACTTTGTCAAACTCCGTAGGTAGGGAGGAGTGGTCTTTCAGGATTGGTCCTTGTGTTTCACTACTGTACACGGATGGACCTCCTCTTTTTTATGCATCTTTTGATTTAGCTTTTTTGATACCTCATTCACTTGAAGGGCACCCCATTGCAACTAATGAATAATGAATTTGCTGTCTTCTATCTGGGCCGACACCGGGATTCACCACAACCCTTTGTTGTATTCTTGAAGTCAATCCATAGTCATGAGTTATGATTAAAGAAAGCAAGCCATACATACATAGAGACATACATACATCAGTGGGCTGAGAAGCAAACAGTTCCCCCGCCACTCCATGCTATATTTCCTGCCTTGACCCTATCAAGCAAGAGAAGAGGGTTGGGGTGTGCTGTGATGGTCTTACCGATATAGAGCCCTTCCCTCATTGAAAAGAAAGATGCCCTCACCCGATAGTTCTTCTTGCTTTAGCTTGGATGCCGGATAAGTTGATCTGATTCAAGATATCTTAGAACACAGCATATTCAGTGCATAGGCCGGCCATCATCTCTCTCCTGCATTTACTGAAAAAAAGTCTTTCAGTCATCGTCCCATCATAGATACATATTCCTTGCTTCATCCATCAATCTTTCTCTTTACTACTTACGATTACGAGTTTTTTGAGTATTGATAAAATATACTAAAGAATCGTCACCCTCTTTATTTCATAGGAAGGCTGAGGCCCTTTTCAGAACCTGCCCATGATAGCTGGATCCTGATGACCTAACCCGAAGCCTGAAGGTCCAATGACCCACACAAAGTGGCTGATCAAAACGCGGAGTGGCCGTCTCTTGAAAAGAGGCTAACTTTTTCCCTATATCTAGAATGGAAAGAACAACTACTTTAGAGACAAGCAATGACTGGACTCTTAGGCTCAACAGGAAGGGGAGTAGAGGTGGAAGCACTCACCACCATAAATAGGCATGAATATGGAACAAAGAAATGTCAATGCTATCGGTTTGTTTTTTCTCATGATTCGGTTTCTCTTGGATTTCGTGTTTCTTTTCCACATAGTTTGGTGGATCTCAAAGTTGGATAAGGAAAGGATTGGTTCGATTCTTTTCCCGAAAGAGGACTGGTTTTATCCTGATCTATGGATTTTGGCAGACTTCAGGTTTGTTCCTCTTCCCGGGCACTTTGTCATTCAAAGATATGGTAACCGAACACTGTTGTTAGAAAAACCTTGCGTCATCCTTCGGTAGAGCAAAGCAAGGACACAGGGCACAAAGCATTTCCCAACCACGGATAGGTACCATGTGTTACCATTCATTTGTCACTTATTTGATTCTAATAAGAGGAAGAGTGTTCGTTCGGGCTAACGAAAGATCTCAGAGGGACTCTTACCTCTACAAGAGCTTTTACACAAGTTATTGACATATAGGAATTCGACTACCTCATCACTGTGTGAAGGAAACGGTTCAGGAAGCTTGTGATGCTCGGGATGGACTGACTCCATATGCGCGAAAGAACTAAGATCTTCAACGAAAGCCCCCCAATTTCATCGACCCTTACTTAATGACTGGTGATGGCAATTTATGCTTTTATTGCCTCCCAGATTTATCATTCTTACTTAAGCTTAAGATCGGGACAGAATAGTTGGGCACTGGCATTCTCACAGGCTATTGTAAGAGGAGAGAATCTAACCTTTGATAAAAACAGTCTTTAAAAGTCAAAATACCCTCCTATGATTGGCTTTACCTTTTAGAAAGAATCCTCCTAGGGTTGCCGAATCTGTATAAAACTAGTGTGCAGGAAAAGCATATAAAGCCTTGGTTTCCCGTAGTGAGACTGCTTTCGTTGGAGAAATAAACCCTTGCCACTAGTATAACAAGGTGTCCTTGTTCGGATGGCGGGTCGATAGGGCCCATAATGTCTGTGTCCCACATCTCAAATACGATGCTGGGTTAAGTAAGAGGATTTTCATTTTGGTGGATGAAGTAACCACTGGTACAAGTTCATTTTATTGGCACATTCAATGCAGTCCTACCTCATTCTATTTAATTACTGTTTCAACTTAGGTCTTTTACTGGTGAGCTCCACATACATATACTGTAGTGGACTTAATCCCAGATATGTTTTGCTTCGCACAATAAGAAACTTCGCAACCAGTTAGACCTCTATAGAGTGTGGCATTAGCTAACACAAATCAAAGTGCTATTCATAGCGTGAGTTGTTCCTAAATAATCTTCACTGCATCATCATGGATGTAACTACTCTTTACTTATTTAACCCACCACTAAACGAAAAGCTAGCAACAAAGCGGAGTCCCAGGGTCTAGCCCTTCTGAAGAGTAAGCCACTCTGTAAAGAACCCCATACTCTAAATGAACTTGGTTAGGGCTTTGAACTGTAAGGGCAGAGTGATTTTTCTAGCTCTGTGGATAATTTGAATGCTGAAAGGTTGCGAATAATGTGTCTTCTGTTAGATATTGCCATTAGTATTGCCAAAAGTACTCTTTCATATACAATGCCTTACTTAAGTAAGCACTATCTTTTCCGGAGTAAACACAGCGCCAACTTATGAATAAGTAAAGTCAAATAGTCAAGTATTTTCTAGTTGGTAAATTTATATAATGAAAAGCTCTAAATATTTCAAATTCGACCAACTTTTCTCTAACAAGGAGCTCCGGCAAAGATGCTTCGATACTAGGAAGGCACAAGGTCTCGTCCCCTTCACCCGCACACCGAAGCAGTCTCCTTTCGTTCATGAGATAAGATGAATCGCTAAGAGTGAGCTTCTGCACAGTAGAGGATCTGAACTCATAAGGCTCGCAGAGGACTCAATGAAGAGTGCTCTAAAAGAAACCTCCTCGCATCTAAGTTTTATAAAACTAGTGGGTGTCAAAATCCCAAATTGACAGATCTCTATCATCATGTACATGAAACATAAAAACCTTTTAAAAAAACTACAACCCAAAAAAACAACCACCTGTCAATTGAACCATAGGCAGACCTCTTGAGCTACCCACAGCAAGTCCAGTGGCATTGTAGCCCACACTCGCCCATCCCTATGCTTAAACAACCCCCAAAAGACCCCTATGAAAGCTGAAATCAACAGCTTGAGTCTTCTTGGCAGGTGCCTCTTGGCAGCCAAACTAGCTCTATTTAAATTGTAGGTCGCATGAGCCACCATAATGAGCATTTAGACTTGACCAAACCGCGACAGCATACGGACATTAGAAGCTCTGAAATAAAGCAGACTCAACTGGATAGTACCTGCACATGACATATGGCTTAGAGCAGTGCAGTTGCCTTTTTTCTTTGTTCACCTACATTTTCTTGTTCTTTATTGAATTGGATTTGACTGAGGACAAGACGCACTGCTAGTGCTAGTTTCAGTAAGCCTGTCTCTTCTAGAGGAAAGCAAAGCTAGTAAGAAGAGCTCCTATTTTCATACTCTAAGCTTGGATAATCCGCATCAAGAAGATTTGAACCCCTGCTAGCACTGCGTAAGACAACCGGTCAATCCGGAGTTTAGTAGAATGCGCTGTCTCGTCTTTCTTTCTTTTGGCTTTCAATTCACCCTCTGCCTAGCCTCAGCCTAGAAAAGGATAAGGAAGCTCAGCCCTTTTCGGAAAGGCAAGAAAGTGAAAGCACTTTGGTCTTTCAAGAAAAGAAGGCATTCTAGTTTTTGGTGTCTTTGAGAGGCTTTATTCTTTGAAGTGCCTAAAGTCAATAAAAGTGAAAGAAGTTTGAGGGTCGAGCAAAGTCGTCTTCAATGCTCTCGAAATGACATAGATAGAGACAGAATGGAATCCACCACATAGTAACGAGGCCGATACTGTAGTAGTCGCTCCCTGCTATGATCCCTCCTGCCGAGAAGGGTGGAAGGACAGGGGAGCACGCCGACGTCAAGATCAATAGGAAGAAAAGGGAGTCTTTTTTTTCCTATTCCTATTTATTAGAAGGAAATCTATGATTTCATAATATAGAGGGGGAGTCTTTTTCTGTCTTGAGGGTTTTATTTGAAATCCAAATCGAAAAGCCTCAACTTGATAAATTGACTTATTTCTCACAATTCTTCTGGTTATGCCTTTTCCTCTTTAGTTTTTATATTCTCTTATTAAATAATAATAATGGAATACTTGGAATTAGCAGAATTCTCAAACTACGGAACCAACTGCTTTCGCACCGGGGGAACAAGATCCGTTTCAAGGACCCTAAGAATTTGGAAGATATCTCGAGAAAAGGTTTTAGCACCGGTCTCTCATATATGTACTCCAGTTTATCCGAAGTATCCCAATGGTGTAAGACCGTCGACTATTTGGGAAAAAGGAGGAAAATCACTCTGATCTCAGATTTCGGAGAAATAAGTGGCTCACGAGGAATGGAGAGACATATTCTCTATTTGATCTCGAAGTTCTCATATAACACTTCTTCCAGTCGGATCACTTGTTGGAAAAAAATAATGCTCACACTTGTTCCACACGGGCAAGGAAGCATAATCTATGAAAGCCGTCTGAGATTCTTTCTATAGGAACCCTGAAGAGAAAGGACCCTCAAACAAAAGGTTCCTGAATAAAGAAGGATGTAAGGAAGCTGAAGCGGAAATGCAATTCTCGGGTGAGGGAAGTGGAAGGTTGACGTGAGGTGGACGGCCCTCCTGGTCTTCACCTAATTGTGGAAGAGGGTCTCTCGCGCCTTTCTTCAGCTTGCTTCTTCCTGTTCGTCCATTTGGGACGGGGCAGGCAGCCCACATACATGAAGAGAAAAAGATGGGGGTTCCTTGTCTGTTGGTCGAAGAAGGCAACAAACAAGTGGAAGCAACCGATGCTTTGGACTCCTTGATGCCAGTCTGTGCTTGCTGTCATGCTGGCAAAAGCGGGGGTTTCGGCTGGTTTTACCTACTATTGGATTTGAACCAATGACTCTCGCCGTATGAAAGCAATACTCTAACCGCTGAGTCAAGTAGGTCAAGCTGAGTCAAGTCAGAAAGAATGGCAGCCGTGTTATTACAGTAGATCAACGTTGTCTCATATGCATGCTTAGTCACATCAAGACAGAGAAGATAATTTCTCAGCCATATTGCTTCTTGAACTGCAGCCGTGCATGCTATATATTCTGATTTAATGGTAGACAAAGAGAAACAATCTTCTTTCTTCCTGCACCAAGATATTGAGCCTCCTTCAAGGATAAACATATACCCTTGCCTTTTTTCGTCCATCTTTATTAGCAGATCCCTCGGCATTGCTGTATCCAACTAAATAAAAACTACCACCTTGGTAGCATAAGGCGAGATTCATCGTACCACGTAGGTGACGAAGGAGACTCTTTACTGCCATCCAATGAAAAATTCTGGGATTGCTTTAGTATCGACTCACCATACACATCTTCTACCTCATCACTGTCATCATTTGCCGGTGCAGATAATGACACATGCTCCTCAAGGATATCAACAGAACCAACCTTTTGTAGGTAGCAAAACATCTCACTCAGTAACTAAATTAGAGTTCGATCTTTTACGTTTGTGTTGTCTTTTTGCATTTATGTTTTGATCCGACATCAGATCTGAGTTATTGTTCACTGACTATATCTTAGACCATTGCGATCTCTTTCTTTCACTTGGTTTTTCTTCCTTCCCTTCGGTACTCCTTAACTTGGAGATACTCCTTCGGTACTACTTGGCTACTACTTGAACAGATGGGTTTAGTCCCTTCCTTCGGGCAACGTTTTCTCCGGGTACCACCGGCTTATCACCGGGTTGAAAGAAATCCCTTACTATTAGGACATAGTGTTCGGTACGACTTAAGGCTACTGGATTTACTTTCTTTAATGTTGCATCTGCTTTCAACTATTTCATAGCCTCCCGTCCTGAGCAAACGTCGAGAGCAGGGTGTTGAGCCAAAAAGTAAAATCCATAGAGTTGGGAACTAAAGAGACTCTTTTTTGACAGCCAACCATGAAGAGAAGAGAGTCTCAGAGTAGATTTGGTAATGTTGAGTTGATCTAGTATGGAAAATTCCTCGCTGTGTGCTCGCCTTTTGCCTGCTTCTGCTTCATCTGCGGATTCCTTCCCCAGTGTTCTTACTTATAGGCTTTATAGCCAAGCAGTCCAATAGAATAGCTGCTTCTTCTAAAGCGGATTAGAGTGCGACGACCAAAGCTACGGAGCAGCCTCTACCGCTTTCCCTACTGTTCTGGTTGAACTAGGGCTTTGGCTGAGCGACCACCTTCTTCCAATATTCTTAGCTTACTGTCTGCTTCCAGCCTGATCGGTGCTGACTGACTGTTCTTGCTTGTCTTGGGCCTGCTCTAGTTTTGGTGCAGCTAACTAAGGGTCGAATTTCGTGACTTGATGAAGAGGAAGCGGAGTATCTTTGGTCTTGAAGAGTCAGGCCAATCCAACCCGCTTGCTCCTGCCCAACTCAGTCTCAGTCGTACCATAATGCGCCTGGACTCAACACTTTTCTTGCTCCAAGACCACCCTCTAGCCCTCATGTCAAATAGATGACAGAATTGTAAACAATCATAGAATGATTTAAGCTGAGGAACATAGAGGTCTCTCCCACCATTTTTGTCATATACCTCTTGAATAGTGTTGAAATCACACGCCACTAAGCAGGGGCCTAAACCAAGTGGTTTATCTTAGCGTGCTAGCCGCTGCTTCATTTCGTATAGCGATAACGCTTTCTCTTTCTTAGCGCTCCACCCCGCGGAGAACTCTGGTTGCGCTGGCTGTACAAAGAACTGACCATGATCTCTTGCTAGGGGAAGGTATGTATCGGGACAAGATGGTTGGTGAGGTGGGCGCAAACACTTTTCATTCCAATCCCTATCGTTGTGGTTGGACCAGACTACATGCCAAGACCCTTTATTCCAACATTTTCTCGCTGACAGCTCCTTCGACTTATTTTTCTATTCAATTGTTGCTTTCACAATCAATCACTAACCGCATTCTTGCAATTCATGTGCGGTTGGCATCTATTTTTTCTTTTTAACGAGTTGACTCGTCGGGCATGCTTGGCCTTCTTGTCGCCTTCCTTTGTTCCTCTTCCTTCTGCGCAGATACTTTTGATCCACTCCTTTCCTATACCGCGCCCTCTGCCTATTACGGTCGATACCCAGAAAGTAGTTTCCTTGGGAGAAGAGGCAATTCACAAACCAGTACTAAATAAGGAAAAATGTGCTAATCTCAAAGTGACAATTCAAGCAGTTTACCTCGGCTGTTATGGCATATCCCCTCAGGATATCACATATATCACTGTTCGAAATATCAGAGTTGTGCACGCAGAGATCCTCGCGTTTAGTAGGCTTTATCTTGCCTAACAACCAACTGCCAAACAGTTGTTTCATGAAAAACGGAACATTATCATGGCAAAGCAACGTGAATTCAGAATAACCATCGTCGCATTAATCAGAATCTTCAAAAGCAAGCTCAAAGTGATGCCCTGGCACAACGAGCTGAACTTTGTCAAAAGGACTAGATCCATAACATAAAAAGGCATCGCTTCTCCGTCAGGTCAAATATCACGAACAGCACCTGCAAACATCAATCAAGAATTCAGCTACACTAATCAACAATTCATCTATATGTTCGTTGATACTCTAACAGTATTGATACCATGAAGCTCACTGTCGAAACCAAGATCGAATGTTGTTGGCTGACTAGCAACGGGGTTATCCAACTTCACTGCCACATCTATTTCTGCGTATAAAATGCATATTGCAGAAAATCCAATATTCGCTGGTGATTAATAAAATAACAATAATAATGATGCTGACCTGCAAATATCGAATCCAACTCATCTACAAATGAGTCTTTGATGGGCTTTGAATTTGGATATATCCAGCGGGCCTTCTTGCATGGACTTGGGCTTGCTTACTGGCTTCGTTAAGGATGGGATTCCCTACCCGATGAGTCTGGCTAGGCTATTAGGCACCTTTGGTCTAGGCTTTACGGGGCTAATGGGTTAGCCAGGAGTTCGCTGGTACGTCGTTGCTTAACCTACCTTGTACATTGTAGTGGAGCACAAAGGATGACATGTGCAGAGCGACAAAGGTCTGGTCCACCTAACCTAAAAGGACAAGTCTTGCGGGCAAGTCGGTTGTCGCGCAGGGATCCAGGATAAGAGGGATCTTGGAGTCATTTGTAGACTGGACGTGTTGTTCAGTTGAGTAGACTGTGCATATGGGAGTCGATCCTAGATGATATGCTTAGTCGAGAGGGCCTTATACTTGGATGCTATCTGAGTGTGGGGATTTGTAGTCTGGAAACCTGGTCGATAGACAAGGGTGCTTGTTGAAGGCAAGGGAACTCTAAGATGAGATAGGATACCTATATATGACAGTGGTTTAAGTGATGGGTGATAGACCATGCACTTGCCTTGGATAGTGAGGAGGCATTTCGTCATACAATGTATGGGAGACATTGTTGATCGTGTTCTCAAGGACTATGAAGACCAAGGAGTCATGAGTAGTGATCCTGTACTGGTTTAGTAGGGAAGCCTTGTGTTAAGGCACCGTTAAGAAAGGGGTCATCCCAAACTTGTGGAGTGCGATGAGGGACTTGGATATAGATTGTGTGCCGAGTGAGGAGCTTTGCGGAGCGTACTCCGGTAGACATATTTGATTCAACCGAGTCCTCAATCATTGTAGTGGGAATACCCGGTATGAGTAGTAAGCACTTAGAGGGTATTTCCTCTATTGTCGCTTCGTGGGTCTTTCGAGATGCAAAGAATAGCAGAGAGAAAAGGTTGCCCCACTTGAATAAAAAGCATTCCCTATTTCTTTCGCTCTCGGTGTAGATGGTTAGGATTTATTAAAAAAAACTCTTGGCCCGTCAACTCTTGCCCGGAAGAATATCAAAGATAGAGCCCGTGCCCCTTCTGTTCTCTTACATTGTTTCGTTGCTCTGAATAGAATTGATTTTACTCCCGAATTGCATTGTTTCAGAGTTAATTACTTTCATTTCCCCCAACTATTTTACTATCCCGAGATAAGTTCTAGAATTGCCTGCCAGCGAGGGAGAATGACTTGATCCACTAGCATTTCGGCACGGAATTTATAGATTCCCCAGGTACTTTTTCTTTTGAGGAGAAAACAACATGAATTACTAGATTTGTCTAACTCTTCTCCCCCAGAGACTTTGGTTTCAGAATATATTGACTTCTAAAGAGGATTGCACCTGGATTCATTGACAAATATATATTTACTTTTGCATATTCTCAGAAGAGGAGACGGGCGGCTCGCTACATTCTGTAGTTCATTCACTCCTTTCTATGTTTCTGAGACCCGGAAACCAGTCAAGTAAGTAGGGATTTCTTTCTTTCTTTTTCTCTTCCTCTGGTCAGAAAAAAAAGATTTATAGGACCGGATGCATAACAAGAAAAGAAAGAATAGTAGTGGTGCCTGCGCGCAAACAATCTTAGAACTGAGCTCTTGTAAAGGTGGGCGTTCCTACGCTCAAAGCCCATATCTCAGATGCATGCCCATTCGAATAGCCCATCACCAGGATTAAATTATCCATTTAGCGCAGTTCCCCTTTCCTCTCTTCTTATATCAACTTCACATCCTAAACACCAAAAGGAAGGGAGAAGCGAACTCGACCTGGTGGTTTTTTATTTTTATTAACGCGATGTTCAATGAAAGCTGAGATGGGGTAAGTGTGAAGAGTCAACTATTGCCCTACTTTTCTTATTTCATAGAAGAATTCGCCCAGTATACTCCTATAATTTTTATTATCGCTCTACTGAATCGAAAGAATGACTCTCGGGTTTGGAACAGATAAGTTATGTACGGATAACAAAGAATAGAAATTGGAGAGCAGGTGCCCTTCCCTGGTTGTTACCTTCCCAGCCCCAAAGGAAAAGCCCTGATCATTTGAAAAAAAAGATGCGTCAATCACGCATCCTAATTGGTGAGCTTATGCCCGCCCTAGTTCCTTCCCCGCTCTTAGTTTGCTTTACTGGAACTATTTTCGCGAGGAAAAAGAGGGTTTCAATGAATCCGAGGAAAAAAAGCACATTATGGCCATGACCAGCTAAAGATCACTGGCAATCTCACGACGTGGACTCGAACCACAATTTCTCCTTTTAGTAGATCGTGATTTGGTCTGTCGTCCTCCTCATTATAGTCCTCCTAGAATCCAAGGCATTTCGTCGGAATACATCCTGTCTTTGAACCTTTGTAGTCCTATGCATAGTCAGTACTATAGCTCCAATCATAGCTACTAATAAAATCAGACTAGAAACCAAAAACCAGATGGAATAGTAGGTATAAAGTAAATTGCCCAATGTTTCCAAATTAGTCCAACTTCGTACCTTTCCGGCATAAACCGTATATCTCAGAGAGGTCGTATTTCTGTGGGTTGGTAGTAATGGAATGGTTTCATTATGTAAAATGAAGAACATTTCCCACCAAAAGATCAGTCCAATAATACCACTCACTGGTGAATAGCGCAATACTTCTTCGTGAATCTCCGCTATTTGAATATTGAACATCATAACCACGAATAGGAATGAAACGGCAATAGCTCCTATATGAACTACTGGGGAGATCATAGCGGAGAAGTCGAGACCTAACAAAATAAGTAAACCAGCTGTGTCGCAAAAGACTAGGATGGGAAACAAAACGGAATGTACTGGATTTTTAGCACGTACAACCATCAAACCAGAGACCAAAGCAGGGCTCGACAAAACTGAAAGTATCATGGTACGTCGTCCTCCCTTGAAATGGAACTCGAATGCTGGAGCAAGATGACGCATTCAAGTCGATCTATTACGACCAGCGCGGTTGTTCGTATTTCATTTTCTTCTTCCAAGCCGACGCTCTTCTTATAAAAGAAGAAAGCACTCACTGAATTATTTACTGAATCTCGTCCTACTTTTTGACCCATTTATTTTGCCTTTCTAGGTTGGTGGGCGCTTTCACCATTCAGCCATGGATGCTTTAGCGAGTGAACTAGGTTTTTATTTGAGAGCGAACTAGGTTTTTAGTCCTTCTCGAGCTTCTATTTCTTCCGTTAAGGGAGATTCGGGAAAAGATGGAATAGGAAGACGTGTTTCCAGAACGAACAAGATACGGGTAGAGAAGTGGAAGTTAGCAAAGTTAGACAAGATTGGAATGGGCATAGGAACATGTATTGATGTACCAGATCGGCTAATACTCCCAGGTTGATGCGATGTATTCCACCAGTTGACTGGAGACTTTATTATTGGTATATCGATCGGTCCGTGATGTCTTTCTCATGAACCATTTAAAAAGGTAGGAAAATTTTAGGATGCTTTAGGGCGCGACAAACCTACCCCCTTACAGAGAATCTCGACCCCGAGATTCAGACGCTCAGACAAAGAGGTTGGGATGGGCTGACTTCAACTCGACTTCGCGTTCCCATGTGGCTTCTTCCTCTGAATGGTTGCTCCATTGAACCTTGCAGAAGCGGATGACCCAACTACGCGTATGCCGCTCTGAGGCATCCCAAATCTTGATGGGCTTCTCAACATAGGTCAGATCTTCATGGAGTTCAATCTGAGCGGGATCGGCTTGGTCTGTGGGCACCCGTCAACACTTCTTGAGTGGGGAGACATGGAACACATCATGAACACTCCCCAACGATGCTAGTAGATTGAGCTGATAGGTAACTTCTCCTCGTCTGTCTAGGATCTTGTAGGGCCCGACGTATCTGGGAGCAAGCTTCCCTTTGGTGTTGAACCTTCTAACTCCCTGGAGCGGAGTGACACGTCGGTACACGTAGTCTCCGATTTCAAAAACGAGATCCCTGCGACGGTTGTCGGCATAGCTCTTTTGCCTAGACTGGGCAACTTTCAAGTTCTTCTGGATAGTCTTGACTTTCTCTTCTGCTTCTTTGATAATATCAGTCCCAAAAACTTGTTGCTCGCCTGTCTGATCCTAGAGGAGCGACGTTCTGCACTTTTGGCCATACAAAGCTTTGTAGGGTGCCATTTGTAGACTGAACTGATAGATGTTGTATGAGAACTCTGCATAAGGGAGACTCTTATCCCAGGTTTTCCCGAAATCGAGGACGTAGGCATGAAGCATATCTTCAAGGATCTAGTTGATTCTCTCAATCTAGCCATCGGTCTGGGGGTGATAAGCGGTGCTGAAGTTCAATCGAGTTCCCAGCTCTTCTTGCAATTTCTGCCAGAACTTAGAGGTGAACTGGCTGCCTCGATCGGATACTATCTTCTTGGGTACACCGTGGAGACAGACTATGCAGGCGAAGTAGAGTTTTGCCAACTTGCTGCCGAAGTAAGTGGTCTTGATAGGAACAAAGTGCGCCACTTTGGTCAACCGGTCGACCAACACCCAAATGGAATCATAACTGCCTTGAGTGTGGGGAAGGCCGGTGATGAAATCCATTCCTATCTCTTCCCATTTCCATTTTGAAATTTGAAGGGGCCGAAGTAACCTGCCAGCTTCTGGTATTTTGCCTTGATTCACTGACACACATTGCAGAGGGCCACAAATTCTTCTATCTCACGCTACATGCTGACCCACCACAACTTGGTCTTCAGGTCTAGGTACATCTTGACGCTTCCCGGATGGATGGAGTATTGGCTCTCGTGTGCCTCCTGCAGGATGAGCCTTTTGATTTCTAGGTCGTTGGGTACGTAGACACACTCTCCATTCCAGACGGCCCCACATTCATCTTCCATGAAACCGCTTGCTTTTCCTCTCCTCATGTTCCTCTGTAGCTTCATGATGTCTGGGTCGGTCTTTTGTGCTTCCCGAATCCGATCTAGTAGCAGGGGCTTCGCTTCTAGGGTTGCCAGAGAGCCTTGGCGGATGACGTGAAGGTTCAATCCTTCCATCTCTTTACATAGCATAGTTGAGCATTGGTTTGCGTGAGCGATGTTGCAATACCTCTTCCTTCTTAGAGCATCAGCCACTACATTGGCCTTCCCTAGGTGGTAATGAATTCCCAGATCATAATCCTTGATCAATTCCAACCATCTTCTCTGCCGGAGATTCAAATCTGGTTGGGTGAAGATGTACTTCAAACTCTTGTGGTCAGTGTAAACTTCACACCAATTCCCAATGAGATAATGTCGCCATATTTTCTAAACATGCACCACTGCGGCTAACTCAAGGTCGTGGGTGGGGTAGTTGCTTTCGTGCGAACGCAGTTGTCGCGAAGCGTAGGCCACAACATGCCCTTCTTGCATTCGCACGCAGCTCAATCCCTGACGGGACGCGTCGCAATAAACCTGGAAGTCTTTGCTAATATCCAGTAGAACCAAAACTGGGGAGGACACCAGTTTCACTTTGAGCAATTGAAATGCCTTCTCGCACTGTGGGGTCCACACAAATCTTTCTTCCTTTTTCAATAACTGGGTCATTGGCCTAGCGATCTTTGAGAAGTTTTCAATGAATCGGCAATAATATCCTGCCAACCCAAGAAAGCTACAGATTTTAGTAACCATCTTGGGTTGAATTCACTTGGTGACTGATTCGACCTTGGTGGGGTCCACTACTACTCCTTGTGCCGAGATGACATGGCCTAGGAACTTTACTTCTGACAACCAAAATTCACATTTACTGAATTTGGCATACAATTGATGCTCCCTGAGTTTTTCCAGAGTTAGACGCAAATGCTGTTCATGTTCTTCTTCTGTCTTGGAGTATATCAGAATGTCATCGATGAAGACCACCACAAACTTATCCAGATATACCATGAACACCTTATTCATCAGATTCATGAAGAAAGCCAAAGTGTTGGTCAATTCAAACGACATCACAGAGCATTCGTGCAAACCATATCTAGTGGTGAAAGCTGTTTTGGGAATGTCTTCTTCTCAAATACGCAACTGATGGTATCTGGATCGTAGATCGATCTTGGAGAACATAGAGGCTCCTTTTAACTGATCAAACAAGTCATCAATGTGGGGTAATGGGTACTTGTTCTTGATGGTGACCTCGTTGAGAGCACGGTAGTCGATGCACATACGCTTGGTCTTGTCTTTCTTTTCCACGAATATTACCTATGCTCCCCATGGGGATGTGCTCGAGCGGATGTATCCTTTCTCCTTCAATTCTTCTATCTACGTCTTTATGTACGCCAATTCATTGGCGGCCATCCGATACGGCCTCTTAGAGATAGGCATGGTACTGGGCACCAGATCAATTCAAAATTCAATCTCCCGTTGAGGCGGCATCCCTGGTAGGTCTTCTGGGAACACATTTGCATATTCCCTCACTATTGGTATCTCCTCGAGACATATCTGATTCAATAGTTGTTGGCAAGTCTTGGTGGGGTGCACATAATAGATAACTAGCTGGTCTGGACGATTGCTCAAGGTAACAATTCTACGAGCACAATCCAACACCACTTGGTGACAGGTCAAGAAATTCATTCCTAGGATGACATCCAGGTCCTTCGAGTCTAGAAGGATGAGATTAGCCAGGAAAGGAATCCCTTGGATTCTATAGACATGGAGGGACTATGTTGCTAAGCAGGCATCTGTCCACCGGGAGTAGTGATCAACATAGCACCTCTAAGATTCTCTACCCTTAAGTTCTGTTGCCCCACAAATTCTCTACCCTTGATGACGTTGTTGTTGCCTCTGAGGTACTGCGGGGGGCGCTTGACCTCATGGGTGCTTGGACTTTGGGCATTTATTGGCAAAATGCCCTGGCTCCAAATAGTTGAAGCAGACAAGGGTCCTAGCACTACCGTCCTTGATAGCGGGCCCATTCTGTGTCATGGTTGGATCGGGGCGGGGCGCATTCTTGGCTATCAGATTCTGCTGCTGCTGCTGTTGTGGGGGAGCCCGGTTGGGCTACTATGCTTGAAGAGCTTGGCGGATCTACACATTGGAAGAGGAGCCACTAGGATGTGGAACCATGTAACAAAGCCTCTGACTAGGCCCCTGTTGCGGCCTGAAGTTGTTCATGCGGCGCTTGAGATTTTCGAGCTCCTTGTTCTTGGCTTCTTGGTGAATCGTCTTATCCACCAGACGCTGGAAATCAACGTAGTCATTGGACACCAGCTGCACTGACAGCTTGGGGTTGAGTCTTTAGAGAAACTTCTCCTGCTTGTCCTAATCTTCGCGCACTTCCTCTGGAGCATATTTGGCAAGACGGTTGAATTCTTGCAGATATTCTGTCATCGAGCAGCTACCTTGCTTGAGATCTCAGAATTCTCGCTTCTTCAAAGCCATAATACCAGCTTACACATGAGACCTCCTGAACGCGGCGTTGAAACGAACCCAAGTTATAGGTTGTCCTGCGGGTTGTGTGGCTTGAAACTGGTCCCACCATTCGGATGCAGGCCCTTGGAGCTAGTGAGCGGCGTAAGCAACCCTTTCTGCGTCAGTGCATTGGATCAAGAACAGCTTCTTGTTTATAATGTGCAGCCAATCTATAGCATCTACTGGGTTGGAGGTGGTGGAGAAGGTGGGCGGGCGCACGAGTAGAAATTCTGCGAGCTTGGATTACGGCAGGGGCGGTGGTGGAGCATTAGCGCCGATGGCGAGCTGGTTCTGGATATGATGGGGTAAGGCTGCCATCATATTAGCTTGCTGAGCTAGAATCTGGGTGAGGATGGTGTTGTCATGAGGCGGGGGTGGTGGTGGTGGTGGGACGTTCCCATGGTCCTGTGCACTGCCCCCAGCTTCGGTGTTGTCCTACCTTGCAACTGACCTTCTGGTGTTGACCATCTAACCGAACCAGACAAGAGAAGCGTAAGGAGACAGAAAAGCAGAGCAGGAGCCAAACTATTAACCCAACTTATTTAGATTTTTATTATGCTAATGTTGGTGAGATAGTTCAAGTTTTTAACCCTCGGGCGAAGCTATACCACAACGAGCTAGTATAGGTTGTGCCAACACACACCACAAAAGCCACAAGACAAACGAGGTAAAACACTCGCGCCCTGAAGCTACTCATCTGCTGCCGGAGGACTGCTACCGCTGTTGGAGGCGTCGCTGCAAGGGGCCTTCGGAGTCAGAACCCTGCCCTCTTCCAGGGCCTTACAGATTAGTGATGGTCTGCTGGTGGTCTTGCGGGCGGTGATCTTCATGCTGTGGCAGACACGGCGGCGCTTGGGAGAGACATCCTGGCCTTGGGCGAGCTTGAGCTGGCGCATCTCCTCCTCCAGGGCGTTGAGCTCATTCTTGAGACTCAGGTTCTCCTGGCGCAGACTCAGTATCTGCAGGTTGTTCTCCACCAACTCACGCTTCATGAGCTTGTGGAAGTCGATGCGAGCAGTGTCGTAGGCCTCCGCCATCCGCGTGAGGTGATGAAGGGTGGTGTCATCCTCTAAGCTGGTCCCCCTGAAGCTGGCGTAGTCGTTCGGGTCCATACGGTGAGAGTGGTAGCGGTACGGAGTGTGCTGCAACTCGTAGTTGTACGTCATTTCCAGCATGCCGATGAAGAGGAGTGCTGCGCTTTGGCAAGTGTCTACGAACGTGTCTCCTCCAGCCAAGGCAGTCATCGAGGAACGACTGGAGTGGCTGGAGAGGAGGGTGGCCGTGACTTCCCATCCTGCCTGGGGAGCGTCGTCGTCGCTGGTAGCTGGGAGCTTCACCCCCGTGTACTCCACCTCGTCGGAGTAGCCGAGGGTAAGGCAAAGGTGATGCAGCTCCAGAAAGAAGCCCAGTTGTCTGTGTCCGTGACGGGTCAAGGAAAGAGCCATCTATAAAATTTTTGAAAAGTAAAAATTAAACAAAACTCAATGAACAATTTTTAAATGAAAGGCGTTTTGATGAATCATGGCCTAACTCTAGTCAATTTATTATCAAGCCACGTACCAACGCGATCTTGCCTTAACCCAGGCCCACAAGTTCCAACCAGTAGCTCCAGCCCTACAGAGAGAAACCTCTAACTTTGGGTCATTGCTCCGCTTGCCCATAACCGAGGGCGCGGCTATTCGAATAGATTTTACTCTGGCCAGGGGTATACCACTTTACCCACTAGACACGTTTTCCTCACGTGTCACCACATGCGACATGCCACCACGGCATACGGGTAGAAGCCGTGACATAACCTACCATCTAGTACTGCCCTAAACAAGGAGGATCGACATAGACTTCCACGGCCAGTAGACCCTGGGACAAGTGAACGGTCTATGCCCACGGGCGCATTGCCAGAGACGTCAACCCCACCGAGGGCTTCATCCATCCCTATCCGTGTCTTCCTTGTTCATGACTGCACTAGCCGATACGTTAAGCCTTACGCATTAGACATGTGGTTGGACGGAAAATGCTTTGCAATCGTGCCCCGAAGACCAGTCCTTGTGCCGGCCGAGGTGCGACTAGCAAACCCATGTGCCTTGAGCCTAGCCGAAAATAGTGTTTTGAAGGGGAAACTATCCTCCACGGCTAATCAGCCGCTAAGCTAGTACTTAAAGCGAAAATAATTATCCTGGGAATGATTATCCTAGGAATCAAATAACGCAAAATGCAATAATTTAAAGCGAAAATAATTTTACAAACTGGGATGATAATATGATCAAGATAGACATGGCTTGCCTTGCTCGCTGCCCACGTCCTCAACTGCAACCTCGAAGAAGAGCGACTCGTCCGGAACGGCGGCGTCTAGACAACAGCGCAAACAAAAAGGGGTCCAAACTATAAATAACACCATATAAAAATCAGTAACAAAGCATAAAAATGGGTTCTACACTGTTTAAGGAAAAATTAGAAATTTGAACGGGTCGATTCCGAATCCAAACAGTCAAGATATGGTCATTTGAAGTTCGTATGTTGTTCAAGTGGTAATTTTCGAAATTGTAAATTTATTCCTTTTCAATTTATAATTATTATTTCTTTTTAACAGGGGAGTGAAGGGAGTGGTGGACCGGGTGCACCATGAGGGCCCCACGGTTAGCCCCTAGGTCCACAGTGAGCCAAGCACACGGGCGGCTCACGGGGCCGGGAAGGCAGCGGGTGGCCGGGCGGCACCCACCGGCGGCCTCGGCGCGGCGGCACGGCGGTGCGGGAGTGAGCGCGCAAGGCGACGGCAGCGAGCGGCGGAGGGGGAGGAGAGAGGGGCCGGTTCGAGATGGAGGTGGAGGCGAGGCTCCGGAGCTCACCTTGGGAGGCGGAGGCGCGGACAGGGTGCAGATGGAGGCAGCGAACCCGGCGGCGACCTTGTCGGTGCTGGGGGCGGTCCCGGCCTACGCCTAGCAACGGCCGGAGGAGGCGAAGGCAGCAGGGCTTGGGTGGAGCGGCGCGACGGCAGTGGAGCGGTGGATTGAGGCGAGCAATGAGGAAACAAGGGAGAGGAGACTAAGGGCCTCCTTTTAAAGGTCGCCGAGGTGGGGAACGGGCGAGGAGGAGCTCGGCCGGTAGCCATTAATGGCGCCGGTTCACCGGCGTCCAATTACTCCCCACCGACCGTGATTTCCGAGGAGCAATCAAGGGGGAAAGGAAGAGGAAGAGGTGGGGAGCAATTTTCCCCACTCTATTGAGGATAGGAAGCGGCGGGGGAGGCGAATCGGGCGGCGGGAGGCGGCCGACTGAAAGGAAGAGAGAGGGAGAGGGGCGGCCGGAGGTGGGAGAAGGCCCCAACAGGTGGGCCCCACCTGTCAGTGGCGGTGGGCGGGAGGCGCCGGCACGGGCCGGGCGCGCGAGGTGGGCTAAAAGGGGCGACCGGGAGGAAAGTGAGGGAGAGGGAGAGGGCAGCTGGAACGGGCCGGGGAGGGGAGAGAGGAGGGAAGGAGTGGGCCAAAAATGGCCCAAAGGAGGGAGGGAGGTTTAATTAACTTTTCTTTTTAAATAAGTCTGAGAAAAGTTATTATGGTATTAAAATTATTTGTATTGCTCTGAAAATTCAAGTAAAAATTGGTTAAATATTCGGAGGCATGAAGAATTCAACAAAAATTCCCACACACCCATTCGCGTTGAATCTTGATGTCTTTTAATTGTGGAAGTCAAACTCGACTTTTATAATTTCTCACTAACCATTTAAAAAGGTAGGAAAATTTTAGTGTGCATTAGGGCGCGACACTGGTAGCTGGCGCAGTGGCGTCAAGCTACACGCCGCGCCGCTGCACACCGCGCTGCCGCCCTGCCTCGCAGCGTCAGCCCCACACCATCGCCGTGCGCTTGTGGCCCCACGCCCTGGGCCGTGGTGCCAAGTCGCGCCTGCGCCCATACCGGCGCGTCGCGCTGTTCCCGTGGAGTGGCCTTGTTGATCGCCGCGATGCCGCCCCGTGAGTCGCCGGCCACCGTCGCTTGCCTCAGCTAGCTAGGGTTAGGGGAGGAGGAGAGAAAGGGAGTGGGCTGAGAGAGAGGAGAGGGGGAGGGGAGTGGAAAATTTGGCCAGTTGGGCCCAATAACTTGGGCCAATAGGGGTAGGATGAAGCAGGCCCAAGAAAAGAAGTTTGATTGCTTATTGGGCTGTTTAAGGCTTCTTTTTTATTTTTGAATACATATGCGAAATACAGAGTATATATATTTATTTTTGTTCAAAAAATCTTGGGTATACATCTGAATACCCTTGAATCACTAGTGGGCCTGCCCCTGTCCATTGGAGTTTCAAAGAAACGCCAGAGTAGTAAGCCTTCTTCTCTCGCTTGTACCTTGGCGGATGCTTCTTTTAATAAAGTAAGTATTCGACATCTCCTTATAGTATTTAGTTTATTTGCTTGAGTGAGATATATTCCAATTGTTGCGTGTTCATCGCTTAGTTGAATTATTATGTGCTCTAGTACTAAGACTTTGAATGAAGAAGGAAGTTCCTGCGCGAGGCTAGAGTAGTAATCAATAACTTAGATGTGGTGTCTAGGTTAGATATTACCTTCGTTTGTTGTGTGCTCCACGAAATTGAGGTAGTCGGCAGATGGTGACAACCCTATCCGTCCTTTGCATCCCTTCACGTTCGGGTACATCATAGAGCCGTAGGTCGGACTCAGCTTGGCAGACTAAGGGACAGCTGGTGCCCGAAGCAATCGATAGGATTTTACCTTTAACTTAAAGTCTAGTAAATTAACACATAGGAATCCTCTTTAGCCTTAACCTACCATTAGTTGTGTCCTTGGATAGAATCATGTTCTTAGATATACACGCACGTTCCCTGTGATTCGATACCCTTGGATAACATCAAAAAAATTCGATACCCTTAAAATACTCTGAGGTGAAGTGCTACATCCAGTGTTCATCTAGACACTAGATGCTAGACAGATAGTAACCCATGGTCTAGTGTCTAGACAGTCTAGACAATGTGGATGATATACCGTACAATATACAATTGGCATATTTTGTTGACACTTATGTAGATAGACTTAACATGTTCCATAAAATATTGACAAACTAGTGATGCTAGGATAATGGAAGCAACCGGGGATAATGGAAGCAACCGGCGTAGTCACAGGCCAGAGGGAGGTGGGAGCAAGGTCCAGGGTGGCAACTAGCTGAGGAGAGGCGGCATGACTTTGTGGCAAGGATGTCTAAGAATAGTGGAGAACGGTTTTAATTGGGGTCAAAACTCTTAGCTATATAGTTCTTGAGTGGGCCACTAGGTTTTAGCTCTTGACATGTCAATAGTGCATTGGTTCATTGCCTAAACCATGGTCTAAATAACAGTTTTTTGGTCGACGCTTGTCTTTATGTTGTCTAATTGCCTGGTCTAGATGGTCTAGACCAATCTTTGACCGACTAGACGGTCAAATGGTCTAATTCACGGTTTAGGCCCTAAACTGGATGATAACCCATGGTCTACCGTCTAGACGTGGTCTAGACCGTCTAGACTATGGTCTAGTTGAACACTGGCTACAACGGTATCTGTGCACTTGCGGATTTATCTGTGACCGTATCAAATACCAACAGGGGTCCAAAATTGAATTGGCCATAGCCCTTAAAAAGAGGTTGGTCTTACCTCACAAGCCTTCTCCACGTCAAATTAGGCTTAGAGATCAATTAGGACTCAAGGTCAAAGCAAGGAAAGACACACTGCCTTAATTGGACTCGAACTCAGGGCTGTCGGTCTGACTGGCCGGACAACTGCGATATGACCGCCCCTGTGTCGCCGGTTGGACTGGCCCCGTATGGAAAGCCCGTGTCCATTCCAAATCTGGCCAAGTTTTCATATTTTTCGTCCTAGGTGCCAAATTTGGGTACTAACAGTGGGAACAGTGTGGTGGACAAGGGAAGGCTTGCCGACTAGGTACTTATGCCAACAGTGAAGCTCTTCTCGCGTTCATGCGCCACCTTGAGGCGCAGCGGCACGGCTGTCCCAAGCACCTCCTCATCCTCGATGGAGACGGGTATAGAGAAAGAAGAAGAGAGAGAAGAGAGGGTATGACTTGTGGGCCCTACTCTGTTTTTTAATTTTTGTGATGACGAGGCTACCACGTCAGCAAAAAAACACCCTGAAAATAGCCGAGAGAGTCATTTTGAACGGTTTTAATAGTTGGAGGAATCGATATACCCAATTTTATGGTTGAACGGTTTTAATAGTAGAAGAAATCGATATACTCGGGTCTGTTCCCTGCCTTGGGATACAAGGCAAGATGGCAACCAAGTCCTACTCTATTACATATGCTGTAGCCCAGTACAACCCCTTTTTGGATTCGGCCAGGGAGCAGATGGTGGATACTTAGTTTGGAACACGGGAGATAGCTAGAGACAAGTGGTTTATACAGATTCAAGCTGCTTGGGAGCATAATACCCTACTCCTGTTATGTTCTGTGGATCTCTCCTTTCAACTATTAGAGTGAATGAAACTTTCTCTAGCTACAGCAACTTGGGTTTGGTCCTTAGCAAGTTTTCTCGTTGCGATCCCATTCTCACTTTCTTTTCCTTTTCCTTTTTCTTTTTCTCTCCTTTTTTCTAGGCAGCCTTGGTCCTCCTTTTATAGTCGTAGGGGAACACCACATTAGCTTGGTATGCCAAATGGGACCAGTACAAGGTTAGTTATGAGCAATCTTGTCACTTCATGATGAGTGGGCTCGGACGCTGAGCCAAGGTGGGATGAAAGCTTCGTCGCCCTACCGCGCGTCCTGAGGGTGGATGCAAGGCTTGGAGTGGAAGCCTAGAGCACGATGGACGCCCTAGGGCCTGCCTGCCAGTTTCAGTTGGAAGAAAGTGTGGGAAGGTTGTGGGCCTGGTCATGCGGTATAGTAGTCAATCATGTTGCCTAACAGCCCATGCCCCTCCCTTGTAGGGGTGACGATTCTGCAAGCGTCATCCCATCGTGTCACACCCCACCCTATCACCACCTAATAGTGGCGTATCGAGCCAATTTACGAAAGTGACTCAGGTACTCATTAATACTATCCGATCCTTGCTTGAGGTTATCGAATTCCTCCTTTTTCATGTCGATTATACTCTCAGGGACATAAGCTGCTTGAAAAGCTTAAAAGAATTCAGTTTTCCCACCATTCTGCAGCAGGTCCTCTTAATCGATGAGCCGAAGAGTCTCTTTTCTATAAGGGTTTACTGCACCAGGTTTAACTTCCTTTCCACATCCTTAAGCCAATCATCGGCTTCAACTAGGTCGATGGTGTGGGAGAATTCTAGTGGATGGGATCTTAGGAAGTCTATCAACTTGGATCTACCATTGGCATGGATGAGTGGTGGTGGTTGCACTTGTCCTTGTTGTGGCCTAGCTAAGGTCTAAGCGATTTAGTGTAGGATCTGGGTTTGTGTAGCCATAAGCTGCTAGAGGTTCATGGGACGTGGTGGAGGTGGGGTTAAGTCGGGATGGTTCTTGGCTGCATCTTGGTTGACTAGTTCATTGGCAGCTTCATGTCCATTATCGGCCACTTCGTTCTGACTAGCTTCCTGAGCTTGGTTTTCCTCATATCCAAAGTGTGCAGGAGCACGAGTCTGACGACAAAGACAAGCCATTCTAACCTTGAAAAGGACAAGGTAAGAGGGAAATTGCTAAGTGGGGAGAAGATAAGAGAAAAGAGAGAGAGGTACCTAAGAAAAACATTTTCGCAAACCAAAAGAGCAAACTAGGTGTGGCCAAGTCTCAGACTGACAACACCATGCTAGAGCGGACTACCAGACATAACACTCACGCACTATTTCGCCAAACTCCTAACAAGTTTGCGACGATTCTAAGGTCAACTGCTTTGGTCTTCCATCATCATAGCGAACCTTGGATGATACACAGACGTCTTGTCTTCAAGAACAGAGAGGTATCTATCTTCTATGGTTTTGATGGAGAGAAGGATAGAAAATTTCTTTTTGCAAACCAGAGTAGGAGAAGGCAGTAGAAAGTTTTCACAAATAGATTTCATATTCAATATAGTATCCTTAAGGGCATCCTATGATAGGGGGTTTCGTTCCTAAAACCAAAACCTGGCACCACCTGACAGTGACACTAGAGGGAGTGCGACGCAAGAGATTGGTGTGAACTAACTCCCATGAAACCAAGATGTTGGTACTAGTCCTAGGACACATATGCTGGTACCCGTGGTCAACCGAGATATGCGCAATTACAACTAATAATAATTTAGATAGACTATACCATTAGAAGGTCACACCTTCGGAGCAACTCCTAGTAGCGGATCCTAGCACAACTAGAACCCAATCCACAATCAACACCTTAGGACTAGAAAGGAAACCCTAACCTTCAACTGCACTTCTCTTCCTAGAGAGGGGGAAAAATAATGATTGAGTACATACGTACTCAGTGAGTCACGGGAAATGTGAGCATGCATGTTTCAAAGGAGGGCTGGGGTTTATTTCGCAAATCATTGAAAACATTTTCTTCTTTAGAACTCTAAGTGTGGGTTGTTTACCAAGTGTTGGAAAGAGGCTTTCACCTCGATCCTGTCCGTGAGTTGATTTGCAACAACTCAAGCAGAAAAAGCAAATTTTTGTGGATTAAAAACTGTCCCGCCGAATGACCTAACGTGACAACAGTGCACAACCTTCTGCCCATAGGCAGCTTCTAACTCCTTTCTCGTCTATTAGATTATTTTCATTTTCAATCCATCGAGCATCAGTCCAACTCATCATCTTATCTCTTTGGCTATCAGAGCCATCCATAATCTCCAGCACACACTGCTTCCTCTCAGGAAGCCTAATCTATGATGTCATTCGACATCCCGATCTACACAAGTTCGTTTCAAACCACGTAATGGTCATCCAACAGTCATCATGATTGATTCTGGTAACAATTCCCAATCCCATAAACAATTTTTCACAAAAGCACAGGCAAACAAATCTACGCAAGAGGAATCACCTCACATTCGCCTCTGATCGTGGGCACGACTGTTTGAATAGTTTGGTAACCTTTGCAAATGGTGCACACTTTAACCACAAGACATGAGCTTACTTCCCACACCCACAAGACCTTTCCAAAGCCAACCAAGGATACCTCATGCCACATAGAAGGTTCTTTCTAAGCCGAGTATCAGAAAAACGGCATCAAGTTTATAGCTGCTCCTCCATAGACTAATATTTTGGACATCGGCATCCTATTGACAAATCCTTTAATGTATAATGGTCTAAGATGCCGATGTTCATTGTCTCCGGGTTTCTCAAAAATAGCTTGTTCTGGTGACAACGTTAACTTTGCCAATGATTTCTCGACTTCCTTATCGGCTGAATGTATGCTATATTCTGCTGGTAACATAAACACCATATTGATTGAAGATGAAGCAATAGCTTTACCCTTGGCAGATACTGAATTCCTGATCTTGTCGGCTTTAACCTCATTGGCTGACACAACTTTGGATTTGACACGCCACTCCTTCTTTGTACGTTTCAGCCGATGGTTAATTTCTTCTTCAACTTCCTGCATCTGCTCCCTGTTCCTCAACCGTTGCACTCTTTTTCCCTGGTTTTTTCTAAAAATTCCGATTGGACACCATTGAGGGTTTTGAACTTGCTCTTCTTGCTCTCCCTCATCTTCATCTTTGAAATAATCCTGATGAATCGGTCTTAGACGTTGATGTACTGACATTTTCTTTTTCGACCGATTCTCACATTTTGGACTGCTTGATTGATGAAAATTACCATAGTACCTTGCGTCTGCATCACTGCATCCTGGACAATCTTTAACTGATGGCAGTCTAATCCCTTCATTCCAGCAAAACCTAAAGAACTCACATTTCCAGTGAGGATCAAAACAAACCCTATCATCTTGATAATACTTCTGAACTTGTTTGTCTTGTTTCTTCTGGTACTTGCTGATCAACTTGGTATAATTGAATTTATTTTGTTGATAAGTTCGATAATTCTTTTTATCGGCTTCAGTTGCTGTTGTATGGACCATGTTTACAGGAAAATGGGGGCCATCAATCTTCATCGGCTTCTTGCCATCATTAAACTTTATTCTGCCTTGCTCTATAGCTAATTGAATCTATTTCCTAAACACCTTGCACTCATTGGTGTGATGAGATCCTATATTATGCCACTTGCAATTTTTCTTTTTCTTAATTCTTCAGCCAATGGAATCACATGACCCACTGGAAGTTGAATCTGTTTCTCCTGTAGTAGCAAATCAAATATCCTATCGGCTTTATTGATATCAAAATCATATTTTTTTCTTCTTTCCTAGTGTCCTTAACCCAGTGTTAACGCCAAAATTTGGTAAGCTCCGAAGTCATCATCGGCTTAGGAATCGTATCGGCTTCAGAGTCCTGGAATTAGCCGATTGACACATCAACTTGCCAGCAGTTGGATTCTTGATGGATTTGGTTAAGGAAATTAATCAATTAAACAAAGCTAATCAAGAAGAGACCGAGTTCGAGGAGGATGCAGCATGGCAAGTTATCTATTAATTAGACAGAGTCAGTTAGTTTCCTTTTGCCTTTCGAAAAGATTGTTTAGAGTCCGAATAGGACTTGTATCTTTTATTTTATCTTTAGAAAAGTTTGTGTCTTGTCCAGTAAGGACTAGTATCTACTCATGGGTATAAATATGTACACTCGGGGTCTTTGTAATCTATCTCTCAATCAATACAACTACTCTCGGCGCATCGCCACCCTCTTTTTCGAGGTTTTTATTTATCAACCGGTGGAACTTGGCACCTAACATGGGGCTGCATCGGCTTTCGATCTCTGGCGAAGGGGTAAGTCCTACATTCTGCCGCCCCTGGCAATTGTATCAGCTTCATTGGCGTTGTTCAAGACTACATCGCTCTGACCTCTTGGATCGCTTTGGTTCAATTGATATATTTGCCTAACTATTTATAATATATCTTAGTTAATCTAAGTCGATTAATCAATTTACTTGTATCGGTCAGATCTTTTCTAGGGTTTTCCGGTATCGGCTAAATTGTTTTGTCGATCTTATAACACACCAAAATTTGTAAAAACTTGTAAAATCAATATAATGAAAATTTTCATTTATATTTATTGTGGTGAGAATTTATTTTAGTTGTTTTTGGATTTTCCATGCATCATTGCATTTTGCATACATGAATTAAGTTTGAGAAATATAATAATAATAATAATAATAATAATAATAATAATAATAATAATAATAATAATAATAATAATAATAATAATAATGATGATGATGATGATGATGATGATGATGATGATGATAGTAATAGATCCAATTAGTTATAGCTCAGTTTTGCATCTCAATCAAAATATGAAAGACACCCAAAATTAATCCAAAATGGAATATAAACTATGAAACTTGTTTGAATTTTCAAAACATAAGTTACACATGAGAAAAATCCCAAAAATTCACCAAATGATGTTCATGTTTACCCTAAGCCCTAGTAAAATTTGCACAAATTCTTGAGCAATGTAGCATACCTGAAAAATTCCCCAAACTCTTAGCTTTTCCACTCCTTCTCTTCTTCTCTACTCCTTGTAGGCATTTCATCAAACACCTAGAGTGTGAGCCCGGCCACGCCACCCCGCCCCATGAATCTCGCTGCAAGGCTGCTGCAAGGCTGAGCAAAAACCGACTCCACCCCTGCCCGATGCCATGCCTCGACGCCGCGCACCTTGCCCAACCTGGAGCCGCCGCCCCTTGCCACCAATCCAAGCCGCCGCTGGCCTCCCTCTCTCTCTCTCTCTCTCTCCCTCCCTCCCTGTGCGGCGACACAACAGCACGACCACCACACCGACCATGCCTGCAAAAGCTGTAGTCATGCCTACAAAAGCCGATGCAAAGCCGAAGCCCTGCCGCTGTTATTCCCATTGTCATCGTGCTCCTAGAGGTGGCCAAATGGGCCGGGCCAAATGGGCGGCACGGGGCACGGGCGAACCTGTAGCAGGCACGGCCCGGCACGGCCTGCTACAGTAACGGGCCGTGCCAGCACGGCACGAGTAGCCGTGCCGTGCTTGGGCCGCTGGCCGAGCCCGCGGGCCGGCACGGCACGGCACGGCCACTGTAGCGGCACGGCACGGCACGGCCCGCGGCACGGCACGGCCCGGCACGGCCCGCGGCTCCGCGCGGCGCGCGCGCGCGCATGCACAGGCCGGCAGGCCGACAGCCCGACAGGCCGAAAGCGGGCCAGCGCCCAGCGGCGCACGCGGCCACGCGCCAGGCCAGGCCGAAAGCAGGGACAGGGCGGGCGGCGGTCGAATGGGAAGGCGCCACGTGGCACTAACGGCTATTTGACCGTTCAAATTTGAAAATAACCGTTGGGAGGCTAAAAAATTCATAAAAATTTCGAAAAAATTCCAAAAAATCTCAAATTTCGTCCTATAAATAGGGCATGAACCCCAGCCATTTCTCCTCATCCCACACTCCTCATCTTGTGCTCTCAAGTGTTTTAAGTGCTCTCTTTGTTCTCAAGTGTGCATTTTTTTGATTTTGACAAAATTTGCTCAAATTTTGTCAAAAATCAAAATTAGTTTCGTAGTTCAACAGTTTGATCGCAGAGGTTTGAAGAGCTCGCGGTTGGAAAGATGTAAGTAATATTCAAATTTGTGTATTATTTGTATTGTGTTTGTGAATTCAATAAATATTCGAAAATTTGTTTATGTCGGTTTAAATTTTCAGAATGGATCCGAACTTTCCATACCAGTCGCCGTCGTTCACCTTGGGTGATTTCGACCCCAACTACATGTCGGGGTTTGACGATGCCTCCGGATCGGCTCCAACTCCACCATCTGTGGAGGAGGTACCGGTTCATACGGCTGTCGTTGANGTTGACTCTTCAATAGTTGAGACTATGATTCCACTGCATTTTTTAATATAGGGTATCGTTACTTTTCAAAAATTATGATTAAAATGAGTGTCACAGTTGAACCTAGTAACGAAGAAAAATAATTACAATTAATTAATAAATATATTTGCTATAATTAACAGAACCTGCATTTTTGGTGCATTCAAAGCGGAACTATAAGACCGAAAGAAATATCCCCTCTATCTTAAAATATAATAAATTGTAGTTATCAGAATTTGTCTTAAAATATAACAATTTTTTCATTGACTTTTTTTCCTACCAATCACAACCCTCAACCATTCAATTTTTTTAACTATCTTTGTTTCTCATCTAATCACAACATTCTCCCGTTTAATTTTAATTATTATTTTGATAACTGTATTGATGGAGGGTTAGCTCCTCAACAGGGGACAGAGAGGGCCCCTTTATGAGTCCGGCCAGGGGCACAGGGCGAAATCCGTTTTCTCCTCAATCGCACAAGAGAGAGAGGAACAGGGACACAAGCGTTTATACAGGTTCGGGCCACTGGGAAGCGTAACACCCTACTCCTATATTCTATGGGTATGCGACTGAAAAATCAGGAAATACAAGTCTTTACTCTCCCTTTCTCTCCTGTGTATCTGTTCTCCATCCTTCTTTTCTTTCTTAGGCCTGGGCCTCCTTTTATATATTAAGGGGCTACCACATGGCCCAAAAGGCTGTCTAAGGAAAAAGAAAAACATTCTTTTACATTTAATGATTGTCTCGTTGCTTGACTCGGAGGCCACACGCACAGATGCCGCAGCAGGGCCTTCGTCTGGTCAGGTAGCTGACACGGAAGACTCCCGTGTCTAACTCCATTAAATGTATGAAGACTTCCGTGTTTCGTTCACCTTGGGAAACGAAAACCATCTGACCGGTGCAGGCATACCAACTCTGGCTGAGGGATGAGAGACAAAAGACTCTCATCATTCTGATGGGACGGGGCAAGGCATGTCGTGCACTTACCGATGTGCGGGCAGCGCGCAGGCGCTCTGCCGTCGTCTCATCTGTGATCTAGCTGGTCTACAACCGGTCAATCACCGTGACCGGTCGCAGACTGGCCACGCACGCGCCACGCCGCATTAAATGCGGCGTGGTGCGCTTGCCTAAGCCGTCATTAATGCGGTTAGGTGAGCTCTGGCCACGCTCACCTAACTTCGCACACGCGGCACCAGCGTCGAGGGGGTCGGGGCGACCTGGCCCTCGGGGGAGGTCTGGGAGCGGCCCGACCCTCGGGGGGATTAGGGAGGGCAGCCGCCACGTTACCCTCGGGCCCGACCCCTCCGGAGGAACGCCACATGGGTGCAGGGGGCCGCTCATCCCTCTAGTCTTGGTACCCCGGGCCCATATCACCGACATGTATTTATTCTTGAAAAATATTATATTATGAGACAGAGATATTACAATACTACTTTGGAATAACTAGGTGATTTTTCGCGCTTTGCTGTGAAAATTACTAAGTAACTTTTAATATTTTTTAATAGTCAATCTAAGAGTAAAAATTATATTAGTTATTAATAACAAATAAAACTGGTTTGTTAAACTATGTTTAAAGGGAAATAAATTTAATAAACTATGTATGAGATTGTAGATGAAATATTATATCTCGCACTTTAATTATATGGATAAATATATGTCAAGTATTATAAAAATACGGAATATATATGTGTTAAAAATATTATGAAAATAGTATAAAAGGGATGATTGAGTGTTGATTTATGGAATCCAATAAATTGTAGTTGATATTACATGTTTGTATGAGTTTTGTATGTAATTATTGTTAGTGGATGATAAGTTGGCATATTTACATGTTAAGTTTTAAAATTAGGTGGTGTTTGAAACTCATGAAGATGAAAATTAAATTGACTCACGTAAAATGAGAAAGCCATTAACACATGATTAGTTAAAGTTTTAATTATTATAAACTTAACAGATAGATATATTTGACATTTTAAAGCAACTTCTATATAGAAAGTTTTCGACAAAATATACGTTTAATAGTTTAAAAAGCATGCTAACGAAAACTGAAAAAAAACTAAATCTCATTGAAGTTTAGATCGAGGCTTCAGTGGGTTATAACTTTTATATTACAATATATAGATAACGCAAAGCTTACAGAAGAAAAACCCAAAGCATTCCAATACTACGCACTAGAGGTGGCCAAATGGGCCGGGCCAAATGGGCGGCACGGGGCACGGCCGAACCTGTAGCAGGCACGGCCCGGCACGGCCTGCTACAGTAACGGGCCGTGCCGGCACGGCACGAGTAGCCGTGCCGTGCTTGGGCCGCTGGCCGAGCCCGCGGGCCGGCACGGCACGGCACGGCCACTGTAGCGGCACGGCACGGCACGGCCCGCGGCACGGAACGGCCCTCACGGGCCGCCGTGCCGCGAACGGCCCGTGGGCCGCAGGCGTGCCGTGCCGGCACGGGCACGGCCCGGCCATCCACGGGCCGTGCTTGGGCCGGCGGCTCGGCACGTGGGCCGGCACGACACGGCCCGTTTCATCAGCCGTGCCTAACGGGCCGTGCCGAAACGGGCCGTGCCGGACCCGTGCCCGTGCCGGGCCGGGCCGTGCCGCCCGTTTGGACACGTCTGCGTGCTCCTGCCAAATAAGTCACGACAACTGCTCGATGACGGCCACCTCCCTCTCCCTCGCCTATAAAACGAGCCCTTGCGCTAGCCATCTCCCCAAACCGCACTCTACCTCCACTATGAAATCCGACGCCCGAACCCCTTTGGTTCACCGGGAACGGCCGCGCCACCACCGCGGTCTGTGCCAACAAAAGCACCGTCGCCACCACTTCGCGCCCATCAAGCCACCGCCTCGGTGAGTTGCTTGTCGATTCCTCGCGCCGACAAGCTCCTAGAGATCCCTTGAATCCATTTCATCAATAAATTTCAGGGGAAATCGACCGGAGAGCCGCCGCCACCATTGCCGCCACCGGCCGCCTCGGGAGCTCGTCGCCACACTGCCCCGGACCTCCTCCGCCCAAACCAAGCATGCGGTGAGGTTTATCATAGTCCCTATACCCTTCCCTAGCAAGGAATCAAGTCGCCGTCGACCGTAGCATGCCGGCCGCCGCCGTCCAGAACCGCGCCACCGCCGGCCATGGCGCCCGCCGCCGGCCATCACTGGCTGCGCTGTCGCCTCTAGGAGGTGCGGGATGACACCCTCTAGCCGTCCTGCACCCCGCCCGAACCAGCCCCGCCGCCGCTCGCCGCCGGCGAACCAAAGCCAAGCCGCCCCAACGCTCCTTCCCGTCCGTCTCTTTCCTGGGAAGAAGACGAGGACCTTTTCACGAATAAACTAAAACCTAGGTTCCTGATGCAAAGAGCCAACACACTTACATGTGGGACCTGAACTTATTTGTAAATAAAAGAAACTATTAATAAACCTAGGGTTCGTTTTATTAATTGTCGAGGCATTGACATGTGGACCCCCTGTTTAAAATGAATGCGCAAATATAGAAATACGCCTTCACAGTAGGAACATGTACTCCGGACAGTGTGCTTTAGTTTCTTTTATAAAGAATTAATAAATCCGAGAAAATGGTTTCAGTTAATTATTTTTGCACTAAAAAATGCTAAACTTTAAAAAATCATAGAAAATTAATTTAACTCTGATTGAGGTGAACCAAATTTTGTTAGATTCATAATAATTTTGTCTTTAATATTGTGCACTCAAACATAGCATCACTGTTACAAAAAATTTTGCTAATTCAAATTTGAATAGTAGCTTTTGCATTTATCCCACGTAAGACATCGGATTTAAACATTTCTTTCTCCTAAATTTATATTAAATCACCCTCTATGCACTGAACATGTTCATGCATCATGCATCGTATTTTATCGTGGAGTTTTATTGGATGTTCATTTGAATGTACGTTTAAATTTAAATAGAGGACAGATCGATTGTTGCCGTTGACGAGTGTGCGTAGGACCAAGAGATATTTGAGGAACCACCTGAGCAAGGCAAGTCCTATCCATTTCCTCCTTCGATCATGTTGAATCCTATATTTCCGCAAATGCGTTACTATTTACAAATTGCATGCAATGGTTTATAAAATGAGGGTTTTTGGTAGAACAACTCCTATTTGTTGCACTATCCACCTTGATTATTGATTGCCCTATTATTGATAGACCTAGGATGGATGATGGTGCTATCCAAGCACATATGTGGGTATATTCAAGCTACTAATATAGCTATTGCTTAGCCATGCCTAGAGACTTCGATGGTTACCTATCATATGATATTCACTCTTTACAAATGGGATATTTGAAAATGTTGTACAGAGTGGTTGCCTCTGTTATTTGCAAAAATGGAAAAACTAAAAATGATGGTTTTTAGACTTGGGCGGCAAGTGGTGTGCATATGGTGGTAGTTGCACACCGATAGGGGGAGTGTGCGCCCGGGTCGATTAAGGACCGAATCATGTGTCACCAACTAAGTATACCGTGCAACCACATGTGTTGTTTATGGGACGGCCTTGACTTATTAAGTTGCTTAATGTCTAGCTTTGCATTTTGGTAGGCCGAAGTAGTATGAGTTATGGTCTGTGTTGTCGATGATTTCTTTGTGTTGAGTTTAACTCAGAGGAGCTACCCATGTGTCGGGATACAGCATGGGCGTCTAAGTTTGTCCAATACAACGATGTAGTGCCTCGTGGGGAACCGGATGGGTTGCCGCCACGGTGTTAGGCTTAAGGCATGGGTCCGCCACCTAACGGCTCCAGGTCATATGCCTAGAGTGGATTTCCACTCGCCATCGCTGATGCAAGGTTAGGCATTAGGCAATGTAACGTCTTCGTTATGACCTCTAGACCGCATTCAATATGCAAAGTGTGGTAGTGCTTCGCGAGCACAAAATAAACTAGAGTGTTTATATCATGTGGGTAAAGCTGTACAAACTCTGCAGAGTCTAAAACTAATCGATTAGCCGTGCTTACGGTCATGAGCGACTTGGTGAAATGATACAAGTAAAGTATTGGTGATTTATTAAAATGTTTTTGTGAAATGGGTATGGTAAATATTGGTGATGTTTTGCCCGATGTGGGCTGAGAATAAATTGCTTACTTGTTGCCATAGAGGGCACAAGGATGATACTATGATGATATTTATGTTACTATTCCTATTGTTTACTCTTTGATTTATAAATTCCGTTGCAATCTATTATTATTTACTATTGTGAAACAAAATTTGCTTTATGCTGAAATGAGCTACAAATATAGCTATCTTTGATCTTAGCATGCAATAGTCCTAGGTTTTCCCAAGGTTTGTGATGCGGACATCATTCCTTCAGATATACACAACAATCCTCCATTGGTCATTCAAGGTCCAATCACAAGAGCTCGCACACGACAATTGAATTTAGAGGTGAGCTCATTCCTAAGTTCTTCTTTATATGATTTTGAGAATAGATTGCTACCTAATGATTATATTATGATTAGGAACAATGGAGAGGACAAGGAAACACTTAGAGATTTAGAGAGGGACTTAGAGTCGTGGAGGATCAGCGAGGACGTTCAAGTCAAGGTGGAGGTCCAAACCCAGTTGATTTCGAGTCCGTTTCGGAGTCCAGGACCAGTCTGCACTAAAACGGACGCCCAGGTTGCATATGTGCTCGGATTGGGGCGTTCTTTATATGGATGGAAAGCTAAGAAGATAAACTTTCCAATGGTTCTGGTCCCATGTCCAAATTCGTTACAAGTCATCGGGAATTGACTAAACAAGTTGACGTTCAGAATCTGTTCCGGCGCTGCGACGCCGTATTTGGGCCTTTGGGCCATATATCGTGTTGGAGCCCATTAGGGTTGCGTCAAGGGGTGCTTGCACGACCCTAAACTCCATATATCAGAAGCAGTCGCCATCTTTAGTTTTTGGGTTTTGCTTAGACTAATCTGTCAAGAACAGTTTTGCCGCTAGATCGGTTTGTAAAACCCCAACTTGTGAGCTTAATCATTCATCTACAATTTTGGTTGCAACCTTCTTTGTTCTTGTTTGTGTTCTTCGATTCGCAAGCAGGGATTAGCCTTCTTGGCGAGGTCAACCGGGTTTCGATTCGGTTGATAACCAGAGGAGACATGGTGCTGCGATTGCGGGGCTCGGGAACGTGCTAGTTCAAGAAGCCGGATCGATTTGTGTCGCGACTCCACCAAATCGTTGATTATCAGAACCTTTCGGAAGATCGGGAACCCTTGTCCACATCAAGTGGTATCAGAGCTCTAGGTTCACTGTCAGGTTCGCTCAGTTTCTTTACTCTAGTTTAGTTTTTGATTTTGCCGTTATCCTAGAGTCTACAGAAAAGCCAAAAAAAAATTGTAGTTGATAGTCTCTCCTTAACCTAGACCGTGTTTAGCCTTCGCATGATCCTTTTTAGAGTCCGTAGTGTTGAGTTTGAGTCCTAGTTGAAGTTCTTGTTGCTGGTTTAGTTCGTGTTTTAGTCTAGTCGTGTGTTTTCCTTTGTAACCCTAGCCGCCGCCATCTTCACCCTGTTTGTCTGGGTTCATCCTTTGAGAAACCATTTCCGCCATCATAAACACTTACCAAGATCACCACGCACTACCAGAACACCTTCCCAAACTCCGCTGCCACTATATCCATCTCCACTGCCAAAACCGATTAGGTTATATCCCCTCTGGAAAACCTAGTCGGAAGCCTCAACTTCAAACAGCCATAACTTTTGCATACGGACTCAGAATCAGGCAAAATTTAACTTTTTGGATAAGAGAAAAAAATTTTACATCCGTTTCCCCCCACTATTAGTGGGTTTGGCAAAATCAGAATTCCGAAATTTGGCTTGCAAAATTCTCTGTTCGAGCTCTCAAGTTTCTGCACTCTCTTAATAGTGGTTTTAGAAAATTCCATAGGCCACATATCAACTCCGATTGAGTTGTAACTTTGTCGTGTTCCTATTTTCGTGTTCCTGGAAAAGAAAAAAAGAAAAAAATAATAAAAAAGAAAAGTTGATTTCCACTAGTGCCTCGAGCTCACGACGTGCTCCGTTGAGCTTATCAGCCTTGCGGTTTTGCTGTTTTTGCTGAAACTCGCCGAAGCTTGCCTGTCCGTCTTTCCTAGCTGTTTACTAGTGTCATATTCCTTTGCGCTATCATTGTTACCACTACTGTCTAGGACACGAGTAGACTAGCAACTGAGGGCAAGTGACTTGGGATTTTTTATTCAGCATTACTATCTGTCATTGGATTGTGTACCACTTACATATATTTGGCCTTCCTAGCTCTACATATTACTTCTGGACAGCACAGGTTCTTGATCCTTGCAATCGCTGACTACGCCTTCCAGGTATCCTTTGCTTTGCTGGTAAGAACCTTATAAGGGCTTGGTAAGGTGCTCCATATTGCTGAGTTGTTGAGATGCACCACTACACCTGCGTAGTAGATTATTAGGGATAACCTTCACCGTTTGTTGCTGTTTTGGTGTTTCAATGGCAGGTGACGATGAGGAGACGACTCCCAAGGATTTTGCTGACTGTGTCAGTCAAGAGCAACTACGCACTGTTGTAGAAAATGCTCATAAAGAGATGACGGAGGCAGTCACAAGGGCTGTCCAAGAAGCCTTCATTAAACTCGACCTCGGCAAACACATGGAGGGGTTGGACAAGCGAGTGTCTACGCTAACTGATCGGGTTGCTACGTTGGAGACACGACAACCATCCAATGAGGAAGTGAACGGCAGCAACGCCGGTGGACATCCAGAAGACACGGTGTACGATTCCAATGGCAATGTACATGAACAAGCTACACGACAAGCAAGGTTACGACGTCGTCTTCGCTTCAACATGACAGGTATGGGTGGCGCTCAACACCACCACCAACAAGGTAATAATAATAATAATAATCGTGTGCCCGATGATCCTTATGCTAAGGTTAAGTTTAAAATACCTAGCTTTTCGGGTTATTATGATGTTGAGAAATACCTTGATTGGGAGATGATAGTAGAGCAAAAATTTAGTGCCCATCTTGTGCCTGAGCAACATAGAGTTCGACAAGCCAGTAGTGAGTTTAAAGATTTTGCTATCATTTGGTGGACTGGGTTAGCTGCCGAGGGTGTTTTACCTACTACTTGGGAAGAACTTAAAGTAGCTATACGCGATAGATTTGTTCCTCCATCCTATCATAGAGAGTTACGCAAGAAACTGATGCGTTTAGAACAAGGGGATAAATCTGTACAGGATTACTATGGTGAGCTACAATAGGGGTTAATGCGCTGTAGCATTGTGGAGGGGACCGAGGATGCCATTTGTTGTTTTTATTCGGGTTTGAGGGTTGAAATCCAGAACATAGTTGATTATAAGGAATTTAACACTGTCAACCAGTTGTTTCAGTTTGCTATGCTTGCAGAGAAGGAATTGCAAGGGCGTGATCAGCAGGGCAAGAACAAGGCAAGTACGTACACTCCGCGCACGATGCCACCTTCGTGGCTGACCAAGGCCATCTCTTTTCGAACACCCCCTCCAGCGAACAAGCGACCAGCTGCATCCAGAGTTTCTGCAGTGCCAAAACCACCTCCACCACGACCAGCAGATTCAGGTAAAAGTCCTTCATAGGTACCCGCTAAGAGTGCTTCATCCGTCGCTTCGACGGGACACACTCCAAACATTCAGTGCCACCGCTGCCAAGGATTTGGCCATGTGCAGAAAGATTGTCCTAGTCAACGGGCATACATTGCCATAGAAGATGGCTATATCAGCACCTCCGATGTTGAAGATGATGAAGAAGAAGAGGAGGAGGAAGAAGAGTTCTTTGGGCGTGAGGACACAGCGGCCTACATGAACATTATTGTACAGTGGGTAGTTGCAACGCCATAATTTGTTCCAGATTTTCTTCGCCATCAACAACCGTCGTGCACGTGTCATCATTGATGGAGGTAGCTGCAATAATTTGGTGAGTTCTGACTTGGTCAAGAAGCTTGGTTTGACCACACGTCCACACCCACATCCATACCATATTCAGTGGTTAAATGATTCTGGAAAAGCAAAGGTAACACAATCTTGCAGAGTCTCATTTTTCATTGGTTCATATGTTGATTCTGTTGATTGTGATGTGGTTCCTATGCAAGCTTGTTCACTTTTGTTGGGTCGTCCTTGGGAACATGATAATGATGCTACACACCATGGTAGAAGTAATACATACAGTTTTGTGCATAAAGGAAAGAAAATTACTTTGGTTCCATTAACCCCTGCTGAAATTGTAGAAGCTGATAAAGAACGAGCTGCTAGTTTGAAACTTGATGAATCTGAAAATCAGCAAGTTGCTAAATCTGTTTTTTCACCTAAAAAGGATAAGCCTTCACCTAGTTCTAAGGCCGAGGGAATTAAGTTGAAGGGTGGTGTTATGCTTGTAACAAAATGTGACATTGCTGAAATTTCTGCTGATGATATTTGCTATTCCTTGATATGCAAACAAGCTTTGTTTTCTCTTGATGATATTGCTAGCTCGATACCTCCTGCTGTCACTAACCTTTTGCAGGAGTATGAGGACGTTTTTCTAGCTGAGATACCCCCAGGATTGCCACCTATGAGAGGGATAGAGCACCAAATTAATTTGATCCCGGGAGCAACATTGCCAAACCGTGCTGCTTATCAAACCAATCCTGAGGAGACTAAGGAAATTCAGCGGCAAGTCCAAGATCTTTTGGACCGCGGGTATGTACGTGAAAGCCTTAGTCCTTGTGCAGTGCCTATAATTTTGGTTCCTAAGAAAGATGGGTCTTGGCCAATGTGTGTTGATTGTAGAGCCATTAATAATATTACTATTTGGTATCGTCATCCTATCCCTCGGTTAGACGACATGCTTGATGAGTTGTGTCGTTCTATAATGTTCACAAAGGTTGACTTGCGTAGTGGATACCACCAAATTAGAATGAAACTTGGAGATGAATGGAAAACAGCTTTCAAAACCAAATTTGGATTGTATGAGTGGTTAGTAATGCCTTTTGGTTTGACTAATGCCCCTAGTACTTTCATGCGCTTAATGAATGAGGTTTTAAGGCCTTTTATTGGACGATTTGTGGCAGTCTACTTTGATGACATCTTGATTTACAGCAAGTCTTTGGATGAACACTTGGATCATTTACGTGCTGTTTTTAATGCCTTACGTGATGCACGTTTGTTTGCTAACCCTGATAAGTGTATCTTTTGCACGGAACGAGTCTCTTTTCTTGGCTATGATGTTACTCCACAGGGAACTGAGGTGAATGAGACAAAAATTGAAGCCATTAAGAGTTGGCCGGTTCCCCAAACCATCACATAGGTGAGAAGTTTTCTTGGTCTTGCAGGATTCAATCGCCACTTCGTTAAAGATTTCAACACCTTTGCTGCACCCTTGAATGAGTTGACGAAGAAAGGGGTGGTCTTCCATTGGGGAAAAACACAGGAGGAGTCTTTTGTCACTTTGAAGGACAAGCTTACACACGCACCTTTGCTCCAACTTCCAAACTTTGTTCAGACTTTTCAGTTAGAATGTGATGCTAGTGGAGTTGGCCTAGGAGGTGTTTTGATGCAAGATGGTAAACCTGTTTCATACTTAAGCGAGAAGTTGCATGACCCTGTTTTGAATTATTCCACGTATGATAAGGAATTGTATGCTCTTGTACGTTCTTTAGAGACGTGGCGTCATTATTTGTGGCCTCAAAAATTTGTTATTCATTCTGATCATGAATCGCTTAAGTATCTTCATTCTCAAAATAATTTGAATCGTAGACATGCTAAATGGGTTGAATTTATTGAATCTTTTCCTTATGTCATCAAACACAAGAAAGGGAAGGATAATGTGATTGCTGATGCTTTGTCTAGACGTTATACTTTGTTGTCCCAACTTGATTGTCGGATTTTTGGACTTGAATCAATTAAAGAACAATATGCGCTTGATCCTGAATTTAAAGAAGTGATGTTGAATTGTAAAGAAGGACGTACTTGGAATAAATTTGTGATCAATGATGGATTTGTGTTTAGAGCTAACCGTCTATGCGTTCCAGTTGGGTCCATTCGTCTTTTGTTGATACAGGAAGCGCATGGAGGAGGATTGATGGGACATTTTGGAGCTAAGAAGAAGGAGGATGTTTTGGCTTCACATTTCTTTTGGCCAAAGATGAGGAGAGATGTTGAGAGGTTTGTGGCACACTGCACCACTTGTCAAAAAGCTAAGTCTCGTTTGAATCCACAGGGTTTGTATATGCCTCTTCCTGTTCCTTCTATTCCTTGGGCAGATATTTCTATGGACTTTGTTTTGGGATTGCCTAGAACTAAGAGGGGGAGGGATAGTATTTTGTTGTGGTCGATCGATTTTCTAAGATGGCACACTTCATACCATGTCATAAAAGTAATGATGCTATTCATATTGCTGACCTCTTTTTCCATGAGATTGTTCGTTTGCATGGTATGCCTTCTACTATTGTTTCAGATCGTGATGCAAAATTCCTTAGTCATTTTTGGCGCACGCTATGGAACAAGTTGGGTATAAAGCTATTGTTTTCTACTACATGTCACCCACAAACAGATGGACAAACGGAGGTAGTCAACCGCACTTTGGGCACAATGTTGAGGGCTATTTTGAAGAAAAATTTGAAGATGTCGGAGGAATGTTTGCCACATGTGGAATTTGCATACAATCGGGCAACACATTCTACTACCAAGGTAAGTCCTTTTCAGGTAGTGTATGGTTTCAACCCCCGTGCTCCTATTAATATTTTGCCTTTACCTACTAGTGAGAGGGTTCACAATGATGCTAACGCACGTGCTAATTTTATTTTGAAAATGCATGAGACAACTAAGCACAACATTGAAAAGATGAATGAAAAGTATAGAATTGCTGGTAGCAAAGGTAGGCAAGAAGTGAAGCTTGAACCGGATGATTTAGTTTGGTTACACTTGAGAAAGGATAGATTTCCACAATTGCAAAAGTCTAAGTTGATGCCTAGAGCTGATGGTCCTTTCAAAATTGTTGAGAAGATTAATAATAATGCATATAAACTTGAGTTGCCTCTCGAGTTTGGGGTTAGTCCCATGTTTAACATTTCAGATTTGAAGCCATACTTGGGAGAAGAAGATGAGCTTGAGTCGAGGACGACTTCAATTCAAGAGGGGAAGGATGATGCGGACATCATTCCTTCGGATATACACAACAATCCTCCATTGGTCATTCAAGGTCCAATCACAAGAGCTCGCGCACGACAATTGAATTTAGAGGTGAGCTCGTTCCTAAGTTCTTCTTTATATGATTTTGAGAATAGATTGCTACCTAATGATTATATTATGATTAGGAACAATAGAGAGGACAAGGAAACACTTAGAGAGGGACTTAGAGTCGTGGAGGATTAGCGAGGACGTTCAAGTCAAGGTGGAGGTCCAAACCAAGTCGATTTCGAGTCTGTTTCGGAGTCCGGGATCAGTCTACACTAAAATGGGTGCCCAGGTTGCATACGTTCTCGGATTAGGACATTCTTTATATGGATCGAAAGCTAAGAAGATAACCTTTCCAATGGTTCTGGTTCCATGTCCAAATTCGTTACGAGTCATCAGGAATTGATCGAACAAGTTGACGTTCAGAATCTGTTCCGGCGCTACGATGCCGTATTTGGGCCTTTGGGCCGTGTATCGTGTTGGAGCCCATTAGGGTTGCATCAAGGGGTGCTTGCACGACCCTAAACTCCATATATCAGAAGCCATCGCCATCTTTAATTTTTGGGTTTTGCTTAGATTATTCTGTCAAGAACAGTTTCGCCACTAGATTGGTTTGTAAGACCCCAACTTGTGAGCTTAATCATTCATCTGCAATTTTGGTTGCAACCTTCTTTGTTCTTGTTTGTGTTCTTCGATTCGCAAGCAGGGATTAGCCTTCTTGGCGAGGTCAACCGGGTTTTGGTTTGGTTGATAACCAGAGGAGACATGGTGCTGCGATTGCGGGGCTCGGGAACATGCTAGTTTAAGAAGCCGGATCGATTTGTGCCGCGACTCCACCAAATCGTTGATTATCAAAACCTTTTGGAAGATCGGGAACCCTTGTCCACATCAGTTTGGTTGGGCTTGCCAATACCTAGTGTATTGACCCACCTCTTGTAGTTGTTTTTAGAGTTGGATGCAGGATGTGAGCTGCCTAGTGACGATTATTTTGCACCGGGTACCGGAGTTTTTGAGGATGGTTCTTTCTAGGGTGATTCCTAGTCGGTTGCTTGTGTGGTTTGGTAGATGGGCACACCAAAGAACTTATGTATCTTGTATCTTATTTCCGCTGTGTTTTGAACCCTTTTATTTGGCCGGTCGGCCTAGCCACTATGTATGACTCTTGCACCGTTAAGTTATGAGAACCTTTTATTCATTAATATGTTATGTATATTGTATGGATATGATAACAATGTTGTGGATGCGTGTGCTAGCCACTAATCATGGGACTAGTACAGTGCATGCTCCAGGTATTCGGGAATTCCATCCCCAGGTGCCGACAAATCTAGATTAGCTAAGGTATCACCACCCTAAAAGTCAATCGAAAGCTTGATTGTCTAGATATTATGTTTCTTTACATACTTTGCGCTGTATCAGCCCTAGTCATGCTTAGAACCATAATCTCTAGCCTGCTTTTTGATTGCCAATAAGGGTTTCATCGGGATTTCAGCCGATGAGTTATCTGGACGATGCATCGGCTTATAAGGATTACATACAAGTTGGATTTAGTCGATGATAGTAAAGGTTTCATTGATTATCTAATCGTTTGGATTTAATGACATCGGACCTCCAGCCGATGTATGCTTTAAACAATTGGATCAACGCTTATTCTATCATATCATTATTAGCCGATTGGTTTCTATTGGATTACATTATTATTTTATTGCATTATCATCAGCTGATTGTATTTATATCATTATCAAGTATCAGAATCTACATTGGATATATGCATCAGCTAGTATCGGCATCGGCTAGAATTACTCCATCGGCTTGCCAGCCGGTCGGCTCTTTGATTTGCTATTTATATATCTTGTCAGTTGCAGGATCAACCCAGGTAAATGTCGATCTAGACAAGAACAATGGAAACAATCTAACCCTCAAAGCTTCAACAACCGATGCTTCTCAACATTGTGCTAAGAATCGGCTAACATGTTCATACATTGAAAACATTATCCTGTCCTGAAAAACTTTGAGAATTCTGAAATCTTGTATCGGTTTGGTAAAGGAACCTTATCAAAATATTCTGGGTATGGATAGCGATACATGATCTCACTATCCTTGGGTTTAAGTCTAAATTGTTCCCTCACCACTTCTGCAATCATATCAGCCCATTGTTGCTATCGTCCATTACCTCTATACTGTGGTACTTGTTCATAGTTATTGAACAGAGGTTGATATTGGTACCATGGAACAGGTTCTGGCCAATGCTAACGTGGCGAGATTGGTTGATATTGAGAATTCATATTTTGACCCAAGTATGTTTGATGCAGTTGATGTTGGAAATTTTGTGGTACCTCATACACGTATTGTGGTCCAGTTGGTGACAAAATTGGCTGCTAAACAGGTTGTTGAGCTGTTTGTTCCCCCATCGGCCGCAAATTTTGAAATATTCCAGTCGATGGTGGTTGTGTACCCCTTGTTAATTATGAAGCCTGAATCTGTGTCATTTGCTGAGATATTTGCCCCCCACTGGTTGTTGTTGCATTCCCAATGAAGAGGTTGGAATCCAGTCTTGATAGTTCTATAATGTAGGAATATATTATTTGGCAAGTCTACTGGTCATTTGGCTTTCTCTTCAGCTATAGTTTCATCCATCACCTTCTTGACCATATTAGTTAATGTATTAACTAACACATTTGACTGATTTATCAAAGCATGATGTACTGCATGGTCAATCCTATCTTGTAGAGACATCTTGTCATCAATCACCGAATCTTCAATTTTTGCTTTGACGTCTCCTTGTGTACTGGTCTCTCCTTCAGGTTTCGGGAAGATCACTTTTCCTTTTTTATTACTTTCCCTTGCCGAGTAACACTGAAGGATTCCAGATACATCTTTTGAAAAGCTTGTGTTAGTTGTTCCATCTCTGTCTTCTGCTCTTCAGACAATTGTTCAACAATGACAGAAATAATGTTTTCTTCGTTCAGTAGGCATGATGAAAGTCTTGAAATCTGCCCCACTGGATGTGCCAAAAGCATGTTGATGAGAAAACACGGCGGCCTGAGAGTTTTGCTTAGCTCCAGTGTAGGTTCGAATCTTGCTTTCGGGTTCAAGGCATACCAGTTGGTTTGATCCTGCAACCAACAAGATATACAAGAAAACGATGTTAGTAAACGAAAGTCGATTGGCTGGTGGGCTGATGATGTATCGTAGAAACCTAGCCGATGCACAAGATGAATCGACTGTAAGGTAAAGGATGCTACACATAAACTAGATTTAGGTTAAATATAATCATAAACAACTTTTTCTTAATAGAACCAATCTCATAGGTCAAATCCAATCGATGCGGCATAAGATTAATATCTCTTAAAGTCAATTGTCATACAATTATATAACTTAAATAACTAGTCGATGGGTAGATGTTGTAGATTAGACCCAAAACAATCATGATCGGCTGTAGAGATAAATAGCATGTAATCACTCATTTAATCTTTCTCTTAGATGTAAGCAATTACAATAGATTGGACCCAACCGAGACAGTATTAACTGCTTATAACCAAGATCAGATAAATCAATAATTACATGAATTATTTTGTAGCCGATGAGATATTTTAGGGTAATTTAGATAATGTATCGGCTAGAACTCCGATACAGCCTTACAGAAGGATATCAATCTTGATCAAATATAATAAACAAGTTTCAATCTCGACGGGGCAGACCTAACCGATGGCAGCGTGAGGTTTGAAACAAGCTTAATATATTTAAAGGATTGATACACTTATATAAGATGATAGATATAACATATCAAGCAATTTAAAGCATGTAAACTTAAGTGTGAAACAGTTATACCAGGTAAAATCGGCTAAAACCCCGATTCTACCCTTATTGACAATCAAAAGGCAGGTTAATTTTTATGATTTTGATCATGACTTAGTAGGTCAAACCCAATTGATGCAGATGCAGCACTAAGTATGAGAAGAAGCATAAAATCTAAACAATCAAGCCCTTAACTGATTTTCAGGGTGGTGAATACCTTAACTAATCCAAGCCGATGAAACGATTTAGCTGATGCAAGTAAATCGAGCCATCGAGTTAGATTAATCAAGATATATGATAGCCAACAGTTGTACAAGATAGATTAAAACATTTAAAACGATGCGCTAATCCGTCGATACAAACCGCTGTGACAAGCCATATCTCTTATTGGAGATCGAAGCCGATGCAGCCTAACTCGAAACAAGAACTTGTCGAAAAGTAAAAGTAAAAGTGTGCTGATGCGCCGAGAGTGTATTGAACTATTCTTAATTTCTTACAAGACCCTGGGCACATATTTATATCCGAATATACAAACCTTGTCCATGTCGGACATGACTCAAACTTGCCTAATTACAAAATAAACAAACAAGCCCCTAGGCGGACTCTTACCACAAATTCCTTAAATGAAACAACTAACTCTTACTCCTAATTAATAGATACAATTGTCTTTTCTGCACTCAATCCTTGTTTGGCAATATCTTCAGGTCCCTTCCTGAGTCTGATATGAACTCGCATTGCCTGTATCGGTTGACCGAGTCTGATTCTGTATCAGCCGATATGGCTTCCAGCCGATGCGCTGCTTTGTTTTTTGAAACAATATTATCCCTTTGAATCCGCTTCGAACTCATCTTTATCTTTGCATATCTTTACCAAATTTTGTCGTTAACACTAGGTCACGGCGTCAGGGAGAGTGGTCACCGGTCGCGGGCTCACGACTAGGGGGCGATGAGCCGACGCGGCGGGGGAGAGTGGTCGCCTGGTTGTGGCTTCGTGGGCTCGCGGCTGGGTCGCTCGCTGGGAGATGGGTGGAAGCTAGGAGGAGTGGCCTGTGGCGGTGTGGCCAGATGGGGTGGTGGGGTCCGGTGGGAGAAATTAGGGTTAGAGCTTATATATCCCACCATCTAAATGGGCCAGATGGACCTTCAAATTAGCTAATTCTTACTATGAGCTCATACTCCCAAGCCCACCGAGTTACCCGCGAGTGAATTACCTCCCCTGTCCTTGCCTCCGTCGCCGTAAATTTGTGAGGTCCCACCCCCGCTCATCCGCGGGTGTGAAATCCCACCCAGCCTCGGTCCCGTTCAGGCTTTGTTCGGCTAACAGGGAAAAGACCGGGATCCCAGCCTATTTCACGGCCCTGAATGGGAAGCCCACCACAAGGGGGAAGAAATCCCTGAGTTGCTCAAAAATTCATTCGGATCGGCCCGAGAAGATGAGTTTACCGGCCCATTACCCTCCAAAGGGAAATCCGTCCACGACCCTACCTCGTGGAACTCCACCACGCAACTCGCATTGGTGCGAGCGCCTCGCCTTCTCTCGTCCCAAACCTCGGCGTCGGCGCCTCCCATGGTGGTCGCCGCCGCAGCAACAGCCGAGCAGTAGCTGTAGTGGGTGGCAAGCCCTCTTCCCTGTATCCTCTCTTCCTTCTCGCGCGTTTCTCTCGGCTGCGCGTTGCTTCGGTTCGGAGGGTATCTTCTTCGGGGAAGCAGGGAGGTGTGCCCACCTCGTCGATCCGTCTCTGCTGGCCGTGGCTGTGGTCCTCCTTGCGCGGATGGGCCTCCTCGAAGGTATACTTCTCGGCCTCGAAGTCGTCCTCCTCCGTGGTACTGAACTGGGTAGAGTGGGGGATCCACCTGAGCATGGTTTGATTTCTTTGATTTTGATGGTGATGAGCCCCAACTTGTTTGATTTCTGATATTGATCCGAGATGGTTGTGGTGGCCGCAGGTGTGGCACTAGTTTCTCAACCGGCATTAGTAGTAAGCTCGATTCTTTGGCATGGCTTTGCCCCCAAGGGATTTTGATATGTTATTGGAGTTTTCATTTCTGCTCAATTGCTCTATGCGCAGATAATTTATGTGCATCTTTTATGCACGGAGATAAAAATGGATCTACAGTTGTGTTCAGTAAAATTGAGTGATTGATAAAATACTAGAGTGTTGGTTTATCATTTGTATGATCTAGAGTTAGTGTAAAGTGAGAAAAAAAATTGAAGGCCAATCAGTAGGTTCTATAAGATTTTGGAAGAAACCAAGGAAATCCTAGTAAAGTGAAATTGTTCCTTTTACAATTCTATATATAAAAAATAATAATTTTTTTTACAATCTGTAGGTCTAAAAGTAAATATTGGTTTGAGAAGAAGAGCTTGATAGTACAGAAATACCTACACGGCAAAGATGTCGCTGTTCATGTTCTTTCTAATATATTATTAGATGTTTTGTGAAAAATTTAATTATGATCTAATAGGCTATGTGTGTTTGTCAAATTTCGCAGTGAATTGTAATGTTCTCTTCCGCCATTGTTTTGATTAACCAAGCCAATTGTTTTCATGGCCAGAACCAATATTTCAGCATCATGTGTGTTTGCATGCAGTGGACTAACTACTAAAGTCTCGGGTTGTCAGCCAAAGTGTGAACTAGCTTGAAGACCAATGCATGTGGCTGTTGCTCATGATGTAAGTTAATAGTATGAGTTATGCAAATGCTTATGTAGTCTGATCCTTTTTTTTTCATTACAAACCGGTGCACGGTTAGCTTTTATCTTCCTTTGAGGTCTATATGCTCAGACAACAAATTCACTAAAAGAAGTGATAAATATATCGCCATGTTAATTTTTATCCCCTAAGATTTTTAGTCTCTTTTCTGCAATGCGATCAGTTACCTGAAAGACTATGGAACTTGCTAATTGTCGCCTTTCCCTGAGGCTTGATAAGTTCAGGACAACAAGAAAACCATCAGTTTCCCCTAAATGTAAAAGCAGGGTTTAGGATGGCTGCTAAAAGTGAAAAACTACAGCTTGGTTGCTCTCGACTTGAAAACCATATGTTTTGTTGAAAACTAAGAATGCTTGGAAGAGATGAATAATTTATGGTCAAATTATATGAGTAAGACACATAATTTCTTTCAGATAGTGTAGAGGCTTAATATGAGTTAATGAGAAGCCTATAACTGAACATAGGTGCAATAAGAATTACTGAACTTTTAGTTAAGAGTGTGGAATTTATTTCAGGACAGACAAGACCATATATATGACCTCCTTGTAAGCTTTTTTGCTTTTGATAGGATGACCAGACATTAATCTGCTACCTTCCTGCAAGAAATTGTTTCAGACCTGTGTGTTTCAACATGCTGTTTTACTATATTTTTCTTTTGAAAGTAATCACAAGGCAAATCCTTCCTTTACAATCAGTGTCTTTAGTTAATTGCAACTGTACTACCATGTTGTTTCTGCGTTTAGTCTTAGCCCCTGTTTGTGTACATCAAGCAGCTATAATCCAAAATTGAGTCAAGATGCCATTTTTTATAGTTTGCTCAGGCAATCAGATAAAATTAGATCTTCTTGATTTTCAATAATGTGAGGTCAATATTTCCAAGTCATGACTAGCAATATAATTATTCCTCTTCTTCTTTGCATCTTTTGGGGGTGGGGCTAGCAGAGAAAACGCCTAAGTTCATAACAGTGCGTTTTTTTCCTGCAATAAGTGTCACTTCATTTTCAATCGGCTGCATATGTGTTCAACTACGCTGCTCCTTTATTTTTAATTATAGTTAAGATTTAATCATGTACTGATATTTATGTTATTATATTATTTTTATCTAGCAGTGACAAAGGTGCTAATCAGGTGAAGATGGAAAGACATGAATTTCTTAACTCAGAGGAACTAGATTTGTATGACCATTATTTTAATAAAGAAATGTTTATATGCAAGTTTGTATGTACCTAGTGTTTGATGTAATTCACATATTCCACCTAATTGATATGATGGACCAAAGGTTGTGCACTTGTTCTGTTAAACTGAGAAAAGTCAAGTGTTGTGGACAGCATGCACAATTTATTTCTTTTATTTTCTCTAGAAATTTTGGATTTCATTTACAGTATTTCAAATTTTGGATGAAGTTATTTTTTAACTTCGAGACTGCTAGTTTCTGATATTCTTTTTTCCGGTTTCTTGGTCTTTTCTATGATCTAAAATTTAAATAGCAGTACTAAACTTTATTTGATGTAGAGTTTATTTAAACGTTAGCTCCTTTCTTTTCTCTATCAATCCAAATGGCCAAAAAGATTAAACCCCTCCAAGGTGGAAGGGACGAGGGGATTGGGTGGTGGGAGGGGATCCACCAATCCCTCCCTGTTTTCTATAGGGAAAATTCTCCCCACTAGCCAAACGAAGCCTGAGGCAGGGACCTTGCCCCAGCGGACGGGGACGTCTTGCGACGCGGGGCGCGTGACGAGCGGACGATGACCCATCGCCGCGGCCCATCCCATCCCCTCCCACATTCGCCACTGATCGAGGCAGCGAGCGAACACCATGGCGCTCTCCCTCTCCTCCCTCACCAGTCACCATCCTTCTACCTTTCCCTCCCCTCCAACTCCGCCTCCTAGCCCCATCCGCTCCCTCTACGCCCCCTCCCGCCACGCCCCCCGCTTGGTGCTCTCCGCCTCCGCCCCCGAGGCCGCCGAGCCGGTCGAGGCGGACGAGGACCGGGTGGCTGAGGTGGTGGCCGTGGAGGATGAGCTGTCCCGGGTGGCGCTCCGCAAGTGCGTGAAGCAGCGGCTGCCGGGGGGTTTCGCGGCGCAGCTGATCACCGCCACTGCGGGACGCCGCAAGACGGCCATCGCCCGCGTCGTGCTCCAGGAGGGCACCTTCATCAACTTCCGCGATGCCAAGGTGTGACTGCGCGCTTACTTGCCGCTTCGTTTCGAGAAACACGCACTTGCTAATATCGTAAACCATTGCAGTAGCATTCTCTTTGGTTTGTTACTCACAATTTATGCTTAGAAATTGGATATGGGATGCAATGCACCAAAAAGAGCAAACTTAATCCTAGAGTAGAATGGAGACTTCAACTAACAACATGTTTAGCTGTACATTGATTTTTCAAATGTTTTAGCTGTACATTCTTGTGGGAGATTGTGAAAGCCGTTTGTTTTGTTACACCAATGTTATGTTGTGTCAGAAACCTCAACTAACAAGGTGAACTTGAAGTTTAGTTGTACATGCTTGAGGGAGATTCTGAATGCTGCTTGTTTTCTACACAGATGATTAATATAGTATATTATCATTCTCTACATCTTTATGAGAACAGCAGCGAGCATAGATATTCCTCTCAAGCTTTCTGGCTATACAATTTTTTGAATAATTTAAATGAAATGCGTTGGCGATTATATGTCCATCTTGTGCAGCTTATGCAGCCAAACCAGGTAGTGTTATTTACACTGCTTTCCACTGCGCGTGGTCACCGCCTTTTTATTCAGGTGACATTTAATGGAATTAAAGTTGCCTTGATTTTAATTTGTGTAATTGATAAACAACTAAACAAACCCTCCACGTAAGGATCTTAGGTAATTTCTCTGTCATCCCCAGTCATCTCTAATTTGCCCTGCGAAAATCTATACAGTTTCATGCAAGTGTTGTGTTTTGGTACTTTGATGGTATAAGTGAAAACGACGCTGTACCTATAATCAGCGAATTTCGTAACAGCAATTTTAAGAGTTTGGAGCAGATTGTCTGTCTTGATCATCTAGCTAGTGCTCTAGCTGATGCTGATATGAGCTACATCAATTACAGGAGGCACCAAGCATCCCAGCAACCTCTAGTTGAAATAAGAGCCTGCCTACTTTATTAGTATAAATCACAACCTTTTCCTTTTAAAGATGCAGATCTCTTTCACAAATGTTCCATTGTTTTGTCCCAGCAAACAATTAAAACAAGAGCACTTCATAGCTAAATAGTGTATGAATAGACATTTAAATGTCAGCATGGCAATAATGTTTTGATGATTAACGAGCCATAGTACTGCCTATATAGTGGCAACAGCTCCAATGAACACTACAGGTTTGTGCCCATGAGAGCAAATATCATTACAGGTTTGTGCCCATGAGAGCAACTCTCTAATTAACTAGGATAGATATAAATAGGGATACAAGGTTTTGTGCCCATGAGAGCAACTCTCTAATTAACTTAGGATAGACATAAATAGGGAAGGTTTCGTGCCCATGAGATTAACTCTCTAATGAACTAGGATAGATATAAATAGGGATACAAGGTAGCACCAGCAACCAATACAAATAGCAGTCTTCCACATTGGACAGCAAACTTTCACTGTCTTGCACTCTCGCCTACTCATCATCATCATCACCCTGCTCCTGGTTCTCCTGCTCAGGAAAACAAATGATGCATTTAAATGCATGGATAATAAGTAACCTATATTACATTGATCTAGACTGTTATATGTTGAACATTTTTTTCTCTCTTTTGAACCATTAGTCTTTGCTAACAGTAGGGTCTGATAGAGATTCCACTTCAGTAAAGGAGAAGAAAAACAACAGTAATTAATCAATAACTAAAAAGGATTGCACACAAAGGATAAAATCTAATTCTACTAAAACAGACTAATCTGTCTAATTGATCAAACGATCATGGCAGTAGTGATATTTACATAAATGTTGATGCCCCTAGCAGAAATCTAGAGTAGTGAAAGCACTAAGGTTTCACGCACTCCCATTGGACCACATTAGCAGAAGAACATGAACCGTTGGATGTAATTAGGGGATGAATGAGGAGCGTTGGATGAGGAAAATATAAAAAATATCCATAGGTAAACTTTTATCAAATTCTCATCCTTCCACGTCCTATGGACCTACGATTTTTATAGATTATTCATTGGATTATTGAAATCAGTTATTTGCTCCACGCTAAAAAAAAAAACGTTCCGTAAGAAACTTTTTCTACTATAATTTGGACCACTTATTTTAAGCTTTCTGTTAAGTTTATTTTTTTAAACATTTAATTTATCCCTATAATTAAGTTAGATAATCCGTGTTAATAATCCGAATCAAACAGGGCATAGTCTTCCCTTCTTTTTCATTTTACACCTCCACTCAGGCTCTCACACACTGCGGAACCACTGATGCTCCTTCCCCCCTACTGCCCGGCAGCCAACCAAAGAAGAAGGAAGAAGGGAGGCGCAGGAGCCGTGGTGGCAGCGGCTTCCCCCTTAATCTCCTTCCTCCGACTGGCTTGAATCGAGTGGCCATGACACATGATGATGGATTTGACACAGGCTTTGAGAAGTGAGAGGTTAGTTCTGATCTAATCCCAACTCCGCTTGCAGTTCATGACCTGTTCAGACGTTTGTGGCATATGCATCCTAGCAAAATAAAATGTTATTTACTATTATTGATTCAATTCGATTGGATCGAGCTAGCTCTCTGCATGCTGCGTTCTGAAGGGTGGTGAGTTCAGACTTCTGAGAAGGGGAGCAGAACATGCGCATCAAGACATGAACGCTCATTCAGATGATGACCCCTCAGTGCAGTGCAGGCAGCTAGCTTGTGCAGCAGAACTGCAGATGCAGAGGTGAAGAGTATGTGTGTGCGTGTGTATGTATATGGAGCTGTGCAAACGAGGTGAGCAAACACAATTGTCTCGAGCTCTAAAAGATTCAGATTAACTCGGATTATTTCTTTGTTGATCCTATTGAATATACATGTCTTTTTAAATATCATTCTTCATAAGATACTGGTATGAATAATCAGGAAACGGGATTTGATTCAAACAAATTTAAGTAGCACGAAACAATCATTGTCAACTTCTCATAAAATTAGGAATACAGTATAACTTTCAACTTTCAAGGCATCAAATAGGTTAGAGGATAAAAGATGGATAAAACTGAATATTATTTATCGCCTTAGCACTTTTTTTTCAATAGTTCTTTATATCTCTTGATTTTTCATGACGTATTATGCCTTTACCTTTAGGATTCTGAAGTGAGATTATGTTCAGTGCTCTACTTTTCTTCGATAGCCTTATCAACATATTTTTTAGCTCAATACTTTTTTCACAAATTAAAATATCTGTAAACTTTTACCACTGGCTTAAGAGGACAAAGGGAAGACATCAAAATTGTCTGCCCTGAGCCATCATTGCAGAATAGCAAGCAGGTAAGGGGGCTTCTCTAATCCAAAAGAGAGAGAATTTGATGTTCTTAGTTTTCAAATTGAATTTGTTTTGTTTATGTAATCTGATATGCACTAGGACTGGCAAGAAAGGTATGTGTGTTGTAGGGTGAACTTTTTCATAACACAGATCAAACAACACAAAAAGATGAATTTACAAAGTTAAAGTGCTATAGTACACCATGTTAGAATCTGTCAGATAAATTTTCTATGGAGCTAGATTAGCTAAAAAACAAGCATGATAGGTTGTGCTTGCTTGCTACAGTTTATACCAGCATGTAGTGTTGTCACTTTCATCATTTCGAAGAGACATTTACCATAGTATCATGATTTTCTTTGATAGTCCACTTATTCTACTGAGAATAAAGAGTTGTTTAAGCCTGCTGTATTATTCTAGATTAATTTGGGCCTGTTCTGGATGCCAACTGTTGCCAGTACTGGAGGCAATGATATCGATAATAATCTGGGTATAAAAAACAATTTTCTTCATGTGCTTGGCCATTCGAGTTGTGTTTGTACCAGACAGTAGTGTCGATCCATTTGGATGTGTAGATTCAGTTAAAGTGAGTGGATAATGGCTGATAAATTCCTCCTCTTTGCATTTTAGGATTTACTTCAGAATTTTTATTTGCAGCAGCTGAAGTTAGAGATCAGTCCATACCAGCCTTTGCTTGGTAATATCCAAGTTACATCCAGCTATGAGTAGGATGGCTTGAGATCGAAATATTTTTGTTAATGAGGTGAGGCATGTTTAATTCCCGTGCTTGAGCCTCCTGCGAATAAGAATCATGGTAATGGTACTTCCATGACCCACCATAGGAGAATAAAATGGGGCTCAGAGATCTAGCACTATGTATAGAGTTCCAGCAGAACCGAAACACATGCTATATTGTGTCTCATTCATCAAAAGATTTAGCGGCTTTGACTTGGTGATTGTGGGTATGGCTTGGAGGGTGAGCACTCTGCACTATTCTATCACTACTTCAGAATCTTGGATTATGTAAAAATAATTATAGCTGATATGTGGGGTAAGTTACCCCATTTTCTGTTAATTGTCTATTTATTATTGCTAACAAAGTTAAAACATGTTAGTTGTTCTTATTTTGTTTACACTTCTGCACAAGATTTCTATTGCCATGGGCTTAATATTTCCTACTGAATTATCTAAGTGCACTATTTTACAATAACGAATGCCACATTTAATATATGATCTAGTTGCTTAGTTCTGACAGATTGTGGTACTCTTTGCAATACTTTGCAGTGTTCCTTCCACTTTCTAGTGCTTGCAGTTCTGGTGTATGAAGCTTGAATTTGACAACATATTGAATATAATGAAAGCTTTTGGTTAGCATCATTACTTCGTTTTGCATGAATTTAATTGAATTGCTTTTTTGTAGTGAGTGCACTGTTGTTTCTGAAACGTGGAGAAGATTTGGCATGTTTTCTACCTCACTTTTGGCCTTGCAGTTCATGTTTTACATAAGGGGGGTAAAGTCTGGAGATTGCAGCTTGATAATGTTGAACCTTTATTTGCTAGATACATGTAAAAGGGAAACCGATAATGCTGTTGGCTTATAATTTAAGACCGCAATGTATTAGACATTTAGACCTATGTTCTGTAATGTGATGTTCAATCAACCAATCTCCTTATATACCTCTGTTTTTTAATATACAATGTTGACTTTTTAATATACGATGTTGTTGATTTTTTAAGATACATTTAAACATTTGTCTTATTCAAATATATGTAATTATTATTTATTTTGTTATGATTTGATTTATCATTATAGCTTCTTTAAGCATAACTTGTAAATTTTATGTTTGCATAAAATTTTTGAATAAAACGAATGATCAAACGTATGTTATATATTAAAAAACAGAGAGATTACTTACTACAGTTCGATAATGAATGGACATTAACGAAGAAATGCTTAAAAAAACATGCAAGTTTGAGTAGCACCTAACTTCATATATAGATACATAATCAAACATTCAAAATATAGAAATTAACAACGCGTGAATGCGCGACCTTAAGTGACTAGTTATATGTTGTGATTAAGAAACAACATATAGGTTGTCTTCCAATATATAAACACTTCAAATTGGATGTATTTGGTGAAATATATTAAAAGAAGTTGTTTTCGAAACGTTTCATGTTCAGTTTCATTTTGTATAATTGTTTGATGTCTAAAAAAAAGTTGTAATTCATCTGAACTCATATATATGGTAATAATCAGCAGACATACCTCTTCATCTGGCCAGTTCGTCATCTGAAATTCATAACATCAGTAAAGCTTAAAACTCACATGTACAGCTAGTCCAAAACATAAGTCGACAAAGTAGAAGAGTGCATATACATACCACTTGGAATTGAGTTAAGAACTGATTAATGTCTTCCAAACTGACGCAATATCCTTTCTTTTCAATAACTCCTTGATAGGTGCCCGTCAATTGTACATTGTTGTTCAAGCATGGGCCTCCAGAGTAGCCATTAGCACAGACTAATCCATCAACCTCCATCAATTCCATTGCATAGCCTTTTACATTAAAATCCACATCACATATCATATCATATGTTCTATCGACGAACGAGACATTCCCCACAGATACCGATTCCGAACGCTGAGGTGGCCACCCTAACAATGGACTTCCTCCACGGTTTGTCGGGTCCTTGGAGCAACAAGAATCGGTGGGTGCGCTAATCTGCAATACTCCGTGGATTCCTCTCCTGTAAACAGACATACTTCTTCGGTGTTAATTTGGAGCACAAGTAAATCCTTCTGCGTATCAATGGCAATCACACTTGCTTCAGTTGGTTGCCTCACCCTCCGTGATGGGGGCAATACACTGGGCCTTGCACGTACTTCTCTCTCTTGATGCACACATATAACATATATGTCGAACATCATATTAAGATCATCCACCGTCAGTCTATGAAGATCCTTCATATAGAGATCTTCAAAAATATGGGCGCAGGTAAGGATTTTCAGATAAGTCCCACTTGTGCTTCTAGCGATAGCAAATCCAGTGCTATATCTCTCCTTCTGCCCGAATGTAATGCCCATGGTAATACCCTTCTTCTTCGGGTCCAGGGATGCATCTTCTATGCTCATCTTCTTCTTGCTTGTTCGGGCACCACGTGGCTTTGATGTGCTCCCCTTGCTAGAACTGGCATGTGGCCGCTTGCTCTTGCTCTTGCTTCTGGTTGCTGGCGGCTGGCTTCTACTACTGACATCTTGACCTTGGACATCCTGTGGTTGTGGAGAGCTTCTGCTTGCTGGCGGCTGGCTTGTACTACTGACATCTTGACCATGGACATCTTGTGGTTGTGGATGTTCATTTAGCACTATTTCTGCATACTCTCGGTACATATCTTTGCGAGTTTTCTTGTCACTTGGTGGTAACTTCTTGTCGTCGTCCAAGTGACTGAGAACCGCTTTCCACAAGGAACAGAGAATGTGCTCCTGTGGTGGCGACCCAGTTTCCTCCGTCGTTGGAAAGGAGATGCGGCGCTCGCCGTGGTGCGGGATTGTTCGCCATTGCAACTGTACAAAAAGAAAAAACATGTATACCAAGTTAATTAACATGGGTACTAGCTCCTGTAGGGGGTATATATGCATCGCCTGCATGCTAACAGTGGTGGAGCTTCAGTGCCAGCATCATTATTCTACACCCTGCTATTGCTAATATATACTAGTATTACTACTAGGTCGCTCGCGGACCTGCTGTTGTAGGCTACATACTTTAGTACTACTTTTCTTTTTGTTGCCAGTAGGCGAAGCTTAGCACGAATAAATTATCTGTATGACTAAATCAACCTGATATATGATTTCTTGTCCGAACTTTTGAAAAAAAATTCAATTTTTTTTAAAAAACAATAAACTGTTTTTTTCTAAAAAAAAGAGAGAAGATCAGATCTGTAACCAAACAAAAAGAGAGAAGAGAGTAACGAAACAAAAAAAAGAAGTAAGAAAGAAGAGAGAAAGCCTAAGTGGAACACACAAATTTAGCCTTCCTGCTCTAGAAAAAGAAGATGCTGGTAGATAGGCAAACTAAAAATATTTGTATTGGTTACAAAATAAAACTCATATGTACATTACCACAGATTTCGACAACCCTACAATATTGTACTACACACATGCAAGAAATTGTAGCGTGCGAGAATAGAGACCCTAGCTTGAGGTCTTCTAGAAAAAGAAATAAAAGAGGAGAAGAATGTAAACCCTAGCCTGAGGTCTTTTAGAAAAAAAATAAATAAAAGAAGAGAAGAATATAAACCCTAGCTTGAGGTCTTTTAGAAAAAAAATTGAAGAAGAGAATTGAAGAATGTAAATCCTGGCTCGCGGTCTTTTTTTTAAAAGAAAATAAAGAAGAGAAAATGTAAACCCTAGCTTGACGTCTTTTTTTTAAAAAAAAAGAAGAGAAAAATGAAAACCCTAGCCTGAGGTCTTTTAGAAAAAAAGAAATAAAAGAAGAGAAGAATGTAAACCCTAGCTTGAGGTCTTTTAGAAAAAAAATTAAAGAAGAGAAGAATGTAAACCCTGGCTTGAAGTCTTTTAGAAAAAAAAAACAAAATTGAAGAAGAGAATTGAAGAATGTAAATCCTTGCTCGTGGTCTTTTTTTTTAAAAGAAATAAAAGAAGAGAACAATGTAAACCCTAGCTTGATGTCTTTTTTAAAAAAAAAAATTAAAGAAGAGAAGAATGTAAACCATTGCTTGAGGTCTTTGAGAAAAAAAATAAAGAAGAGAGGAATGTAAACCATCGTTTGAGGTCTTTTAGAAAAAAAACTAAAGAAGAGAAGAATGTAAACCCTGGCTTGCAGTCTTTTTTAAAAATAAAAAAATAATTTTAAAATAACAAAAATAAAAGAAGAACATATGCAAAAACTTGTAAATCATGAAGGCATATCGAAGGAGATGAGGAGAACGATTACCGCGTTCGGGCAAAGTCTGAGAGTGCAAGACTGCAAGTGCAGCTCCTGCTCTACCGCTCCGCTGAGGCCAAGTGGGTGGCACTAGCTATACTGGTACTGGTGAGGGTGAGTACCCCCACCCGGGGAACTGTGGTAGAGAGACGAGAGACGAGAGACTCACGAGAGAGCCAGAGAGGTAACGCTGAGAGTTGAAGCGAATTGAAGGACGGATATTTAACTTTTTGCCATCATAAGGGAGAGCACCTCCTCGAATAGCAGCATAAGGAAAAGCCATACGTTTTTAGCAGCAAAACGAGTTAGAGCCATACAGAATTACCACATTTACGCTTTTGGAGTGCCAGCTCGGCCTGACTGGTGGGACCCATAGGTTGCAAATGACGGGGGCTGCCCCCGCCCTCTGCCTCATAGCCAAGCTGGGCTGCGTACGTCTCACCCCAGCCCATTCCCTCCTTCCTCCTCTATCCTTAGCGAATCAGCAGACACAGCATGTTCATACACATGACAGGTTCATTCCCCTCAAAAAAAAAACATGACAGGTTCATACACCATGACTTAATAAAACCATGACAGGTTCATATTGCACCATAACTTAATAAAACCATGACAGGTTCACAAATAGGATGACAAGTTCACAGGTACATCCATTTCAGGTTCATAGGTAACATTGCAGCAAGCTTAAGGCCACATAAACCATTGTCTTTTTGACCATTGCCACTACATTGCAGCAAGTTTAAGCCCACAAAAACCACAGTCTTCTGGGCAATTACAGTTCACAAGGGCCATAACAAGCCAGCATCACACAATGCATGACATAACATTACACAAAAGCCAAAAGGTGTCCATGACACAAGAAGGTTCATTTCTTCTTCTTTCCTGCAGTCTTCTTTGGTGGACTCTTCTTTGTCTTGCTGCAGATAACCTTCCTTTTTGGTGACATCTTTGCTAGAGCATGGCAAGGAGGCAAGTACTCAAGCTGGTTCTCCACTTCCAAGTCTAGAAAGACGTTCCTGTGTTCATTCAGTAAGTTTAGTGATGAATTAATTGATAAAAATATGGCACAGAGGTAAGTAATCAAGCTTTGGGCTGCTACATTTTGAGTTCCAGGAAGCAAGTACCTAGGAGGTGTTATTGGACTTGATGGTGGAAGGGACTGTATGGGTGGAAGAGCAAGAAGATGCCTCTCTTCTTGTGTTGTTGCCTCTGCAGCAGCAGCTGCCTTAGCTGCTGCGTCTTCAGCATCCTTTGCTGCCCTTGCAGCTGCCTCTCTAGCCAGTGCTAGCCTTGTCCTTGGGGTTCCTAGAATCACTACAAGACATGTGTGGTTTTTTGACATTTTATTTACGTCATAATATATGAAATTAATGTCACAACTTAAGATTTATGACATTTAGTTGACGAAAATTCAAATGTCACAAAACCACCGTCATAAATTGATTTTGTGACGTCGTAGATTCATTGTCACAAACTTATGACATTAATTTTAATGTCATATATATTTATGACATTGGTTAATTGTCACAAAATCCTAAACCTTGCCACATGGACAAATGCCATGTAGGATCAAAGGTTGACATGGCGCTGACATGATAGGTAGAAAAAAACGTCACAAAATAGAGTTTAGCCCATTAAAGCCCACATAGCAAGTAGCCTGGGCCACCTGCTTTTATGGGCTGATTTTGCCTAGCCCATTATTTCATTTTCGTTTTTTTTCACCCATTTTCATTATGATTATAGCCCATACATTTTTTCAGCCCAAAAACTTCCAGACCACAATTCAGCCCATATAATTTTTTCTATACAGCAATTCAGCCCATACATTGTTTTCTTCTGTTTTCACAATTCAGCCCATACAACATTCAACATTTCAGCATATACAATTCCATCAATATAGTTTTCAACCCATACAGAAATTCAGATTCCAATGAATCAAATCTCCAGATATCATTTCAAGATCACAAGCATTCCATAAGTCTTAAAATGCAATAAATTACATTCATCCACCAATTCAACATACATACAGTCTCAAAGCCCCAAATTTAACTTAATGCTATAGCAGCAATAACAGTCTCAAATTTAATTTGCTGCTATTCAGCATCACATTAGTAGCAGTACAGCAGCAACATAGTGGCCACAAGCACACAATTGTCCTATTGCTGCTGTTGCGAGTTCAATAATCATCAAAATATCATCCTTAGCCTCATAGACCCAGATGCCACCAAAATATTAGCCCACTTCAGTTATAGAGCTTACTGTTCAGCATCAGGCGATGCAAACTTAAACTTGCCGCCAAACAAGGTACGAAGGAAGCCTTGGATTTCAAGGTTTTGCTGCTTCACCTTCTCAGTTTCTTCTTCATTCTTCCTTGCTGCTTCTTTCTGATCCTCTAATTGCTTCTCCAAATCATCAACCTTTGATTGCAATCCTACAGATCCCATCTTCTCAGCTTGCAATTTACTCTCAAGCTCATTTACACGATCATTCATTTCAGCAACTTTGGCATTCCTCTTCGTCGCTGTGGACTGCATGCCAACATTGCGAAGAAAAGTTGATTTTGGCAGAACATGAGCCACAGCTTAAATAGGAGTCTTCGGATCTTGCCCTTCTTCTACTTGCTGAGCAACATAGGCCTCCATTTGAGCCTAGCAATAATAACACCAAAAAATTCAAATTTATAACTCATCAATATGGAATAAATTGTATAGTAAGAAATTATAAATGACCATGACATTAAGAAATCATACAATATGGAAGCACTACTTTAGTTTCATTCTCATATACTTATCAAGGCAGAGACTTATAACTCTAGCTATCTAGACATACAATGTGGCAAGGCCAACTACATTCTGATGGTGCTCATCAAGGCCAAGTTTCATTCTCATATACTAATTGATTGTGTTGTTCACCATAGTAAGAAATAGGGAAATGTACTCACAATAACATCCTTTGCTTTCTCATTAAAACCTGACTTGCTGCTGCAGTGGGTGCCCTTGAAAATATCAATTGCAGTTGGTGGTGCATCCTTAAACTTGGTTTGCTTCTGAAATTACATGCAAACATAAGAGTAAATAATTAAAAATATATGAAGGGTGATTTGTAGCAGCAACACAGTAGCAGTAGTATAAAAATAAATTACATAGAAGAGAATGCAATCATTAATGACACCTCAAGAGAATGCAATGTCACAGCTCGGAGTCTAGTACCACAAAAGTGCAAACACACTTATATAATTCAGTAAAACTTGAAAGTTTGCTAGCTAGACCCAAAGAACACATGCAACAATCAATGCTATGCCTTGCGATTGCACCATATAGAGGCAACAACAGCAAATGCAGTCGAATCCCCAATCCTGCAATCCCTACAAAATTGATTCAAAATACCCTATCTTGCAGTCCTCTAATCCTGCCCATCCCTAATGAATTCAGATCCTTGGGCATACAAACCAAAATAAATAGCTTTGCATATACACTAGGCAATAGTATTCATGCAACAATCACCATTTCTCAACACATACAACCTCCAGTATTAACTAAAATCACAGAAGTTGCAATGATTTATCATACCATGACATAGCATTGAGCAACATAGCTTCGAGACCCTGTCATCTGGTGGTACTGAACTTGGTCACGACTATCTTTGTTCTTCAGACATTTTTCCTACAGGGAGACAAACATTAGTTGATAGAGAATTCATATATTCTTAAAGGCAACAATTGTGAGAAATGTTAAGGAAGGATACCTTGTGCTTTGGGTTAGACCACATGTCGACGAGTTCTTTCCACTCATCGTCAGTCATTGTGGACAGTGGTGAAGTTGTTCTCACTTCATTTGCTGGTATGCCATTGAAGTATAGTTTCTTCAGCTTGTACCTCATCTGCCGCTGTCCTCTTTTGAGCAAATCATTAAATGCTTCCTTCACCGGCACATCATCTATGTCAATGGTGAATTGACTCTGGTCAAGAGGGACATATCGTTAAACGACATTCAAATAAACAGGTGTCAACTCCAGAGTAAGCAACACTATATTACAGAGTAATTTGAATATACTAAGAGACCAAGTGTAACTGCAACAACCATTTCATCCAACTAATACCCTACTATCTAGAAACTCTCTTGCTTAAAGTGTATCCAGAAACTAATACAGCTGGCTACAGGTCCCTCACCGCTGGAGCCGCCGCCGCTGGTCGAACCCGCAAAATGGCCACGATGGTAAGTCCACCAAGAGGTGTATTCTCGGCTTACTGTACATTACCTACTGTATAGATATATAAAGAATAAACTGCTTTTAAGTAACAAAAGCACGTGCGTAGCTCAGTGGTTTGTTCTCAACTTGCAAGCCTGGAGGTCAGGGGTTCGAAACCCCAACGCGCACATAGTTTTTAGCAATTTGGGGTTCGAAACGGGCTGCTTGGCCGAGCGCGTCAGGCCCATTTAGGAAGCACCCTAGGTCCATTTCAAGCAATTTGGGGTTCGAAACGGGCTGCTTGGCCGAGCGCGTCAGGCCCATTTAGGAAGCACCCTAGGTCCATTTCAGATGGTTTAACATAAATAAAAGAAAAAAGAAAAATCAATGGGTGACGTGGCAATAGCAATAGTTCATGCCAACATGGACAACAATGTTTAAAATAATTCAATATAAATAATTTATGACATAAAATCTTTGTCATATGTTTATGACATTTAAAAAGGAGGCCTTATGACATAAGAAATATGTCACATGATGATATTGAACTAGTTATATGACATTTGTTACATATTCACTAGCACATAGATTGAAAGAAAAACCCCTACATATAGACCAATTGCATTATTACTCTTTCTCAAATTAACTCAATCTCATAAAAGCAAACCAAGAGAACTTTCAACATTTATTTGAGATTTTTGTGCTTATTTTGGCACTGAACATTAAAATCTCTCAATTATTCCGGGTACGTTCTTGTCGTCAAGACTATTTCCAAGGATTCAACACCTATTATTTTCCTCACCGCGAATACGTCATTGTCGTCAAGATTGTTTCCAAGGATTCGGTATTCATTTTTTACCTCTTTTAAAAGTAAATACAAGCAAATTTGCACTTGAGGCATTTGAAACAAACAAAGAGTAATTTTGAGGAATAACAATCCAACAATCATATATATAGACATTACTCATTCAAACTAAACACTAGCTTCAATATTGCATATTTACTTAATTCAAGTAAAAGAATTAGTGTGATGCATCATCTTACTTAAAAGCAATATCTAAGCCTCATATAAAGACTAAAATACATACAAGATAACATAACAACAAATAGACCTCAATTATTTTGCTAGCATGCACAAGAATATACTAGAGGTATAAAACAAAGCTCTTCTTTTTCTCATTTTTATTTATTTTCAGAATTAGAGCAAATGCATAAAAATAAATATGAATGCATGTAAAAGCATAAACTCCCCCTCAAATAAACCTCCAATTCTTCCCGAAGAAAAAACAAGAAGCAATCAAAGATTTTGAAAAAGACAATCAATTGCCAATAATAACACCAAAGTTCTCATGAACTGACATATATCCACTTGTATTATAACCAAAACTACTACCTCAACTACTAGCGTATGAAAAGCCAATAAATGAGGAAGTACAACAAAATTATGTCAATTCAAAAGTAAATTAATGTTACCGTGAAAAGCAATCGCCATCTCAACGTTAAACGCACATGAGGAGTATGCCGCCAAAATACCTACGAACAATAAGATGTCGAGGCCTCCGTGTTGTGGTTAGAAATAAGGAATTTTGGAATCCAACACTGAGTCACATGACCAATTGAAAATGTAGGTACAAATGCACGAACAAAATCAGAACCAGACTTACCTGAAAACTTATCTTGTCGCTTCACATAAGTCCGATTTGAATTCCGCGCAAAATCTTCCCGAGGCCGGTCTGACCGCCATTGTAGCTGCGGTCTGACTGCTGGTTCGCCTGCGGTCTGACTGCCACCCAGTCTAACCGACTGGTTAGTGTCGGTCTAACCGTGCTCCTTGAACCAAAACCCGATTTTTGCCACATTTGTTTCACAAAAGCAATTTTTCTTTCCTTTTTCTGTTTATGGGCAAGTCTAAAACAAAAGCCAACCAAATGTCCATCTATTCTCCAAAAAGAACAAGTATACTTCTCACGACAAGTTTGTGAAGTATATGGTTTTGCACTTGATGGTTTTGCAATCAAAGACTTTGTTTCTTGAATAGTAGAAGAAAGAGAAGGCAAAATTCCAGGAGATTTAAAAACCGTTTTCTTTGGTTTGGGTTTTGTCAAAACTTTACCTTTTTTAGTTATGCTCATAACAGCAGGTTGATGATTTGTAAAATAGGCATTAGTATCAAAACCTACACCATAATTATAAGTGCTCACTTTTGATTGATCCAAAATCATTTTAAGTTTGTTTTTGCCATAAGAAAACCTTTCCAAAGAACTTTTCAAATTAAAAACTTCTTTCGTCAAATTTGCACAATTTTCACAATCAACCAAAACACGTTTGTTCTTGTGACTTGTAGAACAAGAAAGCACCTCATCAGATTTTACAATATTTTCCATGTACTCAACACGCCCTAAAGCATCTTTTAATTTTATTTCATTCAAAAAACACTTTGAGCAATTTTGTGAAACCAAAACATCTTTGCGTTGTTTAATCCTTTTTGCGCACAAAATATTGAACAAAGAACTTGCACAAAAAACAGTTTTATATTTTTTGAAAATGTTCTTTGTCAACATTAATTCATCAACAACATGAGCATGCAAAGCAAATCCAAGAGCAAAAGAAGATTCAAGATTTTTAAATTTTTCAACATCAGATTCCAATTTCAAACAATTAGCAGAATTCACATCTCGCAAAGCAGTAATTTCAGAAAATAAAACTTCACAAGATTTGCAGTTATCATCATTACGAATTATAGATTTCAATCTATCAATTTCAGCTTTTAGAATCTCAATAGTGTGATCACTCTCATTAAGCATATTAGAACATGTTTTAAGTTTCTCAGCAAATTTAAAAGCAACACATTCTAATTGATCGTAACTAAGTTTTTCTTCACTATCAAATTCATCAACATCAGATTCTGCATTGCGAGCAAAAAAGCTAAATTAACAACATGCTTACCTTTGTCGTTGCTCTTTTTTGACTCTAATTCATCGCTCTCACATGTTTCTATGAGTTCTCGAATTAGCCTTTGCATGCAACTCTTCTTGTTGTTGTTGTTGTTGTTGTTGTTGTTGTTGTCCACTTCTTCCTCCTTGATCGCCTTCTTGCGGTTAGGACAATTGAACTTGATGTGATTCAACTCGTCACACTCAAATCATCAAATGGGTTTACCTCGCTTCCTGTTCTTTACTTTTTCAAAAGCTCAAGAAACTCTGTTAGCAATAAAAACCAAGTCCTCCTCACTGAATTCCTCTAGTTGTTCATTAGACAAGGCATTAAAAGCAGAAAGAGCTGCCATAGGAGAAGATTTCAGAGAGGATACGGATGAATACACCAAAGCAGTAGATTTAGAATCAGTTCTTTTTGAAAGAATATTCATCTCATAAGTCTTCAATTTGGTACAAAGAATATCCAAAGTCAAAGTGTTCATATCAACCGATTCCTGAATAGATATAACTTTAACATCCTAAATCTTCATATCAAGACGATTCATTAAGTGACGAGCAATCTCAGATTGAGAATAATTAATCTCATAAGAAGCATCAACAGATCTAAGATTACTCAAAATCTTATTAAAACGCGCCAAATAGTCATCCAAATATTCACCAAAATTCATTTCAAATCTAATATACTCTTTTTAAAAACATCTTTTCGCAATTCTTTAATATTGGAAGAACCACTGTCAAAATCATTTAAATCTTTCCAAATTGCATTAGCAATAGTAAGATGTGAAACACGATCAAAATCGGAGCGAGAAATTCCATTGAGAAGAATATTACGCGTTTTGCAATTATTTTCAAAATCTAGTTTATAAGCGGGGGTGTCAATACGAGCAAGAATCTCATAAGGTTGAACAACTTTTAACCAAATATCATAACCTTGAGATGTAATATAAGATTCCATCTTTTTCTTTCAAAAATCAAAATCAACTCCATCGAAGACATGAGGTTTGTTTGTAAATTTTTCAACCATGGCAATAGATCTAATGATCGGTAAATATCAAATAGAAAAATATGGCTCAGATACCACTTGTAGGATCGAACAAGACCAAATAAACCTACTAGATGGGGATGAATGGTAGGAAAACCAAAACCAAAAAATCTTTTGTGGAATAAAAGATTTACCTCGAACTGAAGTAGTCGACGAAGCACTGAACCCGTCGGTCAAACCGCCTCCTACCCGTTGGTCAGACCATCGAGACCCTGAAAACACCGGTTGACGAAAACTCGAATATGTAGATTGAAATATCTCGATTTTATTGTATCAACTAGTGTTTACAAAGTGTACCAATAGCACTTCTCATCAAAAACTCGAGTAAACTTGAAAGCCTAACTTTTTCTAAACTCAACTGTCACAAAAATCGATATATTTCTAGCCTTAACCACTTATCTACTTATACTAAAAAACCTCCTACTCAAAGTAGGAGTAGAACTCCTAGTTTCACTAGGACTCACACCCTCAATTTCCAAATCAATTACAATTTTCAAAATTTGCTTCTCTATAAACGTTGTAGCCATAGCTAGCCACAATCCCAGTCACAGTTGGACTCCTCCTCCGCTCGTAGACCTGCTTGTTGCTCCCGTCTGGGCCAACTCACCATCGAGCCTGCTTGGACCAGGCCGACTGTTGTTGGTCCATGCTTGGGCCGACAACCACTCCTGCTGCCCACACCAACACAAACCTGCACACATGCATGCAGCATTGCATGGTACAGTACCACCGTTATAGTACCTTGAGTACTGTAGCAACCATGAACATCCATGTATCGTCTCACAATACTCCTTCGCGTACATCGGCACTTGCATGCACCACTCGTGAAGCTCATTGCGAAGATCTCTCCCACACGGTGTCTATCCACTGTGTGTCATCTCGTAATCAACTTCTTCACCCAGCATCCTTAATCGTCTGTAACTCAACTCCTCTCTTAGTCTAGTCTTAATCTCACCATTGACCGAAATTGACCTCCAAGAATCCTACACACAATCAGACAACCATTTCTTGACACAGATATCACAACCTGACCCACATTAGTCACACGCACTCACACCAACATCCAGAAATATTCTCAAACCAATTTATCGAATAAATCATTTGCGAAGTCAATTGTTCATCACAAAATATTAATCATGATAATGTTTTCTGAGCTCATTGCTGTCATCGAGCAAGCAATCCGCCGCCGTTGTCTCCTCCCCCCCCCCCCCCCCCCCCCCCGCCTGTCATTAGCCACCGTCGTCTCCCCTCCGCCTGCCGCATGCCGCCCGTCGTCTAGCACGCCGCCAGTGGCTGTCCCCTTCCCACGGAGTGTGACGCTTCTTCTCACGACTGAACCAAGTCACAGGTGCTGTACAAGTAGAACCAAGGGTAAATTGGTCTTTCTCCATCCCTACTCATGGCTAAACACTTGACCCGAATGACGGTTGTGATAGAAGTATTACGAATCAAAGGAACACAGGTGACATGTGCTTCAGGTCAAAATCAGGAATTTTTTGTTCTATTTTTTAGTATCGGTATTTCTATGGATCGAATTTTCTCAAAAAAGTCTTGGTCAAGTTTCAACGAGTAGCTAACAGGAATCGCCTCTCTAATCCGTCTCCATGTTTGATACTAATCTTGGTCAACCTTGTCTAAAATCTTGTTCCATTCTTCTCGATGTTTTAGATAAGGTTGATGACTTCAATTATCAATAACTTGAAAAATATGTTTTTGGATAATATTGATATTAGACTACTAGAACTTTAACTATCAATACCTTCAAAAATATTTAGTTTGAATGCATTAGAACAACATATATATAGAGCAGTGTTAAAAAGTACTATAATAAAGTTAAATATTTATTTATCTATTGTATATATTATAATAGACTAGAAAAATTACCCATGTGTTGCAACGGGTAAACTAAATTTTGATAATAAATATTAGATCCGTACTTTGATCTTTTTCAAAAATTCCTCAAACTCAGTTTGAAATTTGAAAGCAGATTCAATTTTTCCCTTCTGAATTACTTGTTTTTTTAGTCTTCCCTTGTTCAAAATTCGTTCAGATAATTATATATCAAAATCCACCCAAAGATGCAAAAATCCTTATGATCCCGTGTTGCGATCGATGATGAACAAAAATAGAATTGAATGATAAACAAAAATACTAAGATTTTTCTATAGGTAGGTAGCGAATATATTCCTCAATTATTTTTTATAATTTGATATAACTCCAACCATTATTAATATTATTTCTTTTCAATTAAAATTTTTGTTATAAAAAGTGTCCAATATAGAGAATCGGAAATGATTTTACTCAATTGCGGGTGAGGGTGTTACGGGCCTAATCTAGCGCGCGGCAAGGGAAACAAATCATAGGGCGCGAGGGCTTCGCGGGTGCAATCGCAACGCGTGGCAACGGGTGCGTGAAAAACAGACTCGGGTGCGCGTGTCTCGGATGAAAAAGCCATGAGCACATTGCATGCAATCGCCATGCATGAAAAACAGACCCACATGTGAGACTCGTGTCAAACGAAGTGCGGTTGACGTGATAATAACGTCGAACGTACCAAGGATTTGGCGAAACATATAAAATTAGAAAACCAGTGATAAACCAATTGAAACACGGATGACGTACCAAAATCTCAGCAGAAACATCTTCAATTTTTATAATAGTAGAGAAAAGGAAAAGATCCTAGCCACTGTATTTGTCTACTAACCCATCGTATTTGGCACTTGTGTGCTACCCCTTTTCATATTGCCGAAATTAGGTTTCAACAGTTGGTGCTCCAGGTAGGGGTTGCGACAAACTTTCCGCCGACAAGTGCGATGGGATCTTCACCAGGCATCGACGACTTTGCCTTCCCCCGGGGCAAGCGTACCGCTTCGGCATCCTCGACTTCATCACAGACAACTTTAGCAAGATTTCTCTCCTCCACTCGGATTCGAACCAGTCGGGAGGAGAAAACCACTCGACGCTGTTTGGGTTACCAAACGTCGCTGAGACCTACCTCAATCTTTTCTCTTTCGAGTCGGCTTCAAACCACTCGGGAGAGTCTTCTATGTCTACATCACCGTTGTGGCTCCCCTAAGAAGACACCAGGCCCAAGCTCTAGGGAGATCGACGTCATGCTCCATCCTCTTGGATCTTGCTCATCCACTGAGATCGCCGACTACATCAGTTCTTCAGACTTCGACAACTTCTATGACATCTCCATCGAATACATCGACAGCTTCGACTTTGATGACAACTACACTCCGCTCTTCTTCGGCGTTTTTATGGCCGACGCTGGAGCAACCAACTCAATCACCGCTAGAAGGGTTGCAGAAGAAGAACGAGCCAAGTTCAAAGAGGAACGCAAGCGCAAGGAGGAAGAACGCCAACACAAGGAGGACGACGACAGAAGAAAGCGAGATCTGGCCATAGCTGAGCGTTCTGCCCGTGAAGCCATACTTCAGACTCGAGTCGACAACACCAATGTTTTCCTTACGCCCCACCAGAATTCGATTGCGACACTCACCCTCATCGGCACTGTCATGGATGTCACTCCGCCTAACGTGACTCCGATCCTCGATAGAGTCAAGACCATGGTCGCGGCTACAACCCCATTTGGCGCTGGACCAAGTCAGGGGGTCACCGAGTCCATTGCCAAAACTCCTGATATCAGCCGACTACCGCCGCTGCGGTCCAAGGATTACCGAAGACCCGAGCATAGTTCTGCAAACGGCAAATCTCACGAAGCCCGCCACCACGAAGGATGGAAGCGTCCAGACCAGTCGGCCGACTCTCATGAGAGACGTCACCACTGACCACCTATCCATGACCGGATCCGTCATAATAACAGCTCCAGCTACCAGAGCGGCTCTCGGAGGCCCGCGCCGAGTGACTTGAGGGAGGTGCTCGACTGACGGTACCATGAGCATGACAGGCCTCACCGTGAAGACCGAAGGAACTCTCCCGACAACAGCTACGAAGGAGTACCCGCCTTCACCCGAAACCTTCGTCGAGTGGATTAGCCGAGTGGTTTCAAGCCCACTGGGATTGAGAAGTACGATGGCAAAACCGACCCCGAGTCGTGGTTGACTGTTTACACCCTCGCAATTCGTGCAGCAGGAGGAGACAACAAAGCCATGGCTAATTATTTACATGTGGCACTCACCGACTCAGCCAGGAATTGGCTCACTAGCTTGCCGAGGGGATCAATCGACTCTTGGAGCGAGCTTCGTGATCACTTCAGCGCCAACTTCCAAGGCACCTTCGAGGGACCCGGGACTCACTTCGACCTTTACAATGTAATCCAGAAGCCCGACGAGTCCCTGAAAGACTACATCCGGTGCTTTTCGGAGAAGCGAAACAAGATCCCTGACATCACTAACGACGTCATCATCGCCGTTTTTCAGAAAGGCGTCCGCAACGAGCTATTGATCGGCAAGTTTGGGCGCAAGCCCCCAAGGACGGTTAAGAAGATGTTCGAGATGACCAACTCCTACGCCAAGTCAGACAACGCCATTAAAGCATCATGTCATGACAAGCAGTCAGGGAGTAGCTGGCGGCCCAAAAAGGAGAACGGCAATGGCAACGGTGGCCAAAAGGATCGCAAGCGTAAGCCTGAGGACCTGGTGGCTGCGACATCAAATTACCAATAGCAACGTCCACGTGTCAACGCCTACGACAAGATCATGAACTCTCAATGCACGCATCATCCAAATCACAAACATGCGGCCAAGGACTATTTCATCTACAAGCGATTCGCCAAGCACTACGCTGCCCAACTGCAAAAGTCGGCCGACGGCACTGAGACCTCAGGAACCAAGAAGGACGATGGAGATGGTGCTGTAGAACCTTTTCAAGACCCTAGGACCAAGTTAAACCATATCTTCGGAGGACCACTCGCCTACGAGTCGAAGCGAAAGCAGAAGTTGACCGACAGGGAAATCAATGCAGTCCAGCCTGAAGTTCCGCAGTATCTACGATGGTCGAAGGTGGCTATCACGTTCAACCGCTCGGATCACCCTGACCGAGTGGTTCACCCGGGGCGGTATCCCCTGTTACTAGACCCGGTTGTTCGCAATGTCAAGCTCAAGCATGTTCTTGTTGACGGTGACAGTGCTCTTAATATCCTTTTTGCTAAGACACTAGACGAGATGCAAATCCCAAGATCCGAGTTGAAACCAAGCTGGGCTCCCTTTCACGGAGTAATCCCAGGGTTGTCTTCTATACCACACGGGCAAATCACTCTTCCGGTTACCTTTGGCACTCAGGAGAACTTCTGTACTAAGAACGTCAGCTTTGAATTTACCAACTTTGAAGCAGCTTACCATGCCATCCTCGGGAGACCCGCGCTTGCCAAGTTCATGGAGATTCCTCACTACACCTATCTGATGATGAAGATACCCAGGCCACGGGGAGTTATATCCTTGCGCATCAAAGTCAAGCAAACCTTCACCTGTGATAAGGAGAGATGTGACATGGCCCAATCTCGGGAGAGGTTACTTGACCAATAGGAAGTTCGATTGGCGGCATCGACATCTGAAGAAGGAGAAGTTCCAGCGAAGAAGCTAACCAAGCTGGGAGAAGGCGATGCCAAGACAAAGAAGATTGCACTCGACCCTTCGGATCCCTTCAAAACTGTTGTAAAAGGCGCCGAGCTAGATTGTAAATAGGAAAGTGCGCTCATCACCTCTCTACAAAATAATAAAAATATATTTGCATGGAAACCTTCCAATATGCCGGGTATTCCCAGAGAGGTGATTGAGCACTCATGAAATGTTAAAGAGGATGCAAAACCTATCAAGCAACGGCTTTGCCGCGTCGCACAAGATCGGAGAGATGCTATCAAGGAAGAGCTCGCCAAGCTGTTGGCAGCGGGATTCATCAAAGAGGTCTACCATCTCGACTGGTTCGCCAACCCAGTTCTGGTTCACAAGAAAACAGGACAATGGCGCATGTGCGTCGACTACACCGACCTCAACATGTCTTGTCCCAAGGATCCTTTCGGTTTACCTCGAATTGATCAGGTCGTTGACTCGACCACCGGTTGTGAACTTCTGAGTTTCCTCGACTGGTACTCGGGATACCATCAAATTAGCTTGAAGGAGTTCGGCTACCTGAAGACATCATTCATCACCCTGTTTGGAGCCTATTGCTACTTTACTATGCCGTTCGGCTTAAAGAACACAGGGGCTACATATCAGCATATGATCCAAAGATGTTTACAAACTCAACTCGGGAGGAACATGGAAGCTTACGTCGATGACGTCGTCATCAAGAAAAGAAAAAAACAAGACCTGATTGCTGATTTGGAAGAGACCTTTGCAAACATCTGCGCCTTCAGAATGAAGTTGAATCCAGAAAAATGTACCTTCGGAGTACCGTCAGGGAAGCTGCTTGGTTTTATGGTGTCCCATCGGGGCATCGAAGCCAACCCGGAGAAGATCAACACAATACGAAACATGAAGCCGTCGAGTACCCAGAAAGACATTCAAAAGCTTACCAGATGTATGGCAGCCTTGAGCCGATTTGTTTCTAAACTCGGGGAACGAGGTATGCCTTTCTTCAGGTTGCTCAAGAAGACGGACGAGTTCCAGTGGACCCCGGAAGCCCAGAAAGCCTTTGAAGATTTTAAAGATTTCCTTACAACGCGCTTGTGCTGGCCGCGCCGCATCCTCAAGAGCTCTTACTACTCTACATATCAGCAACTTTCCAAGTGGTCAGCACAGTCTTGGTTGTCGAGCGGGAAGAAGAAGGATGAGTCTAGAAGGTTTAGAGGCAAATCTACTTCGTCAGCGAGGTGCTAGCTGGATCTAAAACACGCTACCCTTAGGTACAAAAATTATTATATGGAGTCTTAATTACCATCAAGAAATTAGCTCACTACTTTCAAAGCCACTCGGTCACGGTGGTTACATCTTTTCCACTCGGCGATGTTCTTCACAATCGGGAGGCTACTGGGCGTATTGCAAAGTGGGCTTTGGAGTTGATGGCGCTAGACATCACTTTCAAGGCATGGACATCAATCAAGTCTCAGGTGCTAGCCGATTTTGTTGCCGAGTGGACCGAGTGTCATGAGGATGTACTTGCGGAGAAGCTACAATATTGAACTATGTACTTTGATGGATCGAAGCGAGTCACTGGGACAGGGGCCGGAGTCATCTTAATTTTCCCGACTAGAGAGAGACTGTGATATGTTCTATAGATTCATTTTCCAGTGTCACACAATGTAGCCGAGTACGAAGCACTACTACATGGACTCCGACTCGCTGTATCTCTCGGCATGCGGCGTATGATCGTGCGAGGAGATTCTCAGCTGGTGGTTAACCAAGTAATGAAAGATTTGTCTTGTTTAAATTACAATATGGTCGCTTATCGTTAGGAGGTTCACAAACTTGAACACAAGTTCGATGGTTTGGAATTATCTCATGTTTTAAGGCATAACAATGAAACTGCAGATCAATTAGCTCAATTTGGTTCCAGACGAGAAGCTGCCCTGACAGATGTCTTCATTGAACATCTTCATGAGCCGACTGCCGCTAAGAAGGAAGCCACCAGAGAGGAGGTCCCGAACCAAGTTTCTATGCTTGACACCGATTGGAGGACACCTTTTATCAAGTTTTTGACTCGGCAGGAGTTACCTCACGATCAAGACAAAGCTGAACGAGTTCGACACCATGGTCAGAGTTATGTCATGGTTGATTCCGAGTTGTACAAGCGAAGCCCATCCAGACTTTTGTTAAGATGTGTAACACCTGAGGAAGGCCGGCAGTTATTGCAAGACATTCACTTGAGAATTTGTGGTAGTCATGCTGTAGCACGCACTTTGGTTGGGAAAGCTTATCGGCAAGGATTTTTCTGGCTTACAGCGGTTATCGACACGGATAAAGTTGTGAGGACCTGCGAAGGTTGTCAATTTTTTGCTCGGCAGACTCATGTTCCAGCTCAAGAGTTGCAGACAATTCCACTTTCATGGTCTTTTGCGGTTTTTGGTTTGGATATGGTCGGTCCTTTCAAGAAAGCTCCAGGAAGTTTTACACATTTGTTGGTTGCAATTGACAAGTTCTCCAAGTGGATTGAAGCTAGGCCGGTCACTACAATTACTATAGACAAAGCATGTGATTTTATCCTTAATATTGTGCATTGGTTTGGTGTCCCGAACAGGATTATTACCGACAATGAGACTCAGTTCACAGGAGGAGTTTTTAAAGAATTTTGTGAAGATTTTGGAATCAAGATTTGTTATGCGTCAGTAGCACATCCCAGGAGTAATGGACAAGTCAAACGCGCTAACTATATGGTTCTTCAAGGTATTAAGGTCTTAGTTTTTAATAGATTGCATCCCTATGCCAGGCGTTGGGTTCAAGAATTGCCGTCAGTTTTATGGTCTTTGCGTACTACACCTAGTCGGGCTACGGGTCAGTCGCATTTCTTCTTGGTTTATGGGGCCGAAGCCATGTTGCCGAGTGAGATGGAATTTGAATCCCTTCGAGTTCGTAATTTCAATGAAGAGCGCTATGATCAAGACCGCACTGAAGACTTAACCCGACTAGAAGAAGCTCATGAAGCAGCACTTGTTCAGTTGGCAAGATATCTACAAGGACTTCGATGTTATCACAATCGCAATGTTCGATCACGGGCATTTATGTTCGGTGATATGGTTTTAAGAAAGATTTAGATGACGAAGGATAGACACGAATTATCTCCATTGTGGGAAGGACCCTTCATAATTGCTGAAGTCACTCGGCCAGGGGCTTATCGTTTGAAGCGAGAAGACGGATCAATTGTGGAGATTTCTTGGAACATTGAACACCTTCGTCGATATTATGCTTAGCATCAGTTTTTTGTACCTTGTTATTCTCGACTGCCGACTTCAAGTAAGTTGCCTTCTTGAGTTGTCAGTCGGGGGCTATCAGTATTAATAAAGTATGAAATCTTTTTTGAAGACAACTTGTTCATATTTGGTTTATCATTGTTTTTTGTTCTGATTTGAGCCGAGTAGATAACGACTGAAAATTTTTTGATGACTTAATCAAGTTTTAGGCTTGGTGACAGTCGGACGAAAATTTTTAAGAAATTTAAAGCAAGATTCAAATCAGGGCATCAGCATAAATAAACTGATAGTTTACAAGTTGGGTGGCAATAGTATTTTACATCACACATCTACCCCTGGAAGTTTTCTACTATGTTAGCAGCTATTTTCTTGGCAGACTCCTAGGCTTCATTTATCAGTTCTAAAGTCTGTTCATCAGAAGTGCCATCTGCAAAGCCATCACCTATAGAGTTTATATCCACTCGGGGATACAGGGATTTAGTCATTGCCAGGGCTTGACTTGCACTCATGGTAGCTACATTATTGATGTTGTCCATATATCGCTTGGGAGTTGTCCTGAGCTTGTTGAATATCTTAGGAGCGTCTTCAGCACTTGTTCCTAAGCCGTTCTGGAAGATGGCGTTTAGAATTGGGGTGGCTGCGTTGGCAATGTCGTTCCTGACGCTTCTAGCTCTTTGGATTCTCTCGGTGAAGACTTCAAATTGGGCATGGGATTTTTTCTTATTGGCTGCAAGGATGAAGGAATTCAAAGTGCATCAGTGATACGGATGAGCTAAATCAAAAATCTGAGTTCTACAAGATTACCTTCAAGTTCTGCTATGGCGTTGGCTTTATCTGTTTCCAGCTTGGTGTTTTTGTTTTGTGCTTTCTTCAATTGGGCTTTAAGTGCCTCAATCTCGGTTCAATTGGCTAGTACACGAAGACAACATGTTAATAATGGAAAATTGATTAATCAAGGACAGATGAGTTAATTTTTCTCACCTCTGATTGAGCCGCGAAGTTCTAAGTTTGTGTCTCGCAGCCTGTTGATTTCATCTCACAGGATGGTTTCCCTAGCAATGGTTTCTTCCCTGGCTTCTTTGAGTTTTTGCTCGATATTTTCTGAGTTGACATGGGGCACAAGTTTTTCTAGAGTGTCAAATTTGGCTTGAGAGCGGCGATATATTCTTTGTGTTATAAGAGACAAGTTAGTTGGTTACAAAAGAAACAGTGATTAAAAGATGAGGGATTTTTCTCACGTTCATCAGCCGGGTGGCTTCGTTGAGGTTGGCTACAAGCATATCTCGTTCTTTAGCTTCTTTCTGCTTGTTCAGGATAATGTCCTGGTTTTTGCCTTCTGCATCATGCCACTCGATCTTGACTGGTGGCAGTGAATCCTCGGCTGATTTCAGTCGGAGGATCTCTTCATCTTCTCCAGTCATTGGTTCTGAAGAAAACAAAGTTGACAAAATTCAAGAAGCACATTCAAGATGAAGATTTAATAGTTGAGTGACTCACCCGTTATTATCTCCGGATGGCTGCGTGGAAGGCTTTGATCTTGATCCCCTTGAGCAGTAGTGTTCTTAGTTGTTCGATCCTTATTGGTATCTTCAGTGGTTGATGATGGACCTTCAACTGGTGCTTCTTGGCCGTCTGGAGCTTGGTTTTCTTCATCCGACTAGTTTCTAGTCAGGAATCCTTGCCCTGGTCCTTGTTCAGATGAACCCGACTGATTTCCAGTCGGGAGGTCTTGATTGGCAGTCGGGGGCACCTGGCTTGGAGTTGTGCTACTCGAAGGTGGATTCTGGTCCCCCTGTTCTGTAGATTCCTGGTTTTCTGGCCCTGTGGCTGGAGTTGCCATTTCAGTTTGGCCGGTGGGATCAATATCTTGAGGTTTCCTTTAGAAAACGAAGAATATGGATCAGGATGAAATCAAATGAGTTTTTTAACAGAAAAGATAACATGTGTCATGAGGAGGGTACCTGTTGGATTTTCTTATCTTTGAAACGGATCGGGTAGCAGGCTTGGGCGAGCTGATGTTGACTTTCGGAGCTTGGATCTCTTCAATTTCTTCATCCGAGTCATCGATGACTAGTTTTCTCTGTTTGCTCACACGCTTGCTGGTTTCTTCGACCGTAGCTCTTTTGTTCTTTGCCTGGGGCTTGATCTTTGGTCCTCCAGTCGACTTCTTATTGGTCGATTGTGCTGAAGGAGCGTCGTGGTATACTTTATACGGCCGAGAGACAATCAGAGCATTTGCCTGTGGAAGACACCCTTCTTAAGATACATCGACAAGTATGGCAGCATCATCCCCACTGCCAGGAGGATTCATTCATGTTCCTCTACTTCCATCTACTCAGCACTTCCATTCCATCTACTCATCGACAACCATCAGCATCTACTAATCATCGGCAACCATCATGCACTCACGCCATCTTGGCCGGAGTATCCCAGTGTCTAGCGTGCATCTTGGCCGGAGTATCCCGGTGTCCAGCGCGTGGGGGAACACGTGCGCTCAGCAGTCGACAACCTCGATTGCAACACCTCAGCATTCGGCGAGAGCACTAGCACGGGATATCTCATCTTAATCGGGCGGCAAGCCTCATCAGTGTCGGGGACGGGACCCGTCACGAAACAAAGGTCAGTGATGTGAGAAGTCATCTCTATCGGGCACATGACCATCACGGATGGCAGTTATCTCTATCGGGCCAAAACTAAAGCCTGTCACCTATAGGTTTGACCAAGCAGATAAGTCAAACTAGGGCCGTACTAGGGCCCGTCACCGATGATCTCAGCCGTGACGGGCTCGTACTTGAGAGGGTATACTATCACGCTCGTCACGGATTAGTCCATCTCAATTGGGCTTAAAGTTGACCTCGTCACGGATGAGTCCATCTCAATCGGGCTGAAAGATAAGCCCATCACGGATGACCACATCTCAATCGGGTTTTAGTTAAAGCCTGTCACGGATGAGTATTTTACCAAAATAAATAAATTTTATTTTTTGCTAGCCTCAGGCCTTTGCTAGCCATGCCCGCTGCAAAATGACAGAAGCATATATATATATATATATATATATATATATATATATATATATATATATATATATATTCCCTTTCCCAGCAACCCCATTGACAGCAATTCACAAATCAATTAACATTCAGTGATCACATTCAATTCACATATGCCATCCACAGCAATCCATAAATCAAACATTAAGTGATCACATGCAGATTCACACATCCATTCACATATGTCATTCACATCCTCAAGAGTTAAGCATCAAATCCTGCAAAACGGAGTTATAAATTGGAACAAATCTATATGTAATTAGCATTGCAAGTATATACAAAAACATCAGACCGGATTGTATTACATATATTATATACATAATGATACATAATCTCATGTTTTCGACAAGCATTGGAAAATGTTTCAACCATTTAGAGACGAGCTACGATTGTACTCTATAGCTTCCTTTGGAAGATAATATTTCGTCAAGTATGAAACGTGCTTTGTCCTCTCTAATTGGTTCGAAGCTGCGATCCTGAATGTTGGAAATTTTTTCCTGCGTGTGAGGTGCCAAGTTAGTGTATGTATATACTTCAAAAGTACTTAGTGCATATTTATTGTATACAAAATAGAAACATAGACCTCAAGGTTGAGCAATGTCACCTTGTTCAACAAAGTCTTCATATTGTGACACACGTGGAACCCACACTGGTCACCAACTTGTTGAGGGACGGGGAAATCTTTTTTGTGACAGAGCTTGGGGCTGCCTTGCTTATGCCTTCCTCCTTTTCCCACATATTGAACCTACGTGTCATTGAGTGCAGCTTCAATTCTGGACCAATCGTACTTCTCTTTAGTTTCAGAGTTCTTAAAAATTTTAGAGTTAAGGTAGTATACCATACTCCACTTCGGCACTAAGAGCAGAAGAATCCAATGGTACCTACGTCATTAATATATTACAAGTTAAATACTAAAGCTATACGCGTCGTGGAGGGGTAGCTAATTAGGGTATACACTTACTGTTGGTTATAGGCACACATAACAAACTCTTTGTCTTGGCGGGCTTACAAGCAGTCCGTAATATAATTTGTCATTCCTCCTAGATCGTGCTACAAATTTGTCTCGTTGACTTGAGATGTATCTAGAAAGGCAACATCGATGCGATTTCTTTGTGCATACTTCCAACAGAACCTACATGTTGACAAAGACCCGTATAAGCATATTATATGGATGTTATTACCATATTTTGTACGCAAGAATACTTACAACGAGTAGCACTTAAGGAGATTGGTGTCCACCGCTCGCAGCCTGTATGCGAAGTCCACCACAATATAGGATTCTGGCCCAAGAAATGGTTGTGGATCGTGATAGCTTGTCATGCAGGTTTCTCTATTCTTCCTTCTTGCGTTGGATTTCTCCATGTAGTACCCATGCAACTCCTTGCAAGCAGGGCCCATCTTCGCTAACTCATGGTCTGCAGCTAATGGCATGCCTAATTGGAAGCTAGTCGGAGCAAGGCTCTTAGTAAGAATTGATGATGCCTTGCCTAGATCTAGCTTCTTCGGAGCCAGAAGCGAGGTTTGCAGCTTTCCTCTTCCTCTCCCCCTTCCAACAGCTTTTTTCTTAGTTTCTTCCAATTGTGGAGAAGAATACGCCTTCCTGCTCTTTTTGATAGGAGGAGAAATGTTAGCCCTACTGTTGGCCTTCATACGATCATCCCCAAAATCTGTATCATATTGCAATTGAATATCTTCATCTTGTTCTTCAATGGCAGGAGGGGCTGAAGGAAGAGTTTGAGCGGGTATTGGCAGCGGACGAGTACTTGGGGCATTTGATCTGGGAGTCATCTTTATCTCAATGAGGTCCTTGGGCCATTGGATAAAGGTCCCACTTGCAGCTCCTAGGGTCAAAATTTCGTCGTTCGGTGGATGCTACAGAGTCCAGCTGACCCAGTCGGGCTTGACCAAGTCCACTTGTACTTTAGCATGCCCAGCCATCAATTGTGCCCCATGCACTTGGGTTTCGGGCATAGGCTTAAATGCAACACCCTCGGCGGATGGGAGCTTAAAAGTTGGTGTCACCCTAACGACTAGGGTACACTATGTGGGTTCTTGCGATAGATTCAACCATGTTCTTAGAAAATGATACAATATATGGATTTGTTAAGATAACACATTCATTGTTTGTTGGTTTTACCGTTATGTGGTTGACTGCGGCAGGGACTGGTGGTTGGTCTTCCGCCGCCTCAGTTGATGCACAACTGCTACACCTTTGCGTGGGGCTCGCTTCTACTCTGGTAGCGGCAATGGGGTCGGCGATTTGTTGCTGCAACTCACCCCTCATGCGTGCCTCCACCCCTGCCAATTTTTCATCGAATTCACAACAGAGCTCGTCTTTGATCTCCGCTCTAATCTGTTCCTTCAAGCGAGCATCTTTCTCCTCCTTTGTCATCTTCCGCTTCTTGTACTGCCCCATGTATTGGGGTAACCCAACCTTGCATGGAATACTGGAGCCAACGCCCCTTGTCCGTCCACAATGTTCTTGGGTTCCCAGCGCTTTCGTGAGGATGTCGTTCTCGCGTCTTTGTGAGCAGACCTCTTGCGAGGACGGTCTCTGGGCAGCATATTCGATCTGCGGTACAGTTAAGGTCGGGTTAAATCATGGCTACAATAGAAACAAATTAAACATATTCGATATGTTATACTTACCACTTGATCTTTGGCATTTGGGAACGTAATTGTCGAGCACCTGAAAATTTATATTGTCCGGTGTCATTTGTGATCACCACATGATTTTGGGAAAATGGGATTCATACACGCATAATAGCCACTCAAGCCTCAATGTGCCCCATGATCACAACTAATCATCATTCAATATAAATTACGTAGTGCCGAATATTGAGCAAAAGAGACATTGCTGGGACTTAGCGTGCCAGTCAACTTCAGCCTGAGATGTGCTCGTCAAACCACATGAAGGTAGCGACCAGATGTGTTACACATCCCAGGAGACTTGACAAATTGCTAAGCTCTACAACATATCGTTTTTTCAACATCCATACTCATGTCTGGATAGTTCTATAAGCTAGAACATACCAAGACACTTTCATCAAAGCAAATGATATTTCTAAACAAGGACTACTAATACACAAATAATTTAGAATCTAGGTCTAAGATATATATGGCTGAACGGCCTTATAAATAGAGGTTCGTGCGGAAGCTTATTTACCCAAGACCCGTAAGCAATCCGACTAGGGGTAAACCCCTAATGAACCGTCCTGAAGAGATCAACGAAACCCATAGCACTCAACTAAACCTGCAAAACAATTTAGACAAACAACCCACAAAAGATACAAGTGTCAGTACATTAACCATGTTAATGTACTAGCAAGGCAATACAATCCTACATACATGCAAGCTCTAATTATCAAAGAATGGCTATTTGTAGGGTCATTTGCATAAAGCTAAGTTGTTTCACAATACTTCGCAAACGGTAAATTTTGTAAAGTATGTAGTAAAGCATGGTGATCCATATAAATAATTATAGAAATATAATCATCGTTTCTCCTCGTCATCATCATCATAAACCATAAACATTAACTTGCACCTTCCCTGGTAGCAAGTCATCATTATCATCCAAATCATCATCAAATTCCCATCCTCAACCCATTTTTATGAGGTGTTTTAGAAAGAATAAAATTACACTCATGCTATTTCCCCAAGTTGCTCATGACCGTGAGCACAGCTAACCGGTTAGTTTTAACTCTGCAGAGTTCGTACAAATCCACATGATGCGATAAAAGCCCGGAGGCTACACTCTAGTTGGTTTGGTGCCGGCCTAGCACCCCACACTCTACACGTTGAGTGCGGACTAGAGGTCACAACTTAGCCGTTACATTGTCTAGTTTATAGCCTTGCATCAGCGACGGCAAGTGTAAATCTGCCCTAGGCATGACCCAAAGCCGTTAGGTAGTGGGCCCTCGCTTTAAACCTAATGCCGTGGCAGCGAATACATCCGTTCCCCCACGAGACACTTAACCGTTGAATTAGACAGACTTAGACGCCCATGCTGTGAGGCAGACCATCCGTCCCCTCACAGAACACACACAGCTAGTAATATTCGCTAGCAATAAATTCAACACACACTCATGGGTAGTTCCTATGAATCATCGCTCAGACTGATTCATTCTACTCTGGCCTACCAATATGCAAGGCTAAACATGAAACAACTTAATAAGCTAAGGTTATCCCATACTAACACATGTGGCAGTACTGTATACTTAGTTGGTAACATAGAGTTCAATCCTTAATCGACTCAGGCGAACGCTCCCCCTATCGGTGCATAACTACTACCATATGTACACCACTCGCCGCCCAAGTCTAGAAATATGCTTAACTTCATTTTATTTCACAAATAACCAGAGGCTTCACCTCTGTCTAGAAGTCGTAAATTGCCTATTTTCAAATATATAAGGTGATCACAATGTTTAAAATTATCTCACTAAGCATGGCTAAGCATATCACATTATATTTAGCAATTATAAGCCCAGTTGAGCACATGGAGAGTACTCTAAACCATTCTAGGGTTACAAACATCAAGGATAACAAATCTCAAGGTGGATTATGCAACAAATAGGTTATAACTACTATTTCATCGCTTTCAAATAATTTTTCCAAACATAACTATCTAACGTGTGCAACTTTGCAATACAAAATGTTTGCCCAATAAAAACATAGGATCAAAGTGTTCAAAGGAGGAGGACAACTTGCCTTAGTTAGAATCTACCTCACGGTCAGCAATAAAACCCAAACTCCTCACCAAAAGCGAGGTCGTTCACTATATGAAATAACAGCAACCGAGATAACTTCAAAACACTCAAAAATCCAAAATGCTGCTAACCTGCATGAATTTACTAGTGATTAAGTACTGATTAATCATGAATTATGGTGAAATAATTTCTATTTTATCACTTAGAATTTATGAGTTATGAATTTTATAATTTACATACTAGTAATAGGTTATATAAACCTTATTTAAACTTAGATGGAATCCTTATTCAAGTTGTTGCAGGTTTCTTGTTACAAAAATAAAGTGGGTGAGTTTATAAGTCTAATAAGGTTGATCTCACTATTTTTAGAGCTACCATAAATATGTCATAAATTTTATAACTTATAGGGTGCATAAAGTCAACTCTAAGTTATATAGACTTCTAAAAGTGTTTTATATACATAATGTCTTAAATTTTGGTTTCTAGTAAATAAGTGAGTAACTTTCTAAATTTAATAAATTTAAGTTCATAATTTCTAGTGCTTGAATGGATTCCCAACATATTTTACAAATCATAATGTATTTTATATTAATAATTTACTTTACACAAATTTTAGATGTGTTCTAGTACTGTATGGTTTACATTCTAATTCATGGTAGTTAAGATCATAAAATTATTGGTCTAAGAAAACTGAAAACATTCAATTTGAATTTATAACTAATCCTATATGAATTTTGGAAGGGTTTATGTTAACTATGGTCATATACATGCTATACAAATTAGGAGGCATTTTATATACCAATTCCTATAGATCAACAGTTATAGAAATAAAGGGAATCATTTTATGGTCCTAACAAATTTTAGTCCACATTATTTGGACTTAGGATGAATTCGCTATGTATTTAAGAGATTGGATTACGTAAAATGAAATTTACTCTCTATTTTAAATTTTGGAGTTATCTCCATTATAAAAAGTGCCATATTTTACTTCATACAAGTTTAGAGAACTTTTAAATGAATCTGCTGGAATTGGATTTTTTCAAAATGAGTTATAGTTAATTTTATATGGATTTTACAAATTTGGATGTTTTTCAATTGGACAAGTAATACTGGAAGTATTTTTTTATATTTCCTATAATTTAAATATATGGGTCCACTGGCAGTGACTGGCAGTTTTGCAGAAAAACCCTTGGAGTTCCTGGATTAGAACCCGAGGTCCCTACCTGTCGTGTCTCAGTGGGAAGGAAACAGCAGCAGCGGCAGTGGAGCTCCCGGCCGACGAGCTTGGCGGCGACGCCGATGGCGAAGGGCTGGGTTTCGCGGAATGCGGCCAAAGGAGAAAACGTTGAGGTCTTCCTTGCGAACCCGTTGGTGGTCGTCTCGCCATCGGAGATGGCCGGAGTCGACGATGGCAATGGTGCAAGCGGTGACAGTTCCATGGCCGAGGTCCCCCCTAGGCGCTGGTGAAGCTTGAATGGCGACAACAACTTGAGAAATATCCGGGCGGCGGCGAAGATATCCGGCTTCACGGCGTCAGCTCACCCCGGTTGTTCAATAACAGAGTAGAAGAATTCTGAGATGAAGTCCGGCGGCCGGACTTGGGGAAGAAGAGGCCGATCTCTTGATTCACGGCCCCATGGTTCAATTCCTCCGGTCGGTGGGCTCTTGAGGTCGAGAGGAAGACGGTAGCGCGGCGATTTGGTCTGGCTTGGTCCGAGTTGGCCGGACGGCTTTGAGACCAAGGCAGCGGCGCTCTGGCGCTCCCGTGTGCGCGACGGCATTCCGGTGTCACCGTTGCATGAAACAATGCGGGATTAGAGGAACGGACTCGGCATAGCGAGGAGAGTAGGGAACGTGGGAGAGAAAAGAGTGACTGTGGCTTGGTGGTGATGACAACGGTCGTCGTCTTCACGGCCGACGATGGAGAGGAAAGGAAATCCGGGGCTCCGGTGCTCTCCCTCTTAGCTAGCCCCTTTCAGGAGTGGAATGGGAGGGGTGGTGATCCATCTGGAGAGGATATAGCGAGCTCGGCGGCTGCCACGGCGTAGGACACGCGTCGAACACGCCGGCGCCGTTTTCTCTCTTGCTCTCTGCCTCTCTCTGTGTTAGCTTCAGCGGTGGGTTCTTTTTGTACTAAGGCCAAGGCGAGTCTGTGCAGCTGCCAGGTGGGTCCAGGCCGAAGTAAACAAGGCTAGGGTGTGAGGAGTGGGTAGCAAATCTGGTGGTCTCACTGTGTACATGTATTTTCAGGGTTTTTATCTATTTCTTTCCTTCTCCCTTCTTTGCAATTCCATAATTTGATTTGTGTGCAAGATAAAATAATGTGTATTTTTTTGGAGGTAGATAAAAATACCTAGATTCCATTTTCCTTGGTTGCACACAAAAATTTCTTATATTTTATTCTCAACAAAATAAAGAAAATAGCTCTAGCTGAAGTTGGTTTGAATTTTTAGGGGGTCAAAACTAATAAAATAAATTCTGGAAAATTTATATTAATCCATGATAAATAAGCTAGTATTTGAATAAATTATATTTGATATAAATTTTCATATAATTTAATGCATGTTTGGATGAGGTATGAGTTTTGCCGATTAGGGTTTAGAATTAAACCGGATTTTGACTTCTTTCACCAATTTAATTGAGGGTCTAGATGTAAAGATAAAATCATGCCAAAATTACAGTGTGCCTGACCCATTGAGTAGAATTCACATGAATGTTTTACCATGATTTTATCCTACACCAATTATTTTTTAGAAATTCACTAAGCTTAAAAATATACATAGGTTGCTACTATAAAAATATATTTGAGTGTTTATAAAATTATATTTAGATGATTCTTAACCTGACATGATGTTGTTGAGTATGATTTATACTTTTAGTTACTCAAGTTTATATATTACACGTATATACATTCTTGTAATCCATATATTAAGTATTTGCTTCAAAGTTTTAAATTAATGCTCATGAGTCCTATTATGAAATGCTAGTAAAATCCAAAAACAAACAAAAGGACTCAAGTCACATCAATACATTATGCAAATACATGCACACACTATGTTTTATTTCTTTTCCTTGATATATCAAGGAAAAGGTTTTTTTTAAATTACTCACAAATTTGTATATCTAAATTGGTCGTATTAGACTCACCTAGGTTTTTAGTTGGAAAATATTAGAATTCCTATTTAGGAAAAATATTCTCGACATTTTTAGGTGCAAAATTTGAAATTCAAATTTTGGGTATGTGTTAACGACGGATTTTGGTAATCGACTCGGAAAGGAAAGAGGAAACCGAAGCAGAGAGGAAGGATTGAGTTGGAGTCGGACCAGGCTTCGTATCGGACCCGATAACCGTATCGGACTGGGGAGGTGTTGCTATAAAGAGCGTATCGGCCAATACGGATTTGGTTTGGTCATGGGCCGATGCGGGTTGTGAGTTGACAGTGTCAACGTGGGCTTGGTCTGGGCTCGAAGTAAGCTTCAAGGAAGTTGCCAAATAGAGATAAAACTCGGTTTTAGGCAATTGTATCTTGTAAATTAAGTAGTGTAGATCTAATCTGTGGTTTAAGTCTGCCGCAAGGACTTGTTTGTTAGTTGTAGATAAGATCGTGCCCTACAAGGGTTCTGTTGTAACCTCGGGTATAAATATCCCGATAGTTTGTACATGTTATCTCTCTCAAATCAATCACACAAAAACCAGTTCAATCTACTTTCGGCGCATCGCCAACCCTCGCAAGAGGTCTTCTTCGACGAGTTCTTGCTTCCTCGGAGCAGAGGTAAAAACTCGTCCCCGACGATCTGCATCGTCGGGGCTAATGTGTCGCTTTAGACACATTAAGCCTCGATGATGTGATCGTCGATTATCATGTCTTGAATAGTTTTGACAGGTATTTTAATTAAGCCTTGCCAGCGGTTTACTCATTTTAGGGTTTGTTGCCGACAATGGTTTAATTTTTATGCTTGGCTAGACTGTTCAATACATTTACCATCCCCAAAAACGATCGAAGACTTGATTTTCTTTATGTTAACTCTCGATCTACACTTTGAGTTGCTATCGACCTTAGTCGTGTTTCGAGGTTTAACCTAAAGCCTGTTTTTGATCGTAATTAAGGATAGCGCTGGGGTTTCAGCCGGTCTTACCTAATGCATGTGATTATTTTATGTTCTTGCATGTGTTTGCCACTTATGCAGGCGGATTGATAAATATAAATACATTGATTACAGGGTATTCTCAAGATCTCTCTGTGGTTGGTATATTTATATTGGCTGATTGGCTTGTATAAGTTTGCACTAGAGTATTAGCTAGTGTATTTATCTTCATGCTACCCTCATCGGCCGATTCCAGTAATTTGCTATAAACATGATAACATGGGCCGATGAGATTAGATCTACTTTATTAGTTCTATCTTATTATTACCTCAAGTAAGCCAATATAGGTTTGCCCTATCGGCCAGGCCTTCACGATGCAACATCGGCCTATCGGCCGATCGGCCATCGGTTCTCACATGGTTTATTTGTTTAATCTTGTTGATTGCAGATCAAATCAACTGGCACGCTCTACTTACAACTAGGCAAGCCATTTAGACCTGCACTGGAGTTAAGCAGATCTCCCAGGCCGCCGTGGAAACGCGGAACCCGTTTGGTTGCTGGATGGGTCGAAATTCTGCGCCAACACGCTTTTGGCACGCCCAGTGGGACCTCAAGAACGCAAGCTTCTCACCAGCAACAAGAACACCTCGAGATGTCGAAGCAGGCCGAGATCGTCGAGGAGAACGTCATTCCTGTGACCGCCGACCAGCTCAGCGCAGAACAAAAAGCTGAGATGGAGAGTCTGGTCGTGCAGTTCCAGAATATGTACCTGCAAACATATTCTAGGACTCGGCAGGGCACCTTGATTCAAAAGTCCAAGGTGATCATGCCGAGTTCTGGAGATGGAGCTGGAACGTCGGCGGCGGCGCACGATCACGCCGTCAAAACTGAAGACACTGCAGCGCCGACGTTGCAAGACCGAATCGACTCCGCAGTTCACTCTGCGCTAGTCAACCAGTCGGGGATCCTGGTGAACACGTTGACCAATACGGTCAAGTCGATCCTAGATGGTTCAATCCATCAGTACAAGCCTCAAGGCCCGATTTACCTGCCAGAAAATAAATTCCCTGCCTATCGGACCTTGAGGAACGACCTGAGCACGGCTCAGCCGACAGCGCCGATGCCACCTCCATCGGCGCAACCAACAACAACCCTGCCGCTGGTCCTCACCAAGCAGGCGGGAGGAAGCCCTCAGCACATCACAGAGGAGCAATATGCGCAGTGGACAAAGGGGAAGCAACCAGTGATCGAGCCGATGCAGCAAGTTCCTGTTAACCCGTCATCGGCTGGACAACCTCACATCCCCATGCCTAGCAACCCTCCGCAGCCAGCCGCGTACAACGTGCCGCAAGGCTATCAACAGTACACCGCAGGGCAGTACGGCGCGCAGAACCTGGATCACCACTATCAACCGTACTCCCCCAGGCACTATCAAGCAGAGGGCCTCCAACAATCCTACCAGCAGGACCTCCCGCATCTGCCCGCAGGATACTGGGCTGACATGATAGCCGAAGTGATGAGAGATCAATTCGGCTTGAAGCCCAAGGAGAACTCTACGGTGTATCGGCACCCGTATCCCGAAGAATTTGACAGGGTATCATTGCCAAGCCGATACAAGATCCCGGATTTCTCCAAGTTTTCGGGACAGGACAACGTCTCGACATATGAGCATGTCAGCCGATTCTTAGCACAGTGCGGGGAGGCATCGGCTGTCGAGGCGTTGAGGGTGAGGTTTTTCCCTCTGTCCTTATCAGGGTCTGCATTCACATGGTTTTCTTCCTTGCCCTGCAATTCTATCAGAGGATGGATAGACCTGGAGAAACAGTTTCATAGATATTTCTACAATGGTGTACAAGAGATGAAACTGTCAGATCTGACTGCCATCAGGCAACGAGTGCATGAATCGGTCCCTGAGTACATACAAAGGTTCAGAGACATACACAACAGATGTTATAGCCTTAGTCTGACCGATTCCCAGTTGGCCGACCTGGCATTTCAGGGATTGCTAGGGCCGATACGCGAGAGGTTCTCCTCGCAGGAATTTGACAGCCTCGCTCAGCTGGCACAACGAGTATCGGCCCACGAGCAGCGATTCCAGGAGGCAAAGAAGTTCGCGAAGAAGATTAACACTGTTTATCAGTACGCCTCCGACGATGACGACAATGAAGACGCTGATGTCGACCTAGCCGAGTGGGCCCGGATGAGGAAATCAACAACTTGCCAGTGGGCCAAGAAAGGAGATAAAGAAGATAACTATGATTTCGACATCAACAAGGCCGATAAAATATTTGACCTGCTATTGCAAGAAAAGCAGATCCAATTGCCAGTAGGTCACGTATTGCCATCGGCCGAAGACATCAAGAAAAGGAGATATTGCAAGTGGCACAATTCCTATTCACACCATACAAATGAATGCAAGATCTTCCGGCAACAATTCAATCGGCCATCGAGCAGGGCAGAATTAAAATCGATGATGCCAAGCGGCCGATGAAGATTGAAGGCCACCCGTTCCCAGTCAACATGGTGCGGGCGGACGGGGCCGATGGCGGTGGCCATCGGACTGGCAAGCGGCCTCATCAGACCTCTGAGGGTCTGATCAGAAAATATCAGCGGAGGCGGGAGGAACAAGCTCAAGACCAAGCCGATCAAGACAACTCCTACGACCCACACTGGGAGTGCAAGTTTTTTCGCTTCTGCTGGAATGAAGGGATGAGGTTGCCATCTATCCAGGAGTGCCCTGCATGCAGTGGTACAGAAGATTCTTATCAGGGCAGCTCAAGCAGACAAACGCATCGGCCGGCCAAGCAACGGAAATCTGTACATGAAAGGCTGGGGCCGATGCACCAAGATCAACACGATGAAGATGAGGAGCAAGTCCAGAACCCCCAATGGTGCCCAAGCGACGTATTCACCAAGACACAGAAGCGGCGGGTTCAGAGGTTGAGGAGGAAAGAGCAAATCCAAGAGCAACAAGCTGAAATACCCCATCGGCCAACCAAGACCAGAAAAGAGTGGAGAATAAAATCCACGGTGACCAAGGCCGATGAGGGCACCTCCAATACAGCTCAGGGCTACTCAGCTTCAAAAGGTAAGAAAATGGCATCGGCGCCTGTTAACATGGTGTTTATATTGCCAGCAGAATACAGTGTGCAGGCGGCCGATGAAGCAATGGCTGATGAGGAACAAAGTTCAGCCAGGCTACGGTTGTCACCAGATCAAGCCACCTTCGACAAACCAGTTGACGCCAGCTACAGACACCTACGGCCGTTGTACATCAAAGGATTCATCAACGGGCGGCCGATGACGAAGATGCTGGTCGATGGTGGCGCAGCAGTCAATTTAATGCCATACACAACCTTCAAGAAGCTTGGAAAAGTACCTGAGGATCTTATCAAGACAAATATGGTATTAAAGGACTTCGGTGGCAACGTGTCCGAGGCGAAGGGGGTCCTGAACGTGGAGCTCACCGTGGGCAGCAAAACAATCCCCACCACCTTCTTCGTCTTCGATGGAAAGGGTTCCTACAGCTTGTTGTTGGGACGAGATTGGATCCATGCAAATTGCTGTGTCCCTTCAACAATGCACCAATGCCTCATGCAATGGCAAGGGGACCAAGTCGAGATCGTGCAGGCCGATCGGTCAGTACATGTCGCCAATGCCGATCTCGCGGTTTGGGAGATGGAGGGAATCGACTGCTTGTCCGGGCGAGTCTGGGACGCCGATTTCCTCAAGGTAACTGACTGCGACATCGAGGCAATTGAAGACCAAGACCAGCGGTTACTTTAGCGAAGATGCACCATCCGCCGTTGACAATGACCCCTACACAGATGACGCGGTGGATGAGTTAGACGGCAAGTTGGGACAAGGTTTTACGTCGGCCGATGAATTGGAAGAAATTGATATAGGAATAGGTGATAGGCCTAGGCCGACATATGTAAGCGCTAATTTGCCAAAGGAATACAAGAATAATTTGATAGATCTTTTGAAAGAATTCAGAGATTGTTTTGCATGGGAGTACCATGAGATGCCAGGATTAAGCCGATCGATTGTAGAACATCGGCTTCCAATCAAACAAGGCTATCGGCCTTTTAAGCAAGCTCCTCGGTGGTTTAAGGCCGATATGCACGAAGCCATAAAAGCAGAGATCACAAGACTTTACGACACCAACTTTATCAGGCCCTGCCGATACGCGGAGTGGGTCTCCAACATAGTTCCGGTATTGAAAAAGAACGGCAAGCTAAGGGTATGCGTCGATTTCAGAGATCTAAATAAGGCAACGCCCAAAGACGACTACCCTATGCCGTTGGACGATTTGCTAGTCGACGCTGCTTCTGGGCATAAGATCATTAGTTTCATGGACGGAAACGCGGGTTACAACCAGATCTTTATGGCTAAAGAGGACATTCATAAGACAGCCTTCAGGTGCCCAGGGGCAATCGGCCTATATGAATGGGTTGTCATGACATTTGGTTTGAAGAATGCTGGAGCTACATATCAGAGGGCTATGAATTACATTTTTCATGATCTTATTGGCTCTCTGATCGAAGTTTATATAGACGATGTCGTCGTAAAGTCAAGAGAACATGATATGCACTTGGCCGACTTACGCAAGGTACTAGAAAGGGCAAGGAAATACGGTTTGAAGTTGAACCCCAACAAATGTGCCTTTGGCATATCGGCCGGTCAGTTTTTGAGTTTCTTGGTCCATGAAAGGGGGATTGAAATCACACAGAAGAACATCGATGCTATCAAGAAAATCAAGCCTCCAGAAAACAAGACCAAGTTACAGTCTCTGCTTGGCAAGATCAACTTCGTCCGGCGTTTTATATCAAATTTGTCGGGCCGCATAGAGCCATTCACTCCACTGTTGAAAATAAAGGACGACGGAGAATTCATATGGGGTGACAAGCAACAGAAAGCGCTAGACGATATCAAAGAATATTTAACTTCTCCGCCGGTCTTAATTCCTCCACAAAAAGGAGTCCCATTCAAATTGTACTTGTCAGCCGATGAGAAATCCATCGGCTCAGTCTTGGTGCAAGATGTTAACGGCAAGGAAAGAGCTATTTTTTATCTCAGCAGGAGAATGTTAGACGCTGAGACAAGGTACACGCCGGTGGAGAAATTATGCCTTTGTTTATATTTTTCATGTACTAAATTGAGGCATTACCTGCTTTCCAACGAGTGCGTCGTAGTGAGCAAGGCCGATGTGATGAAATACATGTTATCGGCCCCCGTGTTGAAAGGACGAGTCGGGAAGTGGATCTTTGCTTTAACAGAGTTTGATCTTCGATATGAATCGGCCAAAGCGATCAAAGGACAAGCCCTGGCCGATTTCATCGTTCAACATAGAGATGACTCAGTTGCATATGCAGACATCGTGCCGTGGACGTTATATTTCGATGGATCCGTCTGCAGACACGGTTGCGGTATCGGCCTAGTCATCATATCCCCTCGGGGGGCAAGTTTTGAGTTCGCTTTCACTATCAAGCCTTATTATACCAACAACCAAGCAGAATATGAAGTGGTGCTTAAAGGCTTGCAGTTATTACAAGAAGTCGAGGCCGATGCCGTGGAAATCATTGGTGATTCACAGCTAGTAATTAGTCAGCTTTCTGGGGAGTATGAGTGCAGAGATGATATTCTCAAAGTCTATAATGAGGAGTGCAAAGAGTTATTACACGGTTTCCGGATCGTAACGATGAGGCACATACCCAGGAAGCAGAACTTCGAAGCCAATGATTTAGCTCAGGGGGCATCGGGATACAGGCCGATGGCTAAAGACGTTCCAATTCAGATTGCTCTCGTGCACGCCAACGACTGGAGGTTTGATATCATTGAGTATTTGAGAAACCCTTCCCAATCGGCGTCACGCAGAATGAAATATAAGGTTTTACGCTATGTCTTATTGGATGATAACCTATATTATCGGACGGTTGACGGTGTCCTACTCAAATGCCTAGTTCCTGAGGAGGCTAAAACCGTTATGAGTGAAGTACATGAAGGGATTTGTGGCACCCATCAATCGGCCCATAAAATGAAATGGCTGATGAAGCGCGTCGGATATTTTTGGCCAACCATGCTAGAAGATTGCTTCAAGTATTATAAAGGATGTCAGGATTGTCAGAAATTTGGAGCAATTCAGAGAGCACCGGCATCGGTTATGCATCCAATCATAAAGCCGTGGCCGTTTCGTGGATGGGGAATAGATATGATCGGCCAGATTAACCCACCATCAAGTAAGGGACACAAGTATATATTAGTGGCTACAGATTACTTCACAAAGTGGGTTGAGGCCGTTCCTCTCAAGAAGGTTGATTCCAAGGACGCTATTCAGTTCGTCAAGGAGCATATCATATATCGGTTTGGGTTACCTCAGACAATAACTACAGATCAGCGGTCAATCTTCGTGTCCGACGAGTTCGTCCGATTTGCTGACAGCATGGGCATCGGATTACTCAATTCTTCTCCTTACTATGCGCAGGCAGAGGCTTCCAACAAGTCTTTAATCAAATTAATCAAGCGGAAAATTGACGAACAGCCGAGACAATGGCATACAACGCTGGCCGATGCTCTTTGGGCGTATCGGATGGCTTGCCATGGTGCAATCCAAGTGCCTCCCTTTCAGCTGGTCTACAGGCATGAAGCCGTACTGCCATGGGAAACCGCCATCGGCTCAAGAAGGATTGCTTTGCAAGACGACTTGACAGCCGATGAGTACCATAATCTTATGGTTGATGAATTGGATGATTTGGCACATGTTCGATTACGGGCCTTAGAGAAGATCAAGCGTGATAAAGATCGAGTAGCTCGTCATTATAATAAAAAGGTCGTTGCCAAATCGTTTGAGGAAGGAGACCTTGTATGGAAATTAGTAATGCCGATTGGCTCCAGAGATAATAAATTCGGCAAATGGTCACCTAATTGGGAAGGCCCCTTTCGAATTCATCGATGTGTTCCTCACAATGCCTATCTGCTCAAGGGATTAGATGGCGAGATTTATGGACGAGCTCTTAATGGCAAATACTTGAAACAATATTATCCCAGTATCTGGATTGACTCATGATCGGCCCTCTAGCCGATTTATGATTACAGCCGATGTAGTCAAGCATCGTCTTTAGATGGCCGGTAAATACTATCGCCCTTAGTTCAAAATTTCAGAATATGAACCCTCATCTTCCAAAATTTGGGGGGCATATATATACACAGGAATTTTCAAGGATTTTTCAGTTTGGCGAGTGACTTCGGCTCTCTGGCCGATGAGATTGTTTATAATGGGATTGTTCATGTAAGAGATATATGCGTCTGGAATTTTCAAGACTAATTCGGCTGCACGGCCGATAAAGTGTGAGAGGATTTCCGAATCAAATCAATAAATTAGGCTGGAATTTTCAAAACAAATTCGGCTGCATGGCCGATAAGGTGTATGGTTATACATTATAGAAATGACATATGCTACATCACCCTATGAAGTCTGCAATAGCAGCAATGGCTTTACGACGAATCTGCTCAACGTCTTCGATAGCCTGGGCATCATCGGCCATCGTCCCTGGGATTGGTTTCAGTGATTTGCTTAGGGTCGCGAGGTACTTGGCCGATGCCTTGAGCTTTGCCGTCTGATCTTCTATGACCTTGGGTGATGCAGCTATCCCGGCTTCGACTTCCTGGATTTCTTGGCGTGTAGTGGCCAGCTTCGATTCTAGCTCTGCCTCGAGGCGATGGAGTTCTTCAAGCCTATTTTTCAGCACAATCGGCTCCACCGCTAGCTCGTCTAACCTGGTCTTATCGGCGTTCACTTGAGCTTTGCTAGCGGACAGGGCCGATTCCAGTTGTTCGCGCTCTCGTCGCTCTGCGAGTCTTTCTTTTGCTCTGAAAAGCTTGAATCGGTATTGTTCCAGGAAGATGGCCGGTGTGAGGATCTCCATCAGGTCTTCGGGCAGTTCGTCTTGGATTTCTTGTACCCTGGCTCTGATGGAGGAGCAGTCTTCTACCAAACACTCCAGCGAGGCTTCTAGCCGATTCCCAATATCGGACAGTCGGTTCTTTAGTTCGTCAGAGATTGGCGCCTTGGTGGTGCTGGGTAGTTCCTTATCCTCATCATCAAGAAACTGGCCGATATCAAAGGAGAACATATCGGCTAGGTTCTGCAAATATCAACATGGGTCGAGGTTAGCCTTGTTAATCAGGAATCGACAGAAAGGGGAATAGGGTAATCGTGGTTACCTGTGTTGGAGCTTCGGTGGTGCTTGCATCGGCCTTCCTTTGCATTGTCGACGTAGTAGGCGAGGGGGCTGGCCGATGTGGTGAAGGTGATGGAGCCCTGGGCTGAAAAGGCAAGAAATTGGTGAATAGGGTTATATGATTAGAAAAATAATGCGAAAAAATCAACTCTTACCGAGACAGTCGGAGAGGGTGATGGAGAAGGAGAAGGGGTCCTCAATCGTGCCTTGGCTCGTTCGTGCCGTTGCAAAGTTGTTTTCTTGGTTCTTGGCAGAGGGGCTGATTGAGTTCTCTCCTTTAACACAGACGATACCGCAGCCTGAAAAGGATATGAAGTTGAAGTGTGACAGTGCAAGGAGATTATGTAAACACAAAGAAGAGATTATATTGACCTTGCGAACTGCGTGCCTGGTCCTTCTTGGTTGTGGGGCATCATCTTGGTCATCGGCCGGTGGGATCTCAGCAGTTTCGGCCGATGGCTCTTGGGTGGTTTCGACCGATGGGTTTTCTTCTTCATGTGCATCGGCCGCTGCTGCATCGACTTCCTCCTCCATCACTTGTTCTTCGAGGAATTCTTCCAAGGAGGGGTCTAGCTCTTCGGCATCGGCCTGGTCATCGGTTTTAGCCTTCTTACTGGCTTTCTGCGATTTGCCTTTGGCCGGCGCTTTTCTCTTGGGGTTTTCTTTAGGCATCGGACCTTGGAGAAGTGACGCCACTTTTGGGGCAGTGAGGCTGATGATGGATTCCAGGATGGTTGACCCCGAGGGAGCTATGGCTTGAGCGTAGAAGATCTTCCGTCCACTGTTGCTCACAGATGGAATCGGCTCATCTGGGACTTGAGGGCTGATGCCTTGGATAAGTTCTGTCACATAGAACCTGGCCGATTGATGAAAGATGTGAGCGGCCCACTCTTGCCACCAAGTTTGGAAGTTAATGTGCACGAAGGCACTCAAATGCAGCCGATCGCAGTCACCAAGATTTGGGAGCTCGATTTCCATTGCTTTGTTCATAACCAGGGCCGATGGGACTGTGCCTCTGCTCTCTAGGAGCTTATGAAGATGCAAGCTAACGGGAAGTTGTCCGAGCCCGCATTGTCTAGCAGCTGTCATTGGGGTGTAAAACTCATAGGACAAGCTGGTGCTCCTTCCCTGAAAGACGCCTACTGGGAGCAGGCATGGAGTGAGGCCGATCATGAATAATTCCCTTGATTCCATGTCATCATTTATTAAGCTCAGTTGCAGATCATCTGGAAGCTCGAAGTCTCGGTCCGATGTGTAGACAAACATATCCATCCTGGCTGATGGAGGGCCGGTGAAGAAACGGATGAACCATGTAGCCATGTCATCGGCCGATTGATCTGCGCCGGGGTAGACGGAGGCTGCTTCCCCGTAGGACATGCATCTTCTGGTCCTGGGGTCTTCGTGATCGGCATATTTCGATGGGAAGCGAGAATCTGATAGAGGTGGCCGATCAACCATGGTGTTGGTGTATATGGTTAGCCAGAGTTGAATGAACCACCATGGTCCTCCATGAGCCACAGTCTGTTTTAGCATCAAGTCTTGTGTGGAAACATGGAGTAGCCGATATACAGCTCCTAGAAGGTATCGGCCGAGAGGGATTTGCTTCTTGCTGACCAAAGCCTGAGCCAGATGTTGACAATTTGTGGTAGGGCCGCAGGTTGATCCGCAGAAGACAAACCTTTCCAACCACAATGTTAGGAAAGCTACATGTTCTCGCTCTGAAACTGATCCTTGTTCCATATGTTCAGAAATGTACCCAGACCAGCCTCCAATCTTCTTGGTCTTCAGTTTGTGGCTGCTATTTATCAGGAGGCTGAAGGGATTAACCTCAGAGTCGATGTCTAGTCCTGTGAGTACCTTGACATCTATGAGGGTTGGGGTCATCGGACCTTGCTTGAACATAAAGGCGTTCAAGGTACTTGACCAGAAGTAGCTGGCAGCTGACATTAGTGGCTCATTCTTCTTGGTATCGGCCAGGGACAGAGTTATGCATTGGCCGATTCCAATCTCGTCCTAGTGGACTTGTTTGACGGCAGCGATCCTTTTGTGCCAGGTCCTGTATCCATTTAGCTTTGATGGCCATGACCTGAAGGTGTGCTTCCACGCCGAAACAGTGGGCTTGGCTTGTCTGAAAGGGATTCTGTCTGTTTCGGCGTTGATTAGCCAGGTTGGGTCGCAGTCGCCCATGGGGCCCAGGAGAAAGCGATGGGATTTATCATCAGTGGGAATCAAGATTTGGTTTTTGAAGACCTAAATCGTGAGAACAACGATGAAAATATAAGGCTTGAGGGGGACAGAAAGTAAAAACCTAACTTGGAGAAATCGGCGGAAAAGGTAATAATGCGGACTTTGAAGGAATTGACTTACCGCAGGGATCTCGGAGGCGTAGAACGGGGCGGAGGCCATCGTTGTTGTTGGAGGGGTCGCTGTGAAGGGGGTCGATGTTGACGAGACGCCGAGGGGTCGCCGGAGTTGAAGAACACGAAGAGTTTGTTGAATCGGCGGCGAAAGGGGTCGAATCTGGATCTGTGCGGTTTTCAGGTTAGACTTAGCAAAAAGTCGATGAGTTCCCTGGAGCTAATTCCGCCACATTATATAATGAAGCGGAATTGAGGGGCATGTGTTAACGACGGATTTTGGTAATCGACTCGGAAAGGAAAGAGGAAACCGAAGCAGAGAGGAAGGATTGAGTTGGAGTCGGACCAGGCTTCGTATCGGACCCGGTAACCGTATCGGACTGGGGAGGTGTTGCTATAAAGAGCGTATCGGCCGATACGGATTTGGTTTGGTCATGGGCCGATGCGGGTTGTGAGTTGACAGTGTCAACGTGGGCTTGGTCTGGGCTCGAAGTAAGCTTCAAGGAAGTTGCCAAATAGAGATAAAGCTCGGTTTTAGGCAATTGTATCTTGTAAATTAAGTAGTGTAGATCTAATCTGTGGTTTAAGTCTGCCGCAAGGACTTGTTTGTTAGTTGTAGATAAGATCGTGCCCTACAAGGGTTCTGTTGTAACCTCGGGTATAAATATCCCGATAGTTTGTACATGTTATCTCTCTCAAATCAATCACACAAAAACCAGTTCAATCTACTTTCGGCGCATCGCCAACCCTCGCAAGAGGTCTTCTTTGATGAGTTCTTGCTTCCTCGGAGCAGAGGTAAGAACTCGTCCCCGACGATCTGCATCGTCGGGGCTAATGTGTCGCTTTAGACACATTAAGCCTCGATGATGTGATCGTCGATTATCATGTCTTGAATAGTTTTGACAGGTATTTTAATTAAGCCTTGCCAGCGGTTTACTCGTTTTAGGGTTTGTTGCCGACAATGGTTTAATTTTTATGCTTGGCTAGACTGTTCAATACATTTACCATCCCCAAAAACGATCGAAGACTTGATTTTCTTTATGTTAACTCTCGATCTACACTTTGAGTTGCTATCGACCTTAGTCGTGTTTCGAGGTTTAACCTAAAGCCTGTTTTTGATCGTAATTAAGGATAGCGCCGGGGTTTCAGCCGGTCTTACCTAATGCATGTGATTATTTTATGTTCTTGCATGTGTTTGCCACTTATGCAGGCGGATTGATAAATATAAATACATTGATTACAGGGTATTCTCAAGATCTCTCTGTGGTTGGTATATTTATATTGGCTGATTGGCTTGTATAAGTTTGCACTAGAGTATTAGCTAGTGTATTTATCTTCATGCTACCCTCATCGGCCGATTCCAGTAATTTGCTATAAACATGATAACATGGGCCGATGAGATTAGATCTACTTTATTAGTTCTATCTTATTATTACCTCAAGTAAGCCGATATAGGTTTGCCCTATCGGCTAGGCCTTCACGATGCAACATCGACCTATCGGCCGATCGGCCATCGGTTCTCACATGGTTTATTTGTTTAATCTTGTTGATTGCAGATCAAATCAACTGGCACGCTCTACTTACAACTAGGCGAGCCATTTGGACCTGTACTGGAGTTAAGCAGATCTCCCAGGCCGCCGTGGAAACGCGGAACCCGTTTGGTTGCTGGACGGGTCGAAATTCTGCGCCAACAGTATGTTACAGTAATTGTCCCATCGCTGTTCCTAACAGCCCCTGCCCTTGCCCAACTCCTTGCCCGGTCGTCTGGGATATCAGCAAATGGTAGCGGGGTGTTAGATTGTGCAGCAGCGTCATCCTCCTTCTGCCATTGCTCGTGCTTCCCGCTATATCCTCCGGTACCAAGCCGATGAGGGTGCAAGTTTCTAGCCTGGAATGCTCTAGTGGCCTCGCTTTTTGCCCAGGACTCGGGGGTTGATTTGGCAGCAAGAAGCTGCTCCCACACGGTCTCAGTGATCCACGGGTACTTTCCATATGGTGTTGGGTTGTTGGGGTTGAGGACGTACTTGCCGACCAGCATTGTCTTGAAATTTTTCCATGCAGTGCTCATCTTTTGGATAGCATGATACTTGAGCTGTTCCTCGTCCTCTTCAGGATATTCGAAGCTCAGCTTGAACTGCACCCAAGCTTCCTCCTCGGCAGCTAGGACAAGCTTGACGTCGTCGACCAAAATGGTGAAGTGCCGCCACTCTGGCACCTCATAGACCGACACGAACTTCTTAACAACTTTCTTTGGAGCCACAGGGAATCCTAGGGCGTTGACCTCTGTTATGGTCATTCGTTCCTTAGGAATCTTATTTTGGGTCCTAGGGTTCCGGGTCATTGTGGTCCCACTAGTTGTCGCCGAGGTGGGTTCCCCTTGCTCAGACATTTCTAAATAACTTATGTACGACAGAAAATAAAAACAAAAATTAATAATTCACTAAATTGACACGTAAACATCACAAGCCAAAATAATTCACTAAATTCAGTTATATCAAAATATAATTCACTTAATTTGACATATCCTCTTGCGCTAAATTGCCCTAAATTGCACTAAATTCACTTAATAACCCTAAATTCACTACATTGCACTAAGTCCCCCAGAATTCCTTATTTAACACATCACATATATCCAAATCACAAATTTCAAATTTCAACAAATTCCATATATATTCACATCACAAATTTATCTCATCTAACAAAATTTCACATATCATCTCATATATTTCAAGCAAAATGAAACATCACATATATCAAACTAGATCATCTAACAAGCAATTGGTGCAGAGGAATTTCACTAATATTTCACTAACCACTTGGGGTCGGTGAGGAGTGGAGACCGGCGTGGAGGAGGGCGATGACGGCCGGTGTGGGCTTGGTGGAGCAGAGGGTGCAACGGTCGGCGTGGGGGATGACGGCGATGAGGGCGGCGGCGCGGGCCTCGAAGAAGTCGCTGGCAGTGTGGAGGACGACGGCAACGAGGCTGGCAGTGCAGGGCTTGGGGACGGCAATCGCGGTGTGGAGGATGACGGCAACGAGGTCGGTGGCGCGGGGCTCGGGGACAGCGACGCTCGGGAGGTGGGAAACGGCGACGCTCCGGTGGCATCGATCCGGTGGCGGTGAGGGGCTTGTTAGACGCCGGCAACAATGGTGGGAGGAGGCGACAGCGGCACTAGGGTTTGATGCTGGCGGGACTTAGAAAATTTCGATGTGTGAGAGTGACAAGAACCCTAGTCTAAATAAGGTCAAACAAAATCCGTGATGGGCTCAACTTTGTGCCCGATTGAGATGAGCTCATCCATGACGGGCTTAAACTTAAGCCTGATTGAGATGATCTCATCCGTGAATGAAGTTTATTCCCGATTGAGATTAGCTCATCCGTGACGGGCTTAAACTTAAGCCCGATTGAGATGATCTCATCTGTGACGGGCTTAAGTTTAATCCCGATTGAGATTAGCTCATCTGTGACAAGCTTAAACTTAAGCCCGATTGAGATGATCTCATCCATGACGGGCTTAAGTTTAATCCCGATTGAGATTATCTCATCCATGGTGGTCTTAAACTTAAGCCCGATTGAGATGCGATCATCCGTGACGGGCTTAAGTTTAATCCCGATTGAGATGAGCTCATCTGTGACGCGCTTAAGTTTAAACCCTTTTGAGATAGCATTTTTCCATTTTTATTTGTGTTTTCTCTTTCATAGTTGATCATTGTTGACTTTCCTTATTCCTTGTTCCTTACAAGGTTTGGTTTGGAGTTTTTATTTTTCCTTATTCCTTATTAGGTGCTACGGCGGGTGGTCTCCCGACGGATCAGCTACAAGATGCGAAGAACGGTCCCGCCCCGTGCAAACCATTGTTGCCAAAATAGCAAATCATTGTCGACTTTTCTTATTCCTTATTCTTTATTCCTTACAAGGTTTGGTTTGGACTTTTCCTTATTCCTTGCAAGGCAGCGGCGGGGCTCTCCACGGATCAGCAGGATGCAGAAAATGAGACAATCAAGATGAACAAAATGATACTAAATACTTCATTCATTACGAGAAATAGCAAATCATTCATCACAAAGGGGTCACTGATAGTGGAACTGCATGTGCTATGATACAAAATACTTCATTCAATATAAGAAATAGCAAATCATTCATTACTAAGGCAATGATACAAAATACTTCATTCATTACAAGCATATGCCTTCCGTATGATCTGAACGAGCATATGCCACATCCTCTTCGGGATCATCATCAAGGTTGATGTGAGGTCTTACATGAAGATTCTGGTTGTATTCTTCTTCATTGACGATGTTGTCAACCCCATCAATTCTTCGCTTGCCATCCCTAATGACGTGCAGCTTCTTGTTGGCAAGGTCTTTTATGTAGAAAATCTGCTCAACCTGCTTTGCAAGTACGAATGGTTCGTCGGCGTATCCAACCTTAGCTAGATCTACTAAAGTGAAACCTTCCTTGTCTACTTTCACACCTGTGTGTACATTCACCCAACGGCAACGAAACAAAGGGACTTTGAACTTCACATAGTTCAGCTCCTAGATCTGCTCTATGCGACCGTAGTATGTGTTCGACTCGAGATGATCATGAAATGCATCTATACGGACTTCGCTGTTTTGCACTGTGCTTTTGTCATCTTGTTTGACGGTGTAAAATGTGTACCCATTAATATCGTATCCTTGCCATGTGTCAACATCCCAACACGGTCCAGCCGCCAACATCCGTACTGTTTCATTTGGGCCATCGGTCAACCTTCTAATACGATTCTTGAACCATTCGTTGAGACAAGAGTTATGTTCTCTGTTTATCCACATATCCGAATGCTCCAAGTTCTCCTATCGGATTTTCGCTAAATGCTCATCAAAGTATGGGGCAACTTCTGCCATATGTTGGAGCACAGCGAAATGGGCCAACGCATAGGAGGCTTGATCGGGCACAATTTTTTTCATGCCTATTGTGCCAACACCTGACAACCTTCCTTCGTGACGAGACGTTGAAACTCCGATAGGATCGGACCTGGACATGTAATCGACGCAAAACTCAATAACCTCCTCGGTTGTGTAACCTTCAATGATGCTCCCCTCTGGTTTTGCTCTATTCCGAACATACGACTTCAAAACTCCCATGTACCTCACGAACGGGTACATTTCTCTTAGAAAAGTTGAGCCAAATATTTTTTTTTGCTTCACAAGATGAACAGGGAGATGAATCATGATATCAAAGAAAGTCAGTGGAAAATACATCTTCAAGTGACAGAGTGTATTGATAATATCGGCCTGCAACCCATCAAGATCTTCGGGATCTATAACCTTCTGACTGATTGCATTGAAGAAGGCACACAGACGCATTATCGTGTAGCAGACTTTGGGTGGAAGAATACCTCTTATAGCAACTGGTAAGAGCTGTGTGATTAGCACGTGGCAATCGTGAGACTTCATTCCAACCACTTTTAGATCATCCAATGAAACATACTTACTTATCCTTGCTGAATAACCCGATGGAACTATAATATCTTTCAAGGAGGATAACATTGCGATTTTCTCTTCCTTCGACAAGGTGTGGCAAGTTGGAGGTACACTCCCTATCTCCACATCAGTTATATGCATGAGTTCACTGTGAATATTCATCTCCTGTAGATGTAGGCGCGCGTTCAACTCGTCCTTTGTCTTTCCAGGAATATTCAGGAGAAGGCAAACCAAACTATCACACACATTCTTTTCAATGTGCATGAGATTAATGCAATGACGGACCTCAATATCTTTTCAGTAAGGTAGTCGCCAAAATATTGATTTTTTCTTCCACATACTCTTGTCTTTTGTCTTATTACGTTTCCTTTTCTTCCCAAACTCATTAGTTATGCCATTCACCATGTCGTGGACATCATCTCCGGTCAAATCCTTGGGAGTAGATTGAAGTTCTTTCTTACCGTTGAAAGTTTTCTTCTTTGTTCTAAATGCGTGACGTAGCAGGAGCCACCTCCTATGACCCATGTAAACCATCTTTCATGATTTCTTCAGCCATCTACTACGTGTATTGTCCATACAAATGGAGCAAGCTTTCTTTTCTTTGATAGTTTGTCTAGAAAGATTACCAAGTGCGGGGTAGTCATTAATGGTGCAGAACAATAGAACTCGTAGCTTGAAGTTCTCCTGACCATATGCATCCTAAGTTTCCACACTTTTTTTTCCAGAGAGTTTCTAGATCATCCATAATAAGCTCCAAGAATACATCAATATCATTGCCGGGTTGTTTCGGACCTTGGATTAACAAACACAACATAATGTATTTTCTTTTGAAGCACAACCATGGCGGTAGTGTTGGCAACTTTTTTGGTCAAAAGCCGCTAACACTACTGACACCTAAACGCCTTGCGGTGTATGGAGTCGCCAACCACCTTGATCTAGTAAAAAGCCATATCAAGATGGGTTTTGTAGAAAACGGGTAAACCGGCTAGCGAAGCCGATTTAGAGATCAAAATCAGCCTCTAGGCCGATTTAGATCGATACGAGGATAACTACCCGTCTCGTGGGCAAACGGAAGGTTTATGGAACAAACCTACAAAGGGGAATCGCACTCTCGCAGCGATGGCGGACGGTTTACGGCGCAAACCGACAAAGATGGACGAAACTAGAGTAAAGTAGAAAACATGGCTGAAAGTGAAAGTAAAAGAACGATTCGATTGTATAGATTGAAATTGTGTGGGGCTAAAATCGAACCGGCCTTGGCCCTTATAAAGGGGTTGGTCTTGCCTCCTATAAGTCCTCTTCCACGACAATTTCGGGGTAGAATCCCAAAAGAACTCGGAACATAGTTTCCCAACTCAATAATCCCGAGACCCGGTGGAAATTGAGTCTAACTCGGACTCTGCCAGTCTGACCGGCCACATGCCGCTGGTCAGACCGGCCCCACTGTCCGGTCTGACCGGCCTATACACGGCGGTCTGACTGGCCTCTACAAAGGAAACCGGTACTTCCCTCAATTTGACAATAATTTCCTAATTTATCCTTAGGTGCCAAATTTGGGTGTAAACACATGCCCCCCTGTCTTTTTGGTGAACTTGTGAACCTAAAAGTATAGAGCACATGGACTTAGGGCAATAATCCAATTACCGGCCATACAAGATTCTTTGTGCTTAGTAAATCGTTCTCTTTGTTTTGTCCTAACAAATCAGCACTCTACTAAGAACGATTTACACAACTCGGTATAAACATTCTTAACTAGATGATTACCCACCGAGTACTTCACCCTTAGACCCTTACGGTAAAATCGTCTTTTGATGTCATGTCCCTAATCTTGAAACGATTTCACTCAAAATATAAACTTTGGCTATCATTTTCCTTTCATCTCTTTAGTCTTTTCCAAATTCTTTAAACTTTTATTGGTCATTCTATCACTATTAACATCTTTTAACCATTGACCGATAAATTACCTCACCCAAACAAGGAGAATCAACCGGCTAAATAATTTATCCCCCAAGCCGATTAATAAATTCTACTATGGCCAATATCAACTATATCCATAGCAATTTCAGATTGATCGGCATCTAAACATATACTTTGAAAGTACCAACTCCATGGTTCGGCAACAAAATATACTTAAATACTTACCACCGAACTCCCCAAGAGACCTTCTCTGATCAACCGTACTGCTTAGATTTTTAGATATTCAACTAGTAGAACTCTCCAATGGATAATCTTGAAGTCATAAAACATCAACCAAATTTCACAGGATTAATTCGGCTATTTAATAAAATTTAAGCTCATGCCCCCCAGCTATGCACTACGGGCCGCAATCCCTAGTCAGACCGGCATTAAAGCTGCGGTCAGACCGGTTTTGTGCTCGGTCAGACCGATGGAGAAACCACGGTCGGACCTACAGTGAGGCATCGCTCAAACCGGTATTAGAGCATCAGTTGGACTGGCCATATGTTTTGATTAGATTAGCCATGCAATTGTGATTGAACCGGCCTGGTCTTAGAGTTACCTTGCATACTTTCTAATCAAGCATCGGCTTTTAGTATATAAAATTGGCCTCTTGTATCTTTATAGCCAGATACTTGTTGTGTCAAATTATTGGTCAATATAATTCCTCAAATTGCTATTCAAAATAATTATCAAAGCATACAAAATTCTCAGCCACTTGTCGAAGAACCAATAATGAATCACCAAATTTAGATGTCTTGCACAGATGAATTCTAATAGACTAGAAAAGCAAATAGTCGGCTTGCGCATGTATGAAAATATTATGACAAGGCCAATGTTGCAAAAACATAGAAACTCTAGGTAATATTAGATCAAGTCATCACATTGGCCATTGACATAAGCCAAATTATTATGAAGCAAAACCTTCATGGTGCAATGATTATGAAATCGATATCTTAAATGATGATCCATAAAGCACACAAGATTTGGCTTTTTAATAAATACAAAAACCCATTAGCCAAATCATACTTCAAATAAATTATATGCCAACTTGCCAATTCCATCACTCAGAACTGGCATTTGCAACATGTATGTATAATATTGATAACAAACAAAGACACATGTGCTAAATAGCAAGCAATGTTCTAACAAGGCATAAGCATAATATAATAATGAACACAAATAAACACATACCTCGCCTTAGCATCGAACAAACGACGGCTCAAAGATCTGTTGTTGTATCCATCGTCGTTCATCCCTCTTGATTTCTTTATAAGCATGTTAATACCTTGCCCCCCAAGCAAAATCGGTTTTATTGATTACACGATTTTGAAGGCAAGAAAAATACCGTAGTAACATCCATAGCAACATGTGGAAGAAACTTATCTCTAATGACCGATGACTTTTCTCTCATCAAATTGAATTTACTACTACTCTGGGAAATCATCGGTCTCTCAACTCGTACCTCCTTAAGTCTCCACACTTGCTTAGATGTTGTTCGAGGCTCTAAATTGTTGCATATTTGGTTTCTCATGTCTTCGGCCTTTGTTTCCTTCTGATCTCTGGCCCGAAGACGTTGTAGCCTCCTCTTTTGAGAGCGGGATGAGCTGGAAGGTAACCACTTCGGCTTTGGTTGTGTTCCAAGAGCTAAATGATGATCCTTGATATTTTTAGTAGAAGTGGAAGCTCTTGTACTGCTCTCACATCGCCTACTAGCCTCTAATGCCCCCTGATCAGACCAGCCATGGAGCCCGGTCAGACTGGCACCATGCCGTGTTGGCTCAGTTTGTTCTGAACATAGTCGACCTGACTGGCCTCGGGGCCCGGTCGGACCGGCTGTAAGCCATCGGTCAGACCGACCTGTAGGCTCGGTCAGACCGACCGTAAGCTGGCGGTTAGACCGGCTAGATGCCTCGGTCAGACCGCTGCTGTCAACGGTCACAACGTCAACTTCGGTCATCGTTGCTTCTATAGTTTTGGACGCATCTCCATGAGGTACTTGGACATCTCAGGACTTCTCTTTAATAGTGACGACCTCTGGAATCTTAGTTTCTTTCCTCACCCACACCTTATTCACCTTTTTCACCTTTGGTCCACCGGATCGATTCTTTTGTAGGAAACGATCTTGTCTAGAGCTAGATGAACTATTTGGTATTGACCTTGGTGATTCCTTCCATCCTTGATGATTCGGCATATGGGGTTGAGGCATCCGTGGCTTGTAATATATAAAAGGATAACCAAACGGTGGTATTGGATATGAATACCATGGCATCACAACCAGAGGTTTGTATGGAGTTGATAGTTTAGATGGCTCCGGTTGTTTTGGCATTTGATAAAATCTCTTCCAAGGAGACAATCTTGATCTTTTTGAATTACTAGGCTGACTATCAAATCGTTGATCGGCCAATCCCTTCTTGTACTTAGCCATAAGCATCTCAAAAGTGAGCTTTGGCTTTTTAGTCTTAGTGGAACTAGATAACTCATCATTTTCAACCTTATGATCTTCGGCCTTGTCATTGATGAATTTAACCACTTCATGCCGAAGATCCCCAATAACAACACTCTTCCCTCTTGTGGATTCGGCTTGACTTGGCCAAATCAACACTCTCTTGTTGTCAAAGTCTATAGGAGCAATAGGGAGGAGATTAGTAGCAATTCCTGTCTTAGACATAGGTGTAATCGAAATAGATTTACCAGTGACCGATGAATTAACAATCGGTCTTTGCTCTATTAAGTTTGCATCTTTAAAATAATCATGAAATTCATGCTCCATTTGTGACCAAGTAGAAATTGAATTAGAAGCAAGCAAATCAAACCATATGGATGCAAAATTCGATAAAGAAAGAGGAAATAACTTTAACCTAAATAAATCATCGCTACCGGCCTCTCCACATTGATTAATAAATTGGCCGATATGCTCCATTGTTGTTCTAGCATCCTCACCTGTAAATTTCGTGAAGTTGGGTACCTCAAATCCTCGCGGGTACATGACCGAATCTATGTGTTTAGGATACGGCCTTTCATATGTATGCGATGTTGCTTTAGACTCTATCTCACCACTATCCCACAAGACATTGTCAATCTCTTTTCCAACACTCACATGACCGATCTGTGGTTCGGTCTTAGGTGACAACGCTATTTCACTTTCGCTCATAATACAATCCGAACCGTCACTTAGTTCGGCTATTCTTTCATTTGTAATATTTTCTAAGCTAGTAACACAATCCGAACCAAAACTATTGCATAAATTAGTAATATACTCTGAACCGTCACTTGGTTCGGCTATATGTATTATTGTATCATCATCCAAACTAGCAGTTAAACTATTGCCGGTATCTTCAGGCCTTAATTGATTATCCACTTGATCTAGTGGCCTAAAATGTGTAGGCACAACAGAGTTTTGAGGGTAAACCTCCTGCTGGCCATCTACTTGATGATTTTGGACTAGTTCGTAATGATTATTAGTGCAAATAGTATGTGCATGTGAAATAGCATTACTACAGTACTAACATGAGACAAATAACAATTAGAATCAATACTATTAGTCGTGGCGCAGAAATCTTGAGAAAGCTCCAGGGCGTCGGTCTGACCGACTATAAATGGCCCGGTCTGACCAGCTAGGCACTCGGTCTAACCGGCCGATGTTAAATCAGATAACCTAAGCTCAGTTTCACCAGTATAGAAGTAATCATGAAATTTCTCTTCTAATTGAGCCCAGGTATAAATAGAATTTGCCGGCAAAGAAGTAAACCATGTAAAAGCAGTGCCCGACAAAGATAAAGAGAATAAACGCAACTTAAGAGCATCCATGTTACTAGCTTCACCACATTGTGCAAGGAATTGGCCTATGTGTTCCCACGTGGTCCTACCATCATCTCCACTAAACTTAGTGAATTCCGGGACTCTAAAACCACAAGGGTATGGGATGTTATCAAAATAATCCGGATACGGCTTTTGGTAAACCTTAGCACGATTCCTTGGATCAAGTCCAAACGACTCTCTAATGATGTTCCTAATTTGCTCCTCAATATTCTCAGGTCTTTGTTGTGGTGGCCTAAGAACATGTGGTTGTGGAAGCGCAATATGATTATATTGGCCGTGTCGCATATCTTGACGATAACCTTCATATGCATGGTTAGGAACATTATAGACATTAGGCACAGGTAGAGGTATGTGTGAATTAGTATTAGTAACACGAAGTATTTGATAATGGTGCAAAACAGAATTATTAGTGAGAGGATCCACTTTTTGCACCGGGACCATGGCGCCGGTCTGAACGGCCAGGGGGCCGGTCTGACCGGCGGTCAGAGGGACGGTTAGACCGGGGTAGGTCTGAGGCGACAGACCGGCCTGAGGGCCGGTCTGACCGATGGAAGCCAAGCCGGTCAGATCGGCCAAGGGCGCGGTCAGACCGGCCGAGGGGTTAGGGTTTGCCTTGCTCTTGTCGTTTTGCGGTATTGCTCCATTGGTCCTACTGTAAATCTGATGAACAGGAGCCTAGCTAGTACTAGGAAGAGAATTGGGTGCTAATCGGGCCAAAATCGACATCATAGTAGGCTCAAGCTTATTGTTAAGCACAGCGGTAACAGTTTGATCTACGCTACTAGCAACAAGCTTTTGAACGGGAAGAGCAAGATCGTCGATATTTACCTCATCAAAACTTACCTTAGGTGGAGGACCGGACTTGCGGGATACTCCTTGGCGAGTTTTGGTGTAGCTCCTCAAAAGCATCTCCTGTTGGAACTCCTTCACCCGTTGCTCCATGTCTTTACGCTCATCTTCATCTAGATCATCCATGGATAGTGGTAGGATGTTCTCTGGATCAACTCCGTGCTTGGGCATGATGTTGATGTAGTCGTTGCAGTCGGTCCCCAGTGGAATCGCCAATTCGTGTTGGCAACTTTTTTGGTAAAAAGCCGCTAACACTACTGACACCTAAACACCTTGCGGTGTATGAAGTCACCAACCACCTTGATCTAGTAAAAAGCCATATCAAGATGGGTTTTGTAGAAAACGGGTAAACCGGCTAGCGAAGCCGATTTAGAGATCAAAATCAGCCTCTAGGCCGATTTAGATCGATATGAGGATAACTACCCGTCTCGTGGGCAAACGGAAGGTTTACGGAACAAACCTACAAAGGGGAATCGCACTCTCGCAGCAATGGCGGATGGTTTACGGCACAAACCGACAAAGATGGACGAAACTAGAGTAAAGTAGAAAACATGGCTGAAAGTAAAAGTAAAAGAACGATTTGATTGTATAGATTGAAATTGTGTGGGGCTAAAATCAAACCGGCCTTGGCCCTTATAAAGGGGTGGGTCTTGCCTCCTATAAGTCCTCTTCCATGACAATTTCGGGGTAGAATCCCAAAAGAACTCGGAACATAGTTTCCCAACTCAATAATCCCGAGACCCGGTGGAAATTGAGTCTAACTCGGACTCCGCCGGTCTGACCGGCCACATGCCGCTGGTCAGACCGGCCCCACTGTCCAGTCTGACCGGCCTATACACAGCGGTCTGACTGGCCTCTGCAAAGGAAACCGGTACTTCCCTCAATTTGACAATAATTTCCTAATTTATCCTTAGGTGCCAAATTTGGGTGTAAACAGGTAGGTTATAGTTTGCAATAAGGATTAGCTAAGTGTTGTGAGAACTGCTTATGTCTCCAAAAGAATTCGTGTCATCCGTACACAAACATATCCTCATGTTTCTGGGGTCGGCTGCAAATTCTGGGTGTTGTCGATCGATATGCCTCCATTGAATCGAATCTGTAGGGTGTCTTAGCATACCGTCGTTCCTTCTCTCTGGGGCATGCCAACGTATTAAATCCGCTTCCTTGGGGTTGGCAAAGATTCTCTTAAAACAATCAATGATAGGTAGAAACCACACAACCTTCGCCGGACCAACTCGCTTTGACTTTTTTTCCTTCGTCAGCACTTTTCTTTCGCTTGTATCGCGAAGCCTTGCAGACAGGACAAGCATCTAAGTCTACGTGTTGCTTGTGGTACAATATGCAGTCGTTTGGACAAGCGTGGATTCTACGAACCTCTAACCCCGGGGACACAAAACCTGTTTTGCATCATATGTCGTCTTAGGCAATGTGTTCTCCTCAGGAAGCATGGTTTTCAATATTCCCAAAAGATCTGTGAAACTCTTGCCTGTCCATCCACTACTTGCCTTCAGCTTCATTAGGTGCAAGATAGCTGACAATTTGGTGTGTTTTGCCTTGCACCCGGCGTATAGAGGTGTCTCCAAGTCACTGACAACCTGGTGAACTTCATGGAATCTCTCTCGTTGTAAGCTGGGTCCACAACGTCACGCAACATTTCTTGCAACAGATCGTGATCCACATCAACCATTTCACCGCCTAATGGAGATGGTACAAACATGTCATCCTCATCATCATCTTCCTGATTTTGTGATCCACTACTTGCTACAGCTGCAACATCATCGACTGATTCTTGCTGTCCATGCTTCGTCTAACATGTGTATCCCTTCATGAATCCTCGACGTATTAGATGAGTGTGTACGTCCACTCTGCTATGAAGCATTATCTCATTTCTACAATCATCACATGGACAAGTAATGTAATCGTTGTTTCTTCTTTTCCGGTCCTCCTGCGCGACGTTTATAAAATTTGAAATGCCACTTCTATACTCTGTGGTATGTCGCAGAGTCTCTTACATCCACCGTTTTCGATCCATTGCTGCAAAAATGAAGAAATATTAGATAAACATTCTGTAAGATTAGTACTACTAAATTTATGGGAATTGTTTACTATTTTTCAATTACTTTTTTGAATTTTCTGTTTTTCTTTGAAAAAACAGACAAAAAAATCCACCCTACACCTCCCACCAAAGTAGTGAACAGTGGGATAACCATATTCCTTAGGCGGCTGGACTATTTATAATGTGCAATAGATATTGGTAATGGCCAACGAACGGACATTGGTGATGGGCATCTAGTTATCTTTATCGGGCCTAATATCGCGCCCGTCACCGATGACAACCATCGGTGATGGGCCTAAATATCATCTTTATCAGGCCTTGATTAGAGCCCGTAACCAATGAGACCTATCGGTGATGGGCCTATGTTTTGGGCCTGACAAAGATTACAAAGATAATCTTTATCGGGCCTAAATATAAGCCCGTCACTGATAGGTCTCATCGGTGACGGGCTCGAAATACATGCATATGGATAATGTCTATATGAGTATATCTTTGTCGGTGTTTATTTTAGCCCGTTAGAGATGACGACGCTGTGACGGTCCGCAATCCCCAGGCACGGGAAAGATCGTTACAGATAACAAGTTCTGTACTAGTTGAGGGCGCGCGTGCTGAGGAGGAGATCGACGATTGCCGGGGAGAAGCAAGATGATACCGCTCCGGTTCACTTCTATGGGTAGCTAGTGTGTCCTCTCCGTTTTATTTTATTTTGTTTTGTTGTTCTGTTTCAGTGCATGTACACAGGAAGGCCAGTACGTGGGCGCATTGTCATCGCTGGAGTTGTTGAGCTGCTCATCTGTTGGCGCCATTCTCTCTTCGTCAAGCCGGAGTCGTCGTGTCGTCCGTCCGCGATGCCTTTCTCTTCGTCAAGCCAGAGTTATCATGCCATCCGTCTGTAACGCCTCCTTTTCTCTACACCAACATGATGAGATGTCATCTGTCCACGATACCTCCACTTCGTCAAGTCGAGATCGATGTCATCTGTCCGTGATGCTCTCTCATTCATTCGAAATTGGTGTTGTCCATTCGGGGTGCTCTCTCCTCGTCACGCGAAGATGAGATGTCGTCCATCCATGGTGCTCTCTCCCCCTCTCCGATGAGATCGATGCCGCTCGTTCATGTATTGGAGCATCACTCATCTACATCAACACCAAGCAAGAACGACGCCATCTATGGTGCTAGGGAACCATTCGTGCTGGATCTACACTAACGATGCCATCGGCTGTTCCGTCAACGAGGCATCTAATTCCCTCAAGGTCACCATCACTGTCAATGCCCTCATAGAGCCTTTTTTATGGGCTCATTGTCACATCAACTGGATCAATAGTAGATCCACCATCCGAAGGAGGTGCCAAGCCACGTTTGTCTGGCTGCTGTTTGCATCAAATTCTTCAGTAACATCCTTGCTACATGTCCTTGTTGTATAAGGAGCATGACAAGTCAGGAGGTGCTAAGCCATGTGTAATCTGACTACCTTCTACACCAACTGTCTTTGTCAACTCTTCGTCACTTTAATCTCATCTAGCCAGGAGGTGTCCAACCATGAATATTCGGTTGTTGTGTACACCAACTAACTTCACCAACTCCTCTTCCTTTTAACATCACCCCGACTCCGCTACTGTGACGTCTAAGCTGTCCAAGCTACGCGAGATCCATGCATGCTGAAAATCAATCCATCTACATCACCACGTCATTCAGGACTGATAAGGTGAAGCGACGAGAGCGAGTAGAGTCTATATGAAGGCTATGTCATCAACACCGGTGCACGGACCGATGAGACCGTGGATGTGTTGTCGGCACCCACATATATCTACCATCTTCACCAACACCCACTACTGGAGAACTGATCTTTGGTCGGAATCAGAAAAACCGGAATAGTCCCGGTTCGAATATGCACCGGGGCTAAAGATCAACTTTAGTCCCGGTTAAAAAGGGCAACGGGTCGCGATGATCTTTAGTCTCGGTTGGTACCACCAACCGGGACTAAAGATCATCTTTAGTCCCGGTTCACACACCCACCGGCCGTGTCAGGCCGGTGTCAGGGGGGCGGGGATCTTTAGTCCCGGTTGGTGTCATCAACCGGGACTAAAGATCCTCACTTCAGTCCCGGTTGGTAACACCAACCGGGACTAAAGATAATTTAGATCTATAGTCCCGATTGGTGTTATTAACCGGGACTATAGTGATCTACCTTTTTATACTCCTTCTTCCTCCTCCAGCCCGAGCCATTACTGCTTGGAGGAGGAGGAAGAAGGGAAGTGCTGCCAAAATTTTTGATAAAATTGTTTTGGTGATAATATACAAATCGGAGAGATCGAAAAGGTTAGCAAATCCATTCTCTAATAATGTATGCTTAGCATATTGCATTTATAGCTTTGTTTCTATAAAATATTTTCTCCATAAAGGTTTATGCAAAATGATGTGAGAGAAAATATGTTAGGCAAAATTAGGTTGATTTTGAAATTATAAAATTTGGATACATTTGTCATAAAAAAGATCACTGAGGGAAAATATAGAAAACTAAGATAAAAGAATTGAAATCAAAGTTAGTTTAATAAAATAGTTAGAAAAAAGTATAAATCATTAAAGATATGTTTTCAACTTTACAAATCATAAAAATTGTATGATTATTTGTAAAAAAATAGAAAACAAAGGTAATTGAAAAATATGTAATATAGCTAGAAATATGTTTAGCACATTAATAAAAATTTAAAAATAATTGTAAACTTCTCTTTCTTCTCGTCGTCATCTTTGTAGCTCTTTTCTAGAAATTAGTTTCACTTTGAATAATGATGTTTTAAATTTTTGTATGATTATTTAATTAGTTTCAAGAATGTGGATTTCCTTAGTAACATTGGACTATTTGATGTCTAGATGGATCGACAATGGATGTACACCGCGGACCGACGGTCGAAAGAGTTTATTGAAGGCGTGCATTATTTTTTGAAGGTGGCCAATGCTAACAAGTACAAGGGTTTCATGTGTTGTCCATGCAAAAAGTGCAGTAACCGGAAGGAGTATTTATCGTTAAGAACTATTCATGCATACTTGTTTGAGTCTGGATTCATTCCTGGATATAATTGTTGGACCTCGCACGGAGAGCTAGGGTTTACAATGGAAGAAGATGAAGTAGAAGACGAGAATATTCCGGACTGGGCTCATCAATACGGTGGATTTGAAGAAAATCCGGAAGGCGAGGCGGACGGAGCTGTTCAAGATAACAACGCTGTAGATGATCTTGGTCAAATGTTGCGGCACGTAAAGGACGGCTGCGAAAGTGAGAATGAGGTCCAAAAATTGGACCGTATGTTAGCGGACCACAAAACTTCGTTGTACCCAGGTTGCGAACAGGGGCACAAAAAATTGGGTACGACACTAGAATTTTTGCAATGGAAGGCAAAAAATGGTGTGAGTGACAAGGCATTTGGCGAGTTATTGAAACTCGTCAAGAATATTCTTCCGGAGGGAAACGAGTTGCCCGAAACAACGTACGAAGCTAAGAAGGTGGTATGCCCTCTAGGACTAGAAGTACATAAGATACACGCATGTCCGAATGATTGTATCCTCTATCGCAGTAAGGAGTACGAGAACCTAGAAGCATGCTCGGTTTGTAAAGCACTACGATACAAGATTAGACAAGATGATCCAAGTGATGTTGACGGACAGCCTTCGAAGAAGAGAGTTCCTGCTAAGGTGATGTGGTATTTCCCTATAATACCACGGCTCAAGCGTTTGTTCAGGAACAAAGAGCATGCTAGCATGATGCGCTGGCACGCAGAAGAACGTCAACAAGACGGGATGCTGAGACACCCCGCCGACGGGTCGCAGTGGCGAAACATCGACAGAACATTTCTAGACTTTGGAGAGGATGCCCGAAACGTAAGGTTCGGTTTAAGTACAGATGGCATGAATCCATTTGGAGAGATGAGCAGCGGCCATAGCACTTGGCCTGTTACCATGTGTATCTACAACCTTCCCCCTTGGCTATGCATGAAGCGAAAGTACATCATGATGCCAATTATCATTCAAGGCCCAAAGCAACCTGGTAACGACATTAATGTGTACCTAAGTCCATTGGTTGAGGATCTGCTTCTGCTGTGGAACAAAGAAGGTGTCTCCGTGTGGGACGAGGACAAACAGGAGCAATTTAACCTGCGAGCGTTGTTGTTCATGACCATTAACGATTGGCCTGCACTTAGCAACCTATCCGGACAGTCAAACAAGGGGTACAAGCCTTGCACCCATTGCATGGATGAAACTGAAAGTACGTATCTGAAACACTGCAGGAAGGTTGTTTACATGGGCCATCATCGATTCCTTGTTGCAACCCATCCTGTATGGATAAAAGGCAAGCATTTCGAATAGAAGGCAGACCACCGTACTAAGCCTAAACATCACAACGGAAAAACCATATTTGCTATGGTGAAAGATCTGAAAGTAGTATTTGGAAAGGGACCTGGCAGCCAACCTATAGACCGCGAAGATGGTCACGTGGCGATGTGGAAGAAGAAGTCTATTTTTTGGGAGTTACCCTATTGGGAAGTCTTAGACGTCCGGCACGCGATCGACGTGATGCACCTCACTAAGAACCTTTGCGTCAACCTGTTAGGCTTCCTAGGTGTATATGGGAAGTCGAAAGATACACTTGAAGCACGTAATGATCTCAAGCATATGCAACAACGCGAGGACCTTCACCCGGAACCGAAGGATAAAGGAAGCCATTACTTGAGTCCTGCAAGCTACACCCTGAGCAAGGAAGAGAAGAAAGTATGTTTGAATGCCTGGAGAGCATCAAGGTACCGTCTGGATACTCCTCGAACATAAAGAGAATAATAAGCATGAAGGAGAAGAAGTTCACAAACCTAAAGTCTCATGACTGTCACGTGTTGATGACACAACTGCTTCCTGTTATAATTCGTGGTATCCCTCCTAATAATGTCCGGGGAACAATAACAAAGCTATGTGCTTTCATGAACGCAATTTCGCAAAAGATCATAGATCCAGACAGTTTAACAACCCTTCAAGAGGACGTGGTCCAATGTCTCGTCGGCTTTGAGATGATCTTTCCACCGTCATTCTTCAATATAATGATGCATCTTATATGTCACCTTGTGAAAGAGATCAGTATTCTCGGTCCTGTGTACCTACACAACATGTTTCCTTTCGAGAGGTACATGGGCGTTCTAAAGAAATACGTTCCAAACCGTTCTCGTCCGGAAGCAAGCATCGCCAAGGGTTATGGAACAGAGGAGGTCATTGAGTTCTGCGTAGAATTTATTGAAGACCTTCGTCCAATCGGGTTACCCGAATCAAGCCATGAGGGGAGACTACGGGAAAGGGGACTCTTGGAAGGAAAGCAATAATGACCGTGGACAACGATTTATTCCGTAAAGCACATTTCACGGTTTTGCAACAATCTTCGTTGGTGGCTCCTTACATCGAGGAGCACCTGGCGATTGTTCGGTCGGAAAACATCGGCAAGTCCGATGCATGGATTACACGCCATCACATCGATACTTTTCCCGTTTGGCTACGACAACGTCTAATGGGTGCAGAAACCATTGATCGACAACTAGCCTTCTTGGTGAGGGGGCCTTCTTGCTCGATATCAACATTCCAAAGATATGAAATCAATGGGTACACATTTTACACAACAGGCCAAGACAGAAAGAGCACAAACCATAACTCTGCTATTCGTATCGACGCCATGAGATACGATGGTGCAACTAGCACGTATTACGGTGTCATCGAGGACATATAGGAACTAGACTACGGACCACTGAAGGTACCTCTGTTTCGATGCCAATGGGTTAGGCTCACCGATGGAGGCGTAACGATTGATGACAGTAGGATGACAACGATTGACCTAAGCAAGGTTGGATACTCAGACGAACCTTTCGTCCTAGCCAATGATGTCACACAGGTTTTCTACGTGAAGAACTATCACGCCCAGAAATTTTCCCAAATTTCTAGACCATTTTGTGTATTAAGTCCCTGTCCAGGCATCAACCAGGGTACACAAAACGACAAATCAATAAACAGATCCAAACGTAAATAAAGTGATAAATACTTACAACAGAGGCACTTAGTCCTCACACCAAAAAGAAAACAGCAGCGAAAAGAGACGATCCTAGCGTGGCTTCAGCTCCACTCCACAGGCAAACTTAACTGGGGTCTGAGCCTTGGTCCTCTAACTTCATCTTCAACTCAGAAGTACTAAACTTCTGAAAAGGGGGGAAAATAGCAAGATTGAGTACAACCACCGTACTCAACAAGCCACACCAATGATGCAGACATGCATAGGGGAGACAAAGGGAGGCTTGTGGCTATTTGCAAAAAAGTGGTTGAAAACCTTTATATTTTAAAACAGTAAAATAGTTGTTTAATTAAGGCAATATTAAATCTCCACTGAACAACGCTACAACCACGTTGAACAGTTCCAACCATTCCACCTGAACTACACCAGTTCATTAAGTCAAATTAATTAAGCATCTGGCACTAATCACGGTGAATCTGGTTGATCGCCCATAACCGCGGGCACGGCTATTCGAATAGTTTTACTCTAATCAGAGGTGCGCAACTGTACCCACAAGACACGATTCCACACATGTTACCATGACCCGAAGTATCTCCACGATACTGCAAAGGGGGAAATCGTGACAAGACCTTTCGCATAACTCCTCCTTACCAAGCGCACCACATCGCAGGTTTCGCCCCCGCTCCCTTACCCGGCAGCGGGCAGCCCCCCCTCGTGCCTTGGTGAATCCGGCAGCCAATCAACCGGTATATCCCCGGCCGACTCAACTCCATCACGCCCACCCTTTCCAGGGAACGTCGGCTAGGAAAGAGCTATGCTACGAGTCCAGCAGTTGCCCATTCTTGCTTGTGGTAAGCACTATTATTCTTCCAGGGTTTCCCATGAACCGGTCCTTAATTGCCATGGGTGCGACCAGCAAAACCATGCACCCACAGCCCACCATTAAGTCATATTTTAGTTGGATAATTGCAACCAATAAAACATGGTCGGGTGTCTCGAGCGAACTGCTCGTTAGAAGCTAATTGTAAACAGTGTAATTATCCTATTAAATGAGCTAGTGGTAATTAAGCATGGCTAAGCATATATAATTCTAGCAATGTCAACATACGTGACTCACGCTAGTCAGATTATCACCCAAGGTTAACAAAGGACGGTTAACAAGTAAACATGGCACAAGCGAACGGATAGGTAAACCCTATTCCCGTGTAATTAGCAAAACATGCACTTCATTTGCAAACGTAAAACATTTCGTAAAATAGGTACAACATGCTCAAGGGGAATGTGTGACTTGCCTTGCTTCTTCAAACAATCTTCCGAACTCTTTTCCTCGCGAGCGCGAACTTCCGAAACGGCGGAATCTACATGCTGGCACGCAAAACGAGGAAAAACTATAATAAAAACCAAGTAAATAGTACATAAAAAGTAAACAAACATGTAGAGCTCAATTTTAGATAATCTTTGCAAGTTGAATGGCTCAATTCGGAGTTCGTATGAATTAGATATGAATTTTAGAAGTTTTGAGCCATTAAATGATTTTCTGGAAATTACAATGATTTATTGCACAATTATTAATTAATTTTACAAAGGAAAGGACTACGCTGACATCATCAAAGGGAATCGGCGTCGGAACGGCGGGTCCCACGTGTCAACGGGTCATGGGGCGGCTGATCCAGGGTGGACCAAGTCCCACGCACGCACGGGTGCGGACGCACCACGTGGCGCAGACGTGGCGGCCATGGCGGATGGAAGGGAGAAGGTAGTGCCGACGTGGACGCCAACGTGGCGAAGCCGCGGGCGGCCACGTGGTCTTGGTGTGGACCGGAGTAAACAAAGGGGGCCCACGTGTCGGCGACACAAGTGTCGGCGAACCAGGGAGGGAAAGGAGGTAAACTAGACCGGAGGAGATGAGCTGTACCTCGTCGGAAAAAGTTAAAAGGGCCGAGGGACATAAAGTAGACTTTTGTGTGGATAAAGGATAATAGGCCGACGGCCCAATAGAGGAGAAAGGGCTAGGAGGGACGTGAAGTGGACTTTTCGCAAGAAGGTGGGCCAATCGGGCCGAGCGGGGTGATGGGCCGGCCTGAGAAAAGGGAAGGGGGACGCAAAATAGACTTTTGCGGGGAGATGGGCCAATCGGCCCGATAGCCGCTGGGCCGGAGGGAGCGGTGGGCCGGCCCGGAAAAAGAAGGAGCCGGCCTCTAGGCCGGGGCGGGCGGCTAGGGTTCGCCAAAACCCTAGGCTGACCCGGTAAGGGCACAACGGCGGCGGTGCGGCGGCGGGTGGCCAGCGGCGGCAGCCGACGACGCGGGCGCGGGCGGCGCGGCGGCGGCCGGATGCGGCGGCCGACGCACGCGGGCGGCGGCGCAAGGCGGTGCGCAGGCGACGACGGTGCACACGGCGGCGCCGAGGGAACGGAGAGAGAGAAGAGGTGGCGAAGCTCACCGGTGACGACGAAAACGACGGTGGCGGCGGCGCTAGGGTTAGGGTTTGGGGGCGGCGGCGGCGGGGAAAACGAGGAGGAGGCCTCGGGGCGAGGAAATGAATAGGGGGGCTAGGGTTGGCCGGCGCGAGCGGATTTCTCGCCAGAGAATCGGGCGGCGCGGGCCCCACCTGTTGGTGGCCCGGGGCGGAGGGGGGCGGCGCGGGCCTTGGGAGGCCTTGGGCCGGTCCGAGTGGGAGAGGAGGGGACGCGGGCCGCACGGGAAGGAGGGCGTGGGCCGCGGGGAGGAGAAGACGGTTTTGGGCCGGAAACGGCCCAAAACGAAAAAGAAGATTTTTAAATTGTTTTTCTATTAATTTAATTGATTAAATGATCTTTGTGACTTTAAAATTATTTCTTGAGCTCCAAAAATTCACGAAAAATTTTGGAGAGTACTTTAAGGCACAGAGAATATTACAAAAATATTTCTGACCATGATTTTTAAAGGAAATTTTTGATTTCCTTGCTAATTTCACTTGTTTAAATTGCTTTTGATTTTTATTTAATTTCTAGAAAATGTATTATTTGGTAATTTTTAATCCCGATCGAAAAGCGGGGTGTGACAAATCTACCCCCCTCACAGGAATCTCGTCCCGAGATTCGGGGATGGCTAGAAAGAAAGCAGGGTGTGGGTGGTGTTGAACTGGCTTGCAGACTTCCGCGGCTTCTTTCTGACTTTGACCTGGCTGATTGATTAACCCGTCTTGAGCGACTCACCCTGTTGGCATCCAGCTCGATGTTCCGTTTCTTTGCCAAAACTGCACTGGTTGGTTCTGTCTGTTCTGACCCTGATCTGGCTTGCAGTTATTCATAAAGCTTACTTTGGACTGCGTAGTTGACGTTTACAATTTTTGATGAGCTGAGAATCGACTTCGTTGACTTGAAACCGGTGGGGTTGTTCCTGAAACTTTGAAACTGACGTTGATGTTACCAAGGGTTTCTGTTTTTCGGATCGTGCAAGTTCACTTTCAATCCTTGAGTAGAGACGATCTATCCAACGAGTTTCTCTGCCACCTATTTTGTTGGTGATGTATTCCTTTTCTTTTGGCTCGACGTCTACATTCTCTTACTTTAAGCAGAGGTAGCGGAACAATTCCCTGTCCTCTTCCTAGAAACATTGGGATAGTTTTCGAAAACTGCAACGGTTGTCTTGAACTGAAGGTAACCATTCTTGATCCTTATTCACCACTAGGGTGCAGTTGCATCTACTGTTCTCTTGGGGACCTCTAAGATTGAGAGGATGGATATTTTTCTCTGACGCCAACTTGTCAACTTGTCACTACCGCCAACTTGTCAACTTGTCACTACCAAATATTTCATCATTCTTCTCATTTTATTGAGGTGCCACTTATATTGTCCTTCGAAAAGGCCTCATCATGTCGAGTGTTACTATGGTCTGACCAACTTGACCGACTTGTCATTTCCTGGATTGATTATTTTCTTTTCCCGGCTAGCGATTACGTCTTGAGGGTCTGACCAAATTGTAATGAGCTGGTAAAAGAAACTCTAGGTTTCTTAGTGACGTTGTTAGATGCACATCTCCATCTGTCATAATTCATCTTGACAATCCAAACGCGGATTGAATTACTCAATATTCCCTTCTTATTACCTGACTGCCACAAGACTTCTGGGTACCTTATGACATTGACAGGTACACAAGTGAATCCACCTTTTGGATAAACGAGATGAGCCATACGAAAAGGGAAAAACTGCCTGACATAAACCTTATTCGATAATCCTTCTTTTATTACATAACTGCGATGAAGTTTCTACGTACATGGAAAAACACTTGAAGAACAAACACTTGTAAACCGTGGCATGACTTGGGTGGTGCTGTCTTTAGTCCTGTGATTCAGGCCGGTTTGTCTTGATCTGTCCTCGCTTACTAGCTAGTGTTTCAACGGTAACACTGATTTTCTTGCAGACATTCCTTGGGAAGATGACAACCTTCTTGGTAGCTGCGGTTGGTAGGACCTCCTTGCGTGAGATGTCGCCAATCTGCAATTGGTTGCTGGCCATCGGGATCGGAGCAACACGGGGTGCATTGCTTGGTTTGTTATCAGCCACGCGAACTGGTGCTGGGGACTCTTGCTGAGGTTACTGTGGACGGATTGTTCCATCTTCTTGCGGTTGGAGCAGGTTGTCATTGTCCTGGCATTGCTTGCCCTACTGTGACTGGCTCTGTAGCTTTGGGACGACTGCCGATGGGACTGGAGACTTCCCTTTGGTAGCCTTAACGATGATTCGCTGTGGTGGGAGTTGCACATCCAGGTGACGGTTGGTTTCACTTTTCTTTTTAGTATTCTTTCGCTGGATTTGACCCTGCTGTGCCGAGGCCGAGGCAATTGGGGAAGTTAGGGTGTCGCAGACAGGGCTGGTACCTTGAAGGTATTGACGTTTTGGCATTGAACAACCATCGGATAAATGACTTGCATCTCCACAGTTAAAACAACGGTGGGCTATTCTCTTTGGTCTCGGGAACGGACACTTATTTAAGTGATGTCCTAGCTGAAGACAGTTGTAATAGTTTCCTCTGGGTTGATCACACTGCTTATCCTCTTGGGGCTGCACACTTGTGACTATAACCGGGGTGAGTAGAGACTCTCGAACCTTGTTGGTAGCACCCCTGCTACTGCTAATAGTCTCAACCGGAATTGGAGCTGATTGGAGATCAGGAGCGGTGATGTTGCTAGCGACTGCCATAGGTTGACGAACAGGTTGGAGGGGCGTCCTTTGATCTTCCTTGATCTTAGCTGGGACCACATCCAGTTGGCAGTTCTTGGGCACATGATCTGTTCCCTCACACAAGAAACATGTGATCTTCCTTATAGGGCATTCATCTGGCGAGTGGGTGTCTTCACCACAGGGGCAAGTGTAGGAACATGCGTTAGTAATATGTCCAATTTCTCCGCATCTAGTACATGCTTTGAACTCCATTTCTTTTTCACCTTTAAGGATCTCACCATCATCTTCATCGTCATCATCAGAGGACACTTCTTCGAATCCATCCGTACCGGGCTTAGGCGGACCATACAGCCTAAGGTGTTGAGTTAGCTGAAGGGCACCATGAGAGGTGTTTCCTCTCAGACGCCTAGGTATCTTTGCCGCATCTTCTGGAGTAAATTCTGAACCAGTGATGGTCAGGTTCCTACCATCGTCCATCTTCCATACTAATGTCTTCCTCTTCTTAGAGTTTGATGGTGGCGTACCATAGTTTCTGTAGGCAAGTTGACTTGGACGTTTCTCTTCTCTTGGGCATTGTGCCTTATCGTCAGTTGATGTCTTGGTATACACGTTCCAGGGACAATTTGTCGCACGATGACCTTGTTCCTCACAATCCTCACAGATAACATTTTCTTCTCTCCGGTATGAGAATGATGGAGGTGCATTCGTCTGGTGGGATCTTAGCAGTATACCGGTAGGAAGCGTAGGTGCTTGTATTGGAAAATACTAACTTTGGCTCTGATTCAGACTCTGGGCTTGTATCTGAGCTTGCATCTGATGTTGCAGATATTGTCATTGCATCTGCTGCATCATCATAGCCAGTACCTGCGTCTGGTTAGCCACCACCTGTGCTAGGGTTGGGTCTCCGAACGGTGGAGGTGGAATGTCCATAAGGTTGCTTGGGGTTACTCCATGAAACTCTTGCAATCCTGATCCACTGCCATTGTCTCTGACGTTGACCATCTGTTGCAGGTAGAGGAGGGAAAAGAGATTGGTTGAACTAAAGGCCAGACCTTAACCCCACTTAACTACTGATCTGATGTGAGTACACTCTTATTGTTCAAGTTGATTAGGCAGACAATCTAGTATGGTCACATCCTCACCAATGATGTAAACCATACACCTGCACACAGCAAACAACACACGATCTAACGACTACCGATACTACTCTTATGGGAAGGATTGGGTTTAGGTAAGCTCCAAGAAAACTTCGCTCGAACCTCGAGAGACGCCGACCTGGGACTGCTCAACTTGCCCTTCTGGCTTGAAGCTCGACTCTTGGCTTGTCTTTTGCGAAGCTTTTAGTTTGTGCTCCAAGCTTAACAGCTAGAGAGTTGGAGAGGAAAGGAGAGAAATTTGATAAGCTGTTTTGCAAAGACTCCTGAGGGAGAGAAGAGACATTTTCGCAGATAAGGTTTTCGCAGAACTTGTCCTTAGGGGTTTGACCATTTGGCTTGACCTACAGTCGAGATGGCTCTGATACCAACTTGTCACGCCCGAAAATTTTCCCAAATTTCCAGACCATTTTGTGTATTAAGTCCCTGTCCAGGCATCAACCAGGGTACACAAAACGACAAATAAATAAACAGATTCAAACATAAATAAAGCGATAAATACTTACAACAGACGCACTTAGTCCTCACACCAAAAAGAAAACAGCAGCGGAAAGAGACGATCCTAGCGTGGCTTCAGCTCCACTCCACAAGCAAACTCAACTGGGGTCTGAGCCTTGGTCCTCTAACTTCATCTTCAACTCAGAAGTACTAAACTTCTGAAAAGGGGAAAAAATAGCAAGATTGAGTACAACCACTGTACTCAACAAGCCACACCAATGATGCAGACATGCACAGGGGAGACAAAGGGAGGCTTGTGGCTATTTGCAAAAAAGTGGTTGAAAACCTTTATATTTTAAAATAGTAAAATAGTTGTTTAATTAAGGCAATATTAAATCTCCACTGAACAACGCTACAACCACGTTGAACAGTTCCAACCATTCCACTTGAACTACACCAGTTCATTAAGTCAAATTAATTAAGCATCTGGGACTAATCACGGTGAATCTGGTTGATCGCCCATAACCGCGGGCACGGCTATTCGAATAGTTTTACTCTGATCAGAGGTGCGCAACTGTACCCACAAGACACGATTCCACACATGTTACCATGCCCCGAAGTATCACCACGATACTACAAAGGGGGAAATCGTGACAAGACCTTTCGCATAACTCCTCCTAACCAAGCGCACCACACCGTAGGTTTCGCCCCCACACCCTTACCCGGCAACGGGCAGCCTCCCCTCGTGCCTTGGTGAATCCGGCAGCCGATCAACCGGTATATCCCCGGCTGACTCAACTCCATCACGCCCACCCTTTCCAGGGAACGTCGGCTAGGAAAGAGCTATGCTACGAGTCCAGCAGTTGCCCATTCTTGCTTGTGGTAAGCACTATTATTCTTCCAGGGTTTCCCATGAATCGGTCCTTAATTGCCATGGATGCGACCAGCAAAACCATGCACCCACAGCCCACCATTAAGTCATATTTTAGTTGGATAATTGCAACCAATAAAACATGGTCGGGTGTCTCGAGCGAACTGCTCGTTAGAAGCTAATTGTAAACAGTGTAATTATCCCATTAAATGAGCTAGTGGTAATTAAGCAAGGCTAAGCATATATAATTCTAGCCAAGTCAACATAAGTGACTCACGCTAGTCAGATTATCACCCAAGGTTAACAAAGGACGGTTAACAAGTAAACATGGCACAAGCGAACGGATAGGTAAACCCTATTCCCATGTAATTAGCAAAACATGCACTTTATTTGCAAACGTAAAACATTTCATAAAATAGGTACAACATGCTCAAGGGGAATGTGTGACTTGCCTTACTTCTTCAACCAATCTTCCGAACTCTTTTCCTCACGAGCGCGAACTTCCGAAACGACGGAATCTACACGCTGGCACGCAAAACGAGGAAAAACTATAATAAAAACCAAGTAAATAGAACATAAAAAGTAAACAAACATGTAGAGCTCAATTTTAGATAAACTTTGCAAGTTGAATGGCTCAATTCAGAGTTCGTATGAATTAGATATGAATTTTAGAAGTTTTGAGCCATTAAATGATTTTCTGGAAATTACAATGATTTATTGCACAATTATTAATTAATTTTACAAAGGAAAGGACTACGTTGACATCATCAAAGGGAATCGGCGCCGGAACGGCGGGTCCCACGTGTCAACGGGTCAAGGGGTGGCTGATCCAGGGTGGACCAAGTCCACGCATGCACGGTGCGGACGCACCACGTGGCGCAGACGTGGCGGCCATGGCGGATGGAAGGGAGAAGGTAGCGCCGACGTGGACGCCAACGTGGCGAAGCCGCGGGCGGCCACGTGGTCTGGGTGTGGACCGGAGTAAACAAAGGGGGCCCACGTGTCGGCGACACAAGTGTTGGCGAACCGGGGAGGGAAAGGAGGTAAACTAGACCGGAGGAGATGAGCTGGACCTCCTCGGAAAAAGTTAAAAGGGCCAAGGGACATAAAGTAGACTTTTGTGTGGATAAAGGATAATAGGCCGACGGCCCAATAGAGGAGAAAGGGCTAGGAGGGACGTGAAGGTGGGCCAATCGGGCAGAGCGGGGTGATGGGCCGGCCTGAGAAAAGGGGAGGGGACGCAAAACAGACTTTTGCGGGGAGATGAGCCAATCGACCCGACAGCCGCTGGGCCGGAGGGAGCGGTGGGCCGGCCCGGAAAAAAGAAGGAGCCGGCCTCTAGGCCGGGGCGGGCGGCTAGGGTTCGCCGAAACCCTAGGCCGACCCAGTGAGGGCACAACGGCGGCGGTGCGGCGGCGGGTGGCCAGCGGCGGCAGCCGACGACGTGGGCGCGGGCGGCGCGGCGGCGGCCGGGCGAAGGCGCGAGGCGGCGACGCGAGGACGGCGGAGGCGCTGTGCCGGCGGCGGCGCACCGGGGGAACAAAAAAGAAAAAAAACGGGAGAGAGAGGAGCTTTCCGAGCGGCAACGGCGACGGAGGCCGGCCGGAGGCGCGGAAGGGAAGCCGCGACGTGGCCACGGCCGGATGCGGCGGCCGACGCACGCGGGCGGCGGCGCAAGGCGGTGCGCAGGCGACGACGGTGCACACGGCGGCGCCGAGGGAACGGATAGAGAGAGGAGGCGGCGGAGCTCACCGGCGGCGACGAAAACGACGGCGGCGGCGGCACTAGTGTTAGGGTTTGGGGGCGGCGGCGGCGGGGAAAACGAGGAGGAGGCCTTGGGGTGAGGAAATAAATAGGGGGGGCTAGGGTTGGCCGGCGCGAGCGGATTTCTCGCCAGAGAAATCGGGCGGCGCGGGCGGAGGCGGCCGGCCGAGCGGCGACGACGAGTGGGCGCGGGCCCCACCTGTCGGTGGCCCGGGGCGGAGGGGAGGCGGCGCGGGTCTCGTGAGGCCTTGGGCCGGTCCAAGTGGGAGAGGAGGGGACGCGGGCCGCACGGGAAGGAGGGCGTGGGCCACGGGGAGGAGAAGACGGTTTTGGGCCGAAAACGGCCCAAAACGAAAAAGAAGGTTTTTAATTTGTTTTTCTATTAATTTAATTGATTAAATGATCTTTGTGACTTTAAAATATTTCTTGAGCTCCAAAAATTCACGAAAAATTTTGGAGAGTACTTTAAGGCACAGAGAATATTACAAAAATATTTCCGGCCATGATTTTTAAAGGAAATTTTTGATTTCCTTGCCAATTTCACTTGTTTAAATTGCTTTTGATTTTTATTTAATTTCTGGAAAATGTATTATTAGGTAATTTTTAATCCCGATCGAAAATCGGGGTGTGACAAGAACATGTCTAGCAAACCAAAGAAGGGTAAAGGACCCGAGGAGCCAAAGCGCCACGTGGTTCTCCCAGGCAAAAGGAAAATCGTCGGAGTCGAGGATAAGACTGACGAAGATTACGATCAGTTCGACGGGCAACCTCCGTTTGCGGTGACGGTTGACCCGAGCATCCTCCTTTCAAAGGAGGACACCCCTTACTCACGCAACGATCACAGCAAAGGAACATTAGTGAAGAGAAAAACTGTGACATAGGTTGTTGTATGGACGATGCAAATTATTTATAATGTATCGAAGGCCATGTAATGTTTGTGTTTTTTAGTACTACAATTATATATGTAATATCAATTTTGAACTATTTAAATAGGTAATATGGTATTAGATAGTAATATCAATTATTGGAATGTAATATCAATTTGATAGTAATATGTTATTTATATGTGATTATTTATATTTAATAATAATTTAAAACAATTTAAGTAGGTAATATGGTATTAGATATTTTAGTACTATTCAAATAGTATTTAAATTGGTCAAATTTTAATTATATATCATTATTGGAATGTAATTTCAAATTGAAACTATTAAAATAGGTCATATGTTATTTATATGTGATTATTTATATTTAAGAATAATTTAAAACTATTTAAATAGGTAATATGGTATTAGATATTTTAATACTATTCAAATAGTATTTAAATTGGTCAAATTTTAATTATATATCATTATTAAAATGTAATATCAATTTGATACTATTAAAATAGGTCATTTGTTCTTTACATGTGATTATTTATATTTAATAATAATTTAAAACTATTTCAATAGGTAATATGGTATTAGATATTTTAATACTATTCAAATAGTATTTAAATTGGTGGAATTTTAACTATATATCATTATTGAAATGTACTATCAATTTCAATATGTAAATAGGTCATATGTTATTTATATGTGCACTGTTTCAATCTTTAGTCCCGGTTGTTAAACATAGCCGGGACAAAAAGATATTTTTGCCGGAGCGGGAAAAATCTTTAGTGCCGGTTGATGCCACCACAAGGGACTAAAGATATTATACCAGGACTAAAGATATCATCTTTAGTCCCGGTTGATTCCACGAACCGGGACTAAAGATATCTTTAGTCCCGGTTAATGCTACCAACCGGGACTAAAGATCCCGACTATAAATAGCTGTGCGTATCGTCTTCTCCGGATCCACACTTAGTCGTTTCTCATTCTCAACTCTCAGCGCACGTCCTCCGCCTTTGCCGCCGCCGTCGTCTTCGTCGTCTCCGCCGCTGTACGTCGTCGCCGTCCGCACCGCGCCTCCCGGCCGAGGTTTGTGCCGTTCTCCATCTTTTCTTCCGCACCGCCGTCGCCGTCCGCACCGCTGTCGCCGTCCGCACCGCCGTCGCCGTGAATGCTACTGCACGTACCCACGCCACCGCCGCCACCGCCAGCCCGCCCCACCACGACCGCCGTCGCCACGAATGCCACGTACCCGCGCCACCGGCCCGCGCCACCACGGCCGCCACCACCACCACGGCCGCCGCCACCACCACGGCCGCGGCACCACTACCATGCACGGCCGCGCCACCACGGCCGCCGCCGCCACCACCACAGCCGTGCCACCACCACGGCCGCGCCACGAACGACCTAACGATAGAACGACCGTGAATGGACGTGAACTAACGTGAACGGACGTGAACGAACGTGAACGATAGAACGACCGAACGAGTGAACGACCGACCGAACGACCGAACAACCGAACGAGCAAACGAGCGAACGAGCGAACGAACGAGCGAACGAGCGAACGAACGACTGAACGAGCGAACGAGCGAGCGAACAAACGAACGAACGACTGAACGAGCGAACGACCGACTGAACGAGCGGACGACCAAACGACCGAACGAATGAATGAACGAGCGAACGAACCTATGCATGAACGAACAAGCGATCCAAAGAAGGAACGAGCGACCGAACGAACAAACGAACGAACGAGCGAACGAACCTATGCACGAACGAACGAGCGACCGAACGAACGAACAAGCGACCGAACGAACGAATGAACGAACGAGCGAACGAACCTATGCACGAACGAACGAGCGACCGAACGAACGAACGAGCGACCGAACGAACGAACGAACGAACGAGCGACCGAACGAACAAACGAACGAACAATGGTACTGGTTCGCTCGAAGTTCGCTCGTTTCAAGGAGGTACTGGTTCAAGATATTGGCTGAACACAAGCACTCGGTCTTTCATTACTAAACACAAACGGATAATTTCCAAAACAAATTTTGTCTTGACTCCTATGCGTGGGGTGTCAAGACAAAATTTGTTACGGAAATTATCTATTTGTAGCCATGAAAGAGCGAGGTGTTGTGTTGACCCAATATCTTGAATCACTATCTTTGTCTTTATTCATTCATATGTATGTATGGAATGATTACCTCTGAAAGTATATATTTAATAATGATTAAATTTAAAATTTTCTCTATCTTTTCTATATGTATGTACGAATTTGAATATAATATTGCACATCTTTGTACATTTTCTAATAGTGTTTTAATTTTTTGTCTAATTTTTTTCTAATAGGTGCTGACCACCGTCGTCGCTCAAGCTTAAGTGGCCCCAATAACTCCAAGCAAAACTAAGGCAAGTTTCATGAATTCCTTGATGTGTGTGTATATATATATGACATATGCACGTAGGTTGCATGTATAACAATGAATTAACTGGTCATTGTACGTATTTCTCAACAATGTCATTATATGTAAAACAATATACTGTTAGTTGATGTGTGCCTCATAATGTTACAAACAGATGACAGATCGCGATGAAGAACAGATCCTCATGGACGAGATCGCAAAGGGCAGCAGCCAATATTGGGCGGATGAGGAGCCAGAGGACCCCAACCAATACCTGAATGAGGAGGGAAACGAGGGCACAAACCAACAGGAAAGTGAAAGGGAACCGACCATTGGAGAGAAGAGGGCACGCGGACAACGGGGTGCCGCAAGGAAGCTAGAGGGCAAGCATGTTATTACTGAAGTAGCCCTAGACGGCGAACCAGTAGCCCCGGCTGGTATACTACGTAAGTTTGTGGGACACAGTGGTTGGGTCGTGAGGGATCACGTGCCCATTAGCATAGTGCACTGGCATCAAACAAGAACAGCAGAGGATGATGAAAGTTACCTGCCAGATACGGAGAAAGCAATGCTGTGGACCACCATGCTCGAGACCTTCACGGTCCCTGAGGAAGATCAGCCAAGACTGAAAGAATGGACGATGAAGAAAATGGCTGAACAGTTCCAGAAGTATAAGTTAGCTCTATACAAGAAATACGTCGTGAAGGGTCTGACACCTGACTTCGACAAGTTAACGAAGCTGAGGGATCATTGGGATGCGTTTGTCGCATACAGGACTTTCGAGCACTGGCAAACGCAAATAGCAAAGAATAAAGCCAATGCCGCTAAGAAGCAGTACCATCACCGGTTAGGGTCAGGTGGCTATAAGAAGGCAATCCCCAAGTGGGATGAACTGGAAGCCGGGTTGATTGGAAAGGGTATTGAGCCGGCCACAACGAACTGGACTGAACGTTCAAGAAATTGGTACTATGCTCATGGTGGAAAGCTCGATCCCACTGATGGCTCCGTTGTATTCGGCAATGCGATCCTCGAAGCAGCTAGTCGACTCACAGAAGCAGTGGAGGCGTCTGCTCAGGGAACATTCCATCCTGACAGAGAGAAGGACGAGCTTACGCTCGCACTACAGAATCCCGAGCATCCAGGACGAACACGGGGAAAAGGCGTGGTTGCATGGAAATACGGATTTCAAGAGGACAGCCACACTTACAAGAGTCGGATGAGGAGCAAGAGGGATACCGAGGACAAATTAAGATATCTCGAGGAGAGGGTCGCCCTGCAGGAAATACGTATGCAAGAGGAGGTCGAATGACGGGTGGACCAACGCCTTGCGAAATGACAGAGCCAGCAGACGGTGCAGCCGTATGCCCCTCCAATCATGGTGAGCCCCTCGGGCAATCGCAGCAGTTGTGCATCTACAGGGCAGGCAGGAGAACAGGGCATGGAAGGTGCAGCAGGGCAAGCTCACGACGACCCATCGTACCCCGTAGATGAAATCACGCGGCGGACACCTTGTGAGCTGCACATTCCCTTCAAGAATATAGCACTCAAGGTATGCTCTTAGTTTTATGATATATGTCTTGTAAATTGCATAACCGGTGGTGCATGCATCTGTTAATTACTAAGTAATCTTGACTCTCGTGAAGGTGGCGTCGGGCATGGCCATACCAGTGGACCCTTCGGGGACATATCATTGCAGACCGATTCCACCTGGGTACTCAAAGGTCGAGGTTGAATTGGTGGAACGAGGGTTCGACGATCTCGAGCTGGACATCCCCGGAGGAGACGGGGAGACGAAACTAGGAGACACAGCCCATGCCATTATACTATGGTGCAAGCGGCATATCGTGTTTCCCGGGCGAGCAGCGGCATCTTCTCCTCCGTCTCCTCCGCCTGCACCCTCTCCTCCGCCTGCACTGGCTCCTCCGCCTGCACCGTCTCCTCCGCCTACACCCTCTCCTCCGCCTGCACCGGCTCCTCCACCGCAGTCTCCTCCGCCTGCACTGTCATCGTCTGCTCCGCCTTCACGACTTAAAAAGTCATGCCCACTTCGTCCCGCGCCGTCAAAGTCCACACCAGAAAGAAAGAAGCAAAGACAAGACGAGCCAAAACTCTCCGCTCTCAAGAAAAGGGCGTACGACCGCACTCTCGAGGAGAATGAGGCAGTCGTACGAGCAGAAGTGAAAGCGTTCTTCGAGGCACAGAAACCAGCAAAGAAGATTCCAATAGATCCGGCTGTTAAGAAGTTCTTCCAGAAGATGAGCGAACCGGTCAAGAGGGCTGTACTTTCTGATTATGACCGGTCGGTGACGAAGTCATACAAGAAACAAAGAGGAAAGGCCAAAGAAGTGCCTCAGCTCGGAAAGCAGAGGAAACAATCGGTTGAGCCGTTGCTACCACCCGGTGAACAGGAGCTGAGGCAATGGATGAAGGAGACGGGTCTGAGCAGAGCGCAACTGGTGGGAGACACACCGATAACCATGGCGACAGAAGCCGACTTGAAATACAAATTTAAACTCGGTGAACCACTTGTCAAGCCTAGTGAGGTGAACACTCTCTCAACACAAATGCACCGATTTCATCAATGGTATATGGATCTTTCATCCAGAGGTAGAATAATGGTTGGAGCGAGGATAAGAAACACAGACTACTATCAAGGAGAAGATGTTCTGTGGATCACCTTCGAGAATGTGTTCGATGTATACCAACTAGACGCTCTCGACATCTCCATTCTCAGCTGCTGGGTTTTGTAAGTATCGTTTTAGCAAACTTTATTTTATTCCTTAGCTCCTTCTATGTACCATTCAATGGTTACACTGTGCCGATAAGACTGATGCAAATTCATTTATCTTTTGTAGAATGGAGATTCAATCATGCCGTAAGCAGGGAATTTTCAATATTGGATTCATGGACCCCCGCAAAGTCAATGACGTAATGATACGGGACTTTGAGAAAGATACAGAGGACAATATTGTTCATTTCTTGGTGCAGCAGCATTACAAGACCTACATACTATTGCCCTACAACACAGAGTGAGTTTTAACTGTCTTTCAAATTTGTACCAACTTCCTCCTCATACTCATACCGTCACATATATATCGTCTGACGCAATTTGCAGATTTCACTGGGTCCTTTTCCTCTTCGACCTTGAACTTTGCAAAGTTCATGTCTATGACTCAATGGATAAACCAGAGTCTACTTTCACCAAGATTTTTGAAGTGATAGACAGGTAATGCCATCTATTCAACTGTCATTAATTATGAACACTGGTATTGGTACTATGCAGATCTCCGGTATTTAATCATAGCTTCGAACTGTACATAGGGCATGGGCAAAGTTCCGTACATTGGTCCGCGGGGTTTGGAAAGAAAAACTTGGTAGGAGGTTTAATTTTCCGGTGAGTACATGCTCCAAAACATATTTAATCATTAATTGGTTCTAGAAAAAATTAGTACATTAAATCTCTCGTCGTTTCTCCTTAAGTGTGCAAAACAGGAGCAGGGGAATAACTTGTGCGGCTACTACGTCTGCGAATATACTCACGCACTTGTACAGCAAATCAACAGTGACAGGGATCTGGAAGTACGTAAAAATTATTCATACATTATGTCCCAGTTTCTTATTGACTTCATATACTTATATCTCAATTTTTTTTCAAATGATAGATTATTTACATGAGGAAAAACCTATCCAGCGAAGAATTTATCAAAGTTGTTCAAGAACAACTCATGGGATTTATCAATGAACAAATAATTGATCCCGCGGGAGAATTCTACTACGATGGAAGAGCTATTGATCATCCTCGCCATGGATAATATGTCGTAGGTTTCTTCGTAATATACAATAGAACATTATAATTAACGAAAGATTGTAATATATGTACATATTCAGATGTGCATTCATGTACTTATCTGTGTGAGTATATTTCGGTAATATAAGTATATATTTACTTGAGTGCTTATATGTAGGATATATATATATATATATATATATATATGTATGTATAAATACATGTTTTACATATATATATATATGCATATTGCATATATATATATATAAATACATATATTACATATATACGCATATTATATATACATATATATTATGCATCTATATGTATTTATACAGATATATGCATAATATATAAACAAGCAGCTGGCTGAACCAGCAAATGTTTTTTTTTACAAAAAATATCATTAGTCCCGGTTGGTAACACCAACCGGGACTAAAGATGGCTGCGCCAAGATAGATCTTTAGTCCCGGTTATTTCACCCGGGACTAAAGATGGCCATTTTTAGTCCTGGATTCGTAGTCCCGGTTGTGGGACTACAGGGGGTTATGAACCGGGGTTAAAAACCCCTTCTTCACTAGTGACCCATCATGCATGGAGAACGCGAAGCAAAGACGAAGAGACAACCACAAGCAGCTTAATCGGAGGTGCTTTCTAGGCTTAGACCTATGGAGGTAATTAACTGGGAGCTTTTTGAGGCCTCAGGAGCCAGATGAACACTTCTCCAAGTTTGGATCTGCCCAACAACAAGCTATGGAGCCCACATACATATTACATTGAGAATTTGTATTTATGATCCTTGAGATTAATAAAGCACATGATTTCTATGTTCTTTGTTCACTTTATGTACTTAGTTACACTGGCACGCATGCATATATCTCTCCCTAAACAGAGGGAATCCTATATGTCGTGTATTTTTCCGTCCTAAACAGGAATCTATTTCTTATATGCGTTCAAATGAATTGAAACCAGATTGCAGGGCCGGGAGCAGAATTGCCCATTAAAACAAACAGGGAAGATTGGAAGTTGTTCTTTCTTGATGGTTATGATAGTGTAGAACAACACCCAATCTCTCCATAGTCGTCTCTCCTAGATAACACATATGAACATCATGAGAGTGGGGCTCAATAATAAGTTAATAACAGTAAATCTAACAATAGACTAATATAGAAATTGTTACTGATCAAGGTTTAAAAAGAAGAATAAAGGGAGAATACCCTATTTGGTCCATGAAGTTTTACTCTGAGGTTAATACCGTCCTTAATGTTTTATTTTGTTCAAACTCATCCTTAAAGTTTGTCTTATGGTCTAATATTGTCCTTGGTCCCATTAAAAACGCCACTTTTTTAGGGAACTAAAAAAATGCCACTTGGGCATGTCATCTTATCATCTTATGCAAAAATCCACAATGAAATGTTTAATATACCCTTTACATATACCATATAAATAAAAGAAAAAACATACACATTTTAATTTGGAAACTCTTAAAGTATACCAGTTTAGTTATCAATACATAGAGCATAAACACTTTTGTGTAAATATCAATTTCTTCTATCAGATCAAAGCATGCAATCATGCAAAATTAGTTATGTTTTCTATAATGTACGTATGGATAAATTAGACATTTCACTATAGAACACTGCTACACATCCTAAAATGTTCTTAACCTTTTGATTTAACTTCATGAGAGTTATAGAAAGTCTAAATGTACTCACAAACATGATACATCAGTCTTAGTAAGAGTTTATATTAAGAAAAAATTTAGTACGTGTAGCCCTTTCCTTCACTACACATCTTTCATAAGATGGTATTATGGTAGCATGACATGTCCATATGGCGCTTCCGGTGGGCTTAAGCCTTAAGGACCATATTAGACCATATGACAAATTTTAAGGATGCGTTTGGAAAATATGAAACACCAAGGACCAATTGACTTTAAGGCAAAACTTCAGGGACCAAATGGGCTATTCTCCGCAGATTGAAAAATAGTTCTGTGACAACATGTATTTAGCGGTAGGAATGAAAACAATCAGAAAATGCCTCAACCATTTTCATAACCATATTTTACTCAGAAACAGAATCGACAATGGTAAAGCCGAAAATGTAAAACGGTATCTGAAATATCTAAAAACTGAAAATGGAACATACGGATGGAAACATATCGATATCAATCGGAAACCGGTAATAAATATTGAAAACATTGAAATGTAAAATCACACATTTAACTTTGCATAGCTATATAAGATGACAATTCAAGTTATACTATGTAAATTACAAATTGTATCCAACTTAACCTTGTACGTAAGTTGGGATCTGGTTAGGGGGTTGATGGGCCTATAAACTATGGGTCAAAGAATGAAATGGTCCATAAATATTGATGTATTTAGAAATACGATAATTACCATAATATAAAAAAAGTAATTTATGTAAGAATACAATAAAATTAATTCAGTTACGATCGGTATATAGCAAAATCGTTTTTGTTTTTATTTTCATATCTTTTTACCATGTTCATTTTTGTTTTCATCGGCAACCATTTTCACTGGTCGGTAAAAATGGGAAACGTGAGTCGGTTGGCTGGGAATTTTCGTGACCACCCCTATTTAGCTGTGTACACAAATACTCCTACTCCAATTTACTAAGCTGCATAGTTTGGGTCTACTCTTACAAGTAAGCCTGCACCGTTGCTTGCTGTTTTTAACTGGATGCTGAGGCATGCCGATGGTGCACCTCACCTGGTGAGTTTTGTAACTTCTATATGGGAACAAGGATAACTGAAACGAAGTTATGCATAATACCAATTACCAAAGTTATGCATGATTAGAGTCTTTTTATGGTGCTCTGTAAGCCGTTGATTTATAATGGCATATTAGTACTTCGCTAATATATGGTTAGGGGTAATTTTGATATTTATGTTTTGCCAGTGGTGTTTCTCACGCATAGAAGATGACAAATTGACAATCACAGTAGGACTAAATGCATTACAAATAGCAGGTTGTGTAATGGACTAAATGCCTTCATTCATATCATAGACACTTTAGCAAAAGCAAGTTAATCGTTTGAGGGTTAATCATTCTTGTAGAGCTTGGTTGCCACCACAAAATCATCCTTATGAGTAATAACACTTCACAAAATCGTTGTTGTGGGTGAGACCGCACCACAACAATCGTTCTTGCGGGACAGTACCACCACAATACGTTCTTGCAGCCTAACACATAAGGTTCACTTGAAATACAAGGGAAAAGAAAAGCAAATCTTTTTGTTCAAACAAGAGACAAGAAACAAGAGAAACCTATGAAGAAAGAGAGGAATACAAGAGCAAACAAGTACAACTTGGTTTGTGGCAATGAGAGTAAGATCCATGGGGTGGCTTTTATAGGAGAGGAGTCACCCTTGGTTCGGCCGAACCAAGGGATCGGTCGACCCCCATAAGTCCCTATTGCTGCTCTCTTTTCAGGTCTGGAACAATGATATCTTACACTAAATAAAAGTGAATGAATGGGTGTAGGAAAGATGTCATATCAGACCTCTGTAAGTCCTCAAATGGTCCCATTTTGTTTTTTCAGAAAGTAAAGAGTAGGGACCATCTCACATGACTTCAAAGTTGCAATTAGTGGGTCTTCATTTCAAGAAAAAAAATCTTCTCACTCCCTTGGTCAAATCTCAAATTTTGTTTTTGTCAAAAAGATATTGGAAATGCTAAGGTTGGAAAATCAAACATGATTGAAAAAGCAAATATGTAAAAGCAGGTTAAAAAATCAAATATGCAGTTGGGCAAAATTAAATATGGGATAACTACCGATTTTACCTTTTGGCGGAGGACTCATCATTTTAAGTCCGACGAGCAAGACTTTTCTCCGTCATGTTCAGTTTGTTGTCGCGGCATCCAGCTCTGGACATAATGCGAAGGATGACTGCGGTTGCTTCACTTGCTATACCTTCTTGGTTTTCTTGGGTTTTGCTGGTGTGGACGATTCCACGGACTTCGGGGGCTGCTGCTTCGACCGTGCCCCCTGCCTCTTAGATGTCTTGATGTTGCGGTATTGGAGAGGGAATTCCCTCTTCAACACCTCCTCCATGAATGCCATGAGGCTATCTTTCCTTGGGGGCGTCACTTCAACCTCTCGGATAGTCTATCTATTTGGCCCATACTTGATCTTGATTATAGAACATTGCTCCTTCTGAGGTTGGAAGTCAAACTTCTCCTCCTTACCATTTATGTGGAGTCGGATTTCTCTGGCTCCCACATCAATGCGTGTGTTCGTGGTGCTTAGGAATGGACGCCCAAGGATAAGTGTTGTATCCTTGTCGGTATCCATGTCTAGCACCACAAAGTCAACGGGGATGAAGCAACCCCAAATTTTCACCAGAATATCTTCGGCAATCTCCGGCCAGCTGTGGCATCATTGGCGTTGGTGACAAAGTAGTGTAGTTCAGTTGATCAAAGACTACCTTGGGCACGACACTGACGTTTGCTCCAAGGTCGCACAGAGTGTGGTCGAAATGATGTGTCACAATCATGCACGTGATGGTGGGACACCTCGGATCATTCTTCTTCTCAGGAAACCAGTTGAGTATAGCTGCGCTACACTCTTTCATGAGCTTCACAATCTCTGTGGTGGGCATCAATCGTTTATTGCTGATGATGTCCTTGAGGTAGCGTGTATAGGTTGGCACCTGCATCGCATCCAGCAACGGGATATTGATGTATATCTTCTAGATTACCTCAATAGATCGATCGAACTACTCATCCACAGTTAGCTTCCTGTTGCGACGGGGGAACGGCAGGATGTTTGTCTCACCGAACTCTTGTGGAGCCGTTTTCCTATCGTGTGCCTTGTCGGAGTTATCAGAAGGGGGATCCTCCTCCTGGCTCTCCTTCTCCTTGCCTGCCTAAGTTGGGTACGACAGATGACGACTGGTTTTGCCTCCTCTCTTGGTCACCGCATTGACATTTTCTAGGGACAACTCAGGTTGCCACGGGATCTTTCCTATCTCGGCAGAAGGAACGATAGCAGCCAGTTGAGCTAGTTGAGTCTTCAACATCTTGTTAAAGCTCAGCTGATTTTTGATGGCTATTTTCTCTTAATTCCAAGGGAGTAAAGTCAACTGTATACATTTTTGCTAATCTCACCAAATTGTCCACATTAAAATCATAAAATGAATTTCTAGGACTAAAAGCAGCCGAACAAACAAGTAATTGAGAGATAGTCTGATTGAAATGGGTGTCAATCTCTTGAAGTAGCCAATCAATAATTGTGTTAAACAATCCACATGGTAATAATGCATATTTGTTATTCCACTTTTCTGTTGTGGCCTTTGTGGATCAATATATGTTTCTTCCATTTCCAACTTGATCATGTCATTCTATTCACAGAAGGCATACACATCACTTAGCATTTTTTCCCAACCATCTGTTCTAAGCCCATTCAAGAGAGGCCTAGTTGATTTCACACATTTGATAGCATTCACAATGTCTTGATACTTCTGTTGCTTTGCTAATGACAAGGTATTTGTGATTATCAATGTTGTCAAAATGAGATGCCAATAAAAGATGAAGTCAAATGATTGAAAATAGACTAGAAGACCGTTTGCTTGATCTCTATGTGAACCATCCTTTTCATCATTTGACACATATTCTAGCACCTTGACAATTGTCAAAAACATGTCAACCAAACTTTTTAGTTTTTTATAATGAGAACTCCAACGAGTATCTCCGGGCCTTTGAAGGCATTGCTCTTGATTTAATCCACTCCCAGTTTGAAGTAGCCCACATCCTAAAGCCTTAGCCACTTCCTCATTATTGATATATCTAATCATATCTCTTCTTTTTTATGATCCACCCACAACATTTAATAAGGTAGAAACCATGCTAAAGTAATTTCTAACACCTTTTTGTTTTCTAACATCATCCACAATTACCAATTGCAACTGATGAGCAAAACAATGAACATACTAAGCTGAACTACTTTTCCTTTTGATCAATGCATGTAACCCATTAAACTCACATCTCATGTTGCTAGCACCACCGTATCCTTGTCCTCTTACTTGGCTCATGCTCAACTTGAATTTGGTAAATAAAGAATCAATGACAGTCTTGAGGTAGGAGGAAGTTGTTTCCTTCACATGGGCCAAACCAACAAACCACTCTTTCACAATTCTAGAGCTGTCAACATATCTAAGGACCACTGCCATTTGTTCTTTGCGAAATACATCTCAAGACTCATCAACTAGTAAGCAAAAAAAATCATGCCTCATTTCTTCGAGAATTTGATGTAAGATTTGATTTGCAAAACATTGAGTGATGTCTCTTTGGATTTCAGGAGCAGCCATGAGGCTATTAGCAGCTGCATTTTTTCCCACCACTTTGCCCAACATAGGATCATGAGCTACTAAGAAATCGGATCTCCAAAAAATTCCTTTGTTGTACGTCTCTATTGTCTCGTCATGACCACGGAAAGGCAAGCCTAGCTTCAGTAATTCCCTAGCAACATCAATTGATCCATTAAGATGATAAAATAGGCCCTCTTAGCAGCATCACTTGCTTTTTGCATATTAACATCAATGCATTGATTTCTTTTCAACAAAGCATCACAGTTCTTCATTGCTTGATTGTGCAAGCTACCAAGTCCACCTACATGCTCTTTTAGCCTATTCTTTCTATGATAGTCATTCCAACCAACGCTAACAAATGCTTTGTACCCTTCCTCTTTTTTATTTTGGTCCCTAAACAAGAAGTAAAAGAAACAATATGCTCTATCTTTGGACTTGTTGTACTCAAGCCAACCACCAAACTCATCAAACCATGCCGGATTGAATTTTCTATCTTTGTTGGAAATAACTGATACGGGAAATGCATGATCACGAGGTTGACAAGGCCTATTCTCTAAGTACTTTCTTCTTACCATGTCTCTTTGGTTGGGATGGTAATCATCAATTTCTTTCCTTAATCCTGGATCATATTTGATCATCTCTTCCCAATTGGCATCATCTAGTCGAAGGGATGAAGTATGAACTCCCCAAATTGTTGGTACAACCTCCATATCCTTGCTTTGGGCTAGGAGCGGGGGTGCCCATGTGGTGGTGATATGGGGGTAACAAGCTATTTCGAAATTGGGTCGGGTTCCTAGGCACCTTCACACCCCCCTCCACCAGCAGTCGGATTCTTAGCAGATTCGGTTAAGGAAATTAATCGAATAGAAAGCTTATCTAGAAGAGGCCGAGTTCAAAGAGGATGCGACATGGTAATTTATCTATTAATTAGGCAGAGTTAGTTAGTTTTCTTTTATTTTTTGGAAAGATTGTTTAGAGTCCGATCAGGACTTGTATCTTTTACTTTATCTTTAGGAAAGTTTGTGCCTTGTCCAATAAGGACTAGTATCTATCCATGGGTATAAATATGTACACTAGGGGTCCATGTAATCTATCTCTTGATCAATACAACTACTCTCAGCGCATTGCCACCCTCTTTTTCGAGGTTTTTATTTATCACCTGTGGAACTTGGCACCTGATGTGGGGTTGTATCGGCTTCGATCTCCGGCGAAGGGGTTCCGCCGGCCCCAATGAATATATCGGCTACATTGGTGTTGTTCAAGGCTGCATCGCTTTGACCTCTTGGATTGCTCTGGTTCGGTTGATATATTTGCCTACTTGATATTTCGATTCTATCTTTAATAGCATTGTGTTTAGAGATGCATCGGTTTAGTTGGGACTGTCTCGGTTAGGTCTGATCTTCTGTCTTAGCCGATATATCTCTACAATCACAATGATGTTTTAGATAGATTTGTTATATCCATCACATTAGACATATTTATCGGCTCATTGAGTATTAGATTATTATATACAATCTCGTGCTACATCGATTAGGTTCGACCTACTATATTGTTGTTGATAATCTAAGTCTTGTTAAGCCGATAGGTTCATGCTAATGTTTCATCGAAGGGTTAGCTGATCTTATCCGATGTATTAAATTTCTCTTTAATGGTTTTACTGTCTTGGTTAAATTTAATACATGACCACCCTAAAAATTAATCAAAGGCTCGATTGTTTAGACCTTATATTTCCTTTCATACTTAGTGTTGCATCAATTCGGTTTGACCTACTAAGTCGTGCTTGAAATTGTAAGAACTAACTTGCTCTTTGATTGCCAATAAGGGTAGCATCGGGGTTTCAGCCGATGAATTATCTGGACAGTGTTGCATCGGCTTATAAGGATCATATATAAGTTAGTGTTAGCTGATTGCAACAAAGGTTTTATTGATTATCTTATCATTTGGATTTAACGACATTGCATCTCCAGCCGATGTATGCTTTAACCATCGGATCAGCATTTATTCTATCATATCATTTGTTGGCTGATTGGTTTCTATTGGATTATATTGTTGTATTATTACAAGTTCTTACTGCTTGTCCGATTGCTTTTATATCATTTATCCAAGTGTCAGAATCTACATTGGATATATAGTCGATTGCTCAAATTCCTATTGACATCGGCTAGTACCGCTACATCGGCTTGTCAGTCGATCGGCAATTTGATTGTCAATGTATATATCTTGTCAGTTGCAGGATCAGACTGACTGGCACACCCGCATTCCATCAATATTTTAGGACTTGCACTGGAGCTAAGCAAATCTCCCAGGCCTTCGTGTGTTTGCCGACACGGTTCGCGTCAACGCAGATTTGACACCATCGGCCGGACGCGGATTTTTCGTCAACACCTTGGCATATGCATCTTCAAAACAAACATTTCAAACATGTACTCTAGCAAGAACATTGCAGACATTTCAGGCATATGCATCTTCAGAACAAAGATTTTAGGCAATAAACATAGAGTATCAGGAAATCAGCAACATTACACTTTCAATTATGTATCTACTGTAGATTTTGCGATCTACTAAAACATAATATGCTAAGCCTATAGACCACCCTAATGCAGAATTGGGGTTTAACTGACCGTTGTTTGAAGCCATTGTGATTGTTCTAGCTTGAACCAGAGTGGATGTAGAGGATGCAGAACCTCAAACCACCTCGCGTATTGTCGGTGTAGGGGAAGTAGTCGTAGCAGTGAGGTCACTGGCTTGATCCTGAAGGGATCGCCAGCGATCACTTGCGGTGTAGCGGCGGCCTTCCAGTCGCCACCTACATTGTCCCGGAACTGCCACACATTTCCCCTCTAGCGCCTAAGTTGATCGGAATTGGTTTGGTTGTCAGGGAGATTGAGACCGAAAGAGAGATCGTCATCCAACTCTTGGGCCTTCCCCCCCCCCCCTTTTATATTTAGCGTTGTGGAGAATCGGGGGCGACTCAAAAGGAAATAGTTTGGGTGACGCCAACCACGGCGCGTAGTTAATCGGGAATTAGAACGAATTGAATCGTTGTGATTTCGCGTAGACAACTTGTGGAAAATGGTCCTAGCGTGATCTCCTCCAGGTTTTCCAAAACCAAGAGATCAATTTCCCAACATCTACTACTCCGTTATTCATTTAATTGAACTGGTGAGCTGGGTCAGGTACACCACCGGAATTGTCATAATGTTGTTTCTTGAACATTTCTGAAAAAAAAAAACTTCGAGTACAACAGGGGCCACAGTTGTGATAATTTCTCAAAAAGACTTCTCAACAATTCTGAAAATAAGTACTCCAAGTATTGAAAATACATATTACAAGTCTTGATTCATGACACAGAACATGGTAAATTACTGAAAATAAAGTAGAGGAAGTAAAAGTGTACTTTGATGGTGCTCATCTTCTAGTATTGCAGTAGAGAAAGTAAAAAGTCACTCCATATAATGTGATGTCCAAGAAGCAAAATGCAGACATCCTGCATTGAGATAATCTAGGCGCTCCCCCCCCCCTCTCTCTATATATATCGAGAAGTTCCAGCATTTTGATATAGTTGTATCAGTACAACATTTGTTTATGGAAGCGAATGTAGTCTGCGGAAGTAAGATCATTCACTATTTAGTGAGCCATTCACGCTGTGCCAGATGTACCCTTGTTTGCGCCATTCACGCTGCTTTCTGTTCTTTTCTTTGGCTAACAATTTAGTCTGTGTCAAATTCTGCACTACAGTATTAGATATAGCCTTCTTCTCTACTGCAAGTCAATTTGAATATAAAAGTAAAGATCAGATTTCAGTGGTCAAGACATTACTTGGTTGTATAGGTTAATCTGTTACTACAGCTGCTACTATGAAGAACAGTTATAAGACATTACGTTACTGCTTGTATAGGTTCATGTATAGGTCTTCAGTTCCTGTATAGGTTAAAGACATTAACTTAGTTCAAGCACAAAATTACTCATGGTGATGTGGATTTTTTTTAGGATTGTTCACATAGAAGCAACATGGTTATAAAGCAAAATATCTGGTTGAATTTGTTGCTCCCGCCCTCAAGGCCGCCTGGTGGTCACCCTACAGCAAACACACTTATTATGCTCTGGATTGTACAAGATTACATATTGCAAGTAACATGTGGAATGAGGAGTTTGCTTTAGTAAAATTATATTTTGCTAAAACAAATATTGAAGAACCATGGGGAGTTGTAACTGTTGGGAATTAATGGTTAGGTTAATCTGAGACATTGAAGTACATTTCCTTTTTTTTTTCAACCGCTGGAGATCATTGTGCATCTTATTGGTTCATTTGGCATCATTTGATGGAGGGAGTAGTATTTACATGTTAAATCAGAATCTACAGACCAGAATAAATCAATGATAAAACCTAGCTTCCATAATATTTCGACAAGTTTAAAATCAAGGACCAGTGTTGCCTACAATATAGTTCAACATAACCTTCTGTTAAAAAAAAGGTATCAAGGCAACAAAAGTGTATAAAATTATATATAAAAGAGTTTATCCGCCTAACCATTCCACTTAAATGAAAAACTTCCCAAATTTTACATCCTAGGAAAAAACTGAAAAAAAAACACCCAATTCGTGGAAACGTTGTATCTACTGAGCATGTTGAGTCATCCTTGGATCATATACCGCATAGGTAAGCTTTACAAGTAGAATTCTGTCATGCTTGAGTATTTCTCTTATCTATTCACGCAAAGATATGTAGCAAATCAAATTCGATGATGTGTGGTCCAGGTTGGTTTCATGCAGCTGTACATGCCTGAAAGAAAAGTCTGACCACATATCCTAAAATAGACATTCTCAAACATGGGGTAAAGGTTACTAAGTCTAAAGTGAACATATGTCTAAAAGAGCATGCAATTAGACATTACTAAAGGGATAATAGATTAACAAAATAGGCAGGTAATTAATAATGCATATATGGTACAGTGGCAATCCTACAGTAACATGTCTGAAAGAAATGAAGAGCACATTTGGGGATCAGAAAAATAAGTGTGAAAGCTTTATAGCTTGCATATCTTGTGATATCTTAGAATTAGAGAACTATTATAGACCATACAGTAGAATTAGACACCTACTCCTCTCACAGAATGAATCCTTGAAGTAAGCACTCAGGACCTCAAACCAAGTGAATAAAATCATAGTTCAAGCACTTGAAGGCTGTGGAAGAGTGCAGTCATTCATGGTGAGGGCTTATGATCCATGAACAGTGTTAATGTCCGAAAATGCGTAATGAACACACTCTTAACTGAGTCTAATAACAGCCTTGGCCTCACAAAAAGAAATAAACGCAGTATAATGTTCTGTCCAAACTAAACAGACACGTGTGGACATAAGAGGAACAGAGATGCACACACAGTTATACAGGATGTGATCGTGATACCCTCCTGTCCAGCTGACAATAGAACGAACCAAACCAAAAAATAAACATGAAGTAAATGGCAGAGTGGCAAGATTGTTCCTTTCCCACCAGTTATCCCGCCATTACAGAAGAAACTTGAAAATGAAAACTAATGCAGCATACGAGAAATAAAATAACACAGGCCCAAAATAACCAAGAGTTTGTACTGGCTCATGTATATGAAAGGTAATAATGGAAATCACAACCCTTCAGATATCAGTCACAGTGCAAGGCATAAGGGTAATTTTATCATCCTTGAAAAGTTACCGAGAGGTATCATATTTTCTAGTATAAAATTTGATACCTCCAATTACTAAGTACCTTGAGGTACCAAAAAATTTAATGTAAAATTTAGGTATCTTTAGATACTTTCTCAAGAACCGTAAAATTTCTCAAGGCATAAACTTATCATCAGTGAGAAATTTGAGATTTGACTGCAATATTATAGTGGGTTCATGAACAAACGACTGAGCAAGTGGAAACGGTCTAAACCAAGATAGTTTTAGTACAGATATCACATTGTTGACCTTTTTATTCAGGCGCACAACTGCTACACAAGCCATCTAAATCATCATACTTGGCTTGAGCGAAATGGCGCACAACTGAGAACAACTGCAAGGCGGGCGGGCGCGGACATAGGCGTGGATGGAGTGACCTGGTCATCATTGATGGAGCCTGGCTTGGGCGCTGCGTTGATTTGCAAGGATGGTCATGGATGACGGTGAGGGTGAGGTGGACGTGGAGGACGGAGGGCCGAATCATGGTGCTGCACGACGGCGTCACTGATGTAGTGGAAGTGGATGTCGGCGACGGCCGTGGGTGGAGGAAGATCTTCCTTGGTGGCGGCCGGTGTTTTGCTCGGATGGAGACTGCACGGGATCGAAGAGAGACAGCGACTCGGGAGTGGCCGCGGCGGCAAATGATTGAAGGGGGAAGATGGTGGTGGGAAGTCACAGGACTATGGGGAGAGGGAGAGAGGGTCCGAGGAAGCACAATCAGGACGATAGCCATGCGCAGCTCATCCGCGGGGAAGCGCTTGATTGAGTGAGGAAAAGAAAGAAAATGAAAGAATCAGCATAATCATGGGAGCTGTTGTGTCAATTTTTTTTTGCAATACTATTTTCATGTCGATTGGAAGGGAGAAATGCATATCTAGGTAGAGGTGCGGGAGAGGGAGAGAGAGAAGAGGGGAGCAATCATGGATGTTGGATTTCAAATAGATGATCTGAACCATTGAGTGATGAATGTAAGACTCTTACACTTCTTGCAGTAAGAATGTAGGGATGAAAGATGAGTAAATTGAGTTGGTGAATTACAGGGTAGACTTGCTAACGCTACGGCGATATATTTCCTAATGCAAATAAAAAAAAACATGTGGTTCTCGTATCCTTTTTAAAAATAACGCAATCTGTCAATAATCTTAATTCAACAGTGCAGCAGCAACTGTTGGTGATATGTCCTAGAGGCAATCATAGAGATGATTGTATCACATACTATATTTACATCTTTATTATACGTTGTTTCTTGAAATAGATAACTCATTATTGATTAATGAATATGTGATTCGTTCATGAGACTATTTATGTTGTATGTTACTATTTCTAAAGGATCCCTAATCAAATATCATATATGGAACAAATATGGTTCAATGATCAGCACATTCATTGATTGATGATCATGTCTCATGGATCATAGTATGGAGATACCAAATTAATAATGTGGACACATGTTGGGAAACATGTTGTTGGATAGACCCAACATGAGAGACTGCGAGAGCTATACCATCAGTGGTCTCATATTAGTGTTGGTGTAGAATCCTTAGACCTGAGATTATCATGGTTCCCGACATGTGTAGTAGCTTGCTTAGGGGCTGTCAAACACTACTCCGTAACTGGGTAGTTATAAAAGTAGTCTTCGGGCATGCTATGAAATATGTAGTGGGATATAAATAATCAAGATGGGATTTGCCCCTTTTTTGGAGAGATATCTCTGGGCCCCTCGATGTTATAGATTATGAAAGTGCACGGTCATGTCAAAAGTGATTGAGGAGTCAATCGCAGGTTAAATAATCTATTACAGGATCAAGTGAATGATTAAGCTATTAAAGGATGGCACATATCTAGTCTTAAGCTGAATCGATATCGTGAGGCAGAGAGGTTCATATAAGTATACACTAGAGGTTCAGTCGATATGATCTTGATGTATGTCCGGTGGGTCAATATGTTCTGCTATGGGCCGCTATTGACACGTGGACTGAAAAGGAGTTTTCAGATTGCAGTCGAGTGTACATGAACCTACAGGGTCACACACTTAACGGGCCGAAATAAAGGGATTGGATGGAGATCCAATATATGCTCAATTCGAATAGAGATCCGAGTAGGACTCCTATGGGCCTCGAGGCCCAGTTATGGATCCTACATATATTATTCGGGTGATGAGGCTAGTGGCAAGAGAGAAACCCTAGCAGTCACTCCCTTCTCGAGCAAAACCCTAGCCGTGCACAGGCGCTAGCACGTCCGTGCGATGTGTTCCATCCCTGGACGTGTGGATACCGGTAGAGGCGCCGGTGGTCTGCGGCGCTGATCGGCGTGAGAGCACAACGGGGCGTGCACACGAGGAGGAGAAGGTTGGGCTGCTGCGATCTACTACTTCTTCTACATCGACGTGCGTTATATCGCCAACGTTCCTTCGACTTCTTAGCACCTACTTCCGCTACATAGCGCGTCGAGTGATAACGATCTATGATCTCATGCTTGCATGGTTCCTGGTTTACGCGATAGAAAATTTTTAATTTATGCTATCGTAGCTTGTGCGTAACCCAACAGCAATTGCATCAGTTTAGGCAGAATTTGCTCCGCCTGGTCGTGTTGTGGCTGTTTGTGTCAACACACAATATCTGAGACTTTTCAGCCTCCTCGCAAATCAGAAACTTAAGTTGTCAAAGAATAGTTAAACTCGACAAAATTATGCAACTTATCACGGCCGAGAACAAGTAAAAAAAATCATCTGTGACCTCCCATTGATAATTTGATATCATGTGAATGAAGCAGCTAAAAGTAGGTTCGTCCTGATAAACTGGAACTTAAGCCAACTACACCCTCAAAACATTGGGCAGCTCATCATGGGCAGATTTATTAGGTGCTAAAAGTATAAACAAACATGATACTAATGCAATGGGTGATTTCTATGAAAATCAGTAGTATAGCGATTGGCTCAGATCTATATCAGCTTCTTCTGTCATGAATTCTCAGAAGCAGAACTGGCATTGAAAGTTAAAGTTTGTATCATCACTGCCAAAGCACCAAATCTATCAGTCTGAACTAAATATAACAAACAAAAACATATTTTTTGGAGTAAATATGATAGCTGAATGGATGGCTCAATTGCTCATATTAAGAAATTCAACCATTATTTTTCCCTTTGCTTCACGGATTAGATCAGATCACTGCCATCAGCCATCGAACTACAGGGGAAAAAAGAAAACAAGGAGAAAGATATGATTTTGGAATGTATCCATTACGCTGAGACAGACCACAGTCACGAGCCCGAAGCATCACGACCTGGAACACTGAATGGCATGGTGGGTTTAGCACAGGCACTCGGGCTTCCTTCTTCAGAGGATTTCAATCGGACAAGCCCGGGGTTAGCACCATGCAAGAGGAGAGAACAGTGAAAAGAAAATATTTTTAAAGGACAGTGCACAGGAAAAAGAAATTGACCTGCACCAAGAAAGAAACTGTGCACAAGCAACAATCAAGAAAGAAACTGTGCTCGGCCTCACTGCCAGAGGGGATGGGGCGGCAGCTTCTGGGACAGAAGAGCTCGGGGCAGCAGAAACAGTGAAGGAGCGGGCAGCGTCCGGATCAGCTCATCCTCGGCGATGGAGGGGCCTAGGGTGGCCATCGTTAGCTGATCGAGCATTGTTCCCGGGGCGTGTCATGCGCAGGAAGTACCATGGCTGGGGCGAGTCCTCGGCGCCGATGAGGCCCGTCCAGCGAGCTCCCCCAGGCTTGCTGCTTCTCCGCCGGAGGTTCCCTGCACTCTGCGGGGATTGGCTATGGCGTCTCAGAGGAAGAGGGGCATCGCGGCGGCGATCTGGTGAGGATGCATGGCAAGGAGGCGACTGGGCGAGGGCGGTGATCTGGCGGGGATCACACGAGGCCATCATATGGATGCAAAGGGATGCGATGGGATGAAAAAGAGGGCGTCGTGGGGAGCGATGTGTATGCGAGATTGCGAGGTGGGAGGAGGGAGCGATCTGGATCGTTAGATTAGACGATATCAACCACTGGATTGGATTTGATGAATGAGGTTTGTAGTAGGAGTGTATTTTTTTAGTGATATATAGTATAGGAGTGTAGTTGGTGAACTATAGGATAGATTTTTGAGTGAGATATAGTAGGAATATAGTTGGTGAACTATAAGGTAGATAGATTTGGTAGTGTGAAAAAATTGATTCAAGTGGTGGTGTTACGGTTGATGTCAAAATTCTGCAATACATTTCAAAAGTTTGGTAAGATAATAACCTTATAATATACTTGCATAATGTATTTGTTTGATTTTATTACTTCAAACTATAAAGTATATACCATACACATTGGCTATATTACCCTCTAGAATTTTTTTAATCCACCATAAGTTGCGATCCTTTGTAATTATTTTTTAAATATATATTTGTATATTACAAATCATAATTTGGCTCTATTGTAGAACACATAGGAGTTCGTGAATTACTGATATATGTGATAATGGAAAAAAACAACACAAGAATCAAAACAACTAGAAAGCGTGCACGTGCAATGCACGTCATGAATTAAATATGAATTGAGTCTAATATACCGTATGTTCAAGACACTCTTTCTTAAAACAAAATCATCGTAGTATATTTGTAAGAATTTAAACTTTTCAAGTCACTTACATAATTCACAAAAATTAATCAAATATCTTTTATCAAATATGCAATGTACATGTATAGTTTCCTTTACAATAAGTCTAATTCAACTGATATTGCTTAAAGTCCTAAAAGAATATGAGATCAGAGGTTACACCACTGCAAGCCAAATTGCAGGAGTGCATAATAGATGAGTGCACCTAACTACGTAAGTGCAGTTACTACATATGCAGGCCTATAGAAATCTAATTGACTTATTTGATGGACACAAAACAATTGGTCTCCAACAAAATCTAATTGAATTCAAGGGTCTTCAATTCCTCTCTCTCGCCTGTCCCTGCTGTCTTCGGATTGATCAAGCTTGAAGGTAAGGTCGGTTGTGATCAAACGCCAGTACCGCTCATCTAGGGGTTTTGTTGGGAGCATAGTAGCTTTCTTTTGATCTTTTTCTTTGACCCTTTGCTGCTTCTCTCCGGAGTTCTCTACTCCCTTTATTTTCTCTTTTCCTAGCAGGGTTTGTTTTTTCCTTGTTTTCTCCCTGGTAGTGGCCTTCAGCCGTTGCGTCGTGTAACTGAAATTTTCTCTCTTTTTCTAATATATTAATGTGTAATCCTTTTGCGTGTTTGCGAAAAAAAAACCAAACAATTGAAAAAGGTATGGACATGTTATGCATAGGAGCCTTCCTCATTTTCCTCTTCTGCAAACAATTGCGTATGCTGTTATGCAAGAGTATGCTCTTTCACTGCATTTTCCTTCTTTTTGGTCTTTGTCACAAGCTTATAACTTCTCTATCAAACCAGCAGTACAGAAGGCAGACTTAAATTCCTTTGTATTAATTCTTTACTTGATGCTTAACAATTACTTCTAGAGTCTCCCTGAATCTCTTGCAGTCTAAAACAAAAATCGTGGACATCACAGTTCGACGAAAGATCCTGAACAAATGGAGATAAAATATAGTTTAGATATGTTACGACTAAAACAGCAAAATCTTGCAGAGAACTACATTAATATCTGAAATAATCAAAGCATATAAAATTTCATAGTAACGCAGTAAATTTCAGTCAACCTTCTAGTGACTGATGTCGGTCTTGACAAAGTATAAATCTAACATGACTTATCAATTTGCAATAAGTGGCATAAAAAAGTATCTAATAAACTCTATAAAATTCTTCATGCAGGACACGCTATATATGTACTGGTATAAAAACCAAACAATTTCTATACTTGAATTATGATGTCATAATTTCAGCTAGTACATGCAGCTTGCAAAGTCAGATTTCAGCTTCAGAGTAAGAGAGTTCAGAACTTAATCATCATTTTTAAACCATTCTGAATTTGATCATCATAGTTTCTAAAAAAAAGAACATTCTCATTTAAGTTATACAGAATCAAAGTTAGAGCATGTACAACTCAAACCTAGTAATAGGACATTGTCCAATATATCGAGCTTAGTTCTTAGGATCCACGTACAACAGCTTTAACTGATGTATGGAAATAAATTCAGAGCAATTGGAAACTCGGAAAGCGCTGATTGAAATTAGAACCTGTAAGTAAATAGTAAAGCTAATGTTCATGTTCATTAAAATGATGCTGAACAGGGCCGTCTCCAGAAATTGGGGGCTCCGGTTCGAAATGCAAATTGGAGCCCTTTAACGAATGGCTAGTAAAACTAATATACATTTTTACTCATCAAATATATAACTTAAATATGTATTCCTCAATACAATATTCAGAAATATAACAAATATTAACTCTAAAATAGGAAACGTACTACTAACCTCATGTTCTACTAAAAAGCATCATCCATCTGGTATTTCTTAAAATGAAATCTTCAATGATATCTTCATAATTAATCTTCTCAAAGACATCATTTTCAAGTGCTATTAGTGCCAATCCATTCAGTCGTTCTAGTGTCATAGTAGAACGTAAGTAGGATTTCAATAACTTGAATTTGGAAAAGCTTCGTTCCGCAGATGCAACAGTCACACAGGAATGGTTAACAAAATCCTATATGCAATAATAGCATTAGGATAAAAGGGATGCATTTTCAAGAACTTCAGAATATCAAGGGCACTCATAGATTACTTAAGTATATCCTGGAGAAAAAGTAACTCCCCATACAATTCCAGTCCATCAACATCTTTCTGTTCTCCACTTTGAAGTGCTTTTTCAAGATTAACACAAGCAGCCATCAAACTCTTATCATCTAGAGATCGCAATCTATCTGATGTAAACAAGAAACCAAATTTTTTTTCATATCCTTTATATTGTTCAAATCGCCTGATGAGCGAAGCTATAGCTTGATCAACAATAGGTATGAAATACTCCCTCCTAAATAAGTCCTCTGGAGATTGTGAACTAGTAGATGCATCATCCGCGGCCTCATCAAATTGTTGTTTTCTTTTTATTTTACGCTTGGTCAAAAACACAGGATTAATCTCCATCTCTATTGCAATTTCTTTTGCAGCTTCCAGTGCTTTTGAAAAGCCAGTTTCTCTATATTTTTTGAAAAAGGAAATCAGCCCTTGTACAGACTCAATAGCAACATCAATAAGCATATCTTTTGACTGTAGCTGCTTGCTGATCAAGTTAACTTCAAATAATATTTCGTACCAGATGATTATTGACACTAAAAAGTCAAAGCCACCGAGTTCATTTTCCGCCAATGATTTAGCTTCACTAGAATGCAATGGATCCCTATCAGTTTCAGCCACTTGAAGTAAAGCCTCTCTTATTTCTGGGATTTGAAACCTTATAGCCTTAACACTATCAACACGACTCTCCCAAGGAGTAGATGACAATGACTTGGGAGTCAACCCCTGTATGTTATCTTTCAGAATTTGCCACCTTTTGGTAGAATTAGCAAATATTGTATAGATGCGCTGAATAACTCCAAAAAATTCTGTTGCCTTACGGCAAGAACTTGCCATATCACACAGTACTAAATTCAGACTATGACAACCACAAGCTGAATAAAAAGCTCTTCGATTTATATCCAAAAATTTTGCTTGCACCCTTTGATGTTTTCCTTTCATATTTGACCCATTATCATATCCCTGTCCTCTCACGTTGTCTATATCAAGGTCCAGATTTTTCAACTCCTCTTGTAGAACATCAAACAATCCTTGCCCAGATGTATCATTCACATTTAAAAAACCTAAGAAGGATTCTTGGATGCAAACTGAATCGAATGTTGCATCCACATACCTTATTATCAAAGACATCTGTTCTTGGTGGCTTGCATCAGGAGTACAATCAAGTATAACTGAGAAATATTTTGCTTCTTTCACCTTTTCAATGATTGCAGACTTTATTGCAGTAGCTAGACAATTTATTAATTCATTCTGGATGGAAGGACCAAGATAGTGATCACGAATATGTCATTAGTGATACGATCAACATGCTCTTTAATAACCGGGTCAAATTCTGCTAACATCTCAACCAAGCCTAAAAAATTCCCATTGTTCTCTTGGTACAACTTGCTATTAGTGCCACGGAATGCTATATTATGTTCTGCAAGAAATTTTACAATCAAAAGAATCCTGAATAAAACCCTTCTCCAATGTTCCTTTTCCTTCTCAAGTTCTCGCTGAGCAACACTATCAATTGTTTGATTATTCTGAAATCTAAGACGCAAGTCATACCATGTAGCCATATTTGTGACATGTTCTCTACTAGTTTCATGTTCTTTAAGTCGAGTTCCAAGATGAGCCCAATCATTGAAACCATCATTTGCTAACTGGCCTCTCACCAGCCCCTTTCTCAACAATTTGCAACAAAAACAGAATACCTTATCAAGTTCTTTGTTGTACACAAGCCATTCTCTATCACAGTTTTCTCCATTTGCAAGGACTCTGGTGTATGATAATGCAGAAAACCTTCTAGAGAATCTGTCCCTAGGACCATGCTCAATAGACAAGTCTCTTTTAGGGCCCTTTTGCACTAAAATATCAACCATTCTAGAATCAAGTGCATTCCAAGTTCTTGGATCAAATATATCAGGCTGAAAAGAATTATCCATCTCATTGGCAATAGGAGCCTGAGCCTCTTCTGCAATTTCTGCAGCCTGAGCCTCTTGTTCAATTTCTGTAGTAGGATCTTGATCTCCAAGCTCTACTGTATCGTCATCATGACCTTCAATTTCTGCAGTAGTAGCTGGAGCCCATTCTTCACCATGACCGTCTTCAACATCAACATTAGCATTTGGACTTTCTCTGACAAGAAATCTTTCAAGGGCACCCTGCTGAGATTGAGCTGCTGCTTCTAATCTTTGTCTCTTCTTACGCTTCTTAGCACCAGAATCATACTTTCTATATCTACTTGACATATTGAGGATCAACCCTGTTTACAAATACATAAAAAAATATCTAAGGTACATACATCCTACAAGCTGCATCACAATTTGCCAATATTTCCAGAAGATTAAAACTCAATTCAATTAATCAAATCCAGAATCACCTGAGGTAGTTCGGTCCCTGCTGGCTACTTCTATTTGCTCCGGCGACCAGCCGCCGGCGACGATGCACGCAAGAGGCGAGACGAAGAGATCGCGATCGCGAGGACGGGAGTCGAGCGGACGCCTGCTCGTGTTTGCAGTTGCCGCCGGGTGCCGTGATTAGGTTTTAGACTTCTAATTACCCCTAAGTATTGGGCTGAGGGATGCTAGGTGGGGGCCCATGAAATTTGGGGGCTCTGTTCGGTCGCCCATGTCGCACCTACCCATCGACGGGCCTGATGCTGAAGTGTAATTTTGTAGTAATTATGGAAACAACGCCACAGTTATGAATAGTGGATCTGGCCTATCCTCCTTTCAGTCTTCTATTAGAAATTCAATACTGAATATGAGAAACAGCGCATACATATGAGAACACAGGTTTGTATAATCAATTGTGGAGTTGCAAAAAAGTACCAAGATCTACGAATAACTATGCAATGTAATTTTAATTTGACCACTTATATGGATTCAGGGTAAGTAGTACTTTTGGTGATGCTGGGTTTAGTACATGCAAAATAGCAACACCCCTCTATTTGCAAACTTGTGAAAACTAAAAATTATATTATAGATATCAGTGTGATATTCTCACCAGTTCCCCAAACAATTCGCAAGAGATACATAAAGGTGACCTGAATATATATAAATCTTCATTGATCATGACTCATGAGGACAATTATCACATTAGAAAGAGAGACAACCATGGTCGATGCCAGTTATCAATATATAGAAAGCAGTACTAAGGGTGTGTTCTTTTGGTGGAGTTGGAAAGAAATTCCCTCCGCACGAAAAACGGAGCGACTCATTAGCACATGATTAATTAAGTATTTACTAATTTTTTTTCTTAAATGGATTAATATGATTTTTTAAAGCAACTTTCATATAAAAACTTTTTGCAAAAAACACACCGTTTAGCAGTTTGAAAAGCGTGCACACGAAAAAAGAGATATGTGAGTTGAGAAAGTAGGGTGAAGAACTCACCCTAATTGGGGAAGCCAACTAATTTCAGGAGGAATTACCATGCTACAATTATAAGGATGGCTCCATTCACGAGCAATAATGCTCGCAGGTGGTAAATGATGCTGCTCTCCCTTGCCATAGAGCATCTATTCTAAGCAACCAAATCAACCTAGTGAGTAGTGAGACAGCATTTTGGAATAATCAGCCCATGACCAGAGCAAGTCACTTGAGTTAGCATAGATAATAAGCAGTTTTCCCTCCAATGATGCCAATGTTTATAGTGCTTTGCGAAAAATCCTTTCACTGGTGCACTTCATTATCTTTTTTTTCTCTGTACCAATAGCTTGTATCTCCTTCAATGACAGAGTGAAAGAGTGACAATCAACCAACTTTGACTGAAAAAAAATCACCAGAGTAACAATAAATTGCTATAACAGGCTGTGAGAAGATCTGATTGCTAACACATTCAACTGCAAGCAAGATTTAAAAGCAGAGCCACTTCGAACTAACATATATGCTGGTGCAATTTAGATTCAATTTCTGCACATTCATGGTCCCATTTGCAAAATTTGTGATCAGAAAGTGATCTAGCTAGCTGAATACATCCTCCAACTTGTAGTATCAATAAGGATAAATTATCTGAAGGATGGCACTGGACCTTTTCACTAACAATCTCCACTCTTGAAACAACTTCTAGTCTAAGAGCATTCCTTCACTCTAATAACTCATATGCTGTTAGCGGTGCATATTTCAATCTTGTAGTAACAAAATAGCTTTTTTATTTTTTTCCCACCAAGGGATGCATTTAAATTTCACAGTACATGGACGATTATCAACAGGTAACTGCTTCCAAATTTCAGGTAATCACCAAACCTTTCATTATCATGTAAGCAATGGATTCTAGGATCCCATTTGCAGAACAACAAAGGTTTCTCAAGAAATTTATTTGAGGCCCAACCTGCAGTTCCTGAGTTATTAAATAATAGACTTATCAGAAAAAAATACTGATAGTTTCATTACAAACTGGCTGCGAAAGGACTAAAATAGAAAGCTCAGAGCACATATGAAATAGGCAATCATTTAATCATGTTCATGTGTTGACGCTACGTTATTACACAAGCATGCATGTACGGAAATCTTGTGGTGTTCGTCTTTGGGATGAAGCAAAGAATTCAGAATTAGCAAATTCTTGACAGGTAAAACAATATACAGACCTAATTTCGAGCAGTAGAGTTCCTCAATCACCATTGTCGTAGCTCCTGGAAGCTCATGTAAGTTGCCCATAAGGTCGATGTCTGTCCACCGCAAGCCAGGGTTGATGGTCGTCAGCGGCCGGCCATGAGAAGAAGATGGCGATCACATGGCCCTCGTGCGGTGCCAGTCAGAACATTGCAGCCCCCAAGATTGTGACGGCGCTAGAGGCGGTCAAGCGACAGTATCAGCGACCGGTGGCATAGAGGCAAGGAGGGGTCGGTGAAGGCCACCGTGGCTGCGGTGGACTGGGGCTGTGGACACCTGCGAGTCTGCGACCAAGGTTCCAGACAGCTCTGTGCATTCCTTTTGCTGAAGCGGGAACGGGACAGGATCATTCAGGAGCAGATTTTCTAGGAGAGCGACGCTGAGACGCGCGCCTCCGGTTTCCAGCGATCAGGGGGAGGGCGGAGGCATGCACAAGGCGGCAAATCGCGGCCGCAGGGAGGGGATGCGATTTACGGCGGCCGAATTCGATTTGCATGAGAGGAGGCGTGCCACGGCGTTCGACATGTGAGGAGGCGTCATCCGGGAAGGATGGCACGGCAGCGGTGATATCGTAGGGCACGGGGATGGCGCGGTTGCAGGGATAGCGCGTGGATGGCGAGTGCCGACGGGGTCAGCGCGATGGGATTAGGTGATTTCAGTCGTTGCATTGCATGACACAGCTCACTAGGGCCATCTGTAGCTGTAAGATACGAAGATTTAACTGCTTAGGATTCGATGGATGGTTTTGTATACAATTCATGGGGTGCATCTAGCAAAGAACAAAATTCCTGCTTTTTTATACTAATAATAATTAGCAGGTTGGCTCGCGCCATTGTGCGGCTAACATCTAAACAAAATTATCTAAATTTGCTAAATAGTCGTCTCATTGTTTTAGGATTTTCTTTTAAAAAATCAAATCTCATCAACCAATTTTTTAATTTTAAAGTCACACCAGCCATCACCTCTTTACTTGTTTGCTTAGCCTGACCACAGTTTCTATTCATCATCCATGGACTTCTAAAAAATCAGACCTAATAAATTTCAGAGCTCATTATCTTGTAGGGTATTTTTATAGTTCTTTTAAAGTCCCGTCAAATATTGTTTGCGGTAAGAGTTTGTATGGGCTTGAATTCTCTGGTCGTTAGAGAGTACTAGATTTTCGCATTCAGGCTCACAACCAGATATTTTTGTACAAGTCGATTTCTTATCTTTTACGTTTGTATTAAAACGGCGACGGAAATGGTTAATCACACACAGCTGCCCTCCCTTTTTATTGTCACGGGGATTTCAAAAATTGGACTTGATCATTATTAGGTTCGTTTTTTTACTTTACTAGCAAAAATGCATGTGCGTTGTAATAGGAGAAAACAATTTTCACGATTAATAAAAGCTCAGTCAATTTAAACAATAAACCAAAACTAGACAAACAAAACAATGACAAAACAAAGTCAACTTGATTGCACTAGCTTCATGCGTTATCATACAAAGAATCCCTTATGTACACATTTTCATAGCCTCAAAAATCAGCTCATCGACCAAAGATTGAAATTTTGATTATTCAATTGGTGGAAGTTTTTTATTATACGTGAAAAGCATTTGCAAAGTAACAAATTTGCCGCATATACACCTTAAACAATGATAATTTTAAAAAAAAATATTTATGAGGAGGAAAAATTAGATGAGATAAAAAGGAGATTGAAAGGAGGGGGAGAGGATCAGGATGATCGAGAGAAAAGAAAAGGAAAAAAAGAAAACAAAAAAGGGAAAGAAAAAATAACACCGATAGGGAGAGGGGGGCATGCTGTGCTGAGTGAAGGCGCGCGGGACGGAGCGGCGGATGGTGTGGGCCAGTTGGGCAGGGAGGGGGAGGGGGTGTATAATAGTTATTCTAGACTCACATCGAATTGGATACAAGATACGTTCAACCAACTCAAACAAGGATGATGTATCAAAATTCTGGTGCAAACATCTTAAATTTTTATAATAGTAGAAATAGAAGTCTCGTCGACCCTACTCTTTTATAGTCTGCCCACCACCCCTCCTATTTATCATTATTAGCATTCTAAACATTAAACCTGATCGTCGTTGGGAATTCTATTTTATAGCTTTTAGATGTTCCATCAATCTCCATCACCGTACTCCTTTACGGCCCGCCCGTTGCCCCTCTGTTTATTGTCATTTGCCATCCCTTAGCTCGCTCTCCATGGCAATGCAGTCTCCATGCTCCTTTATCACTCACCCGCTTGTCCATACCCATGTTGTTTCTCCATTTTTTTTAGTCAACACCTTATAAAATCGAACCTTATCATCATTGGGTTCCTTTTATATATAGTTCTATATATAATTTTTAGACACAGCCGCCGTCACTTTACTCCTCTGCTGCTCCACGGCTCGCTCTCCCATGGCAGCCTTTGCCTCATTGCTTCTTTCTCGCACATCCACTCATCATCCCACTCCGCCTCTCTTCTTCTTCATTGCCGGTGCCTAACAAAGTCAAAACTTATCATTGTCGTGATTATATTAGAAGTGCCGCTAGTTATTTCCGCCACTACATCCCCTTCCTTTCTCGTTTTCCGCTCATCGGATCGCCCTCTCGTAGGTTCTAATACTCGTCACTTGAGGAGCTTGCTCTCCCACGGCTGTAGCATGAATAATTTATGAAAACCTTTTCTAAAGCCCAATGTGCCCTTTTTGAATTGTCAATCTTAGATTTTTTTGTCATTTTGGTAATCAAAATAGAACACATATGTTCCTTGTAACATACCCAAAATTCTAAATTTCTACTTTAGTATCTAAAATATTGAAAATGATTTTTGTGAAGTAGAGACTAAAAATTTTCCAACGAAAAACCCTAGGCGAGTCTAGTGATACTAATCTTGTTATACAAATTCGTGATTATTTAAAAACCTTTAACTTGATAGTTTCAAGAAAGAAAATAAAACTTTGTGTGTGCATGTAATTGCGTGATGTATGGTTGTGTCTCTTGAGTCGTTTTAATTGTTTTTGGATTTTGATGGCATTTCATATTAGGACCCATGGGCATTAATTTAAAAACTGGAAACAAATACTTAATATTTATTTACAAGGATGTAAAGTATATGAAGTTGAGTAACTAAAATTATAAATCATGCTCAACAACATCATATTAGGTCAAGAATTATTTAGGTATAATTTTACAGCACTTAATTATATTTTATAATAGGAAACATATAAGTAAAGATAAGCTTATTGAATATTTAAAAATAATTGGAGCAATATAAAATCATGGGGAAATTCATGTAGATACTATGAAATATATATATCTCACTAGAATTTTTGTATAATTTTATAAGTACCTTTGATATCCCAAATAATTAGTGCAAAACAGTTAAACTATTAATTAACTCTGAACCCTAATCGGCAAAACGGATACACATCTCATATGTGTATTTTATCACATAACAATGTATAGGAATTATAATTTATTCAAATACTATACTATTTATCAGGAATTAATATAATTTTTCCAGAATTTATTTTGTAGGTTTGGACCTTTTAAAAATTCTAACAAAATTCGGCTGAACTGATTTTCCTTATTTCTCTGAGATTAAAATATAAATTATTTTTGTGTGAAACCAATTAAAATGGAACTTAGGTATTTTTATACATCTCCAGAAAAATCCACCCTATTTTATCATGCACAAAAAATAAGTTATGGAATTTTTAAAGAAGGGGGAAAAAAAGAAATAACGGAAAACTTTGACTCTCTCTGAACACTGTGTTCACCAAGAAACCTACCCATTCCTCTCTTGTTACCTTTGAGCATCACGCCCTGGACCCACTTGACAGTGACACAGCCTAGCTCCCACCTCTGTGAATTTTACTCCACCGCTCAAGCCAGAGAGAGAGACAGAGCGAGAGAAGAAGCAGTGCATGGATACTGCTCGACGCGTGTCCACCGCCGTGTCCGAAGCCGACGATCGCCATATCTCCTCCCAGCCATGTCGTCCATCCTCACTTTTCACTCTGGTGCCGATCCAACCGAGGGAGGGAAACCCTAGCCACTCCAACGATCTGCAAACTCATTGCCGGCCGCGAAGAAGACGATAGCCGCCGTCACCAACGAGCCACTGCCATCCCCAACTCATTCGCGTTCCATGCTCACCTCCCTATGCCGAGCAAGTTTCCTTTTGACACTCTCCCGTATCGCCAAGCCAATCATCGAGAACACCGACGCGCCCATGAAGCTCGGGAGCACGCACCGAAGGCCGCCGCCGGTGACATCACTGCCATATAGCATGAAGGAGACCATCCCAAGCCATTTCCTCTCGCCATCAGCTTCCCCATGAGCTCCGCAGCAAAACCCCTCAAGAATCCCCCGGAATCGTCAACCGACGAAGGAGATCGCCGTCATCGTCCCTAACTCCGGCCAACCGACGCCGTCGCTGTTTCCTTCCACTCCGGTGAGCTTCACGTCGATTGCTTCCGTTTACACCATCCTCTTGCCACTCATGACACCAAGCATGCTTCGGTTTGGCAGTTGGATAGCCGACATGACCTAGCAACGTTGAACCGGAGTTTGCTACCGCCGCCGGTTTTCTTTCCCAGTCACCGCCGCTGTCTAAGTGTAGCCGACCTCTTCTGATCCCTTGGTAAGTCTCCTAGTACCCGAGGGAACCATTTGCATGCACCTTTTCGGACGGATACAGTCGATAACCGAGTTGACACTTGCAGCCGAGAAGCCGTTGACGCTCGCGCCGTCGCTGGTGCCGATTCTGACCATCTCCGGCGATGAGACAACCACCGTCGGGTGCGCAATGATGCTGTGCATCTTTTCTCTGTTGGTCATCTCATCTACTTCGCCGCCGTTCGCCGCCGACGCCGTCCACCAGCAGCCGGCTGTGCCGCCCCAGCTCGCGCCAGCCGCTGTTTCTCTTCCAGTGAGCCGATGACAGGTGGGCCCCATTTCCTCTTTTAGTCTGAGACTTGATTAGCAAGAAGTTAAAACATACAAGGTTTTATTTGTAAAATATCTTTGTATGACATGTGGACCCTAGAATGTAGTTGTAAATAGAGTAACACATAAGCACTCTTAATGAAGTTTCATTTAACATGTGTTAAGGACCTCGGGTTCTAATCCAGGAACTCCAGGGACTTTTCTGAAAAATAGCCAGAGGCTGACCTGTGGACCCAAAAGAATTATATTTTGGAAATATAACAGAAAATGGAGAAATCTATATCTTTTCAACTAAAAAGTGTTCCAAACTTGTAAAATTCATATAAAATTAAATATAACTCATTTTGAGGTGAAACCAATTCCAATAGATTCATAAAATTGTAAACTTTACTATGGTATAATAAAAACCTATGCTCACAGTAGGATTTTATTTTCTATAATTTCAAATTTGAAATAGTAACCTAGAGCTTGTTTAATTTGTAGAAAATTCATCTTTATTCCAAATGAGATGAACCAAATTTCTATAGAACCAGTAAAGTATGAATTTTAATTTGGTAAAATAAAATATGGTACTTTCTGTATAGGAAAAGTAACTAAAATTGTAAGTAAAACAATAACTCTTATTTTTCATATAGGACTTATTTAATTTCTGGAAAATTACTAGTTATTCCCAAAATTATAAACTCACTGATGTTCATCTTTGAATTATATACCTTTTGACCTGGATGAAAGGAATTTGACAAAACTAACTCCTAAAACAAATTTAATTAAGTGATTAATTATCTTTTTATTAAATTTGTAAAATTCATAACTTTCAAAATAACAATACTAAAATAGAAATTTCTTCACATAAATTCATTTTAGAACATGACTAACCCACTGTGAGGAATTCATGCATTTTAGAGCATTTTAGTTTTTCGCATTATTTGGATGTTTATTCGTTTTGTACGTTATAATGATTTAGATTCCGACGTTCCGGAATACTTGGAGCAAGATCCTGAATTTGAGTGCGATTTCTCACAGCAGACAGGCAAGCATCTAAGCATATAGAATCCCTACTTTGCTAAAATGATTTGATTGCAAAACGATATATATGCATGTGTTGTTTTATTACAAACTTATCGGTAATGGTTAGAATTGGTTATACCTAATTGTTGCATATCCTTCCTTGGTTCGTTGCTGCCATTTATCCTTGTAACCTCGGGATAGAAATATTTGGGAATGTTTTGTTATTTTACCGATGCTTAGCCATGCTTAAGTCTAGTAGTGTTAAGAATCGATGGAGGGAGCCATCGATTGAATTTATTCACTATTTGCGATTATGGGCATAAAATTTGACTACTTACACTAAATGGTTCATATGGAAAATATGCTTAACTTGGACGAGTGATAGGGCGATGAAGGGATAGTAGTTTTCCCTGATGCAAGTAGCCTCGTCTGGGTTGTTAAGGAGCAAACATGTTGACCTCTATTCAAGCACCTTACGTACTACCACACGCTGGTATGGGACGGCTTGACTTAGTACTACGTTGTACTGTGATCATCTACGCTCCGCCGGTCAATCGTGAGGATGCTGTTCCTTTGGAGAACCCAGTTGTGCCTGGTTTTGACAAGGGGTGAGTGCTGGGGATGGTTTTGGCAAGGGGGTTTCTCCCACGATGGTGAGCCCGCCTTAGCCACATCACGCACGCACGTGGCTAAGTCGTCGGGGGCCTAGGCGGAGTTTAGGTGATTAGGGTGGGACTAGGAAAGGGCATGTTATGAGCTTGTGTCACTTGTGAGTCACACCTGTGTGGTGGTGAAAGCATTTGATTCTTGTTCATTTCGTGTGGGTAAAGATGTACCCCTCTGATCAGAGTAAAACTATTCGAATAGCCGTGTCCACGGTTACAGGACGATCGTTTGATGTGCTAGCTCACTCATGTTAGCATCAAACCGGGTTAAATATATTTGATTAGTCTTGGATACGAAATGGATATATTGATAAGCCTTAGTTGGACAATGGTTGTCCATGGTTGATGATGAGAGCACGGGTTGTGCCTATATTTGGATGGTGATGAGAGCACAGGTTGTGCTGGTTGTGCTTATTTGCGTTTAAATTTCAAATTATGCTAAGTTTGAAACTCTATACTTGCAACTTGTTATTTGCTCAACTAAATTGGCTTTTATGCAAAACTTGAACCCTTATGCCATATTCTAAGGTAGAAGCTTGCATACTCCTTTGTTCTATATATATATATATGAAAGAGTAAGTCTTGCGAGTACATTTTGTACTTAACCCGATGTCTGCAATTTCAGAAGAGGACGTTGGAGTACTTGTTTGTTCTTACTACCCTACCGAGGGCGGTGAGGGTGGTGAGTAGCTTTTCAGCTTGACTCTTGCCCCGGTTGGTTGCCCTTTGGGTTATGTGGCACATCATGGGCCTTGTTTTTGTTATGTGTTATTATGAAACTTCCGCTGCTATAGTTTGCATTGTAAGATGGGCCTTAGAAACCCATTATGTCATATGTATCTTGCTGTCCTTTATCCTTATTTATGCATTTGTGATGTTTATCAATTGCTTGCGATGAAAGTGCAAGGCTAGTCGCTTTTCCTGGGGACTAGCTAAGCATGAGTATGAATTTTGAGCACTTGAGATGTTGTAGAGTTCTTGCAATTTGAGTCAAGTCTCCTGAGATGTGTAACACATTTGGTCGCCGCCTTCGTGTGGTTTGACGGGCATGTCTCAGGCTGAAGTTGACTGGCATGCGGAGTCCCAGCAATATCTCTTTTGCTCATTGTTCGGCATTATGTATTTTATATCGAATGGTGTTAATTTGTGATCATGGGCACATTGAGATTTGAGTGGCTATTTATGCGTGTATGGATCCCACTCAATCAAAATTATGTGGTGGTCACAGATTGCATTAGACGGTATAATTTCCGGGTGCCCACATTCCTCTTGTCTATATATAAAAATAGAGTTATAATTCTTATGGAACTCTTCATTTATTTCTTAATATACAATCTTATAATCTAGTTTCATCATATGGTGTAGCCTTTTCTATTTTCTTCAACTAGCAAAAATGCTCGTGCGTTGCTACGGGTAACAAAAAAAACCTCGTGTTATATAGTCGATAAATAGTTTATACCTTGTAAACAAAATAGAAGTCCACTATGTCCAGTTCACCCTTACCTTTAGCTTAGGCATTTAGCTATTAGCAGAGTCACACCCAATGATGCATAACCATGTTAATTTTGTAGTTTTTATGGGCTTTTTTTGTGTTGCTGTACAAATCGGATATTTTCTTATTCTTTTTAATTTTTTTTACGGATGCCTTTTTTGTTTTTTTGGCTTTTTTTCTTTGGCCCGATTGAAAGAAGGACGTAAACAGAACTTTGGAAAGGACATTATTTTCCTTGACCCGATTGAAGAAAGGACGTCAACTGGACTTAGATGTTTTAGTCGTCCGTACAAGGACGAAAAAGTAGACTTCTGCTGCGACTTCTTTTCCTTGGCCCGATTGAAGGAAGAACGAAAACTGAACTTCGGGACCGTCTCCTTTCCGAAGTTTAGTTTACGTCCTTCCTTCAATCAGGCCACGAAAAAGAAGTCGCAGAAGAAGTCTATTTTTCCTCCTCGTAGAATGACGGAAACATCTAAGTCCAGTTTACGTCATTCCTTCAATCGGGCCAAGGAAAAGAAGTCGCAGCAGAAGTCTGCTTTACCTCCTCGTACGACGGAAACATCTTCTTTTTAAGTAGTAAAGATTCAATTAATGTGGTAATTTTGAGATATCCAATATAAACATCGGTGCTTTCTTTTAGTCCCATATATCAAATGCAACAACATGCTTTGTGTTTTTAAAATATTTTTTATTTTGAATTTTAATTATTTCTAAATTGTATTGTTATTTTATTCCAATTTTCCTGATATTTTCTAAAGTTTAATTGGAATTAGTATTGAAAATCAATTCTGAAATTTATTTTATTCTTATTTCGGATTTTAATTACTCTAGGATATTTATAAACTGCTATGTACTCTTGGTATATAGTCTTTTTTAATTTTTAACTATGTTTTTGTCAAATTTTTATTATCTTTTTAAGTCTATTTAAAATTTGTATTGAAAATTCTAATTTTAGAATTTATTTTATTTTTATTTTGAACTTTAATCAATCTAGTGTTGGGTTTAGATGGACTCTTCTTTCAATATTTTTTATTTTTAATTTCGAATTTTAGTGCTTTCTAAACTGTATTCTTGCTTGAACTCTTTCGAATTCATATTGAAATCCAATTTAGGGATTTATTTTATTTTTAATATCGAGTTTTAATTAATCTTGTGTTATGTTCTATGTGAACTCTTCTTCCAATATTCTTTAATTCTGAATATCAATAATTCCTTAAAATGTTTGGAAATTGTAATAAAATGTAATATTGGGATTTATTTTATTTTTAATTCCAAATTGTAATTAATCTTGTGTTATGTTTTAGATGGAATCTTCTTTTAATATTTCTTATTTTTAATTCCGAATTTCAGTAATTTTTAAGTTGTATTTCTATTTATACTATTTTTTTTGTTTGATTAATATGGGAGTTTCGAGACTCTAGAGCGGACGTGGCGACTTCTGATTCCGGCGACCTGGTTGTAATTTTCTGATTGCCAACAGGCGTATGTCAATTTGTTTTGACCTAATTTTTGTTTGTTATTGCACGTGCTATCGGTTTGCTTTCACCAATCCGATTTGAGTAGTATCTATTTGGATATGAATTCTGACCATCATATGAATTGGTATGTGAATAGGAATCTGTAAAAGTTTCCTACTCTAGAAAGGCTATAGAAATCTCTATGTTGCTGTCAATAATTCGTGTAATATAATAGGGTCTACATATGTGACTATCGTCACATTTTGGACCAAAAATATGGCGAATGTTAAACCACACAAAACAAACAATCGTACAAGCAAAACGTGTGCAAAAAGCCCAAGATACTGGGCACGCAAGATAAACACTTCCAAAAGATAAAAGAAAATTTGGACACTAGATAAACACTTCCAAAAGATAAAAGAAAAATTACTAAATCATATCTAATTAACGCTGGGGTTGATCCTAAGGAGATACCACTTCCTCATGAATTTATCTTGAATCGTGACCTTTTGGCTCAACTTTATCCTAGTTTTGCCGAAGGAGCAACCCAAGAAACCGAGCGCGAAAAGAAAACTTCTTACCGGATGCGCAAGAAAGCCCACGTTGCGAACCCGTTAAGAATACACACGGGTAAGCAAGAGCCCAATAAAGAAAAGACATAAATAACTATTCAATAAAAAAGCCCATGTTATCCACAGCCCAGTTAAACAAAAAATAGTTCATCTTGAACTACAAGAAAAATAACCCATGTGCAATCCCATTAATGAACATCAAAAAGAGATATCATAACAACTCCTTCTCTACCCCCAACACCCGCAACAATACAGATGGGTGAGAACTCCAGAACAAAAAAATTGGAAAGAGCTCGTGAAGAGAACACGATGGAAAAACCTGAGAGCTCAAAACACAAGTATCTATCTCCAGAAAAGCAGATCAAGTTGAACATGCAGATGGGAGAGCACAAACGCAAGAGCAACTTTGGCTTCTCCAGGTAGGAAACTTACAATACCTGTCAAAAAGTGTGAAGATTATGAGTACCATATACCCACACGGCTAGCTTATCCAACTGACTATAGGGTATAGGTTATGATTCATGATTATGTAATCGGCGTAGGACTTAAGTATTACGTTACCTTGTGTAATAAGGAACGGCTTATAGTCCTGAGTCAAGAATACTGTGGAGTACTATATAGTATATTGTTAGGTCTCCGACTTGTGAGCCTACTCTCTAAACCTATAAAGGAGGGTAGGACGTTCCTTGAGGGGCATAGAAACAATAGCAATTAGCTAGGTTTTCTTCATATACAACCTGATCAAGAGATCAATAAACCACTCGGCGGATCTAATCCCCGAAACAGGAGTAGGGTATTACTTCTTTATAGAAGGCCTGAACATGTCTAAATCCCTTTGTCAACTAACTCATCGTGTTTGGCACTTGATCGTTACCCCCAGTTTCTTATTGCCGAAATCAAGTTTCGACAGTTGGCGCGCCAGGTAGGGGTTGCGTCAAGTTTTCTTCTTCGTTTCGCCGACTAGCACGATGAGATCTTCATCAGGCATCGACGACTTCGCCTTCCCTGCTGGGCAGGCATTTCGCTTCGGCAGCTTCGACTTCATCACCAACAATTTCGGCAAGATTTCTCTCCTTGACTCGGATGCGAACTAGTCGGGAGGGGAAAACTACTCGGCACTGTTCGGGCTACCAAACGACGCTGAGATCTACTACAATCTTTTATCTTCCGAGGTTGAATCAATCCACTCGGGAGAATCTTCTTCATCATCATCATGCTGCGGTCCGAGCCCTAGGGAGATCGCCGTCATGATTCAACCACTCGTATCGTGCTCATCTACTGAGATCGCTGACTACCTCAGCTCTTCCGACTTCGACGACCTCTACGACATCTCCACGGAGGAACTCGACGACTCCGACTTCGACAACGACTACGCTCTGATGTTCTTCAACATCCTCATGGCCGAAGTAGCGGAGACCGACTCCGCCGTGGCCCGTAGGATTGCAGAAAAGGAACGAGCCAAGTTCGAAGAGGAGCGCAAGCGTAAAGAGGAAGAACGCAAGCGTACAAAGGAAGAACTCAAGTGCAAGGAGGAGGAGCTCAAGCGAAAAGAAGAAGCCGACAAGAGAAAACGAGATCTGAGGACGGCTGGGCGCTCTGCTCGCGAGGCCATACTCCAGACCCGAGTCGACAATGCCAACATCTTCCTCACGCCTCAACAGAACGCGGTCGCAGCTCTCACCCTCATCGACACCGTCATCGAGGTGGCACCCCCGGCATAACTCCAATTCTACACAAAGTCAAGACTATCATCGCAGCCACAGCCATCGGCGCTCCTACAGGCTCTGCTCGGAGAGCTACCGAGTCCATCGCCGAGACACCCGAGAGCAGCCGCTTACCACCGATGCGATCTAAAGACTACCGGAGACCCAACCTCAACAAGACACCCACCAAGTCCAAAGACCCTCGTCATTACGCAATGTGGAAGCATCAAGAACAATTGGCCGACTCTCGTGAGAGAGGTCACGGCCGGCCATCCGTCCATGATCAGATTCGTTATGGCAATAATTCTAACTACCAGAGTGGCTCTCGAAGGCCCACGCCGAGTGACTTGATGGAGGTACTTGACCGGCGTCATCGCGAGCGCAACAAGGCCTATCATGAAGACCGAAGGAGTTCACCCGACAACTATGACGATGGAGTATCCGCGTTCACTCGGGACCTGCGTCGAGTGGATTGGCCGAGTGGATTCAAGCCCACTGGGATTGACAAGTATGACGGCAAAACCGACCCCGAGTCACGGTTAACCGTCTACACCCTCGCCATCCGCTCAGCAGGAGGAGACAGCAAGGCCATGGCAAACTACTTGCCCGTTGCTCTCACCGACTCAGCCAGGAACTGGCTCACAAGCTTACCAAGAGGTTCGATTGATTCGTGGAGCGAGCTTCGGGACTATTTCATCGCCAATTTCCATGGCACTTTTGAAAGGCCCGGAACCCACTTCGATCTTTACAATGTGATCCAGAAGCCCGACGAGTCATTGAAAGACTACATTCGGCGTTTTTCGGAGAAGCGAAACAAGATCCCCGACATCACCGACGACATCATCATAGCGACATTCCAGAACAGTGTCCGCAATGAGTTGCTGATTGGTAAATTCGGACGTAAGCCTCCAAGGATAGTCAAGAAGATGTTCGAGACAGCCAACTCCTACGCCAAATCAGATGATGCCTCACGACAGGAGAAGCATGACAAGCAATCCGGGAGTAGCTGGCGCCCAAGAAGGACAATGGCAACGGCAACGGCAACAACGGCCAAAAAGATCGCAAGCGTAAGCCCGAGGATCTAGTCGCCGTAACGTCTAACTACCAACAACAGCGTCCCCGAGTCACCGCCTACGACAGGATCATGAACGCCCAATGCACTCATCACCCAAATCACAAGCATGCGGCTAAAGATTGTTTTATCTACAAACAGTTCGTTGAGCAATACGCAACTCAACTTCACCAGAAGCCGTCAGATGGAGCCGGCACCTCAGGAACCAAGAAGGACGACCCAGCTGCTGGCTCAGAGCCTTTCCAAGATCACAGGACCGAGTTAAACCACATTTTTGGAGGGCCGCTAGCATATGAGTCGAAGAGGAAGCAGAAGCTGACCGACAGGGAAATCAACGCAGTACAGCCTAAAGTCCCACATTACTTACCATGGTCGGAGGTGGCTATCACGTTCAACCGCTCGGATCATCCTAACCGAGTGGTTCACCTGGGGCGGTATGCCCTGGTACTAGACCCGGTGGTTCGCAACGTCAAGCTCAATCGTGTCCTCATCGATGGTGGTAGCGCCCTCAACATCCTCTTCGCCAAGACTTTGGACGAGATGCAAATCCCGAGATCTGAATTGAAGCCGAGTTCAGCCCCTTTTCATGGAGTCATCCCAGGGCTGTCATTTACGCCACTCGGGCAAATCACCCTTCCGGTCACCTTCGGCACTCGAGAAAACTTTCGGACAGAGAACGTCAGCTTTGAAGTTGCTGATTTCGAGGCAGCTTATCATGCAATTATTGGAAGATCTGCGCTTGCCAAGTTTATGGCGGTCCCGCACTACACCTACCTCATGATGAAGATGCCCGATCCCAATGAAGTCATCTCCTTGCGCAACGACGTCAAGCAAGCCTTCACCTGCAACAAGGAAAGCTACGACATGGCCCAAACTCGTGAGAGATTACTTGGCCAATAGGAGGTCCGACTGGCTACATCAACATCAGGCGAAGGCGAGATCCCAGCAAAGAAGATAGCCAAATCGGGAGAAGGCGACGTCAAGACAAAGAAGATTCCCCTTGATCCCTCTGATCCCTCTAAAACTACTGTAATAGGCGCCGAGTTAGATCCCAAAAAGGAAAGCGCGTTCATCACCTTTCTACAAAATAATAAAGATAAATTTGCTTGGAAACCATTTGATATGCCTGGTATTCCTAGAGAGGTGATTGAGCACTCATTAAATGTTAAAGAGAATGCGAAACCTATAAAACAACGACTCTGCCGTTTTGCCCAAGATCGAAGGGATGCTATCAAGGAAGAACTCGCCAAGCTCTTGGCGGCTGGATTCATCAAAGAAGTTTACCACCCCGACTTGTTGGCCAACCCGGTCCTGGTTCGGAAGAAGACAGGGCAATGGCGTATGTGTGTAGATTACACCGACCTCAACAAGTCTTGCCCTAAGGATCCCTTTGGTTTGCCCCGTATTGATCAAGTCGTCGACTCAACAGCCGGCTGCGAGCTTCTGAGCTTCTTTGATTGTTACTCGGGATATCATCAAATCAGCTTGAAGGAGTCCGACTGCCTGCAGACATCATTCATTACCCCGTTCGGAGCTTATTGTTATATCACAATGCCCTTTGGCCCCAAGAACGCCGGAGCTACTTATCAGCGTATGATCCAGAGATGCCTTCAGACCCAACTCGAAAGAACGTGGAAGTTTACGTCGACGATGTTGTCATCAAGACTAAGCAGAAACAGGATTTGATCGCCGACTTGGAAGAGACTTTCTCAAATATTCAAGCCTTCAGGATGAAGTTGAATCCGGAGAAGTGCACTTTTGGTGTGCCGTCAGGCAAGTTTCTTGGCTTTATGGTGTCTCACCGAGGCATTGAAGCCAATCCAGAAAAAATCAACGCTTACTGGTTGTATGGCAGCGCTAAGTCGTTTTTTTTCTAGACTTGGTGAACGAGGCATGCCCTTTTTCAAATTGCTCTAGAAGACGGACGAATTTCAATGGACCTCGGAGGCCTAGAAAGCTTTTGAAGACTTCAAGGACTTCCTCACAATGCCACCCGTGTTGTCGTCACCTTACCCTCAAGAACCTTTGTTGCTCTACGTTTCTGCAACCTTTCAGGTGGTCAGCATGGTTTTGGTCGTTGAACGCGAGGAGGAAGGACGAGCTCAAAAAGTTCAAAAGCCAATCAACTTCGTTAGCGAGGTGCTGGCTGGATCCAAAACATGTTACCTCCAGGTACAAAAATTATTATATGGAGTCTTAATTACCGTCAGGAAGTTAGCCCATTATTTTCAAAGTCACTCGGTTACTGTGGTCACGTCTTTTCCACTCGGCGATGTCTTCCATAATCGGGAGGTTTACTAGGCGCATTGCGAAGTGGGCTTTGGAGTTGATGCCACTGGATATTGCTTTCAAAGCCAGAACGTCTATAAAATCTCAAATCCTGGCTGACTTTGTGGCCGAGTGGACCGAGCGTCAAGAAGATGTACCTAGGAAGGAGCTGCAATATTGGACCATGCATTTTGTGGGTCTAAACGGGTCACCGGCTTAGGAGCAGGAGTTGTCTTGATTTCCCCGACTAGGGAGAGGCTATGGTATGTTCTTCTTATATATTTTTCTGCTTCACACAACATGGCCGAGTACGAAGCTTTACTTCATGGGTTACGGCTTGCTGTGTCTCTCGGCATAAGTCAGATGGTTGTACGAGGAGATTCCCAGTTGGTGGTAAATCAAGTAATGAAGGACTGGCCTTGTTTAAACGACAACATGGCAGCTTATCGTCAAGAAGTTCGCAAGCTAGAGGACAAGTTTGATGGCTTGGAGTTATCTCATGTTTTAAGGCACAACAATGAGGCGGCAGATCAATTGGCACAATTTGGTTCCAAACGAGAAGCAGCCCTGACTGATGTTTTTGTAGAACACCTCTATGAACCGACTGTTGCTAAAAAATCAGTTGCCAATGAAGAAGTTACAGACCAGGTCGCCATGCTCGACACCGACTGGAGAACGCCGTTTATCAATTTTCTGACTCGGCGGGAGCTGCCCGAAGACCGAGATGATGTAGAGCGAGTCCGACGTCGTAGTCAGAGTTATGTCATGGTTGACTCGGAGTTGTACAAGAGAAGCCCATCTGGAGTTTTGTTAAGGTGTGTTACGCCTGAGGAGGGACGACAATTGTTGCAGGATATTCACTCGGGAATTTGCGGCAGTCAGGCTGCAGCACGTACTTTGGTGGGCAAGGCTTACAGGCAAGGTTTTTTATGGCTCACGGCGGTCTCCGACACAGACAAAGTGGTCCACACATGTGAAGGTTGTCAGTTCTTCTCTCAGCAGATTCATGTTCCGGTCCAAGAGTTACAAACAATCCCATTGTCATGGCCTTTTGCGGTATGGGGCTTGGACATGGTTGGTCCTTTCAAAAAGGCTCCAGGAGGATTTACACATTTGTTCGTCGCAATTGACAAGTTCTCCAAGTGCATTGAGGCTAGACCGGTTGCTACAATAACCGCGGATAAGGCGCGAGATTTTATTTTAAAAATTGTGCATCAGTTTGGTGTTCCTAACAGTATTATAACCGATAATGGAACTCAGTTCACCGGTGGCGTCTTCAAAGAATTCTGTGAAGATTTTGGAATCAAGATTTGCTATGCATCGGTGGCATACCTCAGAAGCAATGGACAGGTTGAACGTGCCAATGGTATGGTTCTTCAAGGTATCAAGGCCCGAGTGTTTGATAGACTAAGCCCTTATTCTGGAAGATGGATCCAAGAGTTACTTTCGGTATTATGGTCATTGCGGACTACGTCCAGTCGGGCTACTGGCCAATCACCTTTCTTCTTAGTCTATGGGGCTGAAGCAATGTTGCCGAGTGAGATGGAGTTCGAATCTCTTCGAGTTCACAGTTTCAATGATGAACGTTATAATCAAGACCGAGTTGATGATTTGACCCAACTGGAAGAGGCTCGTGAAGCTGCATTGGTTTAGTCGGCAAGGTATCTTCAAGGACTTTGACGTTATCATAATCGAAACGTTCGGTCACGAGCTTTTATTGTTGGAAATATGGTTCTACGAAAGATTCAGACGACGAAGGATAGACATAAGTTATCTCCATTATGGGAAGGACCATATATAATTGCTGAGGTCACTTGGCCAAGAGCATATCGTTTGAAGCGTGAAGATGGGACTATGGTGGAGAATTCATGGAACATTGAACACCTTCGTCGTTATTATACTTAAATTTACTGTATCATGTTCTTCTTGACTGTCGATTTCAAGTAAGTTGCCTTCTTGAGTTGTCAATCGGGGGCTATGCGTATCAATAAAGCATCATGTTTTTTTATCAATAATGACTTGCTTATACTTGGTTTATCATTGTTTGTTGTTCTGGTTTGAGTTAAGTAAATAAGGACTGAAAATTTTTTAATGGCTTAATCAAGTTTAGACTTGGTGACAGTCGGACGAAAATTTTTAAGAAATTAAATACGAAGATTCAAATTAGGGCATAGACATAAATAAACTGAATATTTACAAGTTTGATTGCAAGAGTTATTTACATCAAAAGCTTCATCCTTGGAAGTTTTCAACTACATCGACAGCAATCTTCTTGGCCGATTCCTGTGCTTCATTTATCAGCTCTACGGCTTGTTCATCTGTGGTGCCATCAGCAAAACCATCTCCTATGGAATTTATGTCCACTCGGGGATAAAGAGATTTAGTCATTGCAAGGGTTTGGCTTGCACTCATGGTTGCAGCATCAGCGATATTTTCTATATACTTTTTTGGAGCTGTCTTGAGTTTATCAAAAATTTCTACAGCATCCATAGCACTTGTTCCAAGGCCGTTTTCATAGATTGCTGATAATATCGGTGTAGCTGCATTGGCAATGTCATCCCTGACTCTTTCAGCTCTCCGGACTTTTTCAGCAAAGACTTCAAATTGAGCATGGGATTTAATCTTATTAGCTACAAGTTTGATATGATTCAGATTATACAAATGACCAACATCAGTTAGATCAAGGAGTATGAGTTTCAGGGGTTACCTTCAATTTCTTCTAAAGCTTTATCTTTGTCAGACTCAAGCTTTGCGTTGTCAGTTTCTGCCTTCTTTAGTTGTGCCTTGAGGGAGTCGATTTCGTATATGTTGGCTACAACATGAAGATTTGGAGTTATTGAAGTCGAATGGATTAAACAAGAACAAACGAGTTGGTTTTTATTACCTCCGATTGAACCACGGAGTTTCAGGTTCATATCTCGAAGTTTGTTGATTTCTTCCCGAAGGACGACTTCTCTAGCTGCAGCCTCTTCTTTAGCTTCTTTGAGATCCTGCTGGATGTTTTCTAAAGAATTGATATGAGGCACCAGTTTTTCTAGAGTGTGTGACTTGGCCAGTGAGCGACGATATATTCTCTACATTATGAAAATTGAGTCGGTTGTTTATAAAAGGCTATGCAATTGAGATATGAGAAATTTATTATACGTTCATCAGCCGAGTGGATTCATTGAGGTTGGCGACAAGGAAATCGCGTTCTTCAGCTTCTTTTTGCTTGTTTAATACGATGCCCTGCTTTTTGCTTTCGACATCCCGCCACTCGATCTTGATCGGAGGCACTGAGTCCTCTGTGGATTTCAGTCGTGTAATTTCTTCTTCTTCGGCTGTTTGATTTAAGGATGATGAATAAAGATGGAAGTCGGACGATATGTTTGAGGCAAGAATTTGATAAGATATTGAAGGTTACCTATTGTTGCTTCGGATTGGTTTCCTTGAGTGGCAGTATCCTTGGTTGATTGATCCTTGTTGGTTTCCTCAGTCTTTGGTGTTGGATCTTCAACCAGAGTTTCTTGCTTGCCTTGGTCTTGTTTTTCCCTCACCGACTGGTTTTCAGTCGGGGGTCCTTGAGCTGATGCTTGATTAGCAGAGTCTGACTGGTTTCCAGTCGGGGGCTCTTGACTAGCAGTTGGGGGCTCTTGTTCAGGGATGGCTTCATCTGGGAGAGGGTTCTGGGACCCTTGTTTTGCAGACTCTGATTTCTCTGGTGTTATGGATGGATTTATTTTCTCTGTCTGCTCGGTGGGATCTATGTCTTAAGGTTTTCTGTAGAAGAACATAAAGATGATTAAAGTGGAATCAAGCAGGTTTTCAATGACAAGATGAATTCGGTCGTGTGAAGGATACTTCTTGGATTTTCTGATTTTTGGGACAGATCTTGTGGATGGCCTAGGAGAGCTTATGTTGGCTTTTGGAGTCTGGATTTCTTCAACTTCTTCATCCGAGTCATCCACGACCAGTTTCCTTTGCTTGCTGGCGCGTTTGCTAGTTTCCTCAATGGCAGCTGCAACTCTTTTGCTTTTAGCTTGAGGTTTGATCTTTGGGCTGCCAGTTGATTTCTTGTTAGCCGGCTGAGATGGTATATTTTCATGATACACTTTGTAAGGCTGGGAGATAATCAGAGCATTTGCCTGCAAGTAATGTTCTTAAGGATCATTGAAGATGATGGGCAGATTGAAAGGTGGTTAAAGATGCAGAGTGTACTTACCGAAGGAGGCGGTCGATGAAGATGGAAGGGAACAACAGGCAGCTTGTTGCTGTAGTCTACTGCAATTCCAGAGGAGAAGATCTTGTACATCCGAGCACACAAGACTTGGAAATTCAGGGATTCCTTGTCCTCCCGATTGGGATCACTCTGACCTTCATATTCAAACGCTGGTTTGGATCTTTCTTTGATAAGCGCCAGTTGGCATTTGATGAAGTGCCGAGTGATCTGTTCTCCTTGAAGACCCTTATTCTTCATCTCGAGAATTTTAGCCAGAAGATTGTTAGCTTCTATCCAATCTTGGTTTTCTGGCAGAGCATTCCAGTTGGCTCGTTGGATTGGTGGGAGACCAATGAAGTCGGGCAAGCTGGGGGCTGGGTTTGAGATATAGAACCAGTTCGCATGCCAGCCCTTATTAGAAGATTTCAAAGGAAGTGAAAAGTAGTCTTTGCGGAGAGTACTGCGGAGTTGAAATCCGGCGCCGCCAACAATGCAAGGATTGTCCCTGGTTGGGTGGGCCTTAAGAGAGAACATGCAGCGGAAGAGATTGAAATGGGGATAGATTCCTAAGAAGGCTTCACATACATGGATAAAGATGGCAATGTGCAGTATGGAGTTTGGATTTAAGTGGTAAATTTTGAGACCGTAGTAATCAAGGATACCACGAAAGAATTCGGAGGTGGGCAGACCAAATCCGCAATAGAAAAAGTGGGTGAAAACTACGATCTCACCGGTGTTTGGAGTTGGAAACTCTTCGCCGTATGCTGGGCGCCAGCCGATGATCTCCTTGGCAGGAAGAACTCCGTCTTTCACCATCTCTCGCAGGGTTGATTCTTTCACATCTGATGTTGCCCATTGGTCGAAGGGAATTTCTCTTTCTTCCGCCATGGATGAGGTTTGTAGGGGATAGAATCAGGTGTTGGGAGCAGAGATTCTTGGAGGAGATGTTTGTGGTTTGATGCATCTGGTGGAGTTTGATGGAGCTTTGAGTTTCTGGATGGATGGATTTGGATGAGCTCGTGTTCTAGGTTTCTTCGGGAGAGTTTGTGAACAGAAGCGCGAAAGGGAAAATTTTCAGAAGATGAAGCCTATAGGTGTTCTTCCTATAGGTGACTCCAGGTCGTCGTGGACACTGCACCACTTCCATCCCCTCACTGTGCAGCAATGAAGCAGACAAGGCTCATCGACGACCGGATCTGCACGGCGATGACTGGTCTTCTCCCTGCAGCTGGATTCAGTCTGGGTTGCCACATCTCGCCCATTTGGCATATGATATTTTTATTCCGTGTGATAGAGATCTGTATCTAATTTTTTTAATCCTGTATGGATAAGTATTTGTCCATCATCATTAAATGTACCTATGCTGCTATACATGCAGTACAAAAAATACTTCCATTTGTTTATCCTAGCAACTCCAATCCTCGCACATAGAAATTGTGTAAATACATGGTACTAACAATACTACTATCAAAAATAAAAACATTACTAACAGTACGAGGGTTTATTTCACTAAGCAGTAAAATGATTACTAATGGTAAGAAAATAATTCACTAAGATATCTATCAATCAACCAATCAAGAGAGATACGGATGAGTACCGCATCCAATTCTATGCATAGTAATCTTTTTACTTGTAGCGTACTATGTCATGTATAAAGGCTTAGTAATCATTTTACTGGACGTTTATTTTGAAAAGATGCAGGGATAGAATATACGATCCAATTTCTACGCTGAGTAATTTCATTACTTGTAGTGTTCTATGTCACGTAAAAAGGTTTAGTAATCATTTTACTGGACGTTTATTTTGAAAAGGTGTGAGAATGGGTACAACATCTAATTTCTACATATAGTAATTATTTTACTTACAGTGTACTATATCACATATAAAGGCTTAATAATCATTTTACTGGACGTTTATTTTGAAAAGGTGCGGGGTGGGAAGTGTCCAGGAGCGGCTGGGCTAGAAAAGGGGGGGGGGGGGTTGGGGGGGTGGGGTGTGTTGGTGGGTGGGGGGAGGGTGGGGGTTGGTGGGTTAGAGGGGTTGGGGTGTATGTGAGGGGAGCGCCTTTAGTTATCGCGTACCCCAGACGTGGTTTAGCACATCCCTATATATATATATTATATCTATATAACTAAAACGCTCCCCTCACATACACCCCACCTCTCCCCACCCGCCCCCACCCCACACCCCTCACCCCTCACCCCGCACTTTTCAAAAATAATGTATAGTAAAGTAATTATTGCAGGATTGTTTGTGACACAATATACTATAAGTAACATATTTACTATACGTAGAAATTGAACGATGTACCCATCCCGCACCTTTTTCTAGCCCAGCCACCAACAATGATAGGTGTGATTTTAGTAATTCATTTACTATCAGTATGTTTAGTTTCGATAAGTAATATAGTTACTATTCTTGTAATTGGTCCCGCAAAAAACCACCCAGTATCACAAGTACATCTTGTGAAGCCATTAAAGGTGGGATTGAGTAAGACAATTACTATCAGTATTTGTGGTTTCAATTAGTAAATGAATTACTATTTATGTAATAGGACCCACAAAAAAACCATCTGACCTATGTGAATTCGCAAGGTGGCAAGTTTTTACTCCAGTCTTCTATTAGTAAACAACTTACTTTCAAGTTAGAAGTAAAATATTGAACTAGCAACAAATTTTACTTCTGTCTTCTCTTAGTAAAAGAATTACTTTGTGCTTTTATTTTCTCACCTTCCTTCCATAAATAAATTACTCCTGGACATTTTTCTTTCAAGTCATAAATTACTCCCAGATTGCTGAAGTAAAGATTTATGAACATCTGAGAATTGTTTGAACAAGTTTTAGTATTACAACAACTGTTTGATCACAGACGCAATGCGATATATTGGTAGAATACACAAAAACAAAATAAAAAATTACAACACCATCAATGATGGATATGGTGAAGGAGATCGATGCCAGGACTAATATGGCGATGTGGATAAGGGCCAACACACGAGTCAATGCTTGTACGAAACCCACGAGCAAGACGACACAAGTGACACATATCGACGCCAAGTCGATAAAGCGTTACAGATTCCCTAGGCCTCCCCATCGACATATATCCATCATCCCACGGACATATAGAGAGACATCCCACGACCACCTGCATATAAAAAAAGATAACATCATCTAAGTGAGAAAAGTCTTTAATTTACACTCATAAATGACTCTAAATGAGATATGATTCTCTGAAGAAGAAATATAATGCTTCATAAAAAAAGGAGCTACTATTTTAGGTTCCTTTATGTCTACTTTTAGCCAACAATTACAAGTGAGGGGTGTTATATTCAAGCGTATCAATGAGACATAGAAATATATAAACTTGAATATACTAGGAATATATTATATTGAATCTACAGCTGATTTTTTTTGGAAGAAGGTACTGTATTTTTATTAGAACACATGTTTAACATAATTGTAATCTCTCTCCACGTAGAGATGAGTAATATATGTCCAGCTTTACTGAACATGTTCAATTGTTCATATCGCACTCAAATAAATTGACCAGGCAACAAAAGGAAAAACAAGACAACATATGCACTTGAAACTGAGAGAAAATATCATCTGCACATTATGATATCCAAATGTACATAAAAAAAGTTAGAGCAAAAATCTAGCTGCCCCCCTTGAGACGAACAAGCGTAACACATTTAGAAAACCTTAAAAAATCAAAGAAAATCAAACAGATAGTAGAAGTAGCAACAATAATCTCCGATATCTCTGCCAGCTAGAACATAGACGCAAGCTTGTTAGCATAAACGAATGGACATATACTCATTTTGGATCTTACACAAAAAACAGAAAGAAAGTTTAAGCTTAAAATCGATAGAAATCAAGATTCATGAATTAGTTTCTGAAGCTATTAATTTGAAGTGACGAAGATGTCTTTCTCAATCACCAACCAAAAAACAAGAAATCAAGCATCACATCACAACTCACCAAGCAGATCCTTGGTCGTTGCCTTGTAGATAGGCAAGCATCACATATCAACGAACCTCGATGTCGTAGCAACCAAGCATGTAGCCACCGCTGCCTCGATGTGGTCGGCAGGTCGGGGTGTGGGCGTTGCAGTGCAGGAGTTTGACTGTTGGCTCCTTGTAGACTTTCCTCTCACACCCGACCGTCGCTGCTCCAAGATCCGGCAACAGTGGGAGTGTGGCCACGGCAAAAACCGGCCGGACCAAGAAGCATCGCTGTTCCCCATGGTCAACAAATAGCAGCAATGGTCAACAAAGACACAGATAAAGTGAATTACGTAGAGTAGCATATAATTCATCAGATGGAAATTTTTGAGGCATCTAACCTTTCTAGCTACATCCATCCCACTGAGATCATCACGTGGATCTACCAAAATTAAACACCTGACGCTACTACAGAAACAGCCTTTCCGTGCGGGCCGAAAGGCACCTTTCCGTGCGGAAGGCCTGCCCGCACGCGCGAAAAGGTCTGGGAAAAGACCATTTTCGCGTGCGGTCGGCCCAACCGCACGGGAAGATCCATTATCCCGTGCGGGCCGCTTAAGCAGACCGCACGGGATAAGCGATCTTCCCGTGCGGTCACGTTAAGTGGACCGCACAACATTCTCTTATTCCGTGCGGTCCACTTAACGCGACCGCACAGGATAAGCGATCTGCCCATTTTTTTATGTGCATATAAAATAGTATTTTATATGTTGGTTTATTATTTTATGTGAATATATTACCTTATCTCTCCCCTCTCTCTCTCCGTCTCTCTCACTCTCAGTAATAGTATACATACACATGGCTCGTATTAAGAATATTGAACGTAATTAATTATTTTTTCATGGAATTAAGATATTAAATTTGTACGCATGCATCACATATGTATATAATATACGTATCATCGCGTCTCGCAATTTACAGAAGTTTAAAAAACCACATAAAATATATCCTTAATTAGAAATATTTGTACTAGCTAGCTACTATACATATGTTCTTTTTCCCACTCTCTAAGTCGTTTGAAGGTATCCTCCGTCGCAAGCTGGCTCTCCGGATCGTAGAAATCGCCCAAATGGTTGCAGACATCGCGGCGGATGAAGCGGCAAATATCTGCACACAAGTTTAGTATGGTTCGATCGTCGAACCGGTTCGCTACAACTGGAACGGACGGATCTGTTTCAGAAGGAATACACATTGTTATAGTTAGGAAAGTTATAAAAGATCTTATAATGTGTGAAAAGATATTTTCTCTCGACTTACTTCTTCAAACTTTGTAGTGTATCTCCCGTTGAGTCTAAGCATCTCGCATACGTAGTATCCGCATAAATTAGTCTGTGGTGGTTGCTTAAAACACTATGTTGAAAAAAATTGTATACTTCAATATTTTGAGTGAAACAAGTATATGTAAGAAATGTCGGAACAAGAGACATGTAATTACCGGCCATCTTGTCTTCACGAGAAGCTTCTTCTTTTGTGGATTATTGATTGGTCCACCGTGGTCTACGTAATATCTGTGTGCTCTATAAAGACAAAACAATTATTTGAGTCAATTATGTGTATTCGAGAGTACAATAGCCAACATTTAGTAAATGGTGCATAACAGGACTTACAAATTTAATATAACGAGAAACTCTGTAAATGTTTCCTCGCCATAGTGCGCCGGATCCAGCACTACGGCCAGGTGGTCCCGTGGATATATCAGAAAAAGTATGTAATGATCGCTGCAAAGAAGATATGTTAGTTGTATGTGATATCGTACTAAAACATAAGTACTACAGAAGAATCATAACGTACCGCAGCGCGTAAGGGACGAAGAGGACAGTTTTGTCTTTGTGCGCAACCATCGCTCTGCCCAAGTACAGTGCTACGCCGACCATCTTTTTCTTGTGCATTTTTTCGACGACCTCTTTTTTCTCGGACGTCGTTTTACCTTTGAGCTCAGCGGAATCTGCACGAATATTCACCGTGTGTTCCGTCCAGCAAACCCTTGTTGGGTTTATGTATCCTACTGGATGGTTGGCCTTTTCAGCGGCGTGGAATTGCATCCTAAGTAATAAAGCGGGTAATTTATCAGAAGTTAGTTAGCAAATGAATTAATATATGACATTAATTACGAATGACTTACAGGCAAAATGCAGCAACGAGATTTATATCCATTTTGTCCAGCTTGAATAATGCGTGAAGGTCGTTGAAATCGATTACCAACATCCCATTTGGGCCACTGGTGAAAGCGTTATCCGGGACCTTCACAGTAATCATGCCCAGGCCTTTTTTAGATGCCTTCAGATACCAGTCATGCATCAGCCTCATTTCCCAAGGCAGGCCTTCCATGAGCTTCGGGGGCAGGAACGGCTTCCCGTGCACGTACTTTGTTGGCACCTCGTCGGAAGTCCAGTTTTGCAGGTCCTCCATTTGATTTTTCACCGATTTTTGTGAATCCGACAAATGTGGAGTTTCATCCTGCTTCTTGTCAGTCGACGCTCTCCCCCTGAAAGCCTGGAATACTAACCTTTCCTCGTATACGGCCATTTTTTCCTTATCATAAGTTGACCTAATCATTGTCGGGATAAGCCGACGAGGTTCAAGCTTGGTCGGACTTGGAAGACTTGCGCTTCTCATAAGAGGCCTTTCAGGTAGCGCCAATGCAGACTGTGGTGTCAGAGGAGGTTGTTCTGCTTGGACTTCAGGGGCTGATAGATGTGGTGAACCTGGACCTAAAGGATTAGGGGAGGAGGGATGTGGGGAGGCAGGCCTATTAGTTGGCGAATCTTGCCCTGGTGGAGAAGGTGGTGCAGGCGCAGCAGCTATCTTTGGAGCCGGCGGGCGTGGGGTTGAAGGCGATGGACCGACCAGCAGTATATCTCGTCGATGCCATAGTATCAACTGATTCACCGCATCCCCAAGCAATTGTATCCCGTCCGGTGTTGGAATATCTATCTCTAAACTGGTATGCTCTGCATGCACCTTGGCCACTTGGACCCTTGCATATTCTTCAGGGATTAGCGTGTTCTGAATTTGGCGCCCTGGTATCGCAAGCCCTGTACCCACCTCCTTTGTCTTCCCGGCCCTTCCTATCGGCACGAGCAGGCTGCACGGCGTCGGGCCAGTTATGTTGTCTACTGGATAAGGTGCGGTGTCCACTGACCCGACACTGCTTGGCACCTGTACTGTGGGTTCTTCGGATTGCTGGAACAAGTGCGGGAAGGCTTGACGATTTTGAGCAACAAGAGAGTAGAAATGTTGTTCAACTTGTTTTGCTATCCTCTCTTCCAATTTCTGTTTGTACCTGTCCCGTTTCTTATAACCCTTAGCTTCCTCCGGAAACCCTTCCTTCCAGCTCGTCCTTGACGATAGGCCCCTTACTCGTCCGGAATGTTCAGGGTTGCCTAATGCAGCTGTTAGTTGATCATGTTCTCTCTTGGCAATGAATTCCCCTGTTTTCTCTTTTTCCGCAATGTCCTTAAGACTACTGGTCACACGCTCGATATCCGGATCCTCGAACTGGATCTCTCCCGCATCGGTGACTTGCCCTGTGCTCCGTGCCCAAACCCAGTTTTTGCTTCTTTCCTTTAGGGCATCTACAAGCAGGGGCTTGCCTTGGGCGGCAAACTTCTCTTCAGTTGCTCGCCACTTCTCTACGTGGCCATCGTAGCCGCTCGAGCCCAACCGGTGCGGGTATTTGTTCCTTTTAGCTAGATCGGACATCTTTTTCCTCCGCGCTAAGGCTTCCGGGCTTGTCATCTTTGCGACAAAGGTGTCCCATTCGGCCTGCGTAATACCACCGTAGTCGGCGAATGGACTCTTGTTCTGTTGCACGTAGTGAGTGTTCAAGTCCGATTTCCACTGCCTCCACCGATGCGCCATCGTTTTTAGGGCAAATTCTTTTCCCATAGCCTCTGAACCAGGCGGATAGACAAGCCACTTCTGTAACTCGTTCCACATGAAGTTCTTCATGTTGTCATCCACCTGCTCCCAGGAATCTACATTCAAAGGGCCGTGCGTTCTGGCCACCACACCGCAGGTGGTGCTGAATTTAGTCATTGCTACCTTGGGCTCTACTGGTTTCCCATCCTGGTTCAAAGAGGTGATGTAGTATGTCTCCTTGGGGGTTTGTGTCTTACTTCTCTTAGCACGTCTTCTCTTTTGACCGGACGTTTCTCCGGTGTCGGTTTCTACCGGACCGGACGTTGCCGTGTCCGTCTCGGCTTCGGCTATTACGGCAGACTTGGCAGCCTTTCTTTTTGTGTGGCGTCTTGTTTTCATCTGCTCGTACATCAGAAAAAGTTAAACGCGACCGAGAGTGAGACGGCTTAGTTTATAACACTACAACTCGACTTACTGCTTCCTCCATAGGGATGTAGTCAGGGTCTTCTTCAACCGGTGGTGCTGGCGTAACTTCGACATGGCACATCGGATCACTTGGTGTCTGCCATGTGCCTTCGCTCGAAACCTCTTGCGTTGGTTCGACGTTGGGTGCATCGGAGGGAGCTTTCTCGGTCGACATTTGATCTACGGTTGGTCGTAACACAATTAATTTTATTATCAACTTATTTTAACTAAAATACCAGGCGGAAGAAATATTATACATAATATTAACATTTTTAGAGTATTAAAATTTGGAGCAAAATTTAAACATCACATATATTATACATATATTTACAAACAATGCTAATATTATGTATAATACAAATATTATGTATATTAAAAAATGCTAAAATCATACATATATTAAAAAATGCTAAATATATATTAAAGTATATTATACATATATACATAAATAAACATCTAATTTACAAACATCACATATATTATACATATATTTACAAACAATGCTAATATTATGTATAATACAAATATTATGTATATTAAAAAATGCTAAAATCATACATATATTAAAAAATGCTAAATATATATTAAAGTATATTATACATATATACATAAATAAACATCTAATTTACAAACATCACATATATTATACATATATTTACAAACAATGCTAATATTATGTATAATACAAATATTATGTATATTAAAAAATGCTAAAATCATACATATATTAAAAAATGCTAAATATATATTAAAGTATATTATACATATATACATAAATAAACATCTAATTTACAAACATCACATATATTATACATATATTTACAAACAATGCTAATATTATGTATAATACAAATATTATGTATATTAAAAAATGCTAAAATCATACATATATTAAAAAATGCTAAATATATATTAAAGTATATTATACATATATACATAAATAAACATCTAATTTACAAACATCACATATATTATACATATATTTACAAACAATGCTAATATTATGTATAATACAAATATTATGTATATTAAAAAATGCTAAAATCATACATATATTAAAAAATGCTAAATATATATTAAAGTATATTATACATATATACATAAATAAACATCTAATTATGTATATATGTATGAAATGGCTTAATTAATACATATATTAATATATATGTATATGTATATTCAATATATATATGTATATTCAATATGTATATGTATATTCAATATATATATGTATATGTATATTCAATATATATATGTATATGTATACATATGTATATTCAATATGTATACATATGTATATTCAATATATATATGTATTAATTTTTCATCACTTCACATATCACAAATTTTTCATATATCACAAATTTTTCACAGAACACATTCACATATCACAAATTTTTCACATAACACATTCACACATTCACACATTCACATTTCATCACTGAATTCACATCACATATACTAACCACAGACGGCGGCGGTCGGTTGATGAGTGGCGGCGTTGATCGAGGCCGGTGTCGGCGAGAGAGAGAGAGAGAGCGGCGGCTAGTGGGTCGAGGCTCGGCGGTCGGGGAGCGGCGGCGGTCGGCGCTCGGCGGTCGGGGAGCGGCGGCGGTCGACGCTCGGCGGTCGGGGGCGGTCGGTGAGGACGGCGGCGACCGGGTCGAGGGCGGCGCGCGGGGCGGTGGGAGGAGGCGTCGGGGTCGAGGGCGGAGCGCGGGGCTGTGGGAGGCGGCGTCGGTGAGGCCGGCGGCGTCGGGGAGCGGCGGCGGTCGGCGCTCGGCGGTCGGGGTCGGTCGGTGAGGAGGGCGGCGCGCGGGGATGGGCGGCGCGGCGGGGGCCGGCGGCGATGGGGGGGCACAGATCTGGGTGGGGGGGCTTGAGGCCGGCGGGCGGGAGGACGCCGAGAGAGACAGAGATGGGCGGCGGCGCACGGCGGCTTAGAAAATTTCGGCAGCCTGGCGGCAGAGATCTGGACTCGTCGGGGACTTAGAAAATTTTAGGGATCCCGCGCGACTATATATAGGTTCCAATTATCCCGTGCGGGCGGCTTAAGAGCCCGCACGCAAAGATATCTTTCCGTGCGGGCCGCTTAAACCGCCCGCACGGAAATAAATCTTTCCGTGCGGGCCGCTTAAACCGCCCGCACGGAAATATGTCTTTCCGTGCGGGCCTCTTAAACCGCCCGCACGGAAAGACATATTTCCGTGCGGGCTCTTAAGCCGCCCGCACGGGATAATTGACGCCCTTATTTTAAAACTGTAAAACTAAAAAAGATATGAATACTAAAATATTTATTAACATATTAATTATTCCATTTATTAATTGTCCCATGTAAAATTTAACAAATATGAATGCACATGCTAACATATCAATGTAAAAAAATTCAATCAATATAAATTCGTCACATATTAATATATTAACATATAAAACCACACGTTCACTGGTAACCGCCCGCACGGGATAATCGCCACCCTTATATTTATAAAAAATATCAATGCACATATTAATTTTAGTAATATGTACATGTACATACTATTTTATTAACTAACATATTAATTGTTCCATTTATTAATTACTCCATGTAAAATTATAAAACTAAAAAAATATCAATGCACATATTAATTTTATTAATTAATGTAAATACTATTCCATTTATTAATTATTCCACGTGAAATTATAAACCTACAAAAATATCAGTTCAAATATTAATATATCAATGTAAATTGATCACATATTAATATATCAATTGATCACATATTAATTAATTAACATATTGATCATCCACAGAAATACCATAAGTTCGATATACTTATATACATTCAGTCGTAATACCATAATTAAGTTTGATACATTCGCTAGCAAAAACATATTGTACACGAAAAACAAACTAACGTTTCATAATTTTTGGATTAACATCCTTCCGCACGGATGCAAACTTTGATTCGTCGAGGACACTCTCAATGTGTTTCATCCGCGTAGGAAGATCTGTGAATAACTCAATGGCATCGTATTGATTATAATCGCGTGCGTCTTGAATGTTGTCAATACCAATGATGTGTTGGTTGCCCGGTACAATAATGTCCATCTTTTCATCGGAAGGATCCTTCACGTAAAAAACCTGTGCAACACGCTCGGCAAGGACCCATGGATCATCCTTGTGTCCAATTTTACTCCGTTCAGCACACGTAAATCCAAATTTATCTACCATGCTGTCTTTCACCCATTGGCATCTGAGAACAGGGATCTGAATATTTAAACCGTAGTCAAGTTCCCATATTTCTTGTATGATCCCGTAGTAAGACTTGTTCTGCCCTGTTGCGTCCAACGCTACGACACGAACCCCACTGTTCTGCGCTGAGCTTTTCCTATCTTTGCTGTTTGTGTAAAAAGAATATCCTCCGATATCATACCCTTGCCATGAGGTCACAAGGCTTGTTGGGCCAGCTGCAAGTCTTTCTATCGTTTTTTCCTCGATTGAATCTCCACACGGTAGCTTTTGATCCTTCAGCCACTGGGGAAACGTGTTCTTCTGTTCTTTCGAAACCCAACCGTCGGATCGCCCAGGATTGCATGCTCTGATATCGGAAGTGTGTTGCTCAATGTAGGGCGCAACGATGGCGAGTTGTTGAAGAACACTGCTGTGTGCATCTGATACCGCTTTGTAATCGTTGTCGTAGAAGCATTTTCTTCCCACAGTACCCTTCCCAGATAACCTTCCATCATGTCGAGGCACCGGTATCCCAATGGGGTTGGCATCGCTCATATAATCTAGGCAACACTCGACAACCTCCTCAGTTGTGTAACCCTCTATCATCGAGCCCTCCGGATGAGCACGATTACGGACATACCCTTTCAGAACGGCCATGTATCGCTCGTACGCCCACATTTGATGTAGGTATAGAGGACCAAGTTCAATAATTTGAGGGACAATGTGAACAATGAGATGTTCCATCATGTCCCAGTACGATGGAGGAAAAAACATCTCTAGCTGGCAAGCGGTCTCGACTGCGAATTTCTGAAGGGGTCCTAATTCTTCTGGATCAAAAACTTTCTGTGAAACTCGATTAAAAAAATAGCACAGCTTTGTTATCACTACCTTGGTGTGCACTGGTTTCACCGCCCTTATAGCGATAGGGAGGAATACCGTAAGCATCTTATGACAGTCGTGAGCGTTGTATCCAGAAATCGACAAATCTTTCATTGATACTAGTTTCCGGATATTCGATGAGAATCCAGTCGGCACTTTCAATCCACGAAGACATTGACAGAAAGCTTTTTTCTCTTCTGGTGACATTGAGTAGCATGCCGGTGGAATCTCAATCTTACCATTCGTTAGCTCTATCGGGTGGAGATCTTTCCTTATGCCCAAATTGACCAGGTCGTTACGTGACTTCAACCCATCCTTTGTTTTACTTGGGATGTCAAGTAAAGTCCCGATGGTGCTGTCGAACACGTTCTTCTCGAGGTGCATGACATCGATGGCATGGCGAATCTCCAGGTCTTTCCAGTACGTCAGGTACTTGAAAAAGATTGAATGTTTCTTGAAGGGCAGCGTGTTTTCTACCACTTCTTTCTTCCTCTTGCCTAAAGCTGTCTTTCCCTTGCCGAACACGACCTTTATGTTTTTTGTCAGCTTAAACACCGTGGAACCATCCTTTGCTTCGGGGGCAGTACCTTCCTCAACAGTTTTGTCAAAAAAGGTAGCCATCGCACGATACCTATGCTTTTGTGGTAAGAAACGACGATGACGCATGTAAACTAACTTTTTTGACGAGGTCAGGTATATGTACGATGTGTTGTCCAGGCATATAAGACATCCGGTCTTTCCTTTAATCTGTCCTGAGAGAGAAAAATTTGCTGGTAGATCGTTTATAGTAACGAATATGATAGCACGCAGAGTAAAATGCTCCTGTCGGTACGCATCAAACAATCGTACACCCTCTTCCCACATTTCTTGCATATCCTCCATCAAAGGTTCAAGAAACACGTCTAGATCGATGCCAGGCTGTTTTGGCCCTTGTATAAGGATAGTCAACAAAATATACTTTCGCTTCTGACATAACCATGTCGGAAGGTTATACATGGTGAGCAGAACAGGCCAAGTGCTGTGCGAGCTGCTTAGATCACCAAACGGATTCATTCCATCCGTGCTCAACGCAAACCTTACATTTCTCGGATCATTTGCAAATTCTGGATGCTTCGAATCAAAGTTTCTCCATTGTCGAGCATCGGCGGGGTGTCGAATCATACCATCTGTTTTCCGACCCTCTTGATGCCATCTCATCAACTCGGCGTCGGCGGGGTTCGAGAACAATCGCTTCATGCGATCTTTCACTGGCAAGTACCACATCACCATGGCCGGAATCTTTTTTCCTGGCTCAACCAATGTATTTGGTTCGGCAACAGCACTATCGGTGGCACTGTTATCCTTTTTGTACCTACTCGCCCCACAAGTTGGACACTTCTCCAAGTCAGCGTATTCATTGCGATAAAGTACACAGTGATTAATACATGCATGGATCTTTTCCACACCAAGTGATAATGGACATATCAGTTTCTTGGCTTGGTAGGTGTTAGCTGGCAACAAGTTAGGCTTAGGAAGTATAGCTCTAAGGAGACCCATCAATTCATTAAAACTAGTATCAGACCAGCCGTGCCTGGCCTTCAATCTAAGAAGTTCTAGCACCGAACGCAACACTGTATACTGCATGTCACATCCCTTTGATTGATCGTACAAAAGATCTTTCGTTGATTTCTGCAACGCCTCCCAATTATTTAAATCTTTTGCTTTCTCTGTTAGGACCTCTGGTTCAGCGTGCCGCAACATATCCTCAAGATCAAGATCAATATCAACCTCTGCGGCGTCAAAACCAGTGCCGCCAAAATCACCAGTCATTTGACGAGACATGTCATCAATTATAAAATCCTCTGCCTGATCGAACCAAATATCACCAATCTCTACAGGAGGGGCGACTTCCCCGTGATAACTCCAAACTGTATATTTCTCCACAAATCCACGCTGAATTATGTGTCCCAGGATTACATCCGGATCTTTCCACATCTTCTGATTCTTGCAATCCACGCATGGACAAAAAATATCCTTCCTACTCTCTCTCAAAGCGTGTGTCTTAGCCTTGTCAATAAATGTTGATGCTTCTCTCATGAACACCGGATGAGTTCTCCGTGTCTCATACATCCATGTCCGATCCATCTAAAAAATTCACAGCATTAATTAATATTATATTGCCGGTGTTTTCTAAATAAACAAATTAAACTTAATTCATACTTTTTAACTAAAACCTCATTCACAACAAATAATAATACGGAGACAATATTAGCTACCAAAAAATGGTTCAATCAAAAAAATAAAATATTTGACCTACAAATTACATACATATATAGCACAAAGTACCAATTCGCACAAGTTTACATATCTTCGCATTCAACCAATGAAATTTTACAAAAACGGAAGCAAATGAAGGAGATGATCGAACACATTACCTTTTATATTGATTTTAATCGAAGATTTTAACTCTACCAAAAGAAAATGCCTATTTTTGGAGAGAGAAACCGAGTTAAAATAAATTCAAATATCTTCACATTAAACCAATAAAAACTTTTAAAAGTGGAAGCAAATGGAAGAGAAGATCAAACATGGTACCTTTTGTATTGATTCCAATTGAAGAATACAAGTTGAAAACCTTCCCCCCTATAATTGCATTTTTTTGAGAGAGAAACACCAAGTTCAAATGGCACTGTCGGGGGGTGGGAGCTGTTTTATAGTGCATCATCGCGTGCGGTTCACCTAACGAACCGCACAGGATAATCATTATCCCGTGCGGGTTCTTAAGAGGACCGCACGGGATAAACATTATCCCGTGCGGGTTCTTAAGCGGACCGCACGGGATAATCTTATCTCGTGCGGTCGGCTTAAGGAAGCCGCACGCGATAATGAGTAGCCGACCGCACGGGATAACTTATTATCGCATGCGGTTCAACAGCCGGCCCCCTCGGGACCGGTTTTTCCAGGCGCGGCCACTTATGGCCCGCCTGGAAACGGTTGGGGGCCTCGTCCAGAAAGCCCCTTTCTGTAGTAGTGTGAGTAAGTGCACTTATCACAAGCATCACTAGATTTTTGGTAAACATGAAAGCTGTAATGACAGATAACGAATGAATACTATAATGACAGATAACGAATGAATACTGAGTACACATTAATGTTATAATGCCAGAAATGAATGAATAAATTTTAGACCTGGTTCTGTATAACCAAGAGACTTGGCAGTTTTCACAACTTCTCTAAAAATCTCTTTCCATCCTCCAGCTCACTCATCACATAACCTAGTGTACCTGCAGAATCATAGGAATGGAAATGTAAATTTCTCTGCTATTTGGAAAAATGACACCTTTTACAAACAAGATAATAACTGTGTACCACTCAGACTGCCAAAAACTGGATCTCTAGAGGCAATAATACGGTTTACAGAAGCTATTACAGGCAAACCGGCTCCAACCTAAGAGTAAGAATTGTAAATATCAGCAGAGACCCTTTACTCTGAAATAATGAAAGAAGCTGCCAAAAAAAGGTTGTGCTTAATCATATGGCCAGAGTCATATCATGCAACGGCAGATCAAATAAATGAATGAATTTCCATGAAACGAAATATAATAACATTTAATAGAGAAATAAAGGAATTACTAGTGGCATATGCATACAGTAGATTCAAATCTTATGCGACGAAAGTTGGAGACCAACTTTTCAAAATCCTCCTGCATAAAAAAAAGAACACTTTTGGTAAGCAGATATGAACTTATGTGTCAAAAATGACAAAACAAATACTGGATGGAGAACTTGAGGAGGACATTACATAAGCACAAGTAAGCGGTTTCTTGTTCGCCAATACAACACAGCATCCACAACCCACAACATACTTTAGCATGCCAACAGTATCATAAGTTCCAGAACAATCAACTAATACAAGACCTGCAAAAAGAAGTGTAAGATAAGGACCGAGAAAGATACAGACTATAATTTTCTTTTAAAATGTAACATCGAACACTAATCAATAATGATAGAGAACATATCAGAAACTGCAGTTTATTCACTGGTTTATATTGCATAGAGAATTTAAAAGGTCAGCAGGAAATGTTGCTATGTAGTTTGAAGGATCACAAACCAGTAGTTTTCCCAAGAACGCTGGCAGCGTCAATAACTTTCCTCCTAGCCTCAGGGTTGTTGAATAGCTGACATTGCCCTGAAAATTGCACATCCTCCCATCCCCCCGAAATTTCTGGATCTGACACAAGAGGAGACGAGGTGGCGGCGGTGGGAAGCAACGGGCGCCGGTGGCGATGAGTGGGACTCCGTATGGCTACGGGAAGCCGGCGGCGTGCCCCTCATCCCTCTCTGCCGGTTGATGCCCCGTCTTCCCCCAAGCGTCGATTCATCCTCTCCACTAACGCCTAATTCCAGCTCCCGCTGACCCATGGTGGACGATGATGCCTCCTGTGCGGCGGCATCACAGACGGGGAGATGGAGTTGTGCCTCCACCGCACCGACTCCATGCACCATTGGCTCAGCTGCTATATATTCTCCCACCGTCTTGCTGCGAGGAGGAAGATGCCACGCGCGCAGTCGCCGGCGGCCACGACCACGGTCTGCAACATCCCGGTGACCTCGGCTCCTTCCCACGGTCTAAGCTCCATCCTGATGCTTCTTGTTTTCTTGGTGCCATGCTATTTGATGTTCTTGCTCATGATAATGCTAATTCTATGGAGGTTCTTATTTTTCTTTGTGCAGTGCCGCATGCAGAACTAGGAAGTGGTGATTTGTTTGACATGGAATCAATCTATCAATGGCTTATCATGCATGTTGTGAAGCAGCGAAAGGCTTCCCAATGGGCTAGATTTTGCGCTTTGATCAAACCTTCTTTGTTAGTATATACTTATGCTTTTGTTGGTCACATTTAGTTAGAATGCATATGCTGGTTAATATCTTCCCAAGAAAAATAAATTTAGTTACAATGCAGATGCAAATGCTTTTCGCTAGCCTTGCCATTCACGGTAAAGATTGGGTGAATAATGAGTGCTATAGTTTCTTTTTCTATGTTGCCGATGTGCTGGCCATAATTTCTCTATTTCAGTAACTAAGAACACATTTTCTTTTTGCTCAGTTTGTATACATGAAAACATTACTGCTTTCCAGTCTCTAGTAGTGCATATACATACTTCTCACGTCTAAGTCCACGTATGTCTTTTTTCTCAACTGCGCACTAAGTACGGTTCTGTTGTAGAGGCTAGTTTTTCTCTGAATATTTTGACAAAACAAACTTATTCAGACGGAATGTTTTGCATTTTACTTGTGGCAACCGGCGTCCGCTGCTGCAGTGTGAAATCTTGCAGTGGAGGCACGGCTCGATGGCATGGTGGTTCGTAATGTTCTGCTTTAAATGTTTCATGTTCTGAATTTTTTTGGCTTGAGAAAATGAGGGCAGGTATATATCTAATGCTATTTCGATCCTAGTTGTTTATTTTCTGAAGGATCAGGACATTATCCTTCTCTAAGAATTTCTTGGCACAAACAGCATTCCACCTAATGGCTGCCAGTGTTGTGGCGCTGACAGACTGCAAGGGTGAACCACCCGGAGGTGCCGCGAGGAGAGGAAAGGACGGTGGGATCGGCGGCGACCACAAGAGGAAGCAGGCGTGATAACGACACATACAAGATCTCTATGCCGGGAACCTAGGGTGGGGTGTGCGCGCAGATGCTCTCAGGACGGCGTTTGAGGGGCAGTCTGGCTTGCGCTAGGGTCATCTTCGAGCGTGACTCCGATCGGTCCAAGGGTTTCGGATTCATCTCCTTCAGGACTGCAGAGGATGCACAGGCTGCATTGGAGGCATTGGATGGAGTGGTATGTACTTTCTAAATCTTGAAAAATGCCTCCTTACCACGTTGGTCTTGTTGAACCTGAATTAGGAATTGTGAACTGATGCAAAAGCATAAATGAACTACTAGGGTGCAAATGTTAGAACTTAAGCTTCCATCATGAAATGCAGCAACAAGGTTACTAAGGTTTGATTTGTCATAGTATTTTGTGCTCAAGTGATGGTCACACTGATAATTCCTCTTTTACTTCTTTATCCCATGGATAGATGTTGATGCAAAACACGGCGACCTGGGAGATTTGCTTTAGTCCAATTCAAGTCCAAATCTTAGAACGGGTTCAGGGCGTGCCAATTGGTTTGATCCTGCAACCAACAAGATATATGATAGCCGATCGGTCGACAAGCCAATGACGTACCGTATGGACCTAGCCGATGCGATCTGACCGAATCGGCTATAAGGTGTAAGATGAATAATATAAAGCAAAAACCTAACTATGCTCCATCGACTGTAAATACATAATCTATAGATAGAGATTAGATACTAGCCGATGAAATCACACAAGTCCTAAACAACTTGCCTAAACACACAGGTCCTAGGTGGACTCTTACCACAATATTACAAAAAGGAACTAACTCTTATTCCTAATTAATAGATACGATTGCCTTTCCCGTACTCAATTCCTAGTTGGCAATATCTTCAAGCCCTTCTTCGAAACCAACACGAAGCTACGTTACCCGTATCGGCTCAACTGAGTCTGATTCAGGTTACCCGTATCGGCTGCCCGAGTCTGATTTCATATCGGCCGATACGGCTCCAGCCGATGCGTTGTCTGTTTTTGGAAACTGTCTTATTCCTTTAAATCCGCCTCGGATCCAACCTTAATCGTTAGCATATCCTTACCAAATTTTGCTGTTAACACATGCCTCCCAATTTCGGAGTATAAATTGATATGCTACGGAATTATCTCTTAGTTTCGCAAAACGCTAGGGTTTTCGTATTATGATCGTTATTAGCTCTGTGCAATAAATACCAACGGTTTTGGTCCTAAACTTCACGCCATCACCTTTCTTCACGCCAACTGACGCCCCAAAACTACGCAAGTCTTCCTCGTCTTCTCCGATGACCTCACCGACGACGCAAGCTCCCTGGCGGCGACCTTCATCAACTCCCCAATGACCGCCTTCTTCAAGCTCAATGGCTACCATCACCGATGTTCCCCTGATGAGTTTCTTAAACTTTCTAAGCTTTATCGGCTTCTTTTGCTCACGGCCCCTATTCTAGATCGAATTCTGCTCTTAGATCCCCTTTCTCAGCAAATTCTTGATTTACCCTTGCTTTTTCTTCACTTGTAGCACCTAAGAGACCAAATTGCCATCCTAGTCCTGAAAGAACCAACCCATTATTTCCTTGGACTGATGGGTGATGTAGGCCCGTGCTACCTCATCAATGCCAAGACTGATAGAATCCCCTATAGGCAAACCAAGCCTAATCTGGCCGACTGGCAAACTGTGTTTAGATCTTGGCCCTCTAGCCTGGGTGGATGGAGATCATGGTACAAGAGAGTATCGGCTTCCAAGCAGTCTATGTGGGAGGAAGTAGGCATAGCCCAATGCTTAGCCCTGTCCTTAGCCGATATGAAAAAGGATGAACCAATGCTCTCATCGGCTGCATACTTCTGGTCTGACACCCTCAATGCCTTCCTGTTTGGCCAAGGGCCGATGATACCCACCTTGTTAGACATCAAGATGCTTACCGGTCTAGACATTACTTCATTGGCTAACCCCTTCTCCTTGAAGATCAAGTGTGAGCATAAATTGTCAACCAAGAACGTGGGGGGTTGGTAAGGATATATAGCTAAGCACATCGGTACAGGCCCAGTCACTGACAGGGAACATATAGCCTTTCTCAACCTCTGGCTATAAAGGTTTATCTTCTGCGGATCAACTTGCGGCCCAATAGTAAACATGCAACATCTGACTCATGCACTAGTGGCAAAGAAGTCAATCCCCCTTTCTTGGTGCTGTATATCAAACCCTAAGCCAATCAACAGCTAAACTTCTCTTTGGGACTCCTGTCGGTTATGGAGGACCTTGGTGGTTTTTACAGCTCTGGCTAAACCTTTATACAATCAATGTGGCTGAAAGAACCCCACTATACTCATCAAGCTTCCCATCGGACCACTCAGATGGTGAAGAATCTAGTACACGCCGATGTATGTCCTTTGGTGAGGCAGCATCGACCTATCATGGATCAGGACCATCGGCTGAAGCTTTTCAAGAGTGGTTTGGCCAGTTCTATGATGGATTTGCTAAGAATGCTAGGGTATGGTTTCCATTTGACAGCTTTACAGACTATGAGCTGCCAGCCGATTTGAGGCTTAATGATCTGAATGACGCAGCCGATCCCAGCTCAAGGGAAAACTTTGTATCGGCTATCTCTCCATGCATCCTCCCAACAGGGGTATCCCAGGGCCGCAATGTGCAAGTATCTTACGAATTCTATCACCCAACATCGGCTGCAAGACAACTTGGACTAGGCCAGCTTCCTGTAAGCCTGTACTTTGCAAGGAAAATCCAAACAAGGGGTATTGTAACATTGGCTCTGCAGATGGATAGGGTTCTGAACATTGAAGGCCTTGGATCTCTGAATCATGTGAACATCCATCTCCTGCGAAGTCAGCTGTTTGATAAGTGGTGGAGTGAATGGAAGAAGCACCTATTTCACCTATCGGCTAGCTTCTATTTGACTACAATGATTCCATCCCCTCAGTCCTCAGGTAAAATCACTCCTCTTCTCATCTTCAATCAGCTTCAGCCTTGTCTTCAAAATTCATCTAACTTCAATTTTGCAGGTTCCAAGCACTCTCCCTCCAGCTCAAAGTGTAAGTGGCCAGCTGATCGTATATGCACCGGCTCTGATGCCATCAGGAGACCTAGCCCCCTCCATCATCGGCTTTGCTGCCCCCACAGTAGCATCCTTGCTAGAAGGCCATGTCAGGGAGCCGATACCCAAGGCTGGTGGGAAACGCAAGTAAACAATCACTAAGAAATTAACAAAAAAGCCAAAAATTGCCTCCCCCAAGAAACCAGCTGAAAACAACCCTCCATTGGATTCTGATGTAGAAGCATTCCTTGATGAAGCAATCATGGAGGAAGAAGTTGATAAGGCTGCAGCTGATATAAGTGATACTGAAGGCCAAACTGCAGCCGATCCAAAACTAGCCGATATAGCTACTCCTCCAAGATCACCGGCTAAGTCTAACGCCCAAATTTCATCTCAACCAAGGCAACACAGAACCATCCGCAAGGTGAAGGTACAAATACAACCTATCTTTAATCTTATGCACTTTTTCAATATGTTGCTAACACTTGCCTTATGTAGCCCAAGACTGTATCGGCCATGACCAAGGACAAACATTTCCCGATGCCCCCCTTGTCTCCAAGTCCACAAGCTTCTCCAGTAGCATCGGTAATCTTCAATACCCTTCAAGCTCATAATACCATCGATTGATATAAAACAATTAACGCTTATCTCCTTTTTTTCAGCCAAGAGCTCCATCATCTTCACCTCATCGGCCAACTCCTAGTGACCGAGCTCCCTTTGCCGCTGGCAGCCACCATGTAGAGGAACAAGAAAAAACCACTGCTACGCCGACTGCCTATCTCCGATGATCTAAGAGCAAGGCTTCTGGACGTAACCGATCGGCTGGGATCCTCCCTCGATGCACTGGTCGATAACTGTGGGCCGATCAGGGAACGCTTCCAGGAGAACCAAGAACAACTACCTGAAGAAGTCGCAGACACCATGTCTCCAGCTATGTTCCTTGAACAACATCGCTTCAAACTTCAGAGGGCCAAGCAAAGAATAACTGATTGGCTCGAGCGTCAAAGCATGGAAGCAGCCATCCAATCCAGCCGACAGCAAGTCAACGAAAACAAAGCTAAGCTTGATGAACTCATAATCGGCTCAGATATAGTACAAAAACACATCATCGAGCTAGAACAAGAAGAAGCTGATCTCTTGGCTAAGCTGGAACAAACTCGCAAGGAGATTACTCAAGAAAAACAAAGACTAGCCGATCTCCCAAAACCCATTGAAGATCAAACGGCTAAGTTAAAAGCATCGGCCAAACACCTAGCAGGACTCAACAAGACCTTGAAGCCGATCCCTAGAACCGAAGCCAATGACGCCCGTGTAATTGATGAAGTTGAACAAATTCGCCTGCGTGCGATATCGACAATCCAAAATTTCTTGGGTTGATGTAAGAGTTTTAACTCTTAATACTCTTTATCTTAACAACTTAATACCTGAAATACATTCAACGGCTTTTTAGCCGATTTCGGCTTCCATCCTTGCAACTTCCATGTTTTATGATATTTTTGGTCTAAGGGCGATAATATGTATTGGCCATCTCGAGGCGATGTTATATTACATCGGCTTTATCATACATCGGCCAAACAATCGATTATGAATTAATCCAAACACTTGGGTAATACTTCTTCAAATACTTTCCATTTAAAGCTTTTCCAAAAACTTCTTCATCAAGTCCTTCAAGCATATATACGATTTTAGGCACACAACAATAAATCCGATGAGGTCCTTCCCAATTAGGTGACCACTTCCCAAATTTATTATCTCTGGTCCCTATCGATATAATCAACTTCCAAACAAGGTCTCCTTTTTCAAAAGTCTTTGGCACAATCTTTTTATTATAATGCCTTGAAATCCTCTCTTTATCTCTCTTGATCTTTTCTAAAGCACGCAATCGGACTTGTGCCAAATCTTCCAAATCATCAATCATCAAGCTATGATAATCATCAGCTGATAACTCATTTTGTAAAGAAATCCTTCTTGAGTCGATGTTAGTCTCTCAAGGCAAAATAGCTTCATGACCATATACAAGTTGATAAGGTGGAACTTGTGTTGCTCCTTGACACACCATCTGATAAGCTCATAGCGAATTGACCAATTTAGTATGCCACTTCCTAGGTTGTTCTGCAATCTTCCTCTTGATCAACTTAATTAAACTTTTGTTAGAAGCCTCAACCTGCCCATTGGCTTGTGCATAATAAGGAGATGAATTCAACAACTTGATGCCCATACCTTCACAAACTGAACAAATTCATCGGCTACAAAGATAGATCCTTAATTCGTTGTTATCGTCTGTGGAATCCCAAACCGATAAATTATATGCTCTTTAACAAATTCAATAGCATTTTTGGAATCAACCTTCTTCAATGGAATTGCTTCAACCCACTTTGTGAAATAATCTTTGCCACCAAGATATACTTATTCCCCTTATTTGATGGTGGTTTGATTTGGCCGATCATATCAATTCCCCAACCTCTGAACGGCCAAGGTTTGATAATTGGATTCATAGCCCATGCTGGTGTTCTCTGAACTGCTCTAAATTTCTGACAATCTTGACAACTCTTATAATATCTAAAGCAATCCTCCAGCATTGTCGGCCAAAAATATCCAACTCTTCTAAGTAACCATCGCATTTTGTGAGTCGATTGATGTGTTCCACAAATCCCTTCATGAACCTCATAGATGACAACTTTAACCTCCTCTAAATTCAAGCACTTAAGCAAAACTCCATCAATCATGCAATAATATAGGTCTTCATCAAGCAATACACACTTTAAAGATTTATATTTCAACTTTCTTGACGCCGATCGAGAAGGATTCCTCAAATAATTAATAATATCATACCTCCAATCTTCGGCATCAACTTTTGTAATTTCAACATCGACATCTTTCAACATCGGCTTGTAACCCGATGCGCCCTGAGCTAGATCATTAGCTTCAACATTCTGTTCTCTAGGAATATGCTTCATAGTAATAACCTTGAAACCCTTCATCAATTCTTGGCACTTCTCATTATAAACCCTCAAGATCTCATTCTTGCACTCATACTCCTCTGATAACTGATTGATCACCAGTAATGAATCCCCAATAATCTCAATAGCATCGGCTTCGACTTCTTTCAACAACTCTAAACCCTTAAGCACTGCCTCATACTCCGCTTGATTATTTGTATAATAGGGTTTAATAGTAAAAGCAAACTCAAAACTTGCCCCTCTAGGTGATATAATTACTAAGTCGATGCCACAACCATGTGTGCAAACAAATCCATCAAAGAATAGTGACTAAGGCATCATCTCAACATAATTAATTAACACACCTCGATGTTGAACGATAAAATCAGCAATTGCTTGTCCTTTTACTGCCTTAGCCGATTCATATCTAAGATCAAATTATGTTAAAGTAAAAATCCACTTTCCAACTCTACCTTTTAAGACTGGAGCCGATAACATGTATTTAACTACATTGGCCTTGCAAACTATTATACACTCATTTGAAAGTAGATAATACCTCAACTTGGTACACGAAAATATAAACATAAGCACAACTTTTCAACAGGGGTATACCTTGTCTCTGCATCCAAGAGCCTTATGCTAAGATAAAATATTGTCCTTTCTTTTCCTTCAACCTCTTGAACCAAAACTGAACTGATAGACCTCTCATCAGCTGATAGGTAAAGCTTGAATGGAATTCCCTTCTGAGGTGGCATCCACACTGGAGGTGAACTTAAATATTTTTTGATATCATCCAATGCCTTCTATTGTCTTTCTCCACAAACAAACTCTTGATCGGCTTTCAACCTCAATAATGGTGTAAAAGGCTCAATTCTTTTTGATAAATTAGAAATAAATCTTCTTACAAAGTTAACCTTGACGATCAAGGATTGCAACTTGGTTTTATTCTGTGGAGACTCCATACATTTAATAGCTTTTATGCTCTTTTGTGTTATCTCAATTCCCCTTTCATGAACCAAAAAACCAAGAAACTATCCAGCCGATACACCAAAAGCACACTTGTTAGGATTCATCTTTAAGCCATATTTCCTTGTTCTTTCTAGCACTTTCCGTAAATCGGCTATATGTCCATCAATCTCTTTAGATTTCACAACCACATCATCAATATAAATTTTAACCAAAACACCGATGAAATCATGAAATATATAATTTATAGCTCTTTGATATGTAGCACCAGCACTTTTAAACCAAAAGTCATTACAACCCATTCATACAAGTCAATTGCACCAAGACATCTAAAAGCAGTCTTATGAATATCTTTTTCAGCCACAAAAATTTGATTATATCCTGCATTGTCATCCATAAAACTAATAATCTTATGTCCAGATGCTGTATCAATCAATAAATCAGCAATCGGCATAGGGTATTCATCTTTCGGTGTAGCCTTATTCAAATATCTGAAATCGATGCAAACTCTAAGCTTCCCATTTTTCTTGATTACTGGCACTATGTTTGAAACCCATTCATCATATCGGCAGGGCCTTATAAAATTAGCATCATAAAGTCCTGTAATCTCAGCCTTAATAGCATCATACATCTCTGGCTTGAATCGTATTTGAGGCTGTTTGTATAACCGATATCCTAGTTTAATAGGAAGCCGATGTTCTACAATAGATCGGCTAAGTCCTGGCATCTCATGGTATTTCCATGCAAAATAATCTTTATACTCTTTTAATAACCTAATTAATTCCTTTTTGAATACATCTGACAATTTAGCACTTACAAATATCGGCCTAGGTCTATCACCACCAATATCTATTTCTTCTAGTTATCGGCCGACATAAAACCTTGCCCCAATTTACCTTCAAAATCATCTACAGAATCTTCTACATAGACAATGGGGTTATCTTCTATATCTTCAGAGTGAAAGTTGGGGTTCTCCGTCACCGATTGGCTGTATATCACAATCGGACACTTTTAAGAAATCACCTTCCCAAACTTTACCTGACAAACAATCAACTCCTTCCATCTCCCAAATAGATAAATCGGTAATAGTAACATTAACTGACCTGTCGGCTTGCACGATTTCTACTTGGTCTCCTTGCCATTGAATCAAGCTTTGGTGCATTGTTGAAGGTATGCAACAATTTGTATGTATCCAATCTCTTCCCAACAACAAGCTATATGATCCCTTCCCATCAATAACAAAAAATGTGGTCGGAATTGTTTTACTGCCAACTGTCAATTCAACATTCAAAACTCCTTTTGTCTCTGATGAATCCCTCCAAAATCTTTTAACACCATGTTGGTCTTGATCAAGTCTTTTGGAGTCTTTCCAAGCTTCCTGAATGTTGTATAAGGCATGAGATTGACAGCTACTCCTCCATCAACTAACATCTTGAACATCGGCTTCCCATTGACAAAAACCCTTTACATATAAAGGCTTCAAGTGTCGATGTTCATCATCTTCAGGTTTTTTAAAAATAGCTTGCTCTGGTGATAGTGTTAACTTTGCCAATGACTCTTCTTTCTCCTCACTGGCTGCATGTATACTGTATTCTGCTGGCAACACAAACACCATATTGACTGAAGATGAAGCTACAACTTTACCTTTAGCAAAAGCTGAAATTCTATCGGCTTTGACCTCATCGACTGATACAATTTTAGATTTGACACGCCATTTCTTCCTTGTTCGTTGCAACCGATGGTCAAGTTCTTCATCAACTTCTTGCATCTGCTCCCGGTTTCGTAACCGCTACACCCTCCTTTTCTGATTCTTGGTAAAAATACCAGATGGATACCATTGAGGGTTTTGAACTTGTTTTTCTCCATCTTAATCCTTGAAATAATCTTGATGAATCGGCTCCAACCGTTGATGTACTTACAACCTTTTTTGCATCGGCCGATTTTCAACTATTGGGCTCTTTATCAAAGTACTCCGGATATGACACTTTATCAAAGTACTCCGGATATGGATACCGATACATGCTCTCACTGTCCTTGGGCTTCAAACCAAATTGTTCCCTGACCACCTTTGCAATCATGCCAGCCCATTGTTGTTGTTGTCCACCAACTTGCGGCACTTGATCATAACTGTTAAATTGTGGTTGGTATTGGCACCGTGGGACAGGTTCTGGTCGATACTGTTGAGGCGATATCGGCTGAGGTTGAAAACTTGAAGTTTGGCCCAAGAAAGGTTGATGAGGTTGGTATTGATAATTTTGATGTACCTCATGCACATATTGTGGTCCAGATGATTGTTGCGACAAAATTGGCTGATGAATAGGGATTTAATTTCCTAGACTTCCCATCAGCTGCTGAATAGGGTTTCGAAAGATTCCAGCTGATATTGGTGGTACAATCTTTGGGGCTTGATTTTGTTGACTTTGCTAAGATGTTTGCCACCTAGGTATAAATTGTTGTTGCATCCCTGAAGAACCTGGGATCTCAGTCTTGATGGTCCTATAAGGAAGAAATACATTGTTTGAAAAATAAACTGGTCCTTTAGCCTTTTCTTCATTTATAGTCCCATCCATCACCCCTTTAATCACATTAGTCAATGTGTTCACCAACATATTGGATTGATTGATCAAAGCTTGATGCACAACATAATCCAATCTATCTTGTAATGAAATCTTGTCATCTACAGCTGATTCTTCATCTTTAACTTTGATATCTTCTATTTAGCTTCATCATGTTGTGTACTGATCCCTGTCTCGGTCTTTGGGAAGATTATTTTACCTTTTTGAATTACTTTTCTTTGCCGAGACACAGTAAATGAATCCAAGTACATTTTATGAAAGGCTTGTGTGAGCTGTTCCATCTCTGCCTTTTGCTCCTCTAACAGCTGCTCAACCGTCATCGGGATGATATTTTCTTTGGTGATGTCAGGCATGATGGATGTCTTGACAGTTGTGGTCCCACTGGGCGTGCCAACAGCATGTTGATGCAAAACACGACGGCCTGGGAGATTTGCTTTACTCCAGTGTAGGTCCAAATCTTAGAACGAGTTCAGGGCGTGTCAGTTGGTTTGATCCTACAACCAACAAGATATACAATAAAAACAATTAGATATACGATAGCCGATCGGCTGACAAGCCGATGACGTACCGTATGGACCTAGCCGATGCGATCTGACCGAATCGACTGTAAGGTGTAAAATGAATAATATAAAGCAAAAACCTAATTATGCTCCATCGGCTGTAAATACATAATCTATAGATAGGGATTAGACTAGCCGATGAAATCATAACTAGGTTGGAAAAGGTAATGTATCAACTAATACTCCAATATAGCCTTAGACAAGAATACCAATCTAGGTAAATAATCGAGGCAAGCTTAATATATTTAACTAAAGTGATATCCTTGTATAAGGGATAGATATAACATGAAAAGCAAAATTAAGCAGCTATTTCATATAAGATTGGTTGAAACTCCAATGCTACCCCTATTGCAAACAAGAAATAGGCTAAAGACCATGATTCTAATTAGGACTAGAGCTGATGCAGCATAAAGTGTAAAAAGATTCATGATATCTAGACAATCAAGTCTCTGAGTACTTTTCAGGGTGGTAGATACCTTATACCAATCTAGGCTAATAAGCTGATTTAGCCAATACCGACAAAACCTCATACAAGGTTTGGCCGATACGGCTAAATCAGCCATCAAATTAGATTGGCTAAGTTATGTGATAACTTAACAAGCCATACTTCCAGCTGACAAACTCGAAGTACGAACTCGTCGAGAAGAACGAAGAGAAAATTGTGGCGATGCGCCGAAAGTGTTGATTGAACTGTTATTGTTTCTTACATAAACCTCGGGTTTATATTTATACCCGTACATACAGACCTTGTCCTTGCCGGACACTATTTACAACTTGCCTAAACAAACAAGTCCTAGGTGGACTCTTACCACAATATTAAAAAAGAAAACTAACTCTTGTTCTTAATTAATAGATATAATTGCCTTTCCCGGACTCAATTTCTAGCTGGCAATATCTTCAAGCCCTTCTCCGAAACCAACACGAAGTTACGCTACCCGTATCGGCTCAATCGAGTCTGATTCAGGTCACCCGTATCGGTTGCCCGAGTTTGATTCCATATCGGCCGATACGGCTTCAGCCGATGCGTTGTCTGTTTTTGGAAACTGTCTTATTTCTTTAAATCCGCCTCGGATCCAACCTTAATCGTTAGCATATCCTTACCAAATTTTGTTGTTAACAATAGATTAGTCACCATGTGCATAACCATTCATCGGGCGAAACTCTTATGTTTGATGATTCAAAATCATGTTATAATATGATTTGAAGACTTATATACAAATCAGTGGCTGACATGATTGTATATGACCTGCAGGAACTAGAAGGAAGGCCACTGCAGCTCAGTATGGCATAACAGAACCCACCAGCTGGTGCAGTCACAGGAGGAAGAAACTGCTTCAGCATCATCTAATGCAGAGACACAGCAGAGCAGTACTTCAGAACCTTCGGAACCTGAAAGGCTATAGTTTAAGCCTTGCACACCTGTTAAGTCTGCAATAGAGAAATTTGCTTGAATCTACAATAGAGAAATTCTAAATTCTGCAGATGAAACAAATTTCAGACAAGTATTTACAATTTCTCCTTTTTGTGTTTTGGACATGGCCAGCCAATTAGGTGCTTTGATTAACACATGCTTATCATTTTTGAGAGATTGAAATTCTCTTTGTGCCAAATGTTGTGCCAAACTTGTTATTGAAAATCTCAGGTTGAACAAGCACTCAAGCAGGTTCTCTCCGCCGCCTGTGCGCTGTTGTTCAGGGTGCGCCGCCTGGGGTTGTCATTGGGTAGTGGCTGTCCGCCTCCATGCCACGGCCGCCTATGCTCTAGTCTCCTTGTTGGCTCTGCGACTCTATGGCCGTGGCCCTCGGCTCATCAGCACCTAGTTTCTTATTTTGTTTTGTTTTTCACTTTTGTCATGAACGGTTGCTTAAAAATGTGTTGCAACAATTGCTCTCTCCCTTGAACTATAAACTTGTAATATGGATAAGAATCTACGTTGCCGCTGATTGCCGTATTGTTTTTTTGTTTTTTCTTTAATGACTGGGATGTATAGTTGCTTTATGATATTAACCTCAGCCCGGCGGCTAATGAGTTGTGTTTCTTAATTTTTTATTATTGATTTCTAATTACTAAGAAATTATTTACTGAGAGAAATCGAAAGGAGGTTAACTATAATCTATTTACTTATAAAAGCCGAAAGGAGATAGAAAACTGGGAGTAAATCATTTATCGATAGAAGACAGGAGTAGGATTGGGGCTACGTAGTAGTAATTCATTTACTTAGAGAAGAAAACTTGGAGTAGTTTATTTACTAATAAAAAACTTCTATTTTTAAAAGAAGAAAACACAGGGTAATTTATTTACTAACATAAGACTAGAACGGAATTGTGGCGAGATCAATATATATTTGCGATCGGTAGGATTAATTTAGTTAGGAAACAAAATTTTGTGGCAAGATCAATATGTTGAGAACCATCGATGTAATAGTAATTTAGTTACTAAGAGACAATATGTTGAGAACCATCGGTGTAATAGTAACTTGGTTACTACAAGAAATTTTGTGGCAAGATCGATATATTATGTCTTAAGTAATTTATTTTCTGCAAGAAGGTATGAGAACCAGTTGGGAATAGTACTATCCTAAGTAATTTATTTACTAAGAGAATGATTGAGAACAATCTGAGAGTAATTCATTTACTAAGAGAAGAAACCAATTGAGAAGGACTAAAAACAACCTGGGGTAATCCATTTACTGAGAGAAGGAATCAATTGGGAGTACAGGAGTGTTAGTAACTCATTTACTCATGGCCTGATAGGCTCAGTAATCTTTTTACTAATGGGCCAATTACGAAAGAAATGCGGGAGGAAAGAAAAAAAGGAACGGGGAACGAAGGAAGTGTGGACGGGAAAAAAAATAAAAAAATGGGATGGGGGAGGTGTGCGGAGGGGAGGGAGGGAGGGGGGTTGGGTGGGTGGGTGGGGGGAGTGGGGTGTATGTAAGGGGAGAGTTTTAGTTTAGTTATCGCGCACCCCAAATGTACTTTAGCGCATATATATACACACACACATATACGTATATATATATACATACATATACATATACATATATATATATATATATATATATATATTTATTTATATATATATGTATACACACACTACAAATGGCTTGCGTTGTAGCTAAGACACAACCCCCACCCCCCGCAGACCACCAGCACCACCCACCCTATAACACACCACCCAATAATTCTTTTACTATAGACCTTATCCAATATATATACCCATCCAATTACAATCCAACCATTTTTTTTTGTTTCTCTTTGGTTTTATGGATCTCGAGCGAGGAGAGGTTGCTGGCTGCGATGGGAATCTATTCTACACCCCCGATGGACCAAACCCTCCTCCCACCTTGGTCAAAGGCAGGTCAAAGACCCCTCCCGCCGGTCAAACCCGCGTGCTACCTCCCCCATGCCTACCTCATTTCAGTTTTCATCATGTAGAAACAACGTAGTAACGCGATAACCAATGTGTCGTAACATGATTGCTTTATGCAATAACAACGTTAAAATATAGCAATGATAGATCTAGTTTTGTTAAACACTTTTTTAATAACATTATGGTGCAAACGGACTAGAAAAACAAGATATGACGTGAGAGATATTTCTCTCTAAAGATTGAGATTTTCAAGTAGCTCTGCCCAAGCAATAGTACTATAGCTCCGATGTTACTATTACATGTTTCGTGTTACTGCAATTTTTATCATGATGTTACTACCAAAAGTGCAATATCAACCTATAATTTTTGCCGTAACGTGATGTGTTACTGCACATCCGCGATAATGTTACTATCGAAGTATAGTAACAAGTTATGATTCCTACAGTAACATAATGGATAAACCATGAAGTTATGCGTTCAAATCTTTATTTTGCCATTTAGCTATAAACCATAAACTAGCTAAAAGACATCACATATACATAGCTTGCTAGTATGCATCCTTATGTGTGCAATGAGAAGTATTGTTAGCATGTTGTGCTAACTTGTGGCTATGTGTCTCTCCTGACTCAAACCTCAATCAATGAAGCACTTTTCTTCGGACATTATGGTGGAAATGGATTTAAAAAACAATATGTAACATGAGAGATATTTCTCTCCAAAGATTAAAATTTTAAAGTTTTAACTCTGCACCAACAGTAGTACGGTAGCAGTATTATTTCCACCGCATGTTCTCTGGTACTACCATTCCGCGGGATGTTACTACCGAAAGTGTAGTAACAACCCATAAAATTTGCAGTGACGTAACGTGTTACTACACTTCCGCGATGATGTTACTACCGGAACATAGTAACAGATTATGAGTTCCATAGTAACATAACCTGATTTGTTCTATAGTGGTAGCAAATAATATTATAATCAGTCACCATACTCCTTTCTCATAAATATACAAACAATAATTTCCAAAACACATAGTGTCATAGGGTGAATTGGTTAGAAGACTAGCTATAGACTATGTGGTTCTAGGTGAGTCTTGATTTCACCAATTTAATTTTTAGTTTTTTCAGATGAAATTGGTTTTCTTGAGAGAAAAAAATGGAGAGGGAGGGAGCAGTACAGCCATGCATGGAGGGACAGAAAAAAAGGAGAAACCGGAGAGGGAGGGAGGGGATCGTGAGGGACAGAGAAGAGGGGATCCGGGGAATGGGAGGGGAGGGGGGCTGCTGGGTGGGAGCGACGGAGAGGGATCGGGGGGAGGAAGAGGCGCCCGCATGAGAGGAGGGAGGAAGGACGCGCGCGTGAGGGGAGGGGGGAAGGACATGCGTAGGACCGATGTTACCAATGCTGAAACCAACAGGATCCCCTTTAAGAACACTAGCCTAAGCATCTCCGATTGGCACAATAGCTTCAGATCCTAGCCATCAAGACTAGTGGGCTGGCGAAACTGGTATCGGCAAATGCTTACATCGAAGTACCAATTCTGGAACGATCTAGGCATCACCCAATGCATCAACCTATCCTTAGCTGAGATGGATAGATATGAACCCCTGATTTCATTGGCTTGTTATTTCTGGTCTGATGCTCTCAATGTCTTTCTTTTCGGCCATGGACCGATGACCCCAATCCTAATGGACATCGTCATGCTCACCGCTCACCAGTATTAATGTTACTTCATCGGCCAACCTCATCAGTCTGAGGATCAAATGCACTCATTGTCTGGACACCAAAGCTGCCGGTGAATGGGCAAATTACATCATGAAAACACTCCAAGGACTCTGGATCAGTATCCAACCGAGAACACGTCGTTTTCCTCAACTTGTGGTTGGAACGATTCGTCTTCTATGGATCAACCCTGGGCCCGACGGCCAACATGCAACACATAGCAGAAGACCTCGCCAATGGAAAAAAATTGCCCTTGGGGAAATATCTTCTAGGAGCCACTTACCATCTGCTCCATCAAGTTTCAGCGAAATTATCGGCTGGCCAGCTCGTCGATATAGCAACGGCCCATGGTGGTTTATCCAGCTATGGTTAAAAACTTTACACCGTCGAGATAGCAAAAAGGCTTCCACTTGATACCTTGTTCTTCCCATCGGACTATGTTGAAGGCGCAACTCCCACTCGTCGCCGATGTATGTCCCATGGTGAAGCAGCATCGACCTACCTCGGAGGTAAACTACTAATCGTCGATGTATGCTTTTGGTTAAAGGCCTTTTACCATGGCTTCCCCGAGGCTGCAACGATGTGGTATGTGTATGAGGATGCCAATGATTTTGAGCTCCCTGTTGGCTTTAGCCTCAACACTATCAATACCGATGAAGAAAGAAGAGATATCTTCATATCTACCATTACCCCTTGCCTCTTGCCGATCGGGGTTTCTACAGGCCGTAATTCTCAGACATTGTATGAGTTTTACCACCCAACATCCTTTGCTCGTCAGCTTTATTTTGACCAACTCCCGATTGGCCTATACTTCATCGGCAAAATCCATACTCGGGGTCATGTTACAAGAGCCCTCGAATTTGATCATTTACTGCTGATTGAAGGACCTCTCCGGGCAACCTTGAAGACTTTGACAATCACGCATCAGCTCTGATACCACTTGTAAAAAAATGTTTCAATGATTGGGTGATCCATGATTGAAGCGATCGAGAAGGTTAGTCGTCGTTCCGCTATATCGACTAACTTTTATACACTAGTAGAAATGTGCAGATCTATGACGTTCTGCTCACGAAGTTCTAAAATTTTGTCACAGAATAGGGCCTATCTATGACAAAATGTCTTGGTTCGTCATGGGTCATTTCTGGGGGTGCTTAGCATTTACTGCTTTATAACAAAAACCAAGAGAGCGTCATAGAACAACATAATATTTTGTCATAGACAGTACGTGCCATTTTCTATAGTCATTTGTGATGCTCCATCTTAAAACTATGACGAGGCATAGTTTGTTGTAGAACTATTCAAAATCGAGATGAATGTATTTTGGTCATAAGTAAGTTTGACCACTGTTAGATCACCATTGTGGGGCCTACCATGTCATATCCATGGGTCCCACATGGGTTCCATGTGTCAATTACCATTGTGGGGCCTATCATGTTAGGGTGGCCCCATGGGTACAGCCATGGGACCCACCATGGGGCCTACTTGTCGGAGATAGGGCCCCTGTCAAGCGGAGCCCACTACCATGGGGTCTACTTGTCGGAAACATGGCCCATGTCAAGTTGTCAAGTGGAGCCCACCACCATGGGGCCTACCTATCGGAGAGGGCCAATGTCATGTGGAGCCCGTCACCATGGGGCCTACTTGTCAAAAACAAGGCCCATGTCAAGTTGTCAAGTGGAGCCCACCACCACCATGGGGTCTACTTGTCAGAAACATGGCCCATGTCAAGTTGTCAAGTGGAGCCCACCACCATGGGGCCTACCTATCGGAGAGGGCCCATGTCATGTGGAGCCCGTCACCATGGGGCCTACTTGTCAAAAACAAGGCCCATGTCAAGTTGTCAAGTGGAGCCCACCACCATGGGGCCTACATGTAGGAGATAGGGCCCATGTCAAGTGGAGCCCACCATGTCAGGGTCGTGGGTAAAAACATCACAAAAAACTCACAATCCTTGGAATCGAACTCGAGGCAACGTGATGTCCATCGGACTACCTTTACCACTGCACTAAGGGACCTTTGTTGAATACAAACTCCAAAACAACTTTTATATTCCGAAATATAATAGCTCGAGATATAAGTGCTGCACAGGGACTTTTACCTATCCCCGACGAAGGGATCCTTGTGTGCGGCAGTGGGGCAGGCATCCTTGTGCGCGCGGCGGCGGGGAGGGATCCCGGTCGGCTCAGTGGTGGGGAGACCTTGGCATCGGCACATCTCCTTTCGGTTGTGACGGGATCCCTTTTTCTTGCTGAATTATAGATTTGTCTATGCAAAATCAGTTTTGATTCAAAATGATTCAAAATTCGAGCTTGGGCTGGACTTGTGAGCATTACATCAGCTGTTGATTTGTTTTGCTACGGGGAACATTGCAAGTCTGGAGTTTTGAGGGTTGATGTTGACTTATTTTTGCACTGTGATGATTTGGACTTGTGTGCACAAGCTTAGCTGACTTGTTTTTTGCAAAGATGTATAATTTTCTCTGTGATGTCTTGCATGGTTTCTTGCAAAGATTGATTGCAAGATGGAAATGTGCCGTGGTAATTTATTATACTAAGTATTTTTATGCAAAAGAAAAGGAGAGCTCTGTTGCTCTTGTCAATGTAGCTTTGGTGCCCCTGCCACTAATTTTTCACTAAAATGTAACTTCCAATGGTTTGCATGTTGAGTAGGCATGTTTTATGTGAAGTTAAGTTGTTATGGTAGGTGTATCGAGTACTGCCATCAATTATTAGAAATACGACCCTATGTTTATTCATCACTTCGGATCATTTGACTTGTCGCATATAGTTGCAGTGGCTACTTTCTATAAGAACGATGCACACTAGTATATATGTAATAGCTGATAAGCGACAATAAAGGTTCCATTTTTCTGTTGATTTTGTGTTCTGTTGTTTGGTTTGTTAGTTCGTGGTGTTGTATTTGTAGTTCTCAAGTTCAAATTTTACATTATTATGTATCAGAATGTAGCCTGATTTGCTCAATCTAGAGTAACTTCAATCTCAATTTGTAGCCTAATTTGCTCAAAACCAAAACCAAAAGAAGGCATGTATTGACTTATCATGTGTATATTTATGGTTAACAAACAGATGGACAGAAGCTGGGTAAACGGGAGACAATTCACGCCTGCCTACATTGATGGAGTGCAACAGTTCATGGAGTTTGTAAGACATAAATACCCTGAACACATTCATATACTATGCCCGTGCCGCAAATGTCTTAATCAGACTTTACGGCCTCAGCAAGAAGTGCATGACCACATACTTATTTTTGGAATGTCAGTACATACACCCGGTGGATTCATCACGGAGAATCAGTAGATGTTGAAATTTTTGAAGGTACAGAGCAGGTGGATGAACCTGATCATGATGATGGGATAGAAGTGGATGAGCAAGACTATGATGACGACAATGGAGTGCCAGAGTTGATAGGAGAATTGTACACAACAACAGAGGAGGATGGACAACAACCAAAGTTTGCAAGAGTGCTAGAAGATGCGAAGTAGTCACTTTGCCCAGGATCTAGCCACTCAAGATTCTCCTTTCTTGTGAGGTTGCTCCATATCAAGTCTCAGTACCAAATTAGCAATATGGCATTTAATGCATTATTGGAGTTACTGTCCTCAACATTTCCTCAATGCCAATTACCTAAATCATATTATGAGGCAAAGAAATATCTTCATGAGTTGGGCCTTGGATATGTCTCGATCCATGTGTGCAAAAATAACCGTGTGTTATTTCGGAAGGATTATGCCAACTTGGATGTATGCCCGAAAAGTGGTGAATCTAGATGGGAAGATGCAAATGGCAGCAAGCGGGTCCCTCGTAAGGTTTTGAGGCATTTTCCACTTATACCAAGGTTGAAGAAGATCTTCGCTTCCAACCAAACTGCTGAGGACACCCAATGGCATAAGACAAAGAGGAGACCTGTCGACAGTGAAATGAGCCATCCATCAGATGGGGAGGCATGGAAGGATTTTGATTTGAAGTATCCAACTTTTGCAAGAGATGCAAGGAACTTGAGACTTGCCATCGCTACAGATGGTTTTAATCCATTTGGCAACATGAGCACGGCATATAGCATGTGGCCCGTGCTTGTTACACCTTTAAATCTGCCACCATGGGAATGTGTCAATCCAGGAAACTGCTTTATGTCATTACTGATTCTAGGTCCAACATCTCCAGGAAAACATTTTGATTTATTCTTGGAGCCTCTTATAGAAGAACTGCTTGAACTATGGGAAGGTGTCAGTACATATGATGCATTTAGTGCTTCAAAGTTCAACTTGTGTGTCGCCATGCTTTGGTGCATACATGATTATCCGGCTTTGAGCACCTTGTCAGGGCGAACTACAAAAGGTTATTATGCATGTATTCATTACGACAAAAATCCATTGTCACGGCCACTCAGGAATAAGATAGGTTACATCGGCCATTGTTGTTACCTTCCAAGGACACATCCTTGGCGGAGAAGCTTGTCTTTTGATGGGCACCACGAAAATCAAGTTGAGCCAGGAAAGTGCACTATAGAGGAGGTCCTAGAGCAGCTAGAAAAGGTGAAAGATGTCAGGCCAGGTAAGGATGGTGCAACTAAGAAAAGAAAGCATGGTGAGAATGAAGAGCCACTAATTTTTAGCCACAAAGTTGGGTTGTGGAAGTTGCCGTACTGGAGGGACTTGCTGTTACCACACAATCTTGATGTGATGCACATAGAGAAAAACACATGTGACAACCTTCTTGCCACATTGCTCAAACTCGAGGGCAAGACGAAGGACACATTCAATGCTAGGCTAGATTTGTATGATATGAGCATAAGACATGAATTGCACTGTGAGCAGGACGGCGGATCGGTTAAAATTTCAGAAGCTTTCTGTCTTGAAGCCAAAATAGAGAATTGAATTTTGTAAGTTCCTCAAAGGTGTCAAGTTTCCAGATGAATATGCAGCCAACCTAGCAAGATTCATAAGTGCAGATAGTTCCAAGGTGCAGGGTCGACTGAAAACTCATTCTTGCCATATCCTTCTGCAAAGAATCATACCTATTGGCTTAAGAGGATTTGTGTGCAAGGATGTATACGAAGCAATTGCAAAGCTCGGGAACTTTTTAAGGGAATTGTGTAGTTATAATCTGAGGATCGATGTCGTGAAACAGCTAAAGAAAGAAATCCCATTGATCCTATGCAAGCTTGAGAAAATCTTTCCTCCCGCCTTCTTCGATGTGATGGTGCACTTGGCTGTCCATCTTCTTGACGAGGCACTACTCAGAGGTCCTGTACAGTATGGATGGATGTATCCAATAGAACGATGACTAGGTACATTGAAGCATTTTGTCAGGAATAGGGCTAGGCCCGAAGGATCAATTGCTGAGGCTTATGTAGCTAGCAAGACCTTGACATTTTATTCAAGGTACATGAAGGATATTGACACAAGATTTAACCCAGAAATCGAGACAGGAGAGGAGCCAACAGATGGTGACACCTCTGTTTTTATGTATGGTGTTAAACTCATTGGAAAGAATAGAGTGCACTACATCGATGATAAAGTCATGGCCAAGCTAGTTTGGTATGGGCTAAATAATTGTGAAGAAGTTGAACCATACTTGCAGTAAGTACAATTTATATATATCTGGTTTTCTTTTCCTATATTGCAAATAATGTCTCTTTTTTCATACTGACTACACTACATATGGATTGCAGCACATACAGAGAAGAGTTGGCAAAAGAAGGGTCACATGATCTTGAAAAAAGATTAGAAGAAGGATTTCCTGATTGGTTTAAGACTCATGTAAGGGACTCATACCCATCTATGTTATTTTAGTGCACTGACTGGTTATGAGTGCACTGACCTTGTGTACACTTTTCTTGAATTGCAGATTGTGCAGCTGTCTAAAGAGAAACCAGAAGAGGTAAGTGAAGGGTCATATGCACTATCATGTGGTCCTGATCTCCGAGTCAAGAGTTGTGCGGCTTGCATTATCAATGGAGTCCGATATAGCACTATTGAACGTGAGAAATATCTAAAGACACAGAATAGTGGCGTCATGACCGAGAGCACACATGAAGGGGAGAACATTAAATTTTATGGTGTCCTTACCAACATTATTGAGCTACAATATAACTCCAATCTAGATGTGCGTCGGACAGTGGTTCTATTCCAATGTGATTGGTACAATCAAGTTGGCAAGACTGTAGGCCTTAGAAATAATGGGCATTTCAAGTCCATCAACATTCAGTCGTTTTGATACAAGTCAGACCCTTTCATTTTAGCAACTCAATCAAGAAAGGTATTTTACCTGCAGGACACCTCTTTGGGCAAAGGTTGGAAGGTTGTGCAAAAGTTTGAGCATAGGGATGTGTATAATGTGGCTGTACATCAAGATGCTAATTGTTCTGATACAGAGCATGAAGTGCATGAAGATGATGGTGATTATGTTATGCACCATCAGCAGGATGGATCAACCACAATAATTGAAGCTAATTTAGCAGACAATATAAGAAACAAGAACAAAACAGTTACCATGTCTGAAGATAGTGAGGATGAAGATGACACCATCCTGCAGTATTGCAGTATTGTAGTGACAGTGACAATGGAAATGGTGTAGATGACATGTGGAAAGGCGATGATGATTTATAGATGTTTAAAGGTATATATTTTTTCCTCTGCTGAAACTCTTATTCAAGATTTTTACTAAGACTAGCTTAATTCTGCTGATATTTACATGTATTCAACATAATGATATCTCCTGCATTTATTCTCTTGTAAAGTGTAATCAAGCTGCAATCTATTAATTTCCACAATCTGTTCTTGTGAAATCAGGCTTGTCTCAGCTCTATATGCAAGGTCTGACTATCTGGATGAAGATGACAAGGGCAACTATGGCCAAGTTTATGCTTCTGATGTCGATGGCTTTGACTGGGCAGGGTTTTCGTATTTAGGGGCACTTAGCTATATTATCTCATCATATGCTGAAATGGAGGCAATAATTTTGTATGGTCCTAAGCTGAAGAAATGTTCAGACTCTGAACTTCAGAGGATATATATATTAGGTATATATACATATGCATATGAAGTTCTAAACTTGCTTCTTCTACTTCTTCAGCTGGCAATCTGACAGACAGCAGGTTCTACCATGTAAAAAAAGAAAATGAGAGAAATTAAGAAGATTTCTTTTGATGCCCTTTCAGATGTAAATAAAATACTGGATATATGAGTCCATTTGATTCCTTGACCAATCTGAGGCAGGCCGAAACTGTTGTAAAATATGGGCAATATTATTTTTCTGCTGGATAGCCATGTCACCTAGAATGTACTGTTGATGCTGTTTCAGATTTGTTTATGTGATGCCAATTGCCAAATATTGTAGACTTCTTTTATTCAGTTTTTTTTCTGTTCCTGCTTTTTTCAATTAGTGATCTGATGCTCAATCAAGTGCATGTAAGATTGGTTTTGACACAATAGTCTGAACTTTTGACAGAAATATTTGCAGGCAAAAAAAATAAGAACACAAAATTGTTAGTAGGCACAATAATTGAGTCTTTATTAATAACTCAAATTCAAATAATTTCAATAAATCAGCTCAATAAAAAAAACTTGAACAAATTTTTTATACAATTGAAGTCAAAAATAATTTTTAACTTTTCCTTTCATTTTTGTATGACAAAAATCATTTTCACCCAAAAAGCTGGCACGTGGCGCCGAAATTTCACCCCAAAATTTCAGAGAGCACAAACTGTGCCGCCTAAAAAATTTCACACACCTTCATTTTTGACGCGAAATGTCCCTTTTGTCCTCCTTGCAAAGTACAGCAAAACCACACCTCCAAGTGTGCAGCAAAGGGCATTTGTGATAATCTCTAACGTGAAGGGCCAAAATATCCCTCCCATCTCCTCCAAATGCGTCAGATCCAAATCCTTCCTCTCGACTTCTCTCCTCCAAACCCGCCATCGACGCCGCCCGCCGCACCGGAGTCGTCGAGCACCGGAGCAGCTACCCCACCATCAACTTTCTCCACACTGCAGCTACCCTGCCGTCGAGCCGCTCCCCTGGAGCTCCTACCCTGCCGTCGACTTCCTCCACACCAGAACAGCTACCCCGTCGACGACATCCACCGCACCGGAGTAGATACCCTGACGATGGGAAGAAACCGGAGCCGCGTAGAACAAGGAACGCAGTTTGATTCAAATTTTCATAAGAAACTGACTGCATCCCTTTTTTTTTCAATCTTAGTTAGCTGCTTGAGAACTAGTTTTAGTTAAAAACAGATACAAATGTGGTGAGGTTGGTGCAGTTGAATTAAGTGTTGGTAGAAATTATGAGAACTGTCACACCTTACTCGGTGTGGTTTCTTTGAAATGGTCACACCTAGTGCAGTCAAAATTGGTCCATGTGTTGAAATGGATTTGTTAGTGCTTACGACATGTGGTGATGTTGGATAGTAGTTAGTGTCTCATTGTCGTATTCTAATGCTTAAAATCTGTTTACACATGTAAGAACCTGCACTAAATGATTACGAAAGACAACGGAAAAGCACGCATCTCGGACAATATTAGAAGAATGGAAGAACTTGGCATCAAAGGGTTAGCAGCAAGTATTAAAACAAAGTCAGGCAACAATGATATTTGTGGTGAAGGTTCTGATTCATCGAAGCATATCCCTGAAGAAGATCAGGAGCCAATACCACTAATGATTATTGAGGTGCTTCTTCTATCTTGGCTGGGGGACTAGGTTTTTGCAATTCCTTTTAGTGAGGCATTTGTTTGTTGTCTATACACTTTGCTAATTTGTTCACATGCTTACAACTCTGTTTTTCCTGTGGCAGCCCACGATACAAACTAGGCAAAAGAAGATTTGTTACAAGAGGACAAAACACAGCGCTAACATGGCACCAGCAGGAAGGCAATCGAAGAGAGTTAGGCCAAGTGCACCAACTGAAAAGGCTCCTGGAGTCTCAACAAGGTCATCAAAAAGGCTACAAACATCAGAACAAATGGAAGAGTTGTCTCCAGTAGAAGAAAACAATCGTGGTGGTGGTGTGGGAAATGAAGAATTGGTAGGAGATAATGAAGTGAGCAGGCCCACTAGCCCTAAAGGGGTACCTAGCTATTTAAAGGAGTGAGAGGACGATCAAGGGGGTTCCTAGGTCGTGCTTCACCAGGTTGGGGCGCACCCCACTGTAACACCCTGAAAATTTCGACTTTGGAATATGGAATTAAAAATTCGGAATAACCAAATATCTTTTTCAAAATACATTCATGCTTGAATTAATTTAATTCGATCTGTCATTTTTCGTTTATACGTGGGCTAATAGACGAACGTCTGAGGATATGTCGGTAGTTGATTTCAAATATTATTTCTTCAAGGAACTATGATTTGCATATGCCAATTATTTCCAAAAAAAACCCTCGGGCATATTTACTTTATAGATAAAGCTATATATCTATATGTATCACCATTTTTGGATAAGACCCATTAAGGGATAGTTTATCAAAACAAATACTATTCTACTAAAGAAATAGCTTTGATTATTTTCTATGAACCTTTATATAGAGTGATAAGCTTTTGGAAATTATTTGCAAAATAATGTCTATTGGTAAAGTATTTACTAGAAGCCCTAATTGCGAAATATAAATTCCTAATAGGCTATTTTCAAAGATATGACCTCCTCAGACAAAGTCTAGTCCTCAGGCATAATTTTAGTTTGCTTGTTAATTGTTTATTTGTGTGTGTCTAGAATCTGTGCCAAAAGATCTCGATTAAATCCTTTTCTCGAAAAGGTTGTCCTCAGTCCGACATCCTTTCTGCCACTATCATCTCCGTCTGTTGATTAAACGCCTCGGTGCAAAGTTAATCACAGACCCAAAGCTCTCACCGTGATATTACCTCTCTCAACTCTTATTCTATGGTTATTTTTTAAAAAAACCACTCTATCGATTCAAACCCGGTAATTTCCCCAAATATTTATAATCGATCGACGTATCCATCTATCGCGCGTCGATTCGAGTATCACTGATTTTATTTCTATCGCGACGGTCGAATTTGAACGCCATATGTTGCCCTAAAAATCCCAATTGCAGTGCCATCAGAGTGCGCGCAAAGAAATCCTAACCCTAATCCTCGCGCGGCCTTCTAGCCAAATCCAATTCAAATGTTGAATTAAATAGTCCAAAGTATAAATACAGTCCAGTACAAATTCTATATCAAATCCCCTTCAAATTTCTAAATTTCATATTCCAAAGAAAATATTCGAGCATCCTTTTTCTTTGGACCACATTTTCCTCCGTTAGCCCAACCCATTCCACAACACAAGTTCATTTCCACTCCCTCTATCGTGGCCTTCCTGCTAGGCTTTTTGTGGAAAAGTCCATGTTGCCTCCCCAAGCCCTTTCATTCCTATTGGGCTGGCAATAAAACGATAAAGTCTAAATCCCCCCCATACTGTTTTCGGTGACGACGTCGCCGCACGCCGCGCCATTACGACAAAGCCACTACGACATCACCAGCTGCTGCCCTTCCTTCCCATCCCGCCGGCGACCTCGCCGTCCGCTTCTGCGCCCTTGCCTAACCTCACCGGCGTAGCAAGCATGCATGTCGCTAACTAGCTTTACGCGAGTGCAATGCATATGCATGCATGCAGCAAGCCAAGCAAAAGCATGCATGTAGCCAGCTAGCTCGTGCTTGCATGAAGCTAGTCTAGCTCGTGCTTGCATGCGACGTTTCCACCGCCAATACGCAGCCGTCACCGCTCCCACCTACACACGCGCGTTCTCTGGGATGGAATGAATGCGGGCAGCAGCAAGCGTCCCTTCCCTAGACTCTATTTAAGCGCTGTCGCGAGCGAGCACGCAACCAGCCCCTCTCCATTCTCTCTTCTCCTCCTCGTTCTGCTTCCCCTCAGCCACTCCCTCCCGGGCACACGCTGCTGTCTCTCCGCTTGCTTCACCGCGGCCGGCTCCGGCTGGGCCTCAGTTGACCAAGAGGACGGATAGGACGCCGCGCCGTCATCTGAACCCCGAGAACGACTAACTTATCGAACGGCTAACCTCTAACATCTAACATTCAACCCATTGACTCACTAACCCGCTGACCTCTAACTCACTAACCAGCTGACCTCTAACTCACTAACCCCTGACCCCTAACTTGAACTAACCCGCTAACATTTATTCCTTAACGCTGTGTGTTCGTTTGTTACCACCGATCGAACACGTGGTGTGCGAGGACGATCCGCGGGTCGACCATCCCCAGGTTGTACCTTGACGACCGTAGTTCGTGCGAGGACCGTCGCCCGGTACGCTGCTACCCGGCTGCCGCGAGGTGAGCTCCTCTCCTGCTCTTCCTCTTGCTTTTGCTTCCTTACCGCATTCCTCGTCTACCGTTGTTGCCGCGGCGCGGTGACGTCGTGAGGCGCAACACCGTACCCATTCCTTGCGCGGCTGCCCTCCGCAGCGATCACCGCTTCACCGCCGGCCATGCATGCGCCATGCAGCTAGCTGGCTGTACGTGTGCATGCATGCATGCAAGCAGCTCACATGCATGCAACTAGCTAGCCGTGTGCACGCATGCATGCAAGCAGCTCACATGCATGCAACTAGCTAGCCTTGTGTATGCATATGCATGCACGCTTGTAGTTCGGCCAAGCCGCTCGTCGTTCGGCCGAGCCACCCGACGTCCAGCCAAGCTGCCCGAGTCGCATCCCCGGTCGTCGTTCGGTCGAGCCCTCGGCCGGTGCCGCCTCTGCCGCGACGCGCGCAGCTCCCTGGCCGGCCGAAGCTTTTGGCGCCGCCACGCCCGGCCGATGCCACCGCGCTCGGCCGACGCCATGGCGTCGTTGCCCGGCCACCTGCCGGCCTCCCGGCCGAGCGCCGTGGCCAGCACACGCTCTGCCGCGCGCCGCACCGGGCCGACGCCACCGCTCCCGGCCGCAGGCCGCGCCGCCCAGCCGCTGGCCGGCGCCGCTCCGCCCTGCCGAGCCGCGCGTGTACATCGCCTCCCGCGGGCCCCCATTGACCGAAGACTTGGGAAAAGTGTATATCGCCTCCCTCTTCTTTGCCAGGCCGAAGCCCATAAAGTCCTTCAAAAAGTCTATAAAACCTCCTCTACTTCATTGGGCCAACCGGCCTTGCAATCTATCGAAAAGTGTACAATATATCCCTCTTGTCCCTTGGGCCAAGACCATAAAGTCCTCCACATAAGTCCACAAAACGTCCCCTTGTTTTCCTCGGGCCGAGCCCAAGAATGGACCTGAAAAGTCTACATTGCATCCTTCGGGCCAAAGCCCACCAACAACCTCCCTCCTCACCAAAGTCTAATGTATATCCCTCTACTCACCCAAACCCTCTCCTAAAGTCTACATTTACCCCCTACCGACCTTCCTCACCTGTGGGCTAAAGCCCAAGCACTCCCAAAATTAAATTCCAATATGACTCCCTCTGAGCCTCTCAGCCAAAGAATATTCTTGGGAATATTCCTTTCCAATTTAATAAATCATTTTTCCCATATTTCAGAAAATCCATTAATCTCCCAAAATTTGTATCTCCTCAACCATAGTCCGATTGACTCCGTTCAACTTCCATAATTTTTCTAAACATGAGACCTATACAATGGCACAATTAGTTTATAATAGTCATTATCTGCTTTATAGGGTTTTGGATGTTTTTCGCTTTTCGAGCGCGTAGTGGCCGTTTCGGAGATGCAACGGACGTGGATTTTCTCGAAGATTTGTAGACCAACAATAAGGCAAGTCACTATGCCCCCTTCCTCGAACATGTTGATCCTATTTTTATAAAAGTGTTGATTTCAAATAAAATTGCATGCTAATTATAAAATGCGTACCTACATTTGTTTAAGCCTTACCTTTGATGTCGTTTATCCATGTGTATTTACACCCCTTTGTTACCTAAGTCTATTATTTATGCATGGTTATGTATCGATACTGCTTAGCGTTGCTATGCGTAGACGTTCATACACTCCATACTTGTGATATACGGTTATGGATGTGGATGTGACGATCACTCGGTGGGAGTGATTGTCGGAAGACAGGTGGAGACATGAACGTCACCTGCAACATTAAAACCTTTGCGAAAACCAAAAACTTAATAAAACAAAACTATTTCGACTAGGGCGGCATGGATAGAATATGGGTGGTTCTGGGAACGGTAAACCGCCGACCCTAGTCAATTAAGGACCGAGTCAAGAAGCTATGCGAGAAATGAACAGAGTACGACCGCATTTCTCAAGTGGGGTATGACCCGGTGGACTAGGAAATTCTCGTGGGGTGGCACCCCAGACATGGTAGGTTCTGGATATATTCGTTGATGTGTTGATGAAGTGTTGTGGTTTAGATCGCTTGGGTCGATCTGTTGAACGCCAGCAAAAACTTAAAATGCACCCTAAGTATATATTATGTAGCCCCCCTAAGATCTCGGGAGCGCCAGGACTCCTCTCACAACCGGCTCGAGGTAGGAATGTGGCACCGGGGGTGCAATGGGGATTCATAGTCCTTGGAGCGGGTGCCGCCATGCGAGGGTAACTGAAAAACCGGGCCGTGACAAGTCTCATGTGTTGGGTGCGTCACGGAGTGCGGGATTAAAAGCGTACATCCACTGCAATGTGAGTAAACTAAACTATTCGAATAGTCGTGCTCGCGGATATGAGCGCCGGGACTTGTACTACTCTTGACTAGCTTTATAAATTTTAAATACTGCTTAGAATATGATGGGTATGGAAGGTGTGACCTTGCCCGATGTGCGGGAAGGTCGTAATGGTTAAAACTGTGAAAATTGGATGCGAGGGCAAACCGGACCAAGCAAGGCTTGGGGAAGGTGGATGAACCCTCGCTGGTTAATGACAACTTCAACCTAACGATCGTTTTCAGTTAAAACTGCTACGTCATAGGCTTGTGGAATAATTTGTGAAAACTAGCTTTATGCAAATAAACCAAGCCATCATTGAACCCCTATGAACATTATGTGCATTCTGTAGTGGTGGCTTGCTGAGTACGGTTGGTACTCACTCTTGCTTATTTAAATCTTTTAGAAAGGTGTTGGTGTCGACCTGTACATGTGCTATGCTGGCAAGGAGTTACCGAGGACGGTGGGATAGGAACCTAGGTTCACCAGTCGATGCGTGTGGGATAAGATGGACCACCGCTGCTTCGCTTCCGCTACTTCATTTATTTGTTTTGGTATTTTGTGTTGTTGTCGACCATGCTTGGTCTATTCGGGTTCCATTTGGGTTACCCTTGTATTATTAATATATTGTAAGACCTGTATGACGATGTCAGCTTGAGATATACAACTGTGCCATGTGTGTACCATCTACTGATCCAGGGAATGGTATTGTAATACACATGGGGTTCCTGGTTGTTAACGACCAAATTTGGTAAATCAAATATTAGATCTGAAGATAGAATCAAAGCGGATTTGGAGGAAGCTGGCGGTTACCAAAACAGAGCAAGAATCGGTTGGTGACCGAATCGGCTACGGTGTCTATCGACTGGTGACCGAATCGGCTATTGTGACCATCGGCTGAGACAGAGTCGGACAAGGATAGCCGATGTAGCCGATTCCGACGAGAGGATAACAGAGTCTTTGTCGGGTTCGGTTGGTGAGCTTCATGAGGATTCCCATATACGGATTGGGTTCGAAGAAGGGAATTGTATCTATTACTTAGGATATAATGTTAATTTCCTAGTAGATACTGTCGGTTAGAGTCTGTATTAGGGAACTGTCTTTAATGTGAGTTGTAATAGAGATAGGGGTCGTGTCCGATAAGGACTTATTGTGGAGTTCTGGGTATAAATTAAACCCAGGTTCGTGTAAAGAAAAAGAGAGATCAATACAACAACTTCGGCGCATCGCCACCTTTACTCTTTCATCGTTTTTCGACGAGTTCTTGCTTTCGAGTTGGGCTGCATCGGTTTCGATCTCCAGCAAGAGGTAAAGCTTGTTATGGCGGCTTGCGCTCTCGGGATTAGTGCTTCCATCTTCATGACACTCTAATCTGGTTTGCGTAAATCGTCGAGTTATCATATATATTGTATAATCTAGATTGATATCAGCATATAACTCAAATTGGCTAGTAACTGTTCTACAGAAAACTAGCCAATAGAGTTATACATTGATGCTGGTTTAGATTACACAATATATCTACCATCTCGAAAAGGTTTTCATCGACTTGATCATCTAGATACCGTGTTTCTTTACATATTTGGTGCTGCATCAGTTAGGTTTGACCTACTAAATCATGTTTAGAACCATAGTCTCTAGCCTGTCTATGATTGCTAATAGAGATAGCGTCGGGGTTTCAGCCGACCTTACCTGGTTTAATTATCTTGTTATCTTGATATATTAAATCTGCCCTTTATATCGAGATATTAACTTAGTAAAATATATTGAGCTTGTTGTCAAATCTGATTAAGGTCATCTTAACACTAGTTTGACAGTTTGTTTAATATATTTTGTTCATGGTAATATCTCTGTATAAAGTGGTATCGGAGTACTAGCCGATACATGTTAGATTTGCTTAATCGGCTATGCTATGAGCTTGTGTAATCTATGCTTCATAATATATTTAGGCATAAGTGATTTATACTGTCTCGGCGCCCTGTCCGATCTATCCCAATCACTTAGTTTAAATATGTTTTGAGACTTAGATTATATTTTGTTGATATCTACAGCCGATTGAGTAGATTTAGCTTTATCTTGCTTTATCTGTTATAGCCGATTTAATGCATCTTGCATCGGCTCAATGCTCAATGATATGTCATCGGTAAACCAGCCGATCGGCTATCATTGGTGGATTTAATTGCACTTTCGTTGTTTCTTATTGGTTGCAGGATCAAACCAATTGGCACGNGAAGAGTTCAGCTGATAATTCTGATCCGGGATATGAAGATGCTGCCTCCCCGAATGACATACATCTTCTGGTTGTAACCTCATCTCCGTCGTCATCTTTGGTCGGCTCAACCAAGGGAAAATCGGCTTCGGGCAAGGCTGGTTTCTTGGCAATTTTGATCGTATGCAGATTAAGCCATAACTGCAATAGCCACCAAGGTCCACCTGTGCCGATTACTGAGTTGGTAGCAAGCTTAGCCGATGCATTGCTCAACGTCTGATATAGATAACCCAGGAGGTATTTGCCTAGTGGGAACTGCTTTTTGTTGACTAGAGCTTCGGCTATATGTTGCCAGTTGGTGGTTGGACCGCAGCTTGAACCACAAAATAAAAACTTTTCCAGCCACATCAAGAGGAAGGCTGCGTGTTCTTTAGGAGTGACAGGGCCAGATCCCATATTCAGAGAGATGAATCCACTCCAGCCTCCAATGCTCCTGGTTTTGAAAATATATTGGTTTTTGCTGTTCAAACTGATAGGGTTAGCCGATGAGGTAATGTCTAGCCCAGTTATCATAGTGATGTCCAGAAGGGTTGGGCTCATTGGTCCTTGGTTGAAGAGGAAGGCATTCAAGGTGTTGGACCAAAAATAGCTGGCAGCCGATAGCATGGGTTCATCTTTGGCCAAATCGGCTATGGTTAGGGCTAAGCACTGAGCGATGCCGATTTCTTCCCAGTGAGTTTGTTTGCTAGCCGACATCCTCTTATACCATTCAGACCAAGTCTTGACAGCCGATGGCCAGGATTTAAAAGTGTTGGTCCAGTGGTTCAAACTAGGGTTCGCTAACTTGAAGGGGATCCTGTTTGTCTCGGCATTGATGATTTTTATGGGATCTTTGTTACCGATTGGGCCCAAGAAATACCGATTGGGATGAATCAGACTTGGGATTGCAACTTGGTGGGAAAGATGCTACAGAAAAGAAAGGGGAGAAGAAGTAAATTATGAAAGAAGACTAATCTATGAGTAGAAAGAGGATTCGGCTGATAGGGTTACCTCAGGGAGCTCGATGACCGGAGCGCTTGAAGGGGCTGCGGAAGACGACATCGTCGGAGATGAGTTGTTGCTGACGAGGGAATCGTCTACGTGGTCGCCGGAGAATCTGATGAAGCTATTGCAAGAGGTGGAGGTGACTGCGGCTGAGGCGGTGAAAATAGGAATAACGGCGTGAAAACCTTCAAGCGGTGGTTGCTATTTAAAGAAGGTGTGTGATAACGGTTGAAATAGAAGCGGAACCCTAGATCGATTCGGAGAGGATTCAAGCAAATCCGCAACATTCCAAATATCGCGGACTTGGGGGGCATGTGTTAACGACCAAATTTGGTAAATCAAATATTAGATCTGAAGATAGAGTCAAAGCGGATTTGGAGGAAGCTGGCGGTTACCAAAACAGAGCAAGAATCGGTTGGTGACCGAATCGGCTACGGTGTCTATCGACTGGTGACCGAATCGGCTATTGTGACCATCGGCTGAGACAGAGTCGGACAAGGATAGCCGATGTAGCCGATTCCGACGAGAGGATAACAGAGTCTTTGTCGGGTTCGGTTGGTGAGCTTCATGAGGATTCCCATATACGGATTGGGTTCGAAGAAGGGAATTGTATCTATTACTTAGGATATAATGTTAATTTCCTAGTAGATACTGTCGGTTAGAGTCTGTATTAGGGAACTGTCTTTAATGTGAGTTGTAATAGAGATAGGGGTCGTGTCCGATAAGGACTTATTGTGGAGTTCTGGGTATAAATTAAACCCAGGTTCGTGTAAAGAAAAAGAGAGATCAATACAACAACTTCGGCGCATCGCCACCTTTACTCTTTCATCGTTTTTCGACGAGTTCTTGCTTTCGAGTTGGGCTGCATCGGTTTCGATCTCCAGCAAGAGGTAAAGCTTGTTATGGCGGCTTGCGCTCTCGGGATTAGTGCTTCCATCTTCATGACACTCTAATCTGGTTTGCGTAAATCGTCGAGTTATCATATATATTGTATAATCTAGATTGATATCAGCATATAACTCAAATTGGCTAGTAACTGTTCTACAGAAAACTAGCCAATAGAGTTATACATTGATGCTGGTTTAGATTACACAATATATCTACCATCTCGAAAAGGTTTTCATCGACTTGATCATCTAGATACCGTGTTTCTTTACATATTTGGTGCTGCATCAGTTAGGTTTGACCTACTAAATCATGTTTAGAACCATAGTCTCTAGCCTGTCTATGATTGCTAATAGAGATAGCGTCGGGGTTTCAGCCGACCTTACCTGGTTTAATTATCTTGTTATCTTGATATATTAAATCTGCCCTTTATATCGAGATGTTAACTTAGTAAAATATATTGAGCTTGTTGTCAAATCTGGTTAGGATCATCTTAACATTACTTTGACAGGTTGTTTAATATATTTTATTCATGGTAATATCTCTGTATAAAGTAGTATCGGAGTACTAGCCGATACATGTTAGATTTGCTTAATCGGCTATGCTATGAACCGGTATAATCCATGCTTCGTAATATATTTAGGCATAAGTGATTTATACTGTCTCGGCGCCCTGTCCGATCTATCCCAATCACTTAGTTTAAATATATTTTGAGACTTAGATTATATTTTGTTAATATTTACAGCCGATTGAGTAGATTTAGCTTTATCTTGCTTTATCTGTTATAGCCGATTTAATGCATCTTGCATCGGCTCAATGCTCAATGATATGTCATCGGTAAACCAGCCGATCGGCTATCATTGGTGGATTTAATTGCGCTTTCTTTGTTTCTTATTGGTTGCAGGATCAAACCAATTGGCACGCCTAGAACCCGAAAGAAGTCTTTGGACCTGCACTGGAGTTAAGCAGATCTCCCAGGCCAGTGTGTGTTTTTTACATCAACACTGGTATACTGAAACCGGGGCCAGGGTCCCAGAAGAAGTTACAAGCCCATAGACCCATTACAGGTGACGTAGCATCTTGTTTTTGTGATTGCGGATGACTGAAAAGGAATTTGGAGATGAGGCTAGATCCGTTGGAAAGAGGACTCCGAGAGCTTTCCATCAAGTATTCACGGGTCAGAAACGGAGCTTGTATGCAGATTTTGCGGCTGTTTGAAGTCAGCACTATAGCAGATGACCGAATTTAATTCCAGCACTTGGGCAACTTGAGCTTGATGTGAGCAATGGTTGTATCAATGGTAGCCATGGTCACATCATCCTCCCCTTCTTCATAGAAAACCGTCCTCAGTTTTTTCATATGATGCTCTTCGCGTAGTCCATTTAAAACAAGCTGTTTCTTCCAATCAAAACAAGAGAAACTCGACATAATATGATTAGCAATAACATGTCTCTTTAGGTTGCAATTTTTATCCACATTTACAGGAGGTTCTAAATCCAAACATATGTAAACTCTATGCACTAAATATATGTCTCTATCATTATATTTTCCAAAGATATGAAATATAGTATTAGATGGACAAGGCAAATTAATAGCAAATAATTTCTCTTTCAAATTATCGAGCTCACAAAAATCATCAAACAGAATATAGCCCAATGTATTTAAAGAAGATATGAATTCACGTTCCTCTACTCCATTAGCAATGTGAACAACATGCTTAAAATCAACACATAAAGAACAACACTAGAAATAGCATGTTCATTCACTAGTTGTGGCATGGATATAAGTGAAGCATTATCACACAACTCTTCTTCATCACAAGGAACAACAAATAAATCAACTTGTGACAAAAGAATCTCAGCAATTGTTTTCACTAATGGTTGCTCTACTATAGCATGAAAAGTGGACATGTGTAGCTCATCTTAAGAATACTCATCATCTTTTATCTCAACACCATTTAATTTACCTTGAAAACTTTCTTCAGACATTGCAGGTGCTTCAAGCTTCTCCTCATTCTTCTCAAGTACGTCATTCTCCTCCATTTGACAATTGTTTACTTCCTGCAAATTATTAGCAATAGGAGGCATGTGTACAACTTGTTGCTTCTTTACATCCTCAATTTGTTTTTTCGCATTACAAGCAAGTTGTAACAAATGAGCAGAAGAGCTATAACTTTGACAAGCAAGCATGTCCTGAATTTCTTTATTAAGCCCACGTAAAAACCTCAATTCTGTAGCTTCTTCACATTCATCTAAACCATAATGTAATAAACAAGCATGCATATCATGATAGTATGAAGTAACAGTTCTAGTATCTTGTTTTAAACATTGTAGTTTGTTAAGCAGAATGTTAGCATAATACCTGGGAACATAAACATCTCTCAAATATCGTTTCAGGTCTTTTCATGTTTGTGGTATTTTGTTATGCCTACAAATATGTTTTCATTCATAAAAAGCATTTTTCACTAAAACACTAGAGACACATATAACCATTTGTTTCTCAGACAAATCATGCTTTTTAAATTCTCTATCAACCGCTAGCTCCCATTTAATGTAAGCATGAGGATCAAAATTTCCTTCAAAATAAGATAGTGCAGATTTGATCTTACCCACAACAACGTCACTTACCTCATATGTGTCATGGTGATCACTCCCCATGTCTCGACGAAGATGTCGATGTTGAGCAGAGTTATCTCCAATTATCTTGCGTATCCCTGCCATTGTTAGTAGAAAACAAGAAACATACACAAAAATATGCACGCTCCTATTAACTACTAGGTAGTGGAGGCTCAAAAGACATACACTCAAGCTTTTAACCAAGCTCTCACAAGTTCTTACCAATGCAAGTGGAATGATGACATACACTGACTCAAGCAAGCACCCCAATGGAGGTTAGATGTATCGATGTCTTGGCAAACACTTGCTGTATGGCTGTAATCAAATCTGTGGAGCTTTGGGTAGGCTTAAATATGTAGCAAAGGAATAGCAAATGATCAAATTAGAGAATGCAAAGTTGAATAATTGTTCAAAGTCAGTACCGTGTTGGTCCTAGGCTAGAACGTACTAGAGACGCGAGCCTAGAAACAAACGATACCACAAGATAGCACTAGAATCAACTCAAGCACAACTCTGATATATGAAAGCAAACTCAAAGATAACAACTGATTTTCTCTTTTCTTTCTCTTTTTCTTTCTTCTTTTTTTTCTTTCTTTTGTTTTTTTTGGTGCGGCTTTTGTTTTCTTTTTTTAAGCACCTTTCTGCCTTTTTTTTATATTTTTCAGCAAAAACGACTCAAAGACCTAAATGCAAGATTACAGGGACTCAAATGTAAATATAAAATTACAGGGACTCAAATGTAAAAGTTCAAACCCTAAAATTTGATCTATACAAAAATGGAATGCTCTTGTATGGATTCCCTTTTTGCAAACGAAACTCGAATCCAATACCAATTTTTTTTACTAACAAAAACCAATCTAATCTAATCTAATCTTCTCCTTCCATCTTTCTCAAGGCAACAGCATGGACACGGCGGCGGCGACGACAGTGGTACTAGACGTGACAAGAACTCGAAACTCTAAACGTACTAGGCGGTAAGACTAGCAATACAACACGACGATGCAACGCAAAACTCAACAATGCAAAAACTGAAAAGAACAATGTAATGGAACAAATATGGCTAGGTAAAGGATGCAATTTTTTTAGGCTATTTTCTGGTTATAGGTAGATAAAAACTCACCAAGCAACGAAAGCTCTGATACCACTTGATAAACCCTGAGCTGCTCTGATACCACTTGATAAGCCCTGAGCTCCACTCGATACGCTCACGGATCTGGTTGTCCCGATCTTTCGGTGAGTTGATGATAACTACGATTTGGGAGAAACGTTGTCGATCCGACTACAACCGTACAAGACGTTGTTGTGTTGCGCCTTAGCAATCGATACACCTCTCCGTGGGTTGTTGATCTTGCTGGTGCAAATCAACCTTATTCCTGCAAGCAAATCGAAGAAACAAGCAAGAACAAGATAAAACCAATCTGAATTGCAAATAGAAATTAAAGCTCACGATAAGGTGAGATTTCAAAGACAAGTAATTAGGTGGTCTAGCCGATACACGTAACTACAAGAAAAAGTAGCAATGGCTAAAACTTTAATCTAACAAAATCCGAGAAACCCTAAAGGGGTACCTAGCTATTTAAAGGAGTGGGAGGACGACCAAGGGGGTTCCTAGGTCGTGCTCCACCAGGTTAGGGCGCACCCCACATGGGCCCCACCTGGGGCGGGGTCCCAGATGAAGTTACAAGCCCATAGGCCTATTACAGGTGACGCAGCATCTTATTTTTGTGATTGCGGATGACTAGAAAGAAATTTGGAGATGAGGCTAGATCCGTTGGAAAGAGAACTCCGAGAGCTTTTCATCAAGTACTCACGGGCTGAAAACGAAGCTCGTATGCAGATTTTGCGGCCGTTTGAATTCAAACTATAGCAGATGACCGAATTGAATTCCAGCACTTGGGCAACTTGATCTTGATGTGAGCAATGGTTGTATCAATGGTAGCCATGGTCACATGATCGACCTAGGAACCCCCTTGGTCGTCCTCCCACTCCTTTTAATAGCTAGGTACCCCTTTAGGGTTTCTCGGGTTTTATTAAATTAAAGTTTTAGCCATTGCTACTTGTTCTTGTAGTTACGTGTGTCGGCTAGACCACCTAATTACTTGTCTTCGGAATCCCACCTTATCGTGAGCTTTAATTTCTATTTGCAATTCAGATTGCTTTTATCTTGTTCTTACTTGTTTCTTCGATTTGCTTGCAGGAATAAGGTTGATTTGCATCGACAAGATCAACAACCCACGGAGAGGTGTATCGATTGCTAAGGCGCAACACAATAACGTCTTGTACGGTTGTAGTCAGATCGTCAACGTTTCTCCTAAATCGTAGTTATCATCAACTCACCGAAAGATCGGGACAACCAGATCCCTGAGCGTATCGAGTGGAGCTTAGGGCTTATCAAGTGGTATCAGAGCAGCTCAGGGTTTATCAAGTGGTATCAGAGCAGCTCAGGGTTTATCACCCATGGTGGACATGTCATATTCAGATGATATCCAACACGATGATGTCTGTGACCGCAACGAAGAGCAGGTCATACGGCTGACCTAGTCTGGGCAGATGGATACCACTGATCAAGGTAGGTTCTAGTTCTAATCCTCAAGCTTTTTCTCACTATTTGATGAATGCTAAGAATCTGAGTGTAAACTTTGTAGTACCTTGCCCGAGAAAGCGGAGGCCAGCAACCAAGGGAATTATACTTGACAAGATGACTAAAGCTATGGGAAGAAGGATGAAAATCTCTATCGCCGAGGGGAAGAAAAGGCCACATGAACCGGTGCAAGCTCCCAAGTTTGCATCAGAGGCTGATGTTATCGTTAAGACTCGAACTCCCATCTTCACTCATTGGAAGGTATACAAGAACAATGGTTAATACTTGAAAGACTTCATGGGCAGGCTAGCTGTAGGTGCTTGTCTACACTATTTATGTTACATTCACCTCTGATATACCTATGTGTAACTCAGTAATGATTTCAATTCACATTACCAGGGAAGGTTGGCCATTAACGAAGAAGACAAGCCAACAAAGGATGCATGTTCTAGCGTATTCCAATTTTGTATACGACAGATGCGGTGCAAGTTAAAGCAAGCCTACTTCAATGGCATCCCTGCTAATGAGATTAGAACCACCTCTCCAGTCTCTTTCATGACTGATCAACAGTGGTGTCTACTTATTGAAAAGTGGTCGTCTACAAAGAGCAAGGTATGTGCTATCATATCACATATTCTTTCCATTTTCTACTTCTGATGGAATCTAACACATACATCTCTTGTAGTCAATCTCTGAATAGAACAAATGAAACCATGGTAGGGTGAGGTTCCCACAGGCTACGGGATCTCGAAGCTATGTTGCCCAGTTGCACTCATATGTAAGTGGTAGTTAATCTTCTAACTAGTGTTATTTTTTTTATTGAAGAACCACTTTGGTATAATATTTTGGAAAATAATTCCTTTGCAATTTCCATACTGAAACAGAAACAGAAGAACAAGAATGTACAACTTAGTGAAGTACACGATGAAGAACTTGATGCGGTGGAAGTCTTCAAGGATTGCCATACCAGTCGGAAAAAATGTCTAAGTGATGCGGCAAGAGATGCAATTGTAAGGGGTTGCACAGGCTCATTTGCTTTTCCTGAATTCAAGCATATGGATTTTCTGATATATAATGTTGAGAACCTATAAATATCAATTCTTCTGCTATATGCTTAGGACTATAATTCTGTTAACTTAACAATCATAGTTCATTCTGTTTATGAAGCTTTTATACCATATGCTGCCTATGGATATCACCAATAAACTGTACTGCAATTTGGGATCAATGTTCACCTATAATATAGTCGTAGTCTCAGAGGATCTTAGCTTTGCCTATGTTATATTTCTGTTTACATGACACTAAAAATTACATTGATTGACCTATTACTGCACAACGATGCGGTGATGCATACTCCATTTGACATATAATTCTAAATTGAGTACTTCGGTGATTGAGTTCATTATTATCATTGGGCAGCTTTTTTCTGTTTAGATGGAGGGAGTACATGGTATGCATATTAAACTGTTGTAGTCAGATCTATGTGGTCGGTACACCTATCTTTGTCAGTAGCAGTACCATCAAGTAGTTGTAGTAGCAGTAGCCGAAAACACTGACAAACTTGAATATCATAAATCATGGACTGATCTTATGTCACCGTGTCAATAAAAGTTTAAAATGTGGAGTACTTTGTGTATGCTAATGACATTCCATTGTTTCCTGAGTGGTGGGTCGCACGTTGACCTAGGCCTACATGTTGGTGTAGTAGTTGGGGCGACAGGTAGAAGTGTGCATCAGGCGCTAAACTGGATGGATGGGTGAGGGAGTGTGGGGAACGCGAGCGTGGAGATTCATGCAGGGTGGTGGCCGTTGGATCAGTCAGGTGGTGGTGGTGGTGGTAGTAGTAATAGTAGTTGGGGACAACAGTGGGCGTTGCATCCAGCTAGTGCACGAGCTGTCGAGTGCCGACATGGTTTGCTGTTGTTTCCATGGCATTTTTGGATTGGAGTTGGACCTCTTTTTGTTTGGTTGACCTAATTTCTTCACCATCCAATATAGTCCCCATGATTAGGGCTTTAGTTTCATCACTACATGGCTGAAGTGATGGTTGTAAACAAATATGATCAGGAAGCTCTATGCATATAGTAGCAAGTTTTCACTCTACCTTGATTCTTTGTTTGTTCAATCCTTATATTTTCAGTTTGTGTTCACTCTGTCAAGAAGCTAATGTTCAAGCCTTGGATTTTGCAATGTACTATGGAAACTTTGCTGGCAGAACCTATTGCTGATGGTCAGGCACCAATACCTAGTGCTGAGGTTGTTTCCAAGGTCCTCTCCCAGAACAGCACCAACAACATGTTTTTGAAGAATGTTGACATACCGATGAGCCCCAAGAAATCATCGACATCGACTAAAAGAGCAATTCGAGAAGAACTTGCAGCTGCAAAACAAGGTTCAATTGCTCTTCACCATGAAGTTGATGAACTAAAGAAGAAATTTGAAGCTTCAGAGCAAGCGCTAGCAGACACCCGTAGGGAGTTAGAGGAATACAAGAAGCAGCATGAAGAGAATAATCAGCTCCTTAAGCGTATCTTGAACTTGAGCAATGGTAACTCCACTCTACCCTAGACTGCTTTATCAGCTGATCTGTGCCAGTGAATGAATGACGGTCATACCTATTGATATTTTGTTGTGAACTTGTTCTCTTGAACTCCTATGTGCTTTTGAACCTGTCCTGAATTCCTGAGGTTCTGTGAACCAATTATGATGTGGTAGAGTTATGTCAAATTGTTTTATGGTTGATGTTATGTGAACCAATTATGATGTGATGGTGTTATCTCAATTTGTTCTGTGAAGTCCTATGGTGAACTGATTTCTATTAAGTTCTCTTGAATTCTATGAACTGACAAATTGTGGTGTTATTTCAATTTGTTATGTGTGAGAACTTCTATGAACCTACTGGACCTAATTGCTATGAAGAAATGGCAAGAAATGGGCCAGCACACAATGCCAAGAAATGGGCCAGCCCACAATTGCAAAGATGCTTGGCAAACACGTGGACCAACATGAATGTACACGTGGCCCAATCCAATACAAACACGTGGGTCAACCAATGAATGACACGCGTACCAACCAATTAACAGCACGTGGGCCAACCGATGAATGACACGTGGACCAACCGACGAATGTCATGTGGACCAACCAATTAACAACATGCGAACCAACCGATGCATGACAAGTGCACCAATCAAGCTAACAACACGTGGACCAACCGACGAACGACACATGGACCAACCAGTTAACGACATGTGGACCAACCTACGAAAGACACGTGGACCAACCGTCGACAGCCACGTGGACCAACCAAAGACGAACACGTGGTTCAACAGTAGTTCCACACGTGGTGCTACATCTGTTAGACACGCGTCTCAATAGTAATACAACACGTGGCCAAACCGGATCATGACACGCCAGATCCTACTAGGTGGCCACGTCATCTGGCAGCGTGGATAATGCGATGTGGATTTAGCCATGTCATGCCGATTAGCGGTTCTATGATGATATCTAGGCTTATCTATGACAGTAAATTTTATCATAAAAGAGTGTAGGTTTTATGATGAGTGCATTTTCGTCATGGATGGAATAACTTCTGTGATGAAATTTCCTGATTCGTCATGATGAAACTAATGTGACGCCCCGTTTTTGACGAACGGGAATTCGTCACAAGTTCGTCACAGAAATTTCCTTACGACGAATTCGACAACTACCATGACATTAAGGTTTTATCATAGATCTACACATTTCTACTAATATAACAGTGCCGACGACGGAGCTCTTCTCGCACACGCCCACACGCCATATTGAGCCACAGCAACAGGCCCATCGCAAGCACCTCCTCTTCCTCAGCTCCTCCTCCCTCCTCAACTCCTCCTCCTCGATGGAGATGGCTGCAGAGCTCGACCTCGCCGCTGGGCGAGGAAGGAGTAGCTCCCTTGAGCTCCTCCTCCGCCTTAGCCGCTCTGCTACCGCCAGTTGTGGGAGAGAGAGGGGGTAGAGAAAGAAGGAGAGAGAGATGACAGGTGGGCCTCACAATTTTTTTAATAATTTCGGTGATGATTGGGCTGCCACGCCAGTAAAAGCCACTCTCGAAACAGCCGAGGGAATCATTTTAAACGATTTTAATTGTTGGAGGGATCGAATATACCCGATTTTGTGGTAAGGGGGTACAGATTAGATCCAACCTATAATTGAGGGAGTCCAATTGAACTTTCTCCGCCCAGAAGTGATCCGACGGTGTGCAGAAGTGGTCCAACAAGCCTATTGAAGAGTTGCAATGGGCCAAAAAGAAGAAGGGCCAACTTCTCGAAGGTTCCGAGGAGCGCAAGCACATTTTTATATACTAAACATTGGAAAATTTGGAGTCCGTCCTTCCTTCGGCGCCTCGCTGCGCTCGTCTCTCCCCTTCCTTTCCGCCGTCGATTCCGCTCCGGTGAGGTGAGGATGCCGCCGAAATCCACTAGGGCTAGGACGGTGGCGGCGGGAGCTTCCCCAGCGGCCCCTCCTGCGAGTACGGTGGGGAGGAGGGTTACCCGCCTTCGATTAAGGGAGCTAGGGCAAGAGACGGCGGCAGCTGGAGATGTGGCGTCGGATAAACCGGGGCTATCTCGGAAGAAGAGGAAGGTCCAGGGGAAGGAGGGCGGGGATAAGGCGGCGGCAGGAGCAGGAGGAGGAGGAGCTGCGGATCCCCCTGCCCTGCTGTCTCGCGTCATCCCGCCGTACCCTAGGTCTGGCGATTCGGGTGATGTTCTACGTTGGATTAAGGAGCGCCGGAGGATCTATCAGCTCCCAGGTTTGGCTTATTTTACCTTTCTTCTTCTTCTTCTTCTTCTCTCGCCCGTTTTCTTGTAAGAAAAGGAGAGGAAAAAAAAACTAACTTTTGCATTGCTGTGCTGTGCATGTCTTCAGATCCTGAAGACACTGTCATCCCTTGCACCTGCAGGACGGAGCCGAACGACCCTCAAACCGCCATAGACATCGAAAGCACGCCGGACAAGCACATGATCCGGAGGGCTGCACGCTCCGTCGTCGGCGTTGTCTCCACCAAGCCTGGTAGAGATCACCGCTCACGCGGGTGCTCCTCAATATATTACTTTCCATCTTCCTCTAGTTACAGTAAATCAGCATCGATCTTGTGCTCATGTTTCCAGATGGGAAAGGGATTGCGTTATGCACTGGCATCGTTGTCGGTTGGAACGAGGCAACTAAGTCGGCAACAATCGTAACTTCTTCTGCAACTGTGTGCTACCGTGGTGCATTGATCCATCCCAAACCCAAGGTAAGCTATACAGCCAAACCTTTCCTACAGTGTTGATGATGAATGATGAGACTTGGATGAACCGTATATATGCCGGTAGGGGATTGTAGATTTATTCCCGCTTGCTTTACTTCCATGTGATCCACAACTATATAATCAAACATCATATTTTTCAGTTGCTCGTGCACTTGCCAACCAGGACTGTCGTAGAGGGGCGACTTTTGTTCTTTAATGCACACTACCGCATTGCGTTGTTGGAGGTCTTTTCAGACTCTCCATTGCAGCCTGCCAATTTGGGTTCTAGCACGGAATTTGGAGAAGAGGTGTTTGCTTTGGCAAGGGATGATGAATCATCCTTATCTGTTAGGCGTGGTACAGTCTTGTGGCACGAACCACCCGAGTGTTTGAAGTACATGTACTGCCTATCTCTCAGCTGTGAAGTTGCGCGGGTAAATAGTATATTGCTATTGTAGTTCCTTTCATTCTTTTCTACTTTCTTGCTAATTTAACTTGGTGCTATTTCTTTAACACGTGCAGGGTGGCACTGGAGGACCGGTGATTGACCAGCATGGTGATGTCGTAGGTATGGCATTTCGCTGCCTGCCAAATCCGGACATCCTTCCTGCCTCAATTTTGCAGACATGCATTCGAATGTGGACAGAGTTCAGGTTCATTCATAACCGCTTATAACTATTGCATGCTGTTACTATTCTTTTGATGGCTGTAACCTCTATTAAAAGTTGATTTGAAATTTTAGATAACCATTTGCAACTTGTTTTCTTTTGAAGAAGGAAGTAGTGAACACCGCTTCAAACTGAGCTGCTTGCGCTATTATTGAAACTTGTGATGTAAACTTAGTGTAATTTGAAAGAAACTGCTCACAAATTATTGAAGGTGGCATAGGTATAGCAAGAATAACACTGGAACACACATGGTAGAAGTGTCTCCTTGACTATTTGCTAGCTTATATCGATTGCTTGGGGATTCACCCATTAGAAACATTTAATACAAAAGTCGCACTCAATTAAAACTTTGGATAAGTACACTATTAGGTATACAGACCATGCATTAAGGCCTTATATTCAACCTTAGGTAGTTGTTCAATATACTTTGAAATGAAATGAAATCTAACACATGGATATATTATCGTGTAGAACTCTCTGACACATATTTTAGAATTTTCTGATGGTCTATTAAAGTAATGAGGTTAAGTTTGTTTATCTCTTTACAAACTTACACACTTATTATAACATTGCAACGCGTTGCAGTTAAAGTTTTGTAAATTTTTGCTTATTACAGCCGTATTGCTCGTCCAGACCTTGGTATTGAATTGAGAGCTTTTGAGTTGCTTGACGTTTCACATCAGGAGGAGATAGAGCTCGAGCACAGTGTTAGGGATGGCTTCATCGTGTCTGTGGTATAGCTATAGCTATGTTCATTTTACATATCTGAAAGAATATGTTAATTACTTCGATCTTTTCAGGTTTATGATGGTTCTACTGCTGCGAGGCTCGGCATTTCTCAGGGAGACATGATTGTTTCATACAATGGGCGATCTGATTTCACTCTGCACAAGGTAAAAAAAAATCTGAATATTTCCAAATTATTTAGATCTGAAAAGAAGCATATCTTATGTGGTCAGTTCTTTTTGTAAACAGTTTGAAGACTTCCTGCTCTCTATTGGCTGGGGATTACTTGCAAGTGTTGGTTCGAGTTGGAATGTTGATTTAGAGGTATATTTGATGGTGCATTATTAAAATGTTTAGTTTAATATATATTCGAAAATAACAAAAGTATCTTGATTGTTTTCCTTGTAGCTTGAGGTGTACAATCCAGTTAGACGTACTACTAGATCCATTACCTATCCGTTAGAGTTTTCGGATGCTTCTGAGCGGGTATGTAATCTTATTACTTTTTGTGTTCTGTCTACTGTTTGTATTCTATATGCTAATTATCTAATTTAGTAATAACGGCATTGGTTGTAGTCACAGTCCTTGATAATGTTTTGTGGTGTTACTAATTTCACTTTTAGGATCCTAGCTAGTTTATTTTTAACTGTGCAGTTTCACATGGTAACAAAATAAAAGTACCAAATGGAACAACCTAGCATCCACAGATGGGTTGGCAGGTCTGTATACCCATTGTGATGAAAGCACCATTGCACGATTATGTTGCCCAAGTTGCATCTTTCATATGTGATGACAGCATTTATTGTTTTCAGAATTCTAACACTTCCACAGTAAGAAATAAGCTGACAAACCTGTGGAATTTTAGGTCCTTTTACTTCCGTGAGGTACTATGGGAGAAAAGATTCCGTCAAGCGAAGTGACCAACTGCTGCTGCGCCATATGCTTGGGTTTTTTTGGCTGTGGTGAAGGCTTTTGCGATGTTAGCTAATATCCTTTTGATTGACCATATCTAGTAGGTCTCTGGCTTGGTAACTTTTTTTTGGTGAGATCTGCAACTACAAGGATATATATGTTAGGTACTGTTCTTCTATTGGACCATACATATCCGGCAGGTTTGTGGCGTGGTAAATTTTTTGGATGTACTGTGATGTTGGTGGCTAGGATTATAGGACCAAAAAATTAGCTTTTGTAATGATGTGAACCTGACAAGTCACAGGTAAACAAATCAAGTTCGGAATTATGGCTGGTTAATGTTGTCCTTTGGGAATTTGTTGTGTGGTTTACAGAGAGGACGTGCTAGCTGCTCGTTGAAACGTGACAAAATGCTTTATCTGTGAAGTATGCTCATTATTTTTTTGGTTGTCATGTTACTCTTGAGTGCTTTTTAAAAATAAATTATGTATATCGATGAGCATAACGTGGTGGTGTGGATAAGAGGTGAACTACACGTGTGGCATAGGGTGTGCAATTGTGCATGCTCATATATGCACGTCGGATGTTCCATTGTCACATGTCCCCTCAAGGTCTCAACATTCATCTGGACCGACTTTAGCAAATAAAGGGCTCGTGAGTTGTGAGCCATGATCATAAAACACATGGATTTTCATATTTATTTCTAAATGAATCTGGACCGGCCACGCTACCTAGCCCGACATTGCAATGTTATTTCGTTGTATCAGTCTAGCTAGCGTGGCTTGGATTTGAAAATAAGGTTTAGGGGTTTATTGTTAAAATTAAAATTAAAAGTAATCTAGAGTGTGCATGGACTTTCGTCCTATTGTGTGTTCTTTTGTCTGATTGAGACGAAAAGCAATAACATCTTGCTGCGGACATATTAAGGATTATGGCACTTGCTGTCATGGTCACTTGTAAGAATTTTAAAACCGCTTGAACTATTATACTCCACTCACTCAAAACATACGAGAAAACAAGTTCAATATTAAATATGTTCAATTGTTTAGATAAAAACAAGTCCAATATCAAATATATGCAATAATTTAAAAGTAATTTACTCAAGTAATTAACCTTTGTGATAGAAATAACTTTTCATAGTGTCAGAAGTAATTATACAGTGCACAAGTTAAAATAAGAAACTATGTGAAATAAATTTATAAGTATTGAGAAGATTTATATGTAAATACAGGGTCTTTCTTTATTTTTAGTAATCAAAGGGCAATGTTTGTAGCTTGGCAATAAGAGTGGTTTCCGTTGCAGGGAGCAATAGTTATAGCAATATCAGTTCGTGGGAGAAAAAAATGTGTCTTGTTGGATCCCACTAAAGGAAAAAATAATATCACTTCCCAACCATCCCATGCAATGGCTAGCAAGCCAGCCCAACGGGCAATAATAGAGTGAGTGAAAATATTATATTATATTTTTTATGGCAACATCTTGAGCTTAAGGTTTTTTTTGTTGCATAAACTTATGGATGCTTCCACAATGTTGTATTGTTTCAGTATTTAATGATTAAGGTTTTTTTTTACAATGTGGTTGCTTATTGAAAAAAATAGTAATTTTGCGTAAGGTCTTGTTCAAATCGGCTACAAAAAACTGATAAAAATTTGGATACTCGTGGCACGCTTTTCAAACTGCTAAACGGTGCGTTTCGTGCGAAAACTTTCCATATGAAAGTTGCTCTAAAATATCAGATTAATTCATTTTTCAAGTTTGTAATAATTAAAACTCAATTAATCCTACGTTATCATCACCTCGTTTTGCGTAAAACATTTAATCTTTATCTTCATCTTTATTTTCAGGAGAAAAGAACACCACCTAACTATTCATGTAGTAACTACACTATATAGAAGTAACTCTATAAATATAAAATTAAGTCATTATATATTATTAGAAGTGACTATATTGCAAGAGGTGAACTATATTGCAAGAGGAGTTGAGAACATGAATAAACATGACGAGCATAAAAATAATTTTGCACTAATGTAAAAGTAACTATACACATTTTTTTGGGTAGGATCATCACAAACTAGATTTGAAACATGTATATTTGATAATTTCATTATGACATTTTTATTGAATTTTTCATTGATATATAAGACATAATGGTTGGATGACATATAACATACACAAATATCCAGGGACCAGCCGTGGCATGCATTAAAGTGACTTGAGATAAAAAACCTTTCTACAACAATACTCATGCTAGTGGGATATATGCTGCTATGTTTGGCGAGGAGAGAGAGGGGCCATTGGTTTGGACTGCTCAGTTTGATTTAGATTATTGGGTGGATTATTGCTACGAATTATTTAAATGATAAATTAAATAATTTGAAAAATAAAAGTAACAAATAGTTTAAAATAAGTGGTCTAAGCAATAAAGTAGAAGAAAGTTTTTTTAAGAGAACATATTATTTAAAGCATGGAGCAAATAATCTATTTTTAATAATCCGGTGAATAAACTGAAAAAAAAACCATGGCGTCATTTTTAGCTTAATGGCTTAGCTACTTTCTCATTTTTAAATGATCATGCTTCCTGGAATGCTAGCAATGCGTATTTTGCAAAAAAGAACTTTATATATAGAAGTTTTATTAAAAAAATAAATTTATTTTTAATGTTTGTAACAGTTAATACTTAATTAATCTATAATATACACTATATTGAGCAACTTACAGTTGCACTCACTCCTCGCATTCTAACATATGATGGTCTGATGGGTTAATCCTACGGGTCCATCCCTATTTGGAAAAATGGAAACCTAACAAGAAAGGAAGCTATAGTTTGCACCCCACAGCCTGGAGGCAAAGGAAAGCCGAGCGAGAAAAGAACTAGCCCTATACAATAGGACATGGGTTTCACGTATGGCTGTCAAAAAAAGTTCGAGGCTCACGAGCTGCTCGAGTTTGGCTCGAGCTCTAGACGAGCCGTGCCGAGCTCGAGCTCCCATAAAGCCTAACAATATATGATTTTTATTGTTTATCTAATGAACTAGAGTCATTTGTATGTATTCACATGGTGAAGCAGCTTATATTGGCATAATATATTTATTTTATTTTTTTCTTCTCTTTTATTAATACGATTAAATAGAAATTAATTATTTTTCAAGAGATTATCAATATATTTATTTTATTCTTTTTCTCTTTTTTATTAATACTGTTAACTAGAAATTAATTATTTTTTCAAGAGATTATCCTTGAGACATAAGTTGTACTACTTATGAGCCAAGCTCGAGCTTGATCAAGCTTTGATCGAGCTTGTCTAGAAGCTAAGGTTACACATGTATTGAGTCTCGAGCCTAGAGAGGCGAGCTCCCTCGAGCTCAGCTTGTTGATAGCGCTAGTTCCATGTGCATGTTTTACTAAATTGCTAGTTATACTAGCAATATTGCTCGTGCGTTACAATGCGATATGCCACCCCAGTCATTTGGAGATTCTGACAGGGATAGGGACATACGATATGCATGTGTATATTTATAGAGGTAAGTATGCGCATGTGTATATGAGCGTTGTATTTGTAGCATGTATTTATGAAAAATATATTTCATTCCCACATCTACGAAACATATTCTAAGGTTTCGTAGAAACAAATATTTTCTCACACCCTATCAAAATAGGACTGGTGCCATAACATCTATTTTCACCCGCTACCCATTTTAGTGTCTAGATCCATTTACTGGCAAGAAAGTTGAGGAACACATAGAACATGATCCACCAATGGCCGAGCGAGGTCACGGTGTAGAAAGTTAGAGGTTGAGTTATTTGATGAGCCGAAGAAAGTGAGAGGGTAAGAGCGAATTGCAATGAGAGCGGACGGGTGGACCCAGAAGGCAAGGATGGGATCTCGAGTTCTGTTCGGTGGCATTGGCAAGTAGTTTTCATCATAATTTAGAAATATGATGATGCGCGCGCGCATCTAATGAAAGGCAACAGACCCAAACAAACCAATGGTAGTTGTTGCATCGACGCATCGGCGGAGCCACCTCCCGGGCTGGTCAGGCGGCCTTTCCAGGCTCTGCTGCCTGTGTTTCCATTACACTTTCTTCGACTATATATGTAGAAAAAATGTTGATTGGTAGGAAACACTTTTCGTCACCCGGGCTCGACGACGCCATTGGCACTGCCACTTAATTGAGGCGACGGATGAATCAAAGTGTCAATGGGAAAAACATCACATGTTGCATGTGTAATGCATATTTGGGTGTAACAAATCATGACTTGCTTGCACGGCTAGTTAACGCATCACCCTCATTTCATCTTGATCACAGAAATCGCTTAATCCTAAATAGCCAAAGGAAATCATATGATGATAAAATGATGTTTTCTTTTGCTGAAAAGAATCATGCGTGTAGATGATTCCTGTTGTATAGTTAGACAAAATAAACGGACATGCATGCGCCTGTTCAAAATTCAATCTGTTTTGCATTTGCACTGTACAAAATTATTGAACCAAACACAAACAAATCTGAAATAAGTGGTACGTACGTAGGCTGAAATTTGTTTTTTTAAAAAAATTAGCTAATGCTTAATTAATCATACAATAATATGTGCTTTGTTTTGTATGCCGAAGAAGAGAGGTTCGTAACCCCTTCTCCCGAACACATCCTGAGTTAGGCTGAGAAGATGCATCTATCGATCTCAGCTCTAGTTCAAACGAGGAAAAACGTATCGAAGATGAAAAAAAAGAGAAAAAAATGCAGATATCGACCGTGGCTAAAAAAGCAAAAAGAGGACATGAATCATTAGAGCAAAGATAATAATGGGCTATAAGTCAACTATAAATTAGTCCTGGTTGGTAACACCAACCAGGACTAATGATATATATATTTTTTTAAAAAATAATTGTTGGTTCTGCCAGCTGCTTGTTTATATATTATGCATATATATATGTATAAATACATATATATGCATAATATATATGTATATATAATATGTGTATATATGTAATATATGTATTTATACATATATATATATATATATAATATAAATACATGTTTTACACATATATATATTTCCTACATATATGCACTCAAGTAAATATATACTAATATTACCAAAATATACTCACACACATAAGTACATGTATGCACATCTAAATACATACATATATTACAATCCTTCGTTAATTCTAATGTTCTATTGTATATTACGAAGAAACCTAAGACATGTTATACATGGGGATGATGATCAATAGGTCTTCCATCGTAGTGGAATTCTCTCGCGGGATCAATTATTTGTTCATTGATAAATCTCATCAATTGTTCTTGAACAGCCTTGATAAATTCTTCGTTGGATAGTTTTTCCCTCGTGTAAATAATCTATCATTTGAAAAAATTGAGATATAAGTATATGAAGTCAATAAGAAATCGGGACGTAATATATGAATAATTTTTACATACTTCCAGATCCTTGTCACTGTTGATTTGGTGTACAAGTGCGTGAGTATATTCGAAGACGTAGTAGCCACACAAGTTATTCCCCTGCTCCTGTTTTGCACACTTAAGGAGAAACGACGAGAGATTTAATGTACTAATTTTTTCTAGAACAAATTAATGATTCAATATGTTTTGGAGAATGTACTCACCGAAAAATTAAACCTCCTACCAAGTTTTTCTTTCCAAACCCCGCGGACCAATGTATGGAACTTTGCCCATGCCCTATGTACAGTTGGAAGCTATGATTAAATATCGGAGATCTGCATAGTAGCAATAGCAGTGTTCATAATTAATGACAGTTGAATAGATGGCATTACCTGTCTATCACTTCAAAAATCTTGGTGAAAGTAGACGCTGGTTTATCCATTGAGTCATAGACATGGACTTTGCATAGTTCAAGATCAAAGAGGAAAAGGACCCAGTGAAATCTGCAAATTGCGTCAGACGATATATATGTCACGGTATGAGTACGAGGAAGAAGTTGGTACAAATTCGAAAGACAGTTAGAACTCACTCTGTGTTGTAGGGCAATAGTATGTATGTCTTATAATGCTACTACACTAGGAAATGAACAATATTGTCCTCTGTAGCTTCCGCAAAGTCCCGTATCATTACGTCATTGACTTTGTGGGGGTCCATGAATCCAATATTGTAAATCCCCTACCTACGGCACGATTGAATCTCCATTGTACAAAGGATAAAGGAATTTACATCAGTCTTATCGGCACAGTGTAACCATTGAATGGTACATAGAAGGAGCTAAGGAACAAAATAAATTTTGCTAAAACGATACTTACAAAACCCAGCAGCTGAGAATGGAGACGTCGAGAGCGTCTAGTTGGTATACATCGAATACATTCTCGAAGTTGATCCACAGAACATCATCTTCTTGATAGTAATCTGTGTTTCTTATCCTCGCTTCAACCATCATTCTACCTTTGGATGAAAGTTTCATGTACCATTGATGGAATCGGCACATTTGTGCAGAGAGGGTGTTCACCTGACCAGGCTTGACAAGCGGTTCACCGAGTTTAAATTTGTATTTTAAATCGGCTTCTGTCGCCATGGTTATTGGTGCGTCTCCCACCAGTTGCACCCTATTCAGACCCGTCTCTTTCATTCATTGCCTTAGTTCCTCTTCACCAGGTGGTAGCAACGGCTCAACCGATTGTTTTGGTTGCTTTCCGAGCTGATGCACTTCTTTGGTCTTTCCTCTTTGTTTCTTAAATGACTTCGTCACTGACCGGTCATAATCCAAAAGTAAAGCCCTCTTGACCGGTTCGCTCATCTTCTGAAAGAACTTCTTAGCAGCCGGATCTATAGGAATCTTCTTTGGTGGTTTTCGTGCCTTGAAGAACGCCTTCACTTCCGCTCGTATGACCTCCTCATTCTCCTTGGGAGTGCGGTCGTACGCCCTTTTCTTGAGAGCGGGGAGTTTTGGCCCGTCAAGTCTTGGCTTCTTTCTTTGTGTTGTGGACTTTGACTGCACGGGACGAAGTGGGCATGACTTTTTAGCTCGTGAAGGCGGAGCAGACGATGACGGTGCAGGCGGAGGAGGCGGAGCAGACGATGACGTTGCAGGCGGAGGACGCGGAGGTGGAGGAGTCAGTGCAGGCGAAGGAGAGGTTGCAGGTGGAGGAGACGGAGGTGGAGGAGCCGGTGCAGGCGGAGGAGAGGGTGCAAGCGGAGGAGACGGAGGAGAAGACGTCGCTGCTCGCCCGGGAAACACGATGTACCGCTTGCACCATAGTATAATGGCGTGGGCTGTGTCTCCTAGTTTCGTCTCCCCGTCTCCTTCGGGGATGTCCAGCTCGAGATCCTCGAACCCTCGTTCCACCAATTCAACTTCGACCTTTGAGTACCCAGGTGGAATCGGTCTGCAATGGTATGTCCCTGAAGGGTCCACTGGTATGGCCATGCCCATCGCCACCTTCACGACAATTAAGGTTACTTAGTAATTAACAGATGCATGCACCACCTTTTGCAATTTACAGAACATATATCATAAAACTACGAGCATACCTTGAGTGATATGTTCTTGAAGGGACTGTGCAGCTCAAAAGGTGTCCGCCGCGTGATTTCATCTACGGGGTACGATGGGTCGTCGTGAGCTGGCCCTGTTGTACCTTCTATGCCCTGTTCTCCTGCTTGCCTTGTAGAAGCATAGTTGTTGCGATTGCCTGAGGGGCTCACCATGATTGGAGGGGCATACGGCTGCACCGTCTGCTGGCTCTGTCGTTCCGCCAGGTGTTGGTCCACCCGTCGTTCGACCTCCTCTTGCCTCCTTATGTCCTGCAGGGCGACCCTCTCCTCGAGATATCTTAATTTTTCCTTGGTATCCCTCTTGCTCCTCATCCGACTCTTGTAAGTGTGGTTGTCCTCTTGAAATCCGTATTTCCAAGCAACCACGTCTTTTTCTCTTGCTCGTCCCGGATTCTCGGGATTCTGTAGTGCGAGCGTAAGCTCGTCCTTCTCTCTGTCAGGCTTGAATGTTCCCTGAGCAGACACCTCCACTGCTTCTGTAAGTCGGCTAGCTGCTTCGTGGATTGCATCGCCGAATACAAGGGAGCCATCAGTGGGATCGAGCGTTCCACCATGAGCATAGTACCAATTTCTGGAACGTTCAGGCCAGTTCGTTGTGGCCGGCTCAATACCCTTTTCTATCAACCCGACTTCTAGTTTATCCCACTTGGGGATTGCCTTTTTATAGCCACCTGACCCTAGCCGGTGATGGTACTTCTTCTTAGTGGCATTGGCTTTATTCTTTTCTATTTGCGCTTGCCCGTGCTCGAAGGTCTTGTATGCGACAAACGCATCCCAATGATCCCTCAGCTTGGTTAATTTGTCGAAATCAGATGTCAGACCCTTCAGGACATATTTTTTGTACAGAGCTGACTTGTACTTCTAGAACTATTCAGCCATTTTCTTCATCGTCCATTCTTTCAATCTTGGCTGATCTGCCTCAGGGACCGTGAAGGTCTCGAGCATGGTGGTACACAGCATATCTTTCTTCATATCTGGAAGATAACTTTGGTCATCCTCGGCTGACCTTGATTGACGTCAGTGCACTGTGCTAATGGGCACGTGATCCCTCACGACCCAACCACTGTGTCCCACAAATTTCTGTAGTATACCAGCTGGGGCCAGTTCACTAATAATGTGCCTACCCTCTAGCTTCCTCGTGGCACCTCGTTGTCCGTGTGCCCTCTTCTCTCCAACGGCCGGTTGCCTTTCACTTTTCTCTTGGTTTGTGCCCTCGTTTCCCTCCTCGTTTAGGTATTGGTTGGGTTCTCTTACTCCTCATCCGCCCAATATTGGCTGCTGCCCTCTGCGATCTCGTCCATGAGGATCTGTTCATCATCGTGATCTACCATCTATTCGTAACATTAACTAGTACATATCAACTAAGAGTATATTGTTATACATATATTGACATTGTTGAGAAATACGTACGATGGCCAGTTAATTAATTGTTATACATGCAACCTACGTGCATATGTCATATATATATATATACACCAGGGAATTAATGAAACTTGCCTTAGTTTTGCTTGGAGTTATTGGGGCCACTTAAGCTTGAGTGACGACGGCGGTCAGCAGCTATTAGAAAAAAAATTAGAAACAAAATTAAATCACTATTGGAAAATGTAAAAAGATGTGCAATATTATATTCAGTGTATCCACGTGAAAACATGAAAACTATTGCAAACAAAACGGAGGTTAGATTATATCATTAATAATGTACATTGAAACACAGCTATGATTAATCTGGTACATCTACGATTGAAAACCCATCTATGATTAATCTATTGCAAACAATTGGGTACATCTATGATTAATCTACACATCATGCTTGCATATCTACATTGAAAACATATACATATATATACCACGTTCTCGTTCGTTCGGTCACGTTCGTTCTATCGTTCGGTCACTAAAATTTTAATAATCCAAAGTTATTATAATGTGTCTGTGTACGAAAATTTATCAAGCATTTGGTTATTGCGTTGAACAAAAGTGTTATCCGTGTGGGTTACCAAAGTTATTTATAATGTGTCTATCGTTCGGACACTTGTTACTATGTAAAAACACAAACTTTATATAAACTTAGGTAGGACGCATTTGGTTTTTGTGTTGAACAAAAGTGTTATCCGTATAGGTTACCTTGGAGTGTGGTGGTTTCCAATAAGTACAAATTACGCGGCAGAATGCACAAGGAACTTGTACGAGTAGGATAAACATGGGGATGAGTTAAGTAGAGTTTTTTCGGTAAGTACAAATGAAGAGTTAACTATCGTTCGGTCACGTTCTATCGTTCGTGGTCACGTTCGTTCTATCGTTCTATCGTTCGTTCGGTCGCGTTCGTTCTATCGTTTGTTTGTTCGTTCGTTCTATCGTTCGTTCGTGTTCTATCGTTCGTTCATTCGTTCGTTCGTTCGTTCTATCATTCTATCGTTCGTTCGGTCGTTCGTTCTATCGTTCTATCGTTCGTTCATTTGTTCGTTCGTTCGTTCTATCATTCTATCGTTCATTCGGTCGTTCGTTCTATCATTCGTTCGTTCGTTAATTCGTTCGTTCGTTCGTTCTATCGTTCTATCGTTCGTTCATTCTATCGTTCTATCGTTCGTTCGTTCTATTGTTCGTTCGGTCGTTCGTTCTATCGTTCGGTCACGTTCTATCGTTCGTGGTCACGTTTGTTCTATCATTCTATATATCGTTCACGTTCATTCATGTTCTATCGATCTATCATTCGCGTTTGTTCACGTTCTACCGCTCACGTAGCGCGGGGTGACGGTGGCGCCGTGGAGTGCGGGCGATGCCGCGGGGTGGCGGCGGCGGCGCGGCGTGCCGGCTGCAGCGCGAAGTGGCGCAGGGAGTGGCGGCGGCATGCATGGCGGCGGCGGCATGCATGGTGGCGGCGTTCGGTCGTTGCGGCGGCATGCATGGTGGCGGCGTTCGGTCGTTGCGGCGGCATGTATGGCGGCAACAGCTGCGCGCGGAATCGATCGAGAGAGATCGAGGGAGACATAGATCGAGAGAGGAGAGAGGACGAGCACAAACCTCGGCTGTAGCGCGGCGATGAGGTCAGCGACGACGTACGGCGGCGAAGACGACGAAGACGACGACGGCGGCAGAGGCGAACGATCGGCGTTGAGAATGAAACAGCTTAGTGTGGATCGGTGGAGAAGACGATGCGCACACGGATCTTTAGTCCCGGTTGGTGGAATCAACCGGGACTAAAGATGTTATCTTTAGTCCCAGTTGGTAGCTACTAACTGGGACTAAAGTTATCTTTAGTCCAGGTTGATTCCACCAACCGGGACTAAAGATAATTTCTCGCTGTTTCCAAAATATCTTTTTGTTCCGGCTATGTTTAACAACCGGGACTAAAGATTAAAACATTTAAATGACATATGCCCGATCTAAATAATTTAAAATTATTATTAAATATAAATAATCACATATAATTAACATATGACCTATTTAAATAGTTTAAAATTGCTATTACATCTAAAAAATATATATAATTAACATATGACCAATTTAGATAGTTTAAATCTTCTATTATATTTCAATAATGATATATAATTAAAATATAACCAATTTAAATACTATTTTAATAGTATTAAACTATCTAATAACATATGACCTATTTAAATAGTTTAAAATTGCTATTACATTTAAAAAATATATATAATTAACTTATGACCAATTTATATAGTTTAAATCTTCTATTACATTTTAATAATGATATATAATTAAAATATAACCAATTTGAATACTATTTAAATAGTATTAAACTATCTAATAACATATGACCTATTTAAATAGTTTAAAATTGCTATTACATTTAAAATATATATATAATTAACATATGACCAATTTAGACAGTTTAAATCTTCTATTACATTTCAATAATGATATATAATTAAAATATAACCAATTTAAATACTATTTAAATAGTAATAATCATATGTACATAATATATAACCTATTTAAATAGTTTAAAATTGCTATTACATATATAATTGATTTAGTAAAAAAACACAAACATTGCATGGCCTTCAATACATTATAAATAATTTGCATCGTCCATACAACAACCTATGTCACTGTTTTCCTCACGTACTTTCTGCTCACTAATGTTCCTTCGCTATGATCGTTGCGTGAGTAAGGGGTGTCCTCTTTTGATAGGAGGATGCTTGCGTCAACCGTCACCGCGAACAGAGGTTGCCCGTCAAACTGATCGTAATCTTCGTCAGTCTTATCCTCGACTCCGATGATTTTCCTTTTGCCTAGGAGAACCACGTGGCGCTTTGGCTCGTCGGGTCCTTTACCCTTCTTTGGTTTGCTAGACATGTCCTTCACATAGAAAACATGTGTTACATCATTGGCTAGGACGAATGGTTCGTCTGAGTATCCAACCTTGCTTAGGTCAATCGTTGTCATCCCACTGTCATCAATCGTTACGCCTCCACCAGTGAGCCTAACCCATTGGCATGGAAACAGAGGTACCTTCAGGGGTCCGTTGTCTAGTTCCCATATGTCCTCGATGACACCATAATACGTGCTAGTTGCACCATCGTATCTCATGACGTTGATACGAATAGCAGAGTTCTGGTTTGTGCTCTTTCTGTCTTGGGCTCTTGTGTAAAATGTATACCCATTGATTTCATATCCTTGGAATGTCGATATCGAGCAAGAAGGCCTCCTCACCAAGAAGGCTAGTTGTCGGTCAATGGTTTCGGTACCCATTAGATGTTGTCGTAGCCAAGCAGGGAAAGTATCGATGTGATGGTGTGTAATCCATGCATCGGACTTGCCGATGTTTTTTGAGCGAACAATCGCCAGGTGCTCCTTGATGTAAGGAGCCACCAACGAAGATTGTTGCAAAACCGTGAAATGTGCTTTACGGAATAAATCGTTGTCCACAGTCATTATCTCTTTCCTTCCAAGAGTCCCCTTTCCCCATAGTCTCCCCTCATGGCTTGATTCGGGTACCCCGATTGGACGAAGGTCTTCAATACATTCTACGCAGAACTCAAGGACCTCCTCTGTTCCATAACCCTTGGCGATGCTTGTTTCCGGACGAGAACGGTTATGAATGTATTTCTTTAGAACGCCCATGTACCTCTCGAAAGGAAACATGTTGTGTAGGTACACAGGACCGAGAATACCGATCTCTTTCACAAGGTGACATAGAAGATGTGTCATTATATTGAAGAATGACGGTGGAAAGATCATCTCAAAGCCGACAAGACATTGGACCACGTCATCTTGAAGGGTTGTTAAACTGTTTAGATCGATGATCTTTTGTGAAATTGCGTTCATGAAAGCACATAGCTTTGTTATTGTTCCCCGGACATTATCAGGAAGGATACCACGAATTATAACAGGAAGCAGTTGTGTCATCAACACGTGACAGTCATGAGACTTTAGGTTTGTGAACTTCTTCTCCTTCATGCTTATTATTCTCTTTATATTCGAGGAGTATCCAGACGGTACCTTGATGCTCTCCAGGCATTCAAATATACTTTCCTTCTCTTCCTTTCTCAGGGTGTAGCTTGCAGGACTCAAGTAATGGCTTCCTTTATCCTTCGGTTCCGGGTGAAGGTCCTCGCGTTGTTGCATATGCTTGAGATCATTATATGCCTCAAGTGTATCTTTCGACTTCCCATATACACCTAGGAAGCCTAACAGGTTGACGCAAAGGTTCTTACTGAGGTGCATCACGTCGATCGCGTGCCGGACGTCTAAGACTTTCCAATAGGGTAACTCCCAAAAAATAGACTTCTTCTTCCACATCATTGCGTGACCATCTTCGCTCTCTATAGGTTGGCTGCCAGGTTCCTTTCCAAATACTACTTTCAGATCTTCACCATAGCAAACACGACTTTTCCGTTGCGATGTTTAGGCTTAGTACGGTGGTCTGCCTTCTGTTCAAAATGCTTGCCTTTTTTCCGTACAGGATGGGTTGCAACAAGGAATCAACGATGGCCCATGTACACAACCTTCCTGCAGTGTTTCAGATACGTACTTTCAGTTTCATTCATACAATGGGTGCAAGTCTTGTACCCCTTGTTTGACTGTCCGGATAGGTTGCTAAGTGCAGGCCAATCGTTAATGGTCACGAATAGCAACGCTCGTAGGTTAAATTG